>OZ020520.1:9234586-9288010 GCA_963971425.1 Bryoerythrophyllum caledonicum
ACAGCGTGCAATTTCTTCCAGAAGATATCGAAGTTTATGGACTTTCCGGATATGACGCCGTTGGTGGATACGGAAAGGTTCGGAAGGTCTGCATCGTGGGTGTGCGAGCCATTTCGGCATACATGGAGTTTGCCGGGAAAATACCAACGGCGTCTCATCCGAAGGAAAAATTTAGACAACGGTCTCACGAGGCCATGATATGTCATGTTGCACACCCAAGAGTTATAAAGTTTTGGGCGGTGAATACGAAGAATATGGAGGCGTACACATTGTGGTGGAATGGTGGTAGTTGGGCCCATTTTAAATCCGTCGATTCAAAGGCAAATCCGGCGGCTTCGAGCAACTCAATCCTTTCAGCTCCATATATTTTGGCGGAGGATACAACACAAATCTTAGCCTTTCGGAAGAATAGAGCAAGACTTGCCTGGGCTTTGATGTGCACCGTGGCCCAAGTCTACAAGGCAAATGTCATTCACAATGACATCGCTCCCACAAACGTGCTTCTCTACTTTCCTCCAGAGAAACCAAGATCCGTCTTCATAGGCGTTTATGATTGAGGAACTGCGAGCCGAGTATCACACAAAGAGCCATCAAAATATGGATTTCGGACAGACACGGAGCTGGACAATCAACGCCGTAGACGACATTGGTAGCTCCAGAGTTGTTTTACAAATTCGGCCCACAAGATTCGGAAATGGCATTGGATGTGATGCAACGGCGTCATTAATACACACAGCTCGCCGATTCGTACTCCGTTGGGTGGATGGCTAGAGGAATTTGGGAGAAAGAATCTGACTCAACATTCTTCAAATCAACCATCAACTACGCTGCTTTTCAAGTGAAGATCGAGAAATTACTGAAGCGAGATCCCCTCAAACGTCCAACACTCTGCAAAGTGGTTGACGAGCTAATGGCTAAACCATTCAACTTTGAAGTTCCAGAAGCTTGCTTCCGCTATGAGATATAGATATTTTGACTTAGCGTATTGACAATGAAGGTTTCAATTGTTGATCATTTTGCAATACGTACTAGCATTGTGATGTAACGGTGCTATTTGTCCATCTCGTGATAAATAAAAGATTAACATTTTTCATACACATTGCGATATGAAGCTCATGCATGTTAAGAAGTGAGAGAGCGCGCGCGACCCCTAAATTTAATACCCGTACGCGTGCGACCCCAAAGGCCACTCGCCAGGCCCAACCCCCTCCACGAACGCGCCCTGTCCTCCTCCACGAATGTGCGCAACCTTGGCCGGACGCGCCAAGTCCTCCCTCTACGAACAGCCCAAAGGCCACTCGCCAGGCCCAGCCCCCTCAACGAACGCACCCAGTCCTCCCTCTACGAACGCGCGCAACCTTGGCCGGACGTGCCTGCCCCTCCAAGTATGCGCCCGGCCCTTCACCGCGCGCGCCGAGACACTTGCGTTACGCGCGTGGTCCTCCCTGCACGCGCCCAGCCCCTCATAGTACGCGCCCGGTCTTCTCCTCTATGCGCCCGGCCCTTTTAGTGCGCGCCCAGCCCATATCCGCACGCGCCCGGCCCCTTCAGTATGCGCCCGGCCCATCTCCGTACGCGCCCAACCCCTTCACGCACCCGCCCCCTTGTCCGCACGCGCGCGACCCTGTTTACGACGTGTCAGCGACGTAGTCGCCTTCGTGGCAGTGGGTAAATGTATTTACCTCGAGTCATGGTCAAACTAGGGTTGACCCTTATCGGACGGACAACAGCCTCTATCGGACGGACATCCGAACGGACGGACACTACCGGACGGACGGACGGCCGAACAACCCTGGGTCTTGTTACATATGGGATTTCAAAAAGGAGGTTTCATCTACCCTCGATCATCGGGGCAAACCCATGTTATTGTGGCCACAACCTTCGAGCTTCGTATTTGAAGGTACGACTTGCTCAATTTGTCTAAACCCATTTGGTCCAGAAGGTGGGATGCATCTAGGCACTTGTGAGCACTTGTACCATCCATTTTGCTTGATTAGCTTGATGGTTGTACGCCGGCGGTGCTCACTGTGCAAGGCCCCTTTTCACAAGCGATTGTAAGATCTTTTTGGATTAGTTCCATACATGCCCCGGCATTGGGAGTTCAATGTGACGAACGCTCATGATCAATCACATATGTGGGGAAAGGATTTGGTGTGGAGCTGGAAACTGAAGATACACTCGTTGGATAAGATGCACCTCTCAAACGAGTGGGGTTGGGAAAAGGACCCGGAGCAGATTGTCCGGGTGTGCAAGAATTTGATCCCGTTATAGGACAAATACGGTCAAGGAAAATGTAATTTCTTCTACCAATGCTTTAATGGCCATTGGGACGAGAACGGGGAGCAATTTTGTTTCGGACCTCATCCATGGCAATGGTTGTGGGCCGTTGACGGAGTTCGCATCACAGACAACAACAGGGATCGCATTTCTCACGACGTTGACCAACCGGACCCGCAAGAACTAAGACAATTATCAGAATCAGAGTGGGAAGAAATTTTCCAAAATGACGGGATCGACTTCTTGCTAGATGTGCATAGTCCAGGGACACAACAAGCGCTCGACCAGTTCATGCAATCCCAAATCCTAAGGGCCGTGTTGGATGAAGATAGACCAACGAGGAGATCACGATCGGCGTCTCGTAGACTTGTATTGGGCTCAGATGAAGACCTCCCTATGCACATAGGGGCACACGACAACGAGGCAGGGGCAAGTGGAACTACTAATAGCCCGATGAATATTGACTAGGTGTATTTTTTGTTTTTGCGGTGCGAAGAGACAATTTTCTTACAATGCTTCATCTCTTAGCGTTTAATGTATTTTCCCATTTTTGTATTACATTATGGATACTAAAAAAAATATGAATAGTACTGTCTACATTCTACTTGATAATAGTGGTGTGAATCCGTGTGATTATAGATGTACTTAAGCCTCATAAGGATTTGTGCGTTTGTATAAAAAAAATGGTGTGGACCAAGTTTTAAACCTCCAAACATTTTTAATCCCTAAAGGACCAAGGCATTGTTGCACCAAAAACACTTCAAAACTGCGAGGCTATAGTATAATGCCTAAGAATGGAGACAAAACCTTTATATTTCTACATCTAACTGTAGGATCACAATAAATACTTCTTTGTTAATGTCCCCACAAAATTTCATAAATTTTAACCACACGGATTGAAAGGCTTGCACAGCTCCCACGCTATTCACTACTTGGTATCAAATTTTTGCACTAGAGAAGGCCTAAATCCATTACTAATGGTAGTTTAAGATGATGTTAGTTCCTTATACACCAATTGTTAGAGGTAGAAAAAGGGTGTACCTTATTCAAGTCAACTATGCTAGTAGTGGAAGCTAAAAAATGGGCAAGTAACGTTTTAGTTTTTAAATACTTGATATGTTTTAGATTGATGTATATTTATGGTCAATATGAAGGTCTACACCACATATAACACCATATTCGTTATAATGGGAGATTTCCATGATTTTGAAGATATATGATCTTTAAAGTATCAATATATATAGACAATTATAGGTGCAAAGCATATCAACAATGCACCAAGAATACTATATTTCATTACATAGATGGACCAAATTAGCCGAATGTCCCAAAAAATGGTAACGCTAAAAGAAGCATGTACCATTATTCCAAGCTTTATTTAAAACTTCATGAAAAAAATCACAAACAACACTCATTCACCCCGAGGCAAAACACAATCGTCCTATCACTAATCAAATGGTCTACGGAGTTCCACCATAAGCTTCTATACGCGTCTTCAAAAAAGCCCTCTGACCTTGCCTTGTCCATGTTGCGCCATTCTCTTGCATTAATGGACTCTCTAGAAGACGCTGCAAACCCCGCCTACGCACCTCGTCACTGTTTGATTTGGGCAGCGAGTGCCGGCGAGTGGGGTAAGGAGAGCATTTGCCTCTAGCAGCATCTCCTGACAAAGTTCGGGGACGGAGACATTTACCGAATGGTTCCTGCACAATAGGCGCCACACACAATCCACAGAAATACACTTTAGGTCGAATACTCCTACACAACAGACATGAAAATTTAATCATTGGGATCCATCCTAGCGCACATGAGGTCAAATGGAGCTAAAATGCAGAAGGAAAGATCCACAGAGCTCATTTAACCCCCAACAAAAAAACAAGCTCAAATGAACCAAAACTACATTAGTGCAATGTAGCTCAACAACAAACCAAAATTGTCTAGGCCAAAACATCGCAATAGTGCAATAAATTAGAGGTCATCATAACACGCACCGCAAGCGAGCGTTGGGAAGTACCATCCCTTAAACCGTCATAGAGAATACGCTTTGCTGGAGTACAATTATCCGGATTTAAAGGCGGGGACCCAGGAACTAAACGAGGCCACTGCGGCAAAGGTGAGTTGTTCCTTTCATAAATTGGCTCCCGCGCAATAGGGCTCTTAACAACTCCGTCGTCCACTGCCATGGTCGAATAATCCATGGTTGATTGCGCGGTTGCAGCAGAGTGCAACAAAAGCCCTTTACTCCGAAGAGAAAGGACGAACTCCTCTGGCCCTAGCAAGGAATCCACGGACGCCCGACAGTCACAGTCCTGTAGAAATTTCAACCACAGCGACACTCACATACCTTAGAACAATAGATGAAAATTCCAATCATTCAAAATAGCACGACATTCCATCAGCAGTAGATATCCAATTCCCACAACAAACAAAGCGGTGAAACATCTCAGTTTCATTTATAAAAAAAATATACACAAAAAATGGTCCAACAAAATTTACAACATCGAGCTGCAGTCAATCGATACAGTTTAGCTCTATGCGACCGAAAGTGTAAAAGGCATCTAAGCGTTCCCAACGGCATTAAGAACGGAGATTCTGAAACGCTTGGATTGCGTTCCAGATACTCGCAGACTGACCACACGTCTTCTGATCATTATAAAACATCTCCCGGCCAGAGGGATGTTCGGCCCGGTACTGCGCTAGACCACCCGGAAACCGATGAAGGTCAGAGAGATATGGTAGCAATTCCTCCAACAATACAGAGTCGTCTCTCGCGCCAACATGCTTGTGCGACCATGATGGAAGAAGAAGGACGTTCTCCGGCAAATTGAGCATGTGCTTAATCGGGCTGTCGTCAATGACAAGCGTATTTGCCAGAGTATACTCACGACCCAACCTATTGAAGAGATGGCTCGATAAGGTCTTCAAGAAGATGTCCTTTTGAGTGCCAGATTCCTTCATGTAGAATGTCCTGCTACCGACTCTACGCTCGGGAACCTTATTGCAACTCTCCTGACCAAAAATCCTGAGAGGGTACGAAGAACTATGCTGAAAAAGATAATTACATATCTGACGCGTTGTAGATTCCATCATCGAACTCCAGATCGTGATGGTGGCAATCTTAGACAACTTCGTAAGGAATTCAGCACAACCAGGGCGTACTCGAACTAGTTTAGGGCCTACTTCGGCCGGCAGCGAAGCCGAGTGAATGGACGGGATAGAGCCCCTGGATCCTCTGGCCTGCCACGACGGCTCACACGTGCATAGAATCCCATTGAGGTCCAGCACAATGTTCAACCACCTGCCCTCGATATCTGAATGGACTCTAGGTATTTCTTCTAGATTATTGGCATCATTTATTGATGCCTCGCCGACCTGGATCGGAAACGCCAGGAGAACGACCAATATTACTATAGATTCATTAACAACGACGAATCAACAATACGTAGAACGAAAGAGATAAATGGGGGGACGAGTGATGGGGGAATGAGTGGAGTTCGAAAAGAGTTAGAAGAATACCTCGAGAACTTCATCGTCCTGCAGCATTTCGTCTCAGGCACCCATCGATCCCAACGAACCCTGCATGCTGTCAAGGGGCCCGGAGTGCCCGACATCCATTTGGGGGCACGGTTCTAGGACAAGAAGAGGTGGCTCAGAATCATGATTGATCTCGTCTACGAGCACGGCTGAAACTTGGACGACCTCTTCTATGACTGGAACTGCAGTTTGGACGACCTCTTCTATGACTGGCGCTCGTTCTCGGAGGGAAGATACTTCGACTGTAGCACATCGTATGCATGGCACAACGACGGGCCCTCAGCAAACGCTGTCACTTGAAGGTGTGACTGCTCGTTGCCGCAAATGAAAAGCCAGGTTGGAAGATCGGTAAGGGGAGGCTGCCCTTTCGATGCGAACATCGTCATGAACTCGTCGAAGAAGGGCCTCTCCAACGACAACGATGACGTCCCAGAGAACCCAGGGATGTTCCGGAAGTCGATGATGCCGAGCTTCACATTGCAGCCCAGGTTGCGCTACGAATCCGAAGGCCACGTCCCGAGCGAATTCATTGCCGCCTTGTAAGAACGGAAGTGCAGCGCTCCCACTGGTGGAACGAACCGCGACCGCACATCGATGAAGACTCTGAAGAACTCCTTCGCGTACGGAGAGAGATCTTCACATTTGCAGTTGCGAAACTGCGTCTGCCTCGAGTTGGCGTAGTACGAATCCGGTGGACCCCAATCCAAGAGGGCACGCTTGGAGGCCTTGCTGACGTTGTAGTTCTTCTTGAACGTCCGCCAGTTTGAACGTTTGTACGCTCCAGTGCTGTTGAAGAAGGCCAGCTCCGGCCTGATCAGTTGAAGTTCCATCCGAGCGACCTCCTTCCTCTTCCTCCGATCCACCCAGTCCCGGGCTGCATAGCAATCCTCCAGCGCAAAATTTGGCAGCTTGATGACCACCTATGGGTAGGGCAGTTTCCGAGATGGCCCTGATCGATTGAGAATGTGCTTGCACATTTTCGCATGATCGGCTTCGGTCATGTTGCCGAGAAACTTGAAGAACTCGCTTGTCAGAACCCCATCCTTCTCAGGAACCCAAGACTTTGCGTCCTTGAACTTTGCCAAGGGCGTCGAAGTTGAATCGACGTTGATGAGGACGCCATGCGCCGCAGAAGAGATGACATCGGACTAGAGCTCGAAGGTTTCATCTGTCACGGTGATGATCTTCACCTCGTTCGTAATTGAAAGCTCCTTCGCCTTCCCGGCTTTCTTGAGCGTCGCCTGGCTCTTCGCAACGTCGATCATTGCGAAGCGCTCACGAACCGCGTTAAGAAATGGCTGCGCAGAACATAAAAGGGTCGTTTGAGTATACAATAAAGCAGGAATATTAATATGTCCAGTAGGGTCCAAATACTGCAAGTTAGCTCGAGTCGAGCTAACTTGCAACCCATGAGCAGACAATGACGATTTCTTAACTATACATATGACTGTACAGATACATAGCGCATTTGCACTTTAGCTCGAGTCGAGCTAAAGTGCATGACCTTGGTTATGATATATTACCTCAAACTTCTTGTCATTTGCAATCTCCGCTACCGTTCTCCGACCTGACTTGTGAGACCCGCGAACGCCTGTGGCGGAGTGCTTCGGCATTGGTCTCCCAGCTTGGATCCACAAAGCACGGGAGCCGAGGATATTTGTTGCCCACGTCGGCTTGAATTGGACCAAATGATTCACGCGATTATAATACGCGGAAATCTTCCTCAGCTTCTTCGGATCTTGCGTCCAGACAATGTAACATTGCCATGTTCGGAAGTGCCTTCTCATCACCTCCGGAACGTTGCCGTTAATCATCTCCTTTGAGGCAGCAACGCTGTGCTGGCCGTTGATGATGTAGAAGTCGCAGTCGCTGAGCTCCTCCACAGTCGTCGGCATAGTGTCCAGCTTCGGCATGACGCAGAGAGTCTGCTTCTGCGTCTTGTCTGGCATTTGGAGGTAGTAATGCTTCAACTCCTCCATGCCCCGAGGCTCGAACGCACGGATCGTCCACTCCGGCGGTGCATTATGCAACCTCATCACGTCAAACTCGATCTTCATCTCTCTGTCGCCTTTGAAAAAGCAGCTCTGACACTCCGTCCAGAATTTCTGGTAAATCTGTTGGACGTTGTTGTAGTCGATTGTCTCTCCGTATCCGAGCGCCTTGGGGAGCTCCGAGAGTGCAGAGGCCATCGAATTGGCTAGCTCATCATCCGATACGAGCTTCGACTTCTTTCTTGAAGAGGTCTCCGGCTTCTTGGCAACTGACCGCTTCTTGACGGGGGAAGCAGACAGCGTGTTGCGCAGAGTGCTTCGACTTGTTCTCGTACCTTGAGTTCTAACCAGTACCGACGCTTGACTCATGTCCTGGCTACCGGTCACGGCCCCTGAAACCGTTGAAAGTTCTATCGGGCGTGTTGCCGCGATATTCTTTGCCTTATCTAGAGCGGCAAAAGTACTCATTCTAGATAGAATGATGCGCAGTTTATTAGCTATAGCCTTTGCTTTCAGCGGCTGACCGCTACTAGTCTCCCATTTCTTAAGGGAGATCTCATGCTCGACCTGAGTCACTATTTCCTCAAATTTGGAAGACCTAAGAGAATCGACCAAATCCAAGATACAGAAGGGAGATGAACTATTGTTTACTATAATAGTAAAAAAATACGGATCTAAGGACTCAGTGGTCGTCTCACACGACAACTTAACGTGATCGTTATCTTCGTGGACTACATCAGTAACTCTGGTCTTGAAGTCGATGTGTTGGGGATCGACGATAGCACCAACAAAGGTTTGACCAAATACTAAATGATCCGTATAGGTCGCCCACAGAAGCGTCCACTTCAGTGTCATCGATGGGTCCTTCAGCTCCCAGCAATCTAAGTGGTTGTTGTCGTCCCCATCGTCATCGTCAACGTCGACAGGCTTTGGCTGGAAGAAGTGCTGCAGCTGCGACACCATCCTGTCCCTCTCAGATCTGCACAAACACGAAACAGAGCAAAGATATTAGATTGCTCTATTGATCATCCGATTAGGACGGGGGGGTCACACATTAGCTCGACTCGAGCTAAAGTGTACCGTTATTCAAGTATGTGAGTAATACTCTACATCAAAATTTAGTCATTTAGAACGTTCTCTTAGACGCTTACAATCAACTCATGCCTACTTCTCGTTCAACTCTCAGAAATGTGGGAGAGCTTCAGTTCCCCCTTAAATCACTCACGAACCTCACTCTTTGAGGTTCTCAAGTGGTTGAAGCGGGACTGAAGCTCTTGCACGATTTATGAGAGGTGAACGGAAAGTAGACGTGAGTTGAGTTGGGAGACTGCAATTACACCAATGTATCAATGATGTATTCAAGTTGTAGCTGCATCTTTAGCTCGACTCGAGCTAAAGTGCTCATGCATGGAATGCATAGCTGAACAGTTCTGACACTTACAGTATTCATTCGAACGACTTTCCTATACATTTTTATTCAAATCATGTCTACTTCTCGTTCAACTCTCAGAACTACGAAAGAGCTTCAGTTCCGCTCGAATCACTCACGAACCTCACTCTTTGAGGTTCTCAAGTGGTTGAAGCGAGACTGAAACTCTTGCACACATGTGAAAATATAACGAGAAGTTGACATGAGTTGGGTCGTCGGTATCATTGGTTTACTATACTTTTGGACTGTTTAAAGTTTGAATGTTGTTGTGTTTGAGTTGTTCTTTATGTTTATTGTCTCATACTTTAGCTCGATTCGAGGTAAAGTGTGTTGGCTTCATAGAGAGGTTATGACATATTTCAAACCCAGTCTTTGAGAGTTTATATTAAGATTACATTTCCAGGAGTCGCTTTTAAGTCAACCGAAGACGTACTCAGTCGTAAATTTTAGCTGGAGTCGAGATAATACGTGACCTTGATAGTGTATTCTAGTCCACACTTTAGCTCGAGTCGAGCTAAAGTGGGACTTTTCTGTGCACATTTGGGCCACTTACGCTCGAGTTGCGCCAAAGTGCGCTTTTGTGTTTGCTTCATTGATCACACTTTACCTCGACTCGAGCTAAAGTGTGGCCAAAGGTTCACAGAAAAGGCCCACTTTAGCTTGACTCGAGCTAAAGTGTGGATATTAGTGCACAATGGAGGCACACTTTAGCTCGAGTCGAGCTAAAGTGTGGACAATAGTGCAATATGGATTTCCCACATTAGCTCGACTCGAGCTAAACTGTGTTCAATGAATAGCGTATTCATCGCATATTGTACAGATTCGTCATTCGTTATATGATACTGAAGGCGTAGGGTTTAGGGCTCCTGGGTGAGAGTATGGATTTTACCTTTCAGCCATTGCTTATGAACCTTAATCCCAGACAAATTCTGCTGGAACTAGACTTCCTGCAACAACAATTACAAACCCACACACAAAATCAATCAAAGTAGCACATGGAAACCAAAACATTGAAATCTTTCACATTGAAATCAACACTTTGAAATGGGCACATTGAAATTCAGCACTTTGAAATAAACACATTGAATTCAGCACTTTGAAATAAACACATTTAATGAGTGCACAAACCAGCACAAACCAGCACATTTAAACTAGCACAACAAATATCCACAAACCACCACAAAACCACCACATTCAAATCACCACATTCAAATCATCACATTCAAACCAGCACATTGAAACCAATACACACTCTCATCTACGTGGTGACACATACATCAAAAGCAATGCTACACATATATTATGTTTCAACACATCATATCAAAAGCAAAACTACACAAATATCAAAAGAAATGCAAGACTGAATGAGTGCACTTACCTTTAAAACTGAGAAATCCGACTGGAAAAGCTGGAAGTCTTGTTACTTGTTCACGTCAATCCTCCACGCACGGCCGTTTCAGACTCTACGTGCTCACAGAAACTCACAGCAACTCACACACACTCACAGAAACTCACACACGCTCACAAAAACTCACACACACTCACAGAAATGCACACACACTCACAGAAACTCACACTCACAGAAACTCACACAGATTCACACACGCTCACAGAAACTCACACACCCTCGCAGAAACTCACACAAACTCACACAAACTCTCACAAACTCACAGAAACTCTCACAAATCTCACACAATCTCACACAATCTCACACAAATCTCACCCTAAACTCTGGCGCTACAGTGTACACGAAGTCACACAACAACAACAAATCGCATGTCCTACAAACCCTATGCGCAAGAAACCCTAGACTCCAGAAATTGCACGCGGAACCTATACACAACGCTACAGTGTAAAAACATAACAATCCCTGTAGATAACGAAACTAACACAAACTAATGCATCAACTCTTAAAACTCACACAACATCAACGCCTGGAAGTACACGGAAAACCTGGACTGCAACGAAAAGACTAGAAAAATGGCTCGCGCCACGACTTCGTGGGGAAGTTTCTGGGCCACCTAAAGCCGTGAGGGTCGACACCCTGTGGCCGTTTGGTGGTCCCGAGATACCCTCGGGATACCCTTCGCGATATTGGGGTGTAACTCCCGGGTATTATGCCGGATGCTCCACAAATCCTAAACCTTCGTTACTGATACCCGGACTTTTAAGAAGCCAATTTAATTTTACCAGAATAAGTTGAAGATATTACGCGCCTATAGTATTTCTGTACTCGTAAATTTCCAACACAATTTTCCGGAGCCATTAACACTACAATTTTGCATATTTTGAGGCAACGAACACGTAGCAAAAGGAAAATGATTATTTCCAATTTCATTCGTATGATCTCAATTAAAACTTCTAAATTGACATTTTCTCAATAATACACAAACTTAAATTGGACGAAAGTGAACGTTTATAGTATTTAGTGTTTAGTTTTCTTTCATGGTTTTAGTGGATCAGCTGGCTTTCACTTCACTCGATTTCAATTTTTGCATTACACAAGGAGTAAATTCATCACCATCGATATATATAAGTTCCTCCTACACCAATTATTAGGTCAAGCACACTTAAGAGAGTTTTAAAGCTACGATTTTAAGATTCTATTACTTTGAATTCAAGTTTTGCATTTTTATGAGTTTGATATTATTTTCTATGACAATCGAACAAACAATAAGTATGTTAAGACCACATCTTGCAATTGTATAATTAAAAAATAAATGCCGGTGCACACTTTAGCTCTAATGGAGCTAAAGTGTGCGTATTTGCTTTATAGTTCCCTACATTTACTGATGGTGTACACTTTAGCTCTAATAGAGCTAAATTGTGAATTTTTTTTGTACTTTTCACTTCATTTTTCTTTTATTGTAACGGTACAAATACAGTTGTTAGAGCATCTCCACCCCTGACGGAGAATTTTCCACGCCAGCGGGAAGGTGCCCAAGTTTGAGATGAAGTGAGGGGGGTAGTGGTGATTTTTCACAAGGTCCCTAACATGTCCCGGGACATGTTCTGAAAAAAAAAACATTTCTAGTGGACGGGTTTTCTGAAAATGAACCGGTTTTTGGACGTGTCAAATTCACTTTGGACGGGTTCTAAAAATAAATAAAAAATTGACAATTTTTTCCCAAAAAAATGAATGATGCAAATATCAATTACACTATGTCATATATGACATGTGAATATAAACATAATGGAGTCAAACCACTAATACCAAATCAAAATACCAATCTTCAAAAGGCTGGATTCACCTGCACACATTGATTCATCAACCACAATATTTAGAACACAATGTCAAAGATTTAAATTGAAGGTAAACTAAGCAATTGTATAAAAATTTAGTTAATATAAACATGTTCAATTTTTACAAAAAAAAAAAGAACTTACCATTCAAACAAGTGGATGAATTCTACTATCCTTCATATTTCTCCAGACAAGCATCACTGCATTCCAATTGATGTTTTCAACTGGAATATTTGCACATGAAATGCGCATCAAAGCATCTAAAGCCTCCAACTTGAACCTAGTACGGAGATGACTCTTGATCAGGTTTTGGTTGGAAAAACCCCTCTCACATATTGCAGTGCTCATAGGAATCACCATAACTCTCCTCCACAAGTTACTCAAACAAAATTAATTGATGGACCACTCTGGAGTTGTACCTGCAAACTCCCATGCTTCAAATAAAGACTTATTTGGGATCATCTCTCTCATGGTCTCTACCATCTCCAAGCACTCACCTCGACACCGATCTTGTTCTTCTTCAGAACTCTGGAACTTCACAAACAACCTCTCCAACTACTCTTCAGTAATACGAGTCCTCTCATCATCATTTGCAAGATAGATATTGGGGCTGAAGAGCTTGCATGCATTGAAGATGCCTAAGTCTGGAAACCTGTTATTCAATGCATCTACCACCCTCTGCACATACTCTGCCCCAATGAGTTTGCACTCCTCAATAGTACCGGCTCTCCCAGTAACACTCTCCAAATGCATTGGATAGGTTCTCAGGCCACCATCTGCAACTGGATACCCCATCTCCATAGAAGTTGCACATGTCTCCAAAAATGGCCACAATGCCTTGAACCTCTTCCAAATGCTGCACCTCTAGCTACTAGAAAACGTCTACTCAATACTGTGATACAAATGTTTAAATGACCTCCAATCTGAGTAATATCCACATGGTCACTCTGAAATAGCTTATTGAGTTTATTCAACTCAGTAAGAATATCCACAAGTAACCGTAGAAGGAATTGAAACTGAAAGGATGTGAATTTACGATACCACATTGCTTCTTCTTCACGGAAAAGCTCCAGAAACGAGGGCATACAATCCAAAATCCGTTGCATCACTTGTCCACGGGATAACCATCGAACTCCATGTATGTGGAGAACAACCAATGGATCCATCGCAAACTCCAGCATCAACTGATCAAGCTGTGTCCGCCGCAATGATGACCTGCCCACCCACGTGTATGCAAAGTTGGAGAAATCATCCAAAACCTATAGCTCTGGTGATGCCTCAGCTGCATCGCTGCCTGCCAGTGCATCTCTAAACAAACACGGGAATTAATTAGTGAATATATTACATTCTAGAAAATAATGAAATTCATTAAAAAAAACTTAAAATTAAAGACTCACCTATGTGCAATGCAATGCACATTAACAAGTGTTGGTACATCTGCCCGCAGTCTGCCTGCTAGTCCTTGTCTCACCCCAGTCATAGAAGCCGCTCCATCAGTAGCTAAAGCCACTAATTTGTCAAGAGGCCACTGCAACTCCTCCAATAAATCCACCACATTCCTATAGAATACCTCTCCTGTGGCTCGTGGAACACCAGACAAACCAACATACTGCATATGTGGAGGGCCAAAGCCACCACAAGATAGACTGCAAACATACACAATCAAATGCTGCTCTAGACTACGATCGGTTGATTCATCTACAAGAAGAGAGATCACCGGTGAATCTCTAATTTCTAAAAGATCAACATCCCTCAAATGCTGTGAAATGGCCCACAAAAAATCATATGCAGATTGTCTACTAGTGTAAGCACCGTACTCATCATTGACAGGCATGTCTGGAGCCCTGAGGTGTCTAATTATCTAACACATATCCTCATACTGGTTGATAGCTCTATCATTAACTACCAAATGGTATAAAATCTTCATACAACAAACAATTCTAGCTCTCTCTGCATCAATAGCATTTACCACATGTCTAGCCATGGCAAGTGCCTCAGGGTTATCTCTCACCGGTCTCCACCCGAGCATGGCATGAGCATGAAGGGTTGATCCTTCATGCTCCTTCACAGCTGAAAGTTGCAATGACTCACAACCGTCTCCTCTGGTCCCCCATCGTGAGTTTTGACCAGCTGCTTCACATGCTGCACACTTCATGTAGGGCATCTGTCTAGGGAGAGCAATGTGCATCAACCAGGGCCTTCCCTAACGCCATACGGGCATAAACTTCCTCTTTCTTGGAGGCCGCCCTCCACCACCATGAGCTGGAACTTGTACTCCTACACTATCCTCCTCATGTGCACTATCATCAAAATCATTGTCCTCCTCTATCTCATTCTCTTCCGCCATCTCAATGTCCTCTCTGATCTGATCATGACCTTGAACGCCACCTTGCTCTACCTCAACATCAGGAATACCACGTGGAGAACCCCTAATAGAAGATTCTGACAACTCATGCACTTCATTCCTCCCATCACTCAAAATTTGAGAAGAAGAAGATGCCCTAAACATATGGAGAATGCTCTGTTGCCGGGCATCTCTCCTTTGCCTGGGTACTCCAGACACTGGCAAAGACATAACTGCAATACATATTCAAAACAGATCAATCACCACACACATGAAATACAAAAACCCTAAATGTGTGACTTACCCTAAACCTAGACTCTATGTTGATTTCTTGTATACATTACTTCTCTATCACTTGAAAAAAATAAGAAATATCAAAGTAAACAAACATACCTAGGTCATGAAGCTTTAGTCCACCTCGAAAAATCACAACCAAGCTGAAAACGCACCACTGAGCTGTGCAAGAGCTGGACCCAAAAAAATGAGCGAAAAACTGAACCTCGTAGTTTCTGCAGCCTGTGCAGCCTCAACCTCGACCTGAGCTACAGTGCTTGGCCGGGCCAGGCTTCAGAGCCGGGCCAAACCAAGCTCTGCAACGGCTAGGCTCTGCAGCTGCCGCCTGCAGGCTCTGCCTATTCCTATTTTGTGTTTTTTTTTGGTTTTTTTTTTAATATAATTTTTTTTATAAACATACGGGACGGGTATTTCTTTTTTGAACCGGTTTTGGGACGGGTTGTTTTTTTTTTAACCTTTCCATGGACGGGTTGGTTTTGAGATTACCGGTTTTGGGACGGCTTGCAATTTTTTTTGCCTTTCAATTCAAGGTTTTTGGACATGGACGGGTTAAAACTTTGTGAAAAATCAACCCTGGAGGGGGGTCACCCTTTTCCCCCCGCACCGTCCCCGAATTGGCCACTGTGAGGGAACACCAGCGCCCAGCACTAACGCCATAGTAGGCTAATTTTTTGGAAGGTTTTTATTGATTTCTTTTAATTCCCTCGTGTAATTTCATGCTTGAACACATGCTCTCGCGGACTTTTGGTGTCCCCTGTACTTTTTGTAAATTTACTATTTAGAGGAACCGGCGCCGCCACTCCAGTGGGCCGGGACACCGGCCTAGGCCTCACGGAGTCGGCTTTACCGTGTTTATTCTTGCATTCCGGTCACTCGGCCCCGGTGGAGATTATCTTTTTCTAGTACACTATTTGTCAACAAGTTGGCAACTATTTTTAGCCACCATTGTCCTGAATATTATCCCTCATTTGTTCACCTACTATAATTCATTTCGTAATAGCCCTCTATCAAAACTCTTCCCTAGCACACAATTTTGATACTTGATAACTAGTATAAGCTCAAAGTCTTCAGCCTACCGGTCGCCATGCATTTATTCTTCGTCTCATCTTCAACCTCAATTTCTTATCCTCTTATCCACAACTATTCTCATTCCCATCTCTTGCATTTTTTTTACATTATTTAATATTATCTAATGAATACTTAATGTGTAATCAAATATTTAGCCAATAACTAATGACTTAGTAATGATTTTTTAGAGGATAATTCATGTATATTGGTATATCTGTAACTTTTATGCACAATTAAAGAATATTGGAATTTTATTTATTGAATGTTGGAAGTTTTAAAAGTATATTTATGATAGTTTATTAATATTTATATATTTAATGATTATTTAAAGAGTATTAAATGCACTGTTAATGAATAGTTAATGAATAGTGCATAAATTTCTAATGTAAAATTAATGTGTATTTGAATATTTAATGAGTATTTAATTAATATTTACTGAATATGTAATGCACATTGAATGCGTATTATGTGATGGATATCTAATGAGTATTTTACTTGTATTCCTATATTTATTGTATGTTTAAGTTTTTTCCTTTTCCAATATTCCTTTCTTTTCTCATTTTCGTTTCCAGAAGAATGTTCTTATATTTCCAGTCTTCTACTTGTAGTTTCATTTTCCCTCCATATTTTACGTTCTACTTTGTCCAATTTTTTATATTTTCCTTTTGCTCCATACCTACGTCCGCTTATTCCCAAGCTCTTTCTTGCAAATTCTTCCTTTTCTACATGCACTCAACCCTTCTTTACTATGATGCTCAAGATGTAATCAAATCATGATTAAGGTTCCCTACAGTAATTGTCCACAAGTAAAAAACTTTATGTTCTACTATTTACTAGGATTGACATTTAGTGTAGTAGTTGGCATTTAGTGTAATATAGTTTTGTCACTACACTTATTGTAAATTTTACAATTACTGTGTGCATTCCTATTTAGTTTCCACTTCTCTAGAAGCCATCTTCTGTATACTGGAGCTACATAGTGCATTTTTGCTTTCTAATCCACTCCATTTAGTGATGGTGCACAATTTAGCTCTAGTAGAGCTAATCTGTGCATATTATCTTTTTAGTTCACTGCACCTAGTGATGAGGCACACGTTAGCACGAGTGGAGCTAAAGTGTGTGCACACGCTCCTTTTAGTTCACTGCATGTAGTGATGGTGCACACCTCTGCTAAAAACCGATCTGATGTATGTGCAATGTGTATTTCCACTTCTACAAACAATCATTTTGAACTCCGTACTTCTCTTTATGGATAAGTATTTCACAAGTGGAATAGTAATCTTTTGAATTTTAAAAGGATTTTCACAATGTGTGGATCTAAATCTCTAATAGTAATATTAAAAAACAAAAAAATATGACCATCCCCTAGTTTTTAGTGGATATGAAGTCTAAGTATTCTTGGTACCCTAAATCAATAATATGTGACAATGTGAAAAATAGATGAATGAATATGTAATCTTATTTTTCACTAGAAAAATAACATATTTTTTCACAATATCATTTGTTCTAATATTACTTCTATGTATTGAAAATACCACATTCCATACTGTGTCATAGCAAAAGGTTTTTTAGGTTGCTCGATGTGCCTGCAATCGAGAAGTTTCTCTTTTGGCTCGCATAACTTTTAATGAAGACGTTCATTGAGAAAATAAATTACTTATAAATATGCCTCTCATCGAGAAAATACATTACTTATAAATATGCCTCATTACTTTTATCATCCTTTTACAAAATTCTGAGAATTTAAAATATAATTTGCGACCACGAGAACGTGCTCAAAAACTAATTATTCCATTTTTGCATGTATAAATAAATTCAAAATTACTTACATTACGAACATTAAATTATGCCTGATGCACTAAGTGATACACTTTGTATTAGTTATATTTTATATTTTGATTATCCTTTTTTTGTCATGAGGAGGTCTCTCCGTTTCTTATTTAAATCTTTTAATATTGTTCCACTCTCTATGTTTTACAAATGACAAAGTCTTCAATTTCACGTCTAAACATGAAATAAATTGTATATGGTGAAGAAATCTTCCATCTTTTATGTCATGCTTAGATTGCCACACCCTAAAGTCATGAAAATACAATGTGAACTCAAATATAAGATATTTCAATCCAAAATTAATATTACTTTGCGCATATTTCAAGTCTTTGAGTACCTCTAAGTGGAAAGTAACCAATTTCAATTGCAAATCCAGACCATGGGGACATTGGGATTCTTGCCAAAGAATGCACATTCTAAATTGATGATGAAATAGTTACATGACGTACATTTTTAAAACCCCAAAGAAATGATGTCCAAAGCATGTTTGAATACATTTGTTTTGGCTAAAAATACACGTGCACATACAATATGTTTTTTTGTTTTTTTATATGCTACTCGTCTCTTAAGGTCTTTGATTTCAACATAATAGATAAGTCCTATTTGGATTGTAATAAAAACTATTTCTAATCATCTCAATATCTTCTCTACATTTCCCTATACCTTAGTTGAATTGTCAATATCATGAATCTTCAAAGTATTATTATATTGAAATGAATTGACATCAGAAGATATCACCTAAACCAAGGATCCTAAACCGTGAAACCTAAACCTGAACCTAAATTCCAAACCCTGAATCCGAAACTCCAAACCCTAAACCCGAAACTCCAAACCCTAAATCCTAACCCTAAACCCTAAACCTAAACCTATCCAAAACCCTGAGCGTTACCCTAAAACCGTGTGTATAACTCGCATGTGCGAGTATATTCGAGGTATTGACCTTCCCTTATTTTAGTCAACCGGGAAATAGTTGATTCAGTTTCCTGCTAAGATTTCGAATTTGCACTTTTTAGGGGCTGTGAAAAAGTCCCCCCCCCCGCCAATTCTGAAGATTCCTCCCGCCAATTCTAAAACGTTCGTGTGTCCGTGAGTGACCTCGCCGATACTCGAAAACTTTCTTCATTTGTTTCCTTCTCGCTTTGGTTGTTGTGCAAGGTTGTTGTGGAGAGGCTTGGAGGTAGTACGACTGTCGGAGCTTGAAGAGGGCAACACCTATAGGTTGCGCACGGTTGAGCAGGTGAGGCAACAACGTACCGGTTGTCTTCTTCATAAGGTACACAATGTATACTTCTTGCATTCTCCATGCACAGTCTCTAGCAATTAGGATGTGACAGTGTGTAGGGTTATTGTGCTGGTTCCAGCTGCTACTGTGATTTTGAAGCATCAGTGAGAGTTTCTTGACGACTAACGGAAAGATTTGGGTTGTAGTATACAGAGAGTCAGATTCATAGGCGGAAGAGTTTCCCCATACGAATCCCGACAAAGGCGCCGAGAATCGCGGAAGGACAGTTTAGCTCGAGTCGAGCTAAACTGTCTTACGTTCTTTCGAAGGACAGTTTAGCTCGACTCGAGCTAAACTATCGATCAATATAATTATTGTCAGTTTAGCTCGAGTCGAGCTAAACTGTCGATTCAATATTGTAGGACAGTGCAGCTCGTATATAGCTAAAATGTCATACTATAATGTTTCGACAGTATAGCTCGACTCGAGCTAAACTATCTTACCTTCTTTCGAAGGACAGTTTAGCTCGAGTTGAGCTAAACTGATCTACCTTATTATCTATGTCTTTATAACTCGACTCGGGATAAAATTACATTGCATCTTATAGTCATTAAATCAGGTCAGATCGGGCCAAATTGTCACTGTCGAGGGTGAGATTATTTCATATTCGGATTAAAACTAAGCGCAGTAAATTTTCTACTTGTCATATAATACCGCATCAGTTTACCTCGAATCGAGCTAAATTTGCCTGTTCTTTAATGTCAATTCACTTGTATCAAATGTATTTTCAAGCGCCAGACTTTACCTCTTCATATGCTTCTTCATTGATGTCTATTCCTACAAGGTATTCACCTATTCTTATTTGGCAGGGTTATTTAATATTTACCTCATTGGAATGCAGAATGTCGTCTTCGGAGGACAACGATGTTCATGTTGACGCTCCCGTGAACCCTGACCTTCCTGAGTTTGATGTTATTCCTCGCCGTCTCTGGGTCGGGAT
Organism: Bryoerythrophyllum caledonicum; assembly: GCA_963971425.1. NCBI lineage: Eukaryota > Viridiplantae > Streptophyta > Bryopsida > Pottiales > Pottiaceae > Bryoerythrophyllum > Bryoerythrophyllum caledonicum. The sequence goes on from OZ020520.1 coordinate 9,254,819, forward strand.
GACTGTTTCGCTTCACAATGGTTTGGGTGTTCGCGTTGCAGAGGGGTTGGTTCGCAATGTCCGGTCCAGTGCAATTCTAGGTTCTTCTGGTCCTCTTGGGGATTTGAATGTTGTAGTACAGGTGTCCAGTACTTTTGTTCTAGAGGAAGCTCCTGATGAGTGGAGGTACTCGTTTAAGTCCTGGCCTATTCAACAAGTCTTCTTAAACGGTGTGAGTCTCTTCCATCATTGCCTTAGGGACGTTTACAATGTCTGGTTGGTTGAGCGTAACAGACCTCTAGGTGGGAGCTCCCGTTCTTACGACAATTCCTCAAGGAATACACGTCCAACAGTGTCCAGGAATGCTGAATTTCTCATGACCCCTCTTTCCATTAACGCAGTTGCGAGCAATAGTTGTTGCAGTCAGAACTGTGTACAACACTATCCTAGAGATAAAATAAAAGTCCTTCGGATGCGCTTGTACTGTGAGACCATTGTGCAGTTTAGAAATCATATCAAACTCGACGTTCATAGACAGTTTCATAGAAACTCTTCGGGTAGGAAGGTTGTGACCCTAGAGGGTGTGGACGTTTGTGCCCATGCTTGGATGAAAATCATGGGTGTAAGTTCGAGTACTTTCTATCGGAATGCGAAGGACGCTGCCGCTGGTCATGCGGCTCAACACCATGGGAATACCGGTTTGCGTAAGCCTAGAGGTCATACGGTTGTGGCTACTGCCGCTCTTGGAGCCATTCTCGATAGACATGCGGACCACATGCCTCACAAGTCCCGTGTTCTCCCATCTGGTGAGAAGGCTGTGGCAAAGGTCCTTCCTGCAAGTTTTAAGTGGAAGGATCAGATACCGCTTCTTGATGATCATCTCGCTGATTGTGGATTGCCGCCAATCTCAACCTAAAGCTTGAGTAAGATTCGGCGAGTGAGCTTTCCTGAGTACTATGCCAAGAGAGGTGGAGACAACTTTGCCCGTTGTTCTACGTGTGACAAATACCAGGATCAGAAGAAGCTTACTCAACCTGGAACACAAGCATCGCTGCTATGGCAAAAGAAGATGCAGGTTCACATGGATTCTGCCTTCTCACATCGGGACTTGTACTACCTGAACCGATTTCGATCAAAGTCGTCGCCCCAGGAGGTTCTTACCATCATGCATGATAAGATGGATCACTCAAAGATCGCGTCCCCGGTTTTTTCACATAAAACAAAGCACTTAGATGGGCTTATGAAGTTGCCTCTTGCAATCACAGGCATGCTTGCCCATGGTCATGTGGACCAACGTTACGCCCATTACGGCCTTGATTTATACTCCCATGATGCCAATTACACGGTTGGGTCGTTCGCAAAACTATTGCGTGACTTGGAGGCGCCTCCGAAGTCATCGTCCCGGCAACTCTTTCCTGAATCTTGCTCTCATCCATTGTATGCGGCCGTGTTATGGGGTGCAGAGATGTGTTTGGATCAATTAGGGCAGATTCCTGATATCCCAGTTATTGGGAGGCCTTTGCCACCAATATTCAACGTGCAAATGGACAATGCTGTTGGTGATAACAAAAATAGATTTGTTTTCTATTTTTGGTCTCTTCTTGTTGCAAAACGCATCTTCCGCGAGGTATATGTTAATTTTATGCTAGTTGGTCATACACATGATGATATAGATGCATTATTTGGACGTTGGAGTATGACACTGAGGAAGGAGAGTTTTCCAACCATTCCTTTGCTCATGAGGTCGTTCATGAAAAATGAGAGTGTTCCCACAATCCCGCATCTCATTCAAGAGGTTCCTGACTTTAAGAAGTTCATTGGGGATATGATTGCGGATGGTGATGAAGCTTTGCAGGGTCATACGAAGGCTCATCAGTTCAAGTTTTATGTGGACTCAAGTGGTTGTCCGGTAATGAAGTATAAAATCCTTTGCCATGATGAGGATTGGCTTCCTAAGGGAGGAGAAGGTAGTGGCATCAAATTGTGGAAGGAGGATTGTGAAGGGAGGTCTTTATGGCCTCGCGGAGAACCTGATGCATTGAAGCCTTCTACGATGCGGCATCTCCATGAGGTGGTGAAGGGACTTTCAGGATTCATCGATCACTGGGAGCAATCATCGCGGGAGTTTGTTGAAGCCCGTTCGCGTTTTGAGCCGCTATCGTATTATTGGCGCGATGTTAGAGATGCTCTGACACTTCCAATGGATACACCAATATCATTGGAAGACGGCTTTTGGCCAACGACGCGAATTGCCCATGCCATTGAAGATGAGTTCTCAGCGGAGGGTGAGGTTTGCGAGGAGTACCGTGAAGATGAGCATTTTGTTGGCCAGAGACGCGATCGTCCACCTGCTTCTTTTAGAGTTGGCCGTGATTTTTTTGCTGGCTATTTTGTTGCATTTCGGCCTTGTGATGGGGACGAGCGCCCATTTTGGATTGCTCAAGTGGTTTCAGATCCTAATTCTAATCCGGATATGCCAAACACCGTGCGTATCCAATTCTACCGCCCTATATCGCGCGATCGGGATGTTGTGAAGTTCTACAAAGATTGGGATACTGATAGGAACCGTCGTTGGACAATTGAAAAGGGGATAGCCATAACGTGGGAGAGTACCGATTCAATCTTGACAGCATGGAAACCTAGGTCTTCAAAGAGGGATGGAGGTCATGTGCAAGATTCAACTACAAAAATTCCGAAGAGGCAAGTAGCGATTATCAAGGCCTCTTTGGAAGCACTTGCCTGGTCCGAGTCGTAGTGGACTTAGATCAATGGACTTTCCTTTTTTAAGATTTTGGATTCGGATGCGTAATACTTCATGTAGTATGGTTAGATCCATTGGTGCTGAGATTGTAGACATTTGTATTTGTTTACACTCTGTATGACTATTATATGTGATGCCAATGATTGCTATGAAATATTCTCTCCATTATTTTTGCGTATCGGTGATAATTTGCAGTATGTTTTATTTTCTTTTTAAAATAACAATATGATAAATTGCTTCTAATCTTGAAACCAATAATACTAGTAATTGTCTTCATGGTGAATGATAGAAAGTATATGTTGAGTCGCACTTTAGCTCTAGTGGAGCTAAAGTGTGAGCAAATCTTCTTATTTAGTTCATTGTACTTAGTAATGGTGCGCACTTTAGGTCAAGTGGAGCTAAAGTGTGTGGAATTCCCTTTTTGAGTTCATTGCACCTCTAAGTGATGGGGACACTTTAGTTCGAAGAGAGGTAGTGTGTATGCAATTTGTTTCCCACTTCTGAGCACCATCATTTGAAACTCGTTATATATTTTTAGCCAATGTGTATTCCACAAGGAGAATTGAAGTTCTTTTAAATAAAAAAAGGCTCATCAAAATGTGTTTAGCTAATTCTCTTACAAGTGGATATTTGTCCGTCATTTAGCTCACTTTTAGCTAAATTGGAGCATGGTGTTAATCCGGGTTAATAGGATCGAGTGTGAATATTTAGCTATTCATATTCAATGAACACATGTGGTATAAAAGAAGTGTCGACTAATGTGTTCTTCTTTTCAATATTATAGTTAGATTTGTAATGCAATGTTATCCGTAGTACTTATTTTTATAGGGGTTTTTGTAGAAAACATTACCTCCTAATTTAATGGAAACTCATATCCCTCCATATTGTAGAAATTAGATGTGCACTTTAGCTCTTATGATCTACATGTGTTAATTTGGGAGTTGCTAAATCTCCCAATATAACGAATATGGTGTTATATTGTTGTGGAAAAAATCAAGAGTATAAAAAGTTAAAATCTCTAAGTTTTATGTGGTAAGACGTTTTTGTTTTTGGTACCTTGCCCGTTATATTTTTGGCAATATGTGAAAATCTTTGACTTGAGTTGAAGCGTTATTTTCCACTAAAGACAAGGAATTTTTTTTATACTTGGAAGGAAATAATTTTCTACACTCTTATGTTTGCTCCAAAACTAATAGGGAGCTAATAAAGGTGTTCCTTATTAGAGAACATTCCGTCAAAGTACAAAAGTTGTACTTTCCATTTCGCCTTCCTCCCTAGAACTAGGAAAAGACATAATCTGCATGTTATTTTAAGTGCATTAGGATCTTGTCGGAACCAAAAATAAATCACCCCATATTTAATTGTGCACCCGCCTCATGGAGATGAGGAGTGCCTCGGCCAAGCAAGAGTGGCCTCAAACGCCTCCTTGGAAAGTTTTGTGGGGACGAACCCCCCCCCCAATTTACAAGCAAACGTCCCTGCCCTGCCGTGGTGGGGCGGAGACGTCTCCGCCCCATACCCGGCAGGGGCGGGGACGTCTCCGCCCCATACCCGGGCAGGGGCGGAGATGTCTCCGCCTCCACCGGATTACTATTTTAATGGAGGGGGACCTCATTTGTCCCCACCTTGCATACTCCTATCCACCATCTCTTCATTGAGCTGGATGTGGGCGTTGTGCGAGGTCTCATTCATCCATCCACGCCAGAATTTTGCATTCACACGTGCAGACCATGTCTTCATCCGGACAATTGGCCAAGGAGGAGCGAGACAAGACCCGTGCAAGAGCGGGGAACGCCCATCGGAAGCGGTTGCACGTTCTTCGAAATCCCGAGAAGTTGGCTTTTCGAGGTTGGGAGGACGTAGTGGAGCCATGGAGTTTTGATGATTGCGCGAACTACATCGAGTGGTGCCACATCGACAAGGCTTTCCCAGAGGCGCGGCACAACTATCAGCGGCGCTTCCACAAGGCAAACTTGAAACATTGCATCGACGAGGCGTTTAAAAACCGATGCATCGAAGTATACCAAGTGTTGTATGACGTCCCATTCATCAAACGCAACGAAGTAAATCTCTTCATTGCGCAGGGTGTTCATGCGGAGGTGACGTTGGGCAAGATAGTAGATTGGTCCACTTTCAAGTCGATGCCGGAGAAGGTAAAAATTCCTCGCCCTGAAAATGGAATAATTCCAATGGGATGGCGCAAGTATCCGGAAGGTGGCTTGGGCAAGTTCATGACTGTGATGGACGACACATCTAGCTATGATACTAACACGTCAAGTTCAGATGATGACTCCGACGGAACCCACGTCCAAGTCGCGAGCGAAAAGGCACAAGCACGTGGTAGGCTGAGGAGGACCGAACGAGCCCTTCACCAACGTTACTATTGACTAGGAGTATTTAAAGGTTTAGGACGTAGCAAATCAATTTTGTGAACAATACTTTTGCTCTAAACATTATATGGTTTTAAATATCCTTTTTGTTTGTAATGGTACAATTTACTTAGAGAACTTGCACATTACATTCTACTAGAGGCTTATACTACCCGTTATGGATGGGGACTTGCATAGCTCCCATGCTATTCACTACTTGGTTTATTTTTTTGCTTTAATGGTATGTGGTACATTCCTAATCTTTTGTGGGGCAATTGTGTTTAAATTATTTATTTAGAGAACTTGCACATTACATTCTACTAGAGGTTTATACTACCTGTTATGGATGGGGACTTGCATAGCTCCCATGCTATTCACTACTTGATCTAAAAGGGAGCTAATAAAGGTGTTCATTATTGGAGAGCATGCGGTCAAAGGACAAAAGTAGTACTTTCCCAAAAGCCTTCCTTCGTAGACATAACCTGCTTCTTATTTTAAGTGCGTCGCAATCTTGTCGGAACCAAAAATAAGGTACCCTATATTAAAACCTCCACCCTCCTCATGGAGAGGAGGAGTACCTAAGCACCCAAAATGCCCCAAAGGCCTTGTAGTTATCGTTTTGGTTGGATTGGAAATAATCCTAAAGCACCAAATCAGTATAGGTGGATTCGTTTGCGGGGAAAGACTGTTTCTATGAATGCCACTATGTTATTGTCACGATTGATTACACACTTGCTTGCTAACTTCTCTTAACAATTATCAACACTCAATCACTCTCTCTTGCATCATTCTAAACCTACATATTCTCCAATCCTCTTTCCTTCATGATCTCATAATCATGTCAATTTCTCTTTTCTTCACTGTAATCACAGTACAGTGAATTCAATAATACGTGATTATCTTACCGTAATCACTTTCAATAACCAATTCATTCACAGAGGTTACAATCTCTTCACTTTCACAATTACTTTCTCTAACTTTTCTATTTTCACAATTCTCAAACAATGCTCATAAACTTCAACTCCAATCACACAATCACAGTTCTTTAACTCCAATCCTATTAATACTTCATCTAATCACAATCCTACGAAAGAAAATAGAAAAATTCAAAGAAAACAAAGAGGTAGCACCAAGCTTGCCCCGGCTTACGACTATCACAGTCTGGCCTCGAATCCATCTTCCACAAAGTCTTTATCCAAAAACCGAACCTAACTTCCAGATTCCAAACGTCACATGAGTTTCCGCTTCTTAACCAACTTTTCACGAAACTTCCCAATCTTACTACTCAACTACAAAACTAACTTACTAACTTCCGAAACTAACCAATTCTAATCCGCATGTGAACACAAAAACTAATTACACATTCTACATAGTCCCACTTCTAACTGTGCAACGCCCTCGCAAACACAAAACCAATTCCTAAACTTCAATTGGTGTATTGGCGTTGTCCGAAGTCCCAGACTTATCCCTGGGCGTCCTGACCTCCTCCTCTTCATCACCTTCATCCGCATCGGTGTTCGAGTGGTCCCCTTCTAACTGCTCTGTCAGATCTTCATTCAGCTCATCCAATACTCTTACCTGAGCTTCAAGAAGACTGATCTGCTTCTCCCTGTCCTCCAATATCTTCTGCAATTCTGCGAGCTGCGTCGATACTGGCTCGGAATTGGTTGATACCGGAACCAATTCCTGCGAAGGAACCGCACAGACCATGGCTCCCTCCAAAGAATTTACCTTCGTCTTCAATTCTTCGTTCTCCTTTTGCAACTGGTCCCGCAATGCCTCCCAATTTGCCTCCGATTTTCCTCTTGCAACCGCCAAATCGGTCACCTTCTTCTTCTCCTGCATCCACTTCTCTTTGAGCGCCTTGCGTTCCTGGTCGTTGATTAATTCCATGGACTTGAGTGTCTGGCTCTCTTCAACCCATTCTGCTTCTCTTTTCTTCCAAATGCTCTCTAATCTCCCACCTTTGAGAGTATCTTCCGCCACTGTCGTCTCCAATTCACCAATTCTCACCTTATACCCCTCAATCTCTCCCATCCTTAACTCCAACTCTCTCTTCAATCCGGACTCACTATCCAGTTTGGTCACTGTCATCTATAACTGGGTGAGCTGAGCTAAAATTACTTCCTTCAACCCTCCCGTCTGCTGCTCACTCCCTGATGGACCAATTCTCTGATACAGCTCTACCGAAACTGGGGTTGTCGTAGACGTGCTACCCAATTGACGACCCAATACTTGCAACTGGGGCCCAATCTCACGCTGTTCACACCCTACTGTCCTACGACACTCTGCAATACCTGATGCAGCTTCCACAGACCAAATTGGTACCGAAACTGGTTGCTTCTTCTTCTCCTTGACCGGCACCTCCACCACTTGCACGCTCCTCTGATTCCCGTCCTGCTGCAGTTCGTACTTGATTGCTTCGCTCACGTAATTGGCACACAGCAACGTCGTCACCTTCCCCATCTTCCTCTTGGCTTCCAGCTCCGCGTGGATTCTTGTCGCCACATACGCTGCCCAGTTGAACACCATGCCTTCCAACGTTGCCACCGTCGAAAGCAGCAACTTCTTTGCCATGTACGTCGTGTGTCGGTTCAGCGCTAGCCTCTTCTGCACGAAGCGCATCCACTCTCCCAACTCCGGCGTAAGAGCTTCTCTAGTCTTCCATCCTTGGCCCTTCTCGAACGCTTTTTCTCCTCACTTGAAGTAACTGCCAGGCCCGAAATCCGACTCCAAATCACCAGACACCGGCAGCTCCTCCATCGGAAGATACAACACCTTGTTCAGCACCGTCTCGTCTATACCAATTATCTTCCCCTTCACTACACTCGACCCATCTGCAAGATCGTAATTCTTCAAATACTCCGCTAACAAGTCTACGTCAATCGGTGGCAAGTTCTGCGACAACCGAATGAAACCGTGCATGTGTGCCTGACGAAAACACTGTTGCTTTTTCTTCGACCAACACACATCTAACCGAATAGGCTCCATGTTTGTTACGATAATACACTCTAACGGTGGCAAGTCTTCCTTGCGCCTCACATTGCGCTGTCTCTCCTCCCTATTGGACTGTCTCTTGCTACGCTCCCTCGCCATTACTCACAAAAACAAGCTTACGCACTCAGCTATTCTCTCAAACACTCAAACTCGCTACAATTCACGCAGACACACAATGTTCACAAGAGTCCCACTTCTGGCTTCTCTATGGTCTTTCTTCTTCCCTCTCACGATACCTCATAATAAACTAACCTACTCCATTAACTGTGGCAGCTTGCATTACCCTAACTGTCTCAATTCTCATTATTACCACTTCTTTCACTCACCTCACACGTACTAACCCATCATCACAACTAAACTGCCTACCTCCCTTTTTAAACAAAACCCGTCTCGGGTTTTTAAAGTTCTATTACTATTTGAAGTCCAATTCGGACTACGTATTATAAAGCCGTAACCAATTGCCATTAATACGAGTAATAAATTTAGTTCCCATAAAATCTTCCAATTGCACTGAACCATTGAGAAATCCTTCACTAACGCAATATGGGCCATGCCAACGAACTTGAAATTTGCCTGGAAAATTTTTAAAACGACTATCATAAAGTAATACTAAATCATTGGGCATAAAAGACTTTGGCCGTAATTTACTATCATAATAATGCTTTCGCCTCTTTTGAGTAGTTTCCATTGTTAATAAAGCATTCGCACGAGTTTCATCCAATTGTTCCAATTTTATTAATCGGTGCTCCAATGATTCGGAATCCCCTAATCGATTATCAAGAGCAATTCGTAAACTGGGCACTTTCAATTCCATTGGTAAAATTGCTTCTTGTCCATAAACTAATTGAAAAGGTGTAGCATTGGTAATAATTTTATATGCAGTACGGTACGCTCAGAGAGCAGCAAACAATTTGGTGTCCCAATCTGTACCCGCTCCTGAAATTGTCTTCGTTAAAATCTTGCATAAAATACCATTGGTCTTCTCTGTTTGTCCATTTGCTCTTGGATGATACGGAGTAGTTTTTCGATGTTTAATCTCATATTTTGCTGATAATGCTTCAATTATACTATTAGTAAAATGAGTCCCACGATCACTAACCAATTCCTTTTGACATCCAAAACAAGTAATAATATTTTCATATAAAAATGTGGCAACCGTACTTGCATTATCAGTCTTTGTGGCAGAAGCTTCAGCCCATTTTGTAACATAATCAATGGCTACCAATATATAACGTTTTTGTCCAATCTGAGAAGCAGGTGCAATTGGGCCCACAAAATCAATACCCCATTTTTCAAACGGTGCTTGGGCAAGAATTGGTACTAATGGCATGGCTGAAGTATCGGTTGGCCGTCCAATTCTCTGACATGGATCACAGCGTCTTACAAATTGGTGTGCATCCGCGAATAATGTTGGCCACCAATAGCCGCCTGTAAAGCCTTCCGTGCAGTACTATCTCCAGCAAAATGTCCACCACAACTATCCAAATGACAGCCTTCCAATATAGTACAAACTTCATGTTGATAAATACAACGGCGTAAAATTCCATCCTTACCTTGCTTATATAAAGCTTCTCCAATCATGGTGTATGGTGCACTTTTTAAAATAAGACGGCGTTTAAGTTTCTCCGTAAAATGTGAAGGAAACGTTTGAAATGTTAAATACTGGATCAACTCACTATATTCCTCGGAAATTACATCCACTGCAAATAATTGTGCATTAGGTAACGCGTCATCAATTGGTTCATTTCCCAATACATTGGTTAAATGGGATAAATGATCAGCATTGGCATGAGCCTTCCCAGGGCGTACATTGATAGTGAAATCAAATTCTTGTAATAACAGCACCCATCTTGCTATACGACCACTCAACTGAGGTTTATTAATCATATACTTGAGAGCATCATGGTCCACATAAAATACAAATTTATATCCAAGCAAATAATGTCTAAACTTTTGTACAGAATAAATCATTCCCAATGCTTCCCGTTCAGTCGTAGTGTAATTGCGTTCTGCGGCAACCAATTGACGACTAGCATAGTAAATTGGATGATCAAATCCCTTAACATCTTTCTGGCTTAAAATAGAACCAATAGCTACATTGGACGCATCCACATAAACATGAAATGGGGTTTTCGAGCACGGTGCCACCAGAATTGGTGCACTTACCAATTTTTGTTTTAACGTTTCGAAAGCTAGAGTGCATTCTTTAGTCCAAATTGGACTGGTACCATCGTTTGGAGGTTTCTTTAAAAGATTGGTTAGTGGCTGGCAGATAACTGCAAATGAATGGATAAATCTTCGATAATAACTAACATGGCCAATAAAACCACGGACTCCCGTTACGGTATCCGGTTGCGGTAAATTTAATATAAGCTTAACTTTATCAGGGTCCGTAGCAATACCAGCAGTTGAAACTATGTGGCCCAACAGGATGCCTGACGATCTTTACCTTTTTTATCAGATGTTGTCAGCCTTAATTTTATTTTCAAACTCTAAGATAATTGTGGCTTGTGCATCTCTGTTATTTTCTTTTGTAGTCACAAGCATTGAACTTAATTGGCTTTTTCTATGGTAATTAGTGTATAGGGACAACACCGCGTCTAAAATATCTTTAACCTACCTTGATGGCTTAGAGGAATCATCTTGCACACATCTATTTGAAAATTGTTGACTTTAAGGATGACTTCTAGATTGGCTTCGACTTTGTCGTGTTCATTATAGATGTGTCGGGTTGTGTTTAATGCGTACTAAGAATGCATTTTTCCGCCGTAGTAGAGCACACTCCGCCTTTCTTGGATCAAGGTTTTGAATTTTATCATAAATTTATAAATGCTTTCAAATGTATTTAGGTGTGGTCAAGGAGCGTGCATGGGCATCTGACATAAGGCACTAAAACTTTATGCGATTTATGAGCACGATGCATATCCGTAATTGGACAACTTCTCTGAAATATTTACGCAGGCAGTTGATTTCGTTCAATATATATCCGCAATCATAATTTGCAGGAATTCCAAACCCTTTGCTGTGGAGAGCTCTTGACTATGGCGTCACTCACTTCTCTGAATGGTGGAGTTCCACTGGTAATGTCCGTTGGTGAGAATGGCTCAGTTAATGTCCCCGAGGCAGTCCTCAGTAGTCGCTTTGGGTTTAGAATTGGAACCGTTCACTTTGAACAAGAGGTCTTTGATAGCTCACGTATATTAGAACATTCTGTATACCAAGTGAAAGATCGAGACGATTTTGGTTTTCTGTGGAATCTGTGTCGTGGTTCTTTTAAAGTATATGGTGTTAGGGATACTCAAACGTCCGCTAATGCGTCGTGTGCCGTGATGATCCCTCCTACCGATTCCGGTGATACGATACTCGTGCCCAATTTGGGCACTCGGTCTAACCCAAGCGTACAGCTTCTAAGTGACACTGACGAGGACCTCTCTGATGTGAATTTGGGGGAATCCTCGTACACTTTTAAGTCACAGGATTCAATCCATCCCGATGCGTCTATCCATACCCCAAGTAGGTCACACATGTCTCCATCTCTGTCCTCTAGAAAACCGCCTGTCCATCCAAAATCTAAAAGTATCCGCAGTATCATTCCATATGTTTGCAGGACCTGTTGTAGAAAGGGATCCCGTTCAGAGTTGACTCATGTGGATTTCGATAGCATTGAGGTTTCACGTCTGAAGTACTTGCCTCCGTCTTACAATGGGGACGTGATGTTTGAGTTGCCTCCACTTCCATAAGGCATACCAACTCAGTTCGGAGGAGGATTGGATGGTATGAGCAAGCAACACGATGGTCACACATGGTGCAAGACAATGACTACGAATATCATGAATGATTTCGACCCGACATACCGGAAGTCATCTTGTACTGGCCATCTTCAATGCCCTAACCTTCTTTGTGACTATAAGTGCAGGAATGAAGGTCGCACAAATCAAACGGAGTGGAGTGGTCTCGCCATTTCCCCCTGGCCAGTCAATGGCGCTCCGCATCCTAAATCAACATTGGCTTGTAAGGTTTGTCAAACCCCTCCTATTTGTCTAGCCCTCTGTGATGCGCGTATATATTATGTGATGTGTACCGATTCGGAGCGCACTCGACTTGCCATTCATCTTGGTATTCACCACCATCCCATCTGGAGTGGAGTTGATCAAACCGCAATGGACGTGATGCATGAGTGCGTTGCGAAGGAAGTCGAGCGCACACCCAACGCCACAAATTCTGCTATCTTTATGTCTGCCAGTAAGAATTTCCTTTCTGATTTTTTGATCCGTCCCGGATCAGGATCATCAAACCTTGAAGGAGCATCCATGGATGTTGTCTTGGATCAGTTCCAGACTTTATCATCCCCTAACATAAGGAACTTGGTGTCGATATGCAAGCGCTTCTACAGTGGTGGGAAGGGTGTCATGGACAACATTATGGAGCTAAAGGAGTTGTCCAAGTTCGTCTTCATCCACGAGAACAAGTTCTTGGGCTAATCTAAAGGTAAGGTATTTGTATTTAAAATGTCTGTTGATCGTCCTGGTTGCGGCGTTGATCTTGTTTGGCGGATGCAACCTGGTGGTGACCTCCAAGACTGTTGGTTGATGTTTGATCACGTCAAGCGGGTTAAAGAATGGACTACCATGGCCTGCCATGTTGTTGCAGTTTGTAGAGTAAGTATTCCTCCGGATAGCAATTAGTTGAAGCTAAATGTGCCCGGAATGGTCGCTCTAAATTCGTTCCCACAGAGATCTGTTGTTTCTTCTTGGAATGATAAGTAAGCTATCTGCTATCCTTCTACCACACGCCGGTTAGCATTCCTATTCTACGCCTGACCTATTCATCCGGATTCTCCCGGACGTCCGATGTAGTTTCCTACTATTTTCCGGGTCCTGCCAACTTCCGGAAGGTCAGATGGAGTTTGTCTTCCGGAGTTTTTAAACGAGTGGCCGGGTACCACTGATCCTATTTTGTGTAAGTGGCCGGATTCCCCACTGCCTTGTGACTTTAAGTGGCTAGACACCCACTCTCCCTAGGTTGCTAATTGGTCGTTGGTTTGTTGTTTCCGGATGCACTCTCTCACATTAACCGGAAGGCCTTCCGGATACGGTCACTCAGAGGCTCACCCGGGCTACAACGACATTCTGGAGGATGATTAGTGGTTTGGTGAGGTGTGAAGGGTAGATCTGCATTTGGACTTCCTTCTAGACATACACCACAGGCTTTTCCATCTATCGTAAGGGGAAATTCCGGTCGCAACCAGAATCCGGGTTCACACGGAATCTCCGTGCCCTAGGAGCTACCAGGCCACCGCCTAAAGTACCCTCCCTCCCCCTCCAGGCTTCTTCCGGTCACCAAGGATCGTCAGACTCTATCTAACCTCTCCTTCAGCTGTTCCGGGCGCTCTCCCACAGCAAGTCCCAACCGGTTAGACTAGATGCTTATCTGTGAAACACTTCAGCTTCCACAACTATTCCGCTAATCATCAACCACAATGGGCCCTATCCTTCATTCACGAAATGATACATGCCACCATAATTTAAAGACAAGAAAATATACTAACAGCAAATATCATTCCTGAGGAAGAGAAAAAGGACCCTGAGCCGGCCACGACTCCTGCCTTAAGAGCCCGCTACCACTGATCTAAAATCGGAACTAAGAAGCTAAAAATCCGGAAAATCCTATCCTAAAAGTGAAAGGGATATTATCCCTAGAAATCCGGAATTCAAACTCAGATCCGAAAGTTTCGGATCTGAGATCCGGTTTCTACGGATCTAACTCAAAAACTAAAAGAAAACTGTCTTTAGTCTTACCGCATGATAGCCGGGTGCAAACTTGAGCCCCATCGTTAATCGCTTATCAGACTTTTAGAACTAAAGATTCTAATCTACGGGGTTATTTGGTTCCGCCTCCGACTGCTACGGCGTGAAGGGGTAACCTCTGCTGGAGCGGTGCCGGCCTCGGTTTGCGCCGGAATGGCTGCTGGTGGCTCCGGTGAGGTGGTCGGCGTCGGCATACCTGATCCGGATGGTGCATCCGGGTCCTCTGTTGTGACTGCCTGGCCGGATGGTGCATCGGTCCGGTCTTCAACGTCCGGAAGGTCCCGGAAGCTACCGCTGGGGCTGACCACCATGGGTGTCGCTGCCGAGCTTCCGGGTAAAGGGTCCGTCACTGGTGGCCCCGGAGAGGGAGACTCGGAGGGAATTCGGAAGGGCAAGGGTGGTACTGCTTGACTCCCTAGCACCTGTTCCCACTTCTGTATACTCTCCGTGCTTGGGAAGGCCACCCCATTCCAGCTCATAGGAGAGCTGAAATCCGGCGTTCCCACGAGGTCATTGAACTGTCCGGTGAGTGACTTTGCTGTTCCAGATGCATGTCTGGGTGAAGAGCCGGCCGGAGGTTGAGTAGGAGAAATAGCTGCCGGACCGGATGGGGATCCGGACGGGCCAGCAGTGGTTCCAGACGGATCTGCATGGGTTCCGGATGGTCCCGCAGCATCTGAAGCAGGAGGTGCCAGAACTAGAGGGGGAGCTCCTGGTATTGTTGAGGTGGCCGCCACGAGATCCCTTGCTAGCTCCTGCATCTTGGACCAAGTGCCCTCCATTTTCCGGCTGTGATCTACCAAGAACCGGATAACCTGCCCCCTATTGAGCTTCTCGTTCTTCTCCAAGCTTGCTGTTTAGAGTAATGCCCGGTTAACCGTATCCACCGGAAAATCCAGCGCTGTGCGAATATCGGTCAGTGACTGTGACGCCGCCCGGACCTTTGTTTCTGCCACCACTCGGGCATGCTGTGCTACATCCCGTGCGGCTTCCGCCTGCCGGACCTGACTCCAGAGTCGGGTGTTAACCTTGGTTATGGTGGCGTTCTCCTGCTTTAGTCTTGTGACGGAATCGTGCTTCTCCTTTATCTCTCTGAGCTGGGCGATGAGGTGAGTGGTGTCCTCCAGTCCGACTGCCTCTAAAATGGCCATGATCATGGCATGCCTCTCCCGGATCTCCCCCTCCTGAATCCTGGTCCTCCAGACAATATGTCTGCACAGCTCGTGGACATCCACGGGAATGTCGCCAATGATGATTGGGACAAACGTCGGTCCCGGCTCTGATCCGATCGCGAATCGTTCGTCTTCTGGGGCCGGTTCCGGTGCTGTAGGCTGTGCTGCGGTTGGTGGTGCTATGGGTGGGCTCTGCGCCGGGATTGTTGACAACGGCCGGCATTCTCCCGGGGTCTCCGGAGTCCTCTGCACCAAACGACTACGCTTCCGGTTCGGTCTTCGAAGTATAAGGGGGGATGACGACTTCTCCGTGTCAGAGTCCGTCGATTCATCTAGTTCCTCTTCTGTTTCCATCCCTCCGTATGACTGGATGGTGAGCAAGCTTTCGTACTCGGCCTGCTCATCCGGCCTCAACATCTTCTGCTTGGCGTACATGTGAGCCAGGTAGGTGGAAAGCAGGGATGGGGTTTTCCGGGCTTTCGGCAGGTTTTTCACCATCCTGTCAATCTGCTCGTCCATGATGGCCGCCCGGTCGACGGACAGCTTCCCTCTCATCGAGCCTAGGATTAGGGTTACTAGCTTGGCCACTATCCGTTTCGGTTTCTCGGGGTGGAAAATAGGGTTGAAGAATGCCATTACTAACCTGGCATCCGGATCGGTGAGATCGCTGAGGACATACCCGTCCTTAGGGTTAGCCTTCGCGCGGAATTCGCCCTTCAGGATGGCGTCGTCACGTTCCGCCACCTTGATTGTTCCTGCCCGGAACTCGTAGGTGTCTCTCCAAAGCGCCGTGGTCCAGACCTCCGGATGCGCCCTAATCTTCTGCGCGTATTGGGTTGGTGGCTCTCCCAGGAGCTCTGTCATCATTGTTTCGCTCTGGAAGGCCCACGGTGTCGCTAGAAGACCTTCACAACCCATGATTTCGAGGTAGCTCTCTAAAACCCGACAGGTCTTGACCGGCTTCGGAATCTCCGGAGTCACCTTCTGCAGCACCAGTGTTTCGGTAGCCGGAGCCTTGCCCTTCTTGCCCGCCATCCGTGCCCACCTCTCCGTGAACTTGCCCCTCGCAATATTGTCAAGAGACCTGCACGCACTGTCCTTACCAAGTCCCTCTTGCTAACCTAAGTTGGCTCTTCCGTCCTTCACCAAGACCGGATTCGAAACCCTAAGAGAATGCGAGAAGTCGAAAGAGAATGAGCCTGTTGGAAACCCTAAAAGATTGGTGCACAGGGCTGCCAGTCGCGTTTTGTATCTGACGCACTCGTATGGAAAACCGTTATGCGTCATGATGGCATTTCCGGGTCCGGCTGTAACCGCCCTCCGGTTTTGCAACTTCCGGGAAGGGTGCTGTAACTACCTTCATTAGGGATTCCGGAGCAGCACTAAAATCTTATTCCGTTCCATGAACTACTTATGCTCTTTTGGCCAACTAACTAACTAATTTTTCTAATTTTTTTCTTATTTTCTTCCGGGATTGGTATTAAGTTCCGGAAGTATGTGGGGACAGCTTCCCACACATGTATACGACAGTATGTATTGTAAAGTTATGACGATAGCTATGTGTGATATGCAATCGGAGGATGCTCAAGCACAATAGTTGTTGTGGGAGAACTTGAATGATACGATATTGAATCACGGCGTGGAGAACACGAATTTCAAAGGGTTCATGGCTGATAGTGCCGGGGCGAATTGGCACGATGTTCGGCGAGTGTATGGCAATGGCGACAAGGACGTCCCGATCAAAAACAAAGAACGGACTTGTTTATTCCATTGGACCAAGTGCCTTCAACGAGCCACCACAAAGAGCATTCTACCAGCGTTTCAAAATCAACACATTGCACTTTGCAAGATTTGGAAGAACGCGAGATCACAAGAAGAGGCTGAAGCACAATACAACGTCATTCGTAGGTGGTGGATTTCTTCTGGAGCCACTACCGAAAGCGGACGCCGGGCCCTAGAAGATTGGATGGCTTTTTGGCATTTCGGATATAGACAATGGGGTGGAGCAATGCAACTAGTAAGTTCACGGATCGCCTTTTCTCAATATTCAAACTGTTAATTGTTAGTTGTGAGTGCAGTAATAACATTTGGTGTATGATATTAGGACCTCACACTCGACGAGCAAGCCGACATGCCATCATGTAATCTTGCAAAGACAGTCCACAACCGTTGGCTTCAACAATCCGGGAATACCATGACATGTTTATATGCGGCTACCGTGGATGACCTAATTCGGGCTTTCATGCAAATCACTTCGTACCGTGCATGGATCAATGGAGGGACTTCCGGAAAAGGTCCAGACAAAGGAACGCTTCGATTAAGATCTACCCAACGTTCTAGTGATCCAAGACTCATTGTAGAAGCAGTGTGGAGTTTTCCGGGGTTGGAGGACCTCTTGACAAGGACGGGCGGGCTCGAAGGAGCGGAGGTTTTTGGATCCACCAAACAGAAACTGGACATGCCACCCGGGTCCAGCCACGATCCCACCAATCTGATACGGTGAACTATTCGATTCCACAAGATGGCAGAAGGGTGACTAGGGCGCGGATCGAAGAGGCCCTAAATGGAGATGGCTCTGGGGTCCGTCACACAACTGCCGTATTGGAATCAGAGTGTGATCCCTCAAAGTGGCACATTAGTCGGCTTCCTAAGACCTCCCACCGAAAGTGCCAGGCATTGCAAGTTCACACTGGTGTGAGGTGTGATGCTAGAGTTGGGCGTGGAAGCCAGGGCACACCTGCCCCAACATATATTGGCAAGAAGAAGGAATTCAGGTCGCCCCAAAATACTACTGTCGAGTTCTGGTTTTGTGCAGATGATATTAGCCGATGTGTTATGGGTTTGAAGAAACCGTCTGTAGTAGAGTGGCCATCAGTCCCAATGACATGGCCAGTAAAGCTTGGGACGAATCTAACGATGCAAGAAGTCTTATCGTTAGAAGAAGCGGGTTTTCAATTACAGCAACGTGGTGCTTTGTTGCCTTGTAGACAATACCAAGTAACTTTGAACATGCCTCTTCCGCGATCGAACTTTCCGCTTCCAGAAAATCCGGACTCGTACCATACTTTCCGCAACGGCTACCAGATTCGGCAAAGTACAGATGTGCCTTCTGTTGAGCACCGAAACAAATGGTCAAGCGCAGCGTTGATGAAAAATTGCTACGTTATGAATGTCACCGCCATGCTGTATCCGGGATTTGGATGCGTTATCACTCTTCTAACGGAAAAGGAGAAGTCGTATTGCATAACCTTGACAGACTACCCGGCATGTACATGTCCAGATTTTCTGAAGATGTCACTGGAGGCGTTGGGGAAGAAAGGGCAATGGAAGTATTGCAAGCATGTATACTACATCTTACGCTATTTATGTAAGATGGACTACAAGGAGGACTTATTCATGCATGCCCCAAGCTACAGTTTTAACGAAGTCATGCGCATTCTAGAGCTTGCTAATATTGCCGAGCAAGCATGAAAATCTCAATGAAGTATGTTCTGAATAGTATTTGTATTTTCCTTTAGCTCATATTTGAACATGTGAAATAGGTTTTGTTTGTCACGAGTATGGCTAGTAGTTAATGGGTCAGTGAATTACTCACTTGTACTTATTTTCGATATACTAATTCATGTTACAATATATCATTTTTTCAAGACCATTATTTTAATTGACTTGGAAGGTGTTGTGTTAGCAACATGCAGAAGTTATGTCATGTGTTGGCAGCAGATATCATCTTCAATTTTAAACCAGGCAAACTCCATGGGGAGAGATGGAGTATCTTAAACCATTGGACGATAGTTTATGATCAAATATTAGAACATTAGAGTATTATTTGTTCTATACGTTGTGTAGTATAGCTATCACGATGAAATTATTTGACTCCACATACGTTACTGTTGGACTTCACAATCATTGTAAGTTTGATCAAATTTTATTCATAATTTGTATTTGATTGTGACCTCTGTAATTTTAACCTTTTAATAAATGGAAATATAACCGCAAGTTGATATTCATGAACATGAGTGACGAAAGGGAATCTGAAAAATGTCTATGGTTAGTGATTCCACGGCTATAGGGTACCTTCTAAGTTTAGAAAATCCTTCGATTTTTTCTCCCAAAGTTTGAGAGACTTATTGTTACTTTCCGTGAAAATTAAAAAATTCTGGAAAAAAACAAAATGAAGAAGAGACGTAGGGCAAAAATGGGAGGAAAAAGAGGAAGAAGAAGAAGAAGAAAAAAAAAAATAGTCATGTATGCCTACAGAAATAAACATTTAAGGCAAAGAGGGGAGGATGTACTAGAAACCCTAGAAATCCTAGCAAAAATGGTTCCACGGTCTTGGGTCCCAAAAATTACCTTTTTTAGAATATGACCAAAATATCCTAAAAATAATTCGAATATGCTTCAAATATTCAAATATGCCTCGAATATTCTCAACAATCTTTAATATTCTCTCCTCTCTACGGCTGAATTTTCTGCTCACCGCTCACATACAAGACACCTCCCCTTCGTTTGCAGTGCAGATTGTTACTAATGGTTGTTTGTGGGCATTGGACACTAAAGTATCATAGAAGGGAGCTTCAAGGACGTGTGTGGGAGTCTGAAACTCCGACTTGGTTGCCCCTACCAAAAAAATTAGTTAAATTGTAATTTTTAGTCTTAGATAACTCGCAAAATAGTTAGTATTACGTAGATTCAGTAGGTTTTTGTTGGAATCTGGCGTTGGGTGATCAGTTTATCGGGACTATTTTCCGGTAGATTGTGAAGGCTGGTAAACTAGCTGCAACCTTCTAATTCTTTCAAGGTGTAGAAGTAGATTCTGGATGTTGTGGCTTCTAGACTGTGAGAACAAAGGGTAGTGACTTTCAGAGCACTTTAAAAACTTACCGGAAAACTACTCTAACGTTCAACAGAGTTAAATTAAACATTTGTGGTTACTTTTTATCGGTCACTGAGGTACTGGCCCCCGGGGAAGTTACCCCTAGATTTAGAGAGTTTGACACACGATAAAAATCACCAAAAACAATCTGGTTAGGTGGGCTAGCTTAAGGTTAATTTTGGTTATCTTTGAGAATATGAACTACTAGACTACGACAAGGTGGAAACCTCTAAAGAGATGTTGGACAGCAACAAGTTGGACAACAGCAAGTGCTTTCTGCTCGACTATGGTACTGAGCTATATATATGGGCAGGTTGCAACACATCCCTCGATGCAAGAAAGTCTGTTGTTTCAACTGTCGAGGTCAATTCTTTTGGCATCTATTTCGAATGGCATGTACTATAGTTTTTCTTGTATTTGTAAAGGTGAAACATTGTCGGGCAATGTATACATAATCTGCCATCTAGAGTTTGAATTTTTTACTCTATATGTGCAAGGTTAAATCAATGATCAAAGAAAGCCAAAGCAGATACAACCACCCGGATCATCGAGGTATTTGAAACATCAGAGTTTTGATCGTATTTTGACAAGTGATCATTCAATGACAACACCCTGTTTCTGAAGAAGGAAGAGGCAAAGTTGCAGGTACCGGTATATATTGAATTCCTGATCTTTTTGCTTTGTTCAACCCATCATATGTTACGTCTAAGGATCATGACAAGTATCACTTGAAGAAATCAATATTGCGTTTAATTTTACTACTTTACTTCTTAGTTACTTGTTGCAAAATTCTTTAGGTATATGTTTTTACATGTTATAGATGCTTGCATTTATGCAAACCTTATACATCTATATTGATATCTTGAACAATCATTCTCACAGAGCTGATGTTGTGATTGTGACAATATTGTTGAAGCAGCAAGGCCTCAATACAAAGGATATTTCATAAAGGTTCATGTATGGTTTTAACTTAGGTCAACTTACAAAACACCCAGGATTCATCCAAAGCTAGGTTTGTTCTAGGGGATGATCTAGCATCCAATCTTAAGGTAGTTGTCTCTAATTCCTCTAATAAAGGTGTCCATTTTTGTTTGTGTTAAGGTTTTTGAAGGTAAAAGTAGGTCCACAGTCTACACTCTTAAGGTTCTGATTTTATTAATTCATTTTCAAACAGGCAAGTGTAAGTGTGACGTGAGCCTTGCTCATTGTCTTTGAATTGTGAAGTGCCCAACAACTTCTAATCTATACCCTCATGGGTAAATGGATACAATCCATTTACGTACTCATTGCTAGTTCATTAGTTAGTTGAATTTAGCAATCACAATCTAACCTTCAAGCAATAAGCTCCAAGCATTCTCACCCATTGACGTTGTACTTCCCAAAATACGCCTTCATCACAACGAGTTAAAACACAAACAACACACAAGTCTTAGTTATGTACTAATTCAAATCAAGGTTCAACTATTTACTAGTACTAATTCTAAGCTAGTACTAATTGAACTATTTACTAGTACTAATTGAACTATTTACTAGTACTAATTGAACTATTTACTAGTACTAATTGAACTATTTACTAGTACTAATTCAAATCAAGGTTCAACTACTAGTTCAACTAATTAGTTATACTAATATCTATCCTAATTAGACTTCCTACACTTCTCAATTCTTATGATATCTTAGTCCTTTGTTTAATTTTAGCTTATGTACTGTACCATTGTCCGTGCCAACATATCACACTATTCTAATGATACTCCCTTGACATGATACTAGTTGATTCTACTTTTTGACTGATTTGAAAATTAATTTATGCACACTCTATAATAAGTTAATCAGTCAAAAGATTACAATTTAATTAATTTAAATTCAAGTTTAGGCTGCATTCACAATTGCATGCTCAACTTTGAACAATCCATTCTCCAATCAGTTCTAAACACAGAAATTCCAAAACATATGTTAATGTCATCACATGCATACCACCATGCATGTACATACAACATATTTCTTTCCATCAGGAATTCATTCCATTTCCTACTATAATCAACTTCGCCTCACTCCCATGCATCATTTGGTCTGCATGTTTCTTGTTTATATATTTATTTTATTTATTTTTTCTAGCTTTACAATTTGCTCACTTACTGTTACTGTAGTTATTCAATAACTACTCTAACCAATTTTACTTCCAAGTTTCACTAATTATATATATTTATTATAATTCTTCTTTAATAAATTTTGTAAACTTACTGCAATTTTCTTTCCAAATTAACTTTTACAGTCCACAATTGAGTTTATTTCTTTATTTAATGTGTCTCCTTACACATGCTCTAAATACACATAATGAGTACAATTATGTAGTTAACACTTATTAGACTTATACATAATTCAAATAAATAATTATATTTCATCAAGTTTCTTACGACCATTTGTAAGAATTCCACAACTAGCTCCAAGCTAGGACGCACATGATTTCTTCAAATGTGGTGAATACTTCACAAAATTCTATTCACTTATACTATTTTATTATGAAAAGGCATCACCTTCCTAAAGGTTTTTCCTATCACTCATTTGACTTGATTCAAAACCTTTTCATGTAACTAGAAGTTGTGCCATTTCTTCACACCTTTCTATTAATATTTTCTATTTACTTTAGATGTTTTGATTTATTTTAAAGTTTTACTTCTACATTTACTTTTGTTGGCTCTATAGTTCACCTAATAATCAAAGAAGAGCTCCCACCACTTCCGACTTTGAGTGGCAACATTGAGGTTTGGTTTACATTGATCTATTTTCAAAAAAAATTGTAGCCTAGTAACTCTTTGGTTCTGATTCTCTTTATATGATATCTCTGCTAGTTTTATTGAAACTTGTCCTTTCGAGTTGCTTACACTTGAACAATTTCCATTTTCTCAGGTGGGGAGGGTGAGAAGCGGGGTGAAGAAAGAAATTGCTGTTGAAGACGTTGGAAAGTTCTATGACTGCAACTGCTACATTGTGCTTTATACATATCAAGGAGAAGAAAGAAAAGAGGAGTACCTTCTCTACAATTGGATCGGCCAACACGCCTCTCCTGTAAGTGCAGATTCCAAAGATCAGTGGCCTGGTTGATTAAGACTTTTTCATGGAAGGTGGAGGTCTGTATTTTTATAGAAATATCATTGTCTTACGTTTAGGCTGTTGCCTGGCCATTGGTATATGCTTTGTGGATGTGTAACATGAACTAAGCTTTTGTATTGTTATTAAGTAAATTCCTGGTATGCAGGAGGATAAAGCTTCGTTGTTGAAGATTATGATTGACATGAATTCAGGCCTTAAAGGACGTGCAGTGGAGGTAACACCTCTCTACTTTTAGATAGATAATACTTGATCATAGCTCCAACAAATTTTGGAACTTTGTAAAGTACTGTGTAAATATAGTCAGCACATAGTGTAGTTGATGTTGTAACTGCCATTATTTCAATCCATCGTAGCTTTCCTATGTTTATTTGCTTACTTTGGGATGGTTTTTCTCAATTTATCATGTATGACTTCCAAATTGCGCTTGTTTTTTTGGTTCTGGTTGTGATATTCTCATAGGCTATTTGTTTCACTTGAGAGAAAAAATAGTGCTAGTAGCAAGGAAACTAGTTGTGTGGTGTTTATGTTTGTATTTGTGCTTACAGTGCACGTGACGTGAACATCTATATCCATGACAAGTTTTGATAACTCAAGGGAAAGAGCCCATTCAATTTTTGGCGTTCTTTAAGTGCATGTGCATAATGAAGATTTGTCAACTGTTTTGCCATGGCCCATCACATATCTAGCACTGTTCTTGAAAGTACTACTTTGCTAGGCTCTGGTTGGTGAGAACACTTGCATGATGGGAGGTTTGCCTTGCGTGGATTATGGACTTTATTGCATACCAATGGTTTGCTCTTTTCCACCCTATGACAGGAGCATCATGCAGGTCGCAAAGAGAATCCAATAATATTGATGCGGGTGCGAGCTGCCGGTCCGCACATTGTGCTGGCTGTACAAGTAGACCCGGTAAATAGTGTGATGCCAAAGCTTGGAGATATTTCCTTTGTTTGTCTCATTATTACGGAGGACGTGCTTACTTCATGAACCAGGTATCCTGAATAATTTTTATTTATTTTTTGCAGTTAGCAGCTGAACTCCTCTGACTCCTTCCTGCTTCAAGGCCTGTGAAAGAAAGTTTAGAGCCTCCCATCTTTTGGAGTACTCTTGGGGGAAAACGAAAATATGCAAGCCATCGGGAACCAAAGGATGGTCCTCAGGACCAGTGAAAGGTTGTATACATGCAGTTTTTCACAAGGTGGGGTCTTCGCAAGATTGTAGCATCAATTATAATGAGATTTTTAGTATTTAACAGGTGATCAACTCTTTCTACTATATCCCATTTCTGTACTTTATTCATTCTTACATTCTGTGGAGTCTCGTTGTAATTTGGTTGGTGGAGTGGTGTAGTTTGAGTTTGTCAATTATAAAACAAAACAAGAAAATGTTTGTCCTAGTAAATTGTTTTGTACAATATTCTCACCTTACATATTTTTGATGGCAAGTCCTTGAATCATCGACGTTCAGGGAATTTGGAGGTAATGACCCATATCTCTTCCCTTGTAATATTGCTTCAGCTTTATTGAAGATAAGCTTATTTCGGGAGGCTCTGAAGTTATGGTCTTATTTCAAAATATCTATGTTTGTATTAGTATTTTGACGCAAGAATTGTGCAGGTAACCGAAGTGCATAACTTCACATAGGACAATCTTTTCACTGACGAAGTCATGATGGTGGACTGTAATAGTGCTATTTACGAGTGGGTTGGCCAGAAGACGAGCGCGGACGAAAAAGAACATGCCTTAGACATTGCGAAGGTATCTTATTCTCTTCACAAATTCAACATTCAAATCCCAGACTGCTGTTTCCTTATTTCTTGAAGTTGGCACAGTTCTAAGAGTCGTTGCTATTTTGAGCATTGACGTGAATCTCAATTCTTACACGCAGAAATATGTTGAACGAGTCACAAGGTTGGATGGGAGACTCCGAGATATTCCCATCTTCATCCTTACAGAAGGCAATGAGCCGGCGTTTTTCACCACCTTCTTCTCATGGGATCCCAGCAAAGTCAATGTGAGTGTCAAAGCTTCCTCTGCTTCCTCCACTTATGACACATGATATTAGCTGTTGTTTCATCTTGTCAATCCAAGTTTATAGCATTGTCAGATGTATGAAGCATCCTTCTTATCAGAATCAGTGCGATATATTAATATTCGTTAAATATTATTACAAATATCGATGTACCCAAGTAGGCACATTTCTGAAGCATCTGAGGGTTGACAGGTCGATGGAGACGCATATGCACGAAACCTTGCAAGCAATTAAGGGCGACGTGCTCCTCCAGAGGTAACTTCTATCTAAGTTTTAGCTTATTCAATGCTCGTGTTGCGAACTGTTCGCAAGCGGCCTGAGCCAACAAAACTGGGCCATCTTTGAGTTATTTGTGGAGTTAACCGGAATTTGA
This sequence comes from Bryoerythrophyllum caledonicum, assembly GCA_963971425.1. Classification (NCBI taxonomy): domain Eukaryota; kingdom Viridiplantae; phylum Streptophyta; class Bryopsida; order Pottiales; family Pottiaceae; genus Bryoerythrophyllum; species Bryoerythrophyllum caledonicum. The sequence continues at coordinate 9,280,292 of OZ020520.1, forward strand.
ATAAGACACCTCTTCGTTTGTCATTTTGAATAATTAGCTCTAAATAGTTTTTAAATCAGCTTGAGGAGAAAAAGATGCTAATATTTATGGTATCTTATGTAAACGCCTTCAATCTCAATGAATAACGCCTTCTTCACCCACAGTTATAACTGATCATTATTCAAATGTGGGTGAATATACAGTTAACTCTTAGTCATACTAACTTCTAGCGTAAATCTTTTGTCTTAAAAATAATCTTCATGTACGACTTTGACATTTTGCCCAAATGTTTCAGAAACCGCAAAAACGACTTACTCCAAGTTCTTCAGTTGGTGCCAAAGATTCGTCCACACAGAAGGCTGCAGCCATGGCAGCTCTTTCCTCACAATTGACTTCAGAGGGACAGTTGCCAAGGCTGTCCAAGCTGTTATTAACCAGAACTAGTCATCGGCTCCAGTAAGTCCTAAGTTTCATCGACCATCAACTGGCAACTCGCAACGAGCTGCGGCTATGGCAGCTTTATCTTTCATGCTTGGCACAAAATCACCATCAGCCTGAACAGAAAAAGGTAAGCGCAATTATTTGGGTTGAATCGCACTACTTGTAATGCGATTGATTAGGTGACATTCGACTGCTTTTATGATGTGTGTCTATTTCTTAATGTTCGACACAAGCTTTACTTTCATCAAGTTAATAATGATGGTGATGATTAATAGAGTAAAATATAAGTTTGGTTAAGCGCGGTACTCAACTATCATTTCTATTTTTGTTTTGCTCTTTGTAGTGGATGCTGAGTGGGTTGCCGGGAGCTCACCGTTTACAAAAGTAGAAGCAACCGGAGACACAAAATCGACAACAAGCTCAAAATCTGAAGATGGAGGGGATGAAGGGGAAGAAATTACTGAATTTTTCAGCTATGACCACTTGAAATCAACGTCTACAGATCCTGCTCCAAAAATCAACATAGAAAGAAAGGAGGTAGTACATGCTAAACAAAGCTATACATTATTACCGTGGTTCCTAGACTATTTCAGGGCTTTTACCAAGTGATCATTTAATGTTTCTTTTAGAGTTAAAAAGGAAATTTGCATTTTAACAACTATTGTTAATTCTCAACTAATTGGCTATCTATCTTGTGTAGGCGTACTTATCTCCCGAAGATTTTGAGAAGCTCTTCGGAATGCCCAGAACGTAGTTTTATGAGATGCCCAAGTGGAAACAGGACCAACGCAAACGCAATTCGCAGCTCCTTTAAGGTCATCATCATTTGCGATCTCACCGGGTATGTTTTTGTTTTACCTGTAAGATGTAATAACATTAGTAAGGGTGTGCCTCTCTCTCACCCGATATGTAAATCAAGCTTTTGGAATATTTCCAAACTAAACATCATTGACAACCTGTGATAGTATCTTATCTCTTCAAATCAGTCGTTTGTTTACTTGGAAGGGAATCCCAAGCCTGTCGATTACTCTTGGTATGTTACACTAGCCTTTCGAGGGAATATCAAGATAGTGTATACAGTGGCAAGCACAAGTAATCGGACAGAGAGACATCTCTCATAAATATGCCCACTGTAGCATAATTAATGAGTTCGTAAGATATTTTTTGGGATTGTTGTAGTCAACACACCACATGGCACCTTATTAACATTGACTCCTTTAGAATTTGACACTTGTAGAGATTATACATGCAAAGATCATGAAGAGGTGCGTACGACTTATTATGCTCACAAGTTGTGCACACCATAATCTTCTCATTACATATCCATTGTAAAGCTTTTTGTTGTGAATTTTTTTTGTAAGATTTGGAGAGGCCCTTGGAGAGTAGCCATGGCTCCTAGAAGATCTGAGAATGATCGCAGAACAGTTCTTAAAATGTATGAGTGAGGGAACTCATATAGAGAGATTTCAGCACTTTAAGGCATTCCTCGAAGCACTTGTTCTGACATAGTGCGACGGTTTAGTGAGAGAGAGACCTTGAAAGACAAAGCTTCACCTGGTAGACCTAGAATTCTTGATGAACGTGGTGACCGTGACATTGTGAGGAGGTTAAATGATCCACATACTAGTACAGCTGCAGCTGTAGGACGTGCATTACGATGTGAGGGTATGCGATTGAGTGATGATACGGTGAAAAGAAGTCTTCGGAGGCAAGGGCTAAGAGCATGTGTGAAGACCAAGAAGCCACTTTTGACAAAGAAGCATCGAGCTCGTCGTTTGCAGTGGGCAAAGAAGTGCAAACATGCAACTTGGGAATTTTGGAGTCATGTCATTTTTTCTGATGAATCCAAGTTCAATCTTTTTGGCTCGGATGGACGTCAATATTGTTGGAGAAAGAGTGGAGAGCGTCTTTTGGATCAGCACGTGCAACCTACAGTCAAATATGGGGGAGGAAGCATAATGATTTGGGGTTGTATGAATTGGGAAGAAGTTGGCAAGCTTCATTTGATTGAAGGGAAGATGGATAAATATATATATCGCAATATTTTAGAGACGGAACTTATGGGCACTATACAAGTGCAAGGTTTAGAAGAAGATCATGTTTTGTTTCAACACGACAATGACCCAAAGCACACTGCACATTATGTTGTAGATTGGTTGCGTGCTCAAAAATTTATTACTATTGGGCATCCTCCACAATCACCTGACCTCAATCCAATAGAACATCTTTGGAATGAAGTAGATCGTCGTATGAGGAGGTTTGAGAGGAAACCTATCAAAAAAAGTGACTTGTGGGAGAAGATTCAAGAGATTTGGTACAACATAGAGGTTGATGTTGTCAGGAAGTTGATACGCTCTATGCCTCAAAGAGCTCTTGATGTCTACCATGCAAAAGGTGGATATACACGGTGGTAGCACTTGTGAGTGGTTAAGAGCTAAATCATTGAGTCATATAGTTATATTGTGACTTAATATATTGTTTTCTATAGCTGATATACAATAAAATGAATTCGTGCATAAAGAGTTGGACAAGCTTGTTGCACATATGAATTATTGTGTGTTTTTCTAGTTCACACTTTTATTGAAAACTTTGTGTTTTATGCTTGTTGCATCTATATACTCTGATGGTTATATTCTTGCTATTTTATGACAATTCATGTGGATGTGATAGCTAATTTTCTAAAGAAGCTTCTATTGTACGACTATGTATGCTTGCCACTGTACATCACTCTTCTAAGTTGCTTAATGTACAGTTTTTCCGCTATCCATGTTTAGTTTTACTATAAACATAGTACTGCCCAAGTGGGGAAAATCGGAAAATGTCTTAGTTCATCTTGTCATTTGAGGAGGCTCTAGATTATTTGGTCATTACGTAGGTTAGCAAAGGTAGTGGTGATGTACTCAACTTGAAATATACATCATGGTGCTTCAGGTGTTTCATATTCATGTGCAATCTTGCTGATGTTTATTACAAAGTCCTTGTTGTAAGAGTTTGATAGCAAGATGAAGAGTAAATTCACTACTAACTTGATGGGAAGTTAGTGACATTTTTGACACGTTCCATTTCTCCATGTACTTCAAAACTCTATACCTTATATCTTCATGTTGTATGTTATAACTTCAATAAATATACCCATGGGTTGCCTTTATCTAGTATGAGCAGAGACATCATTATTGGAATGATAACCAAGTAAATACTTCGATGTTTCCTTCTGCACAACCCTACACCGTGGTTGCTTTTGTACATAATTAATTCAAAATGGGATTGTCCAAAATTTTGAAAATTTCAAGAGCTTTGGCTAGGCAATATCTATGTAATACGAGGGTCCAGGGTTCGAGCCCCTGGGGTAAATCCTTGTCATGTGGGCATGGTCTTAATAGTGGAACGAACAGACACTTTATTCACGCCGGTCTCCTTCGGAGACCGGCGTTCTTCTTCTTCTGTAATACGAGGATGACATCCATCCAATATCTAGGTGATGTCATACGATACCCATTTTGTCCGAAACACCTACGTGGTGAAAAATAATTATTTAAGTAGAAAAGTGTTGAAAGTGACCACGGTGTATGGTATGTAGGAACTTGATTCACTATAATTTTGATGAAAATGATATTGTACACCAATTATTAACTACTACAGTAATGGATCCATATCTAGCTTTTACTTTGGATGCTCATTATTTACTTTATACACCCGCTATGTACTCGGGTTGCCTAGTAGGTATATAAAATTAAAGTATTAAAGTGAAAATATAAAATATTTCAAAATACAGATAATGTTTGTTAAAATCACAAACAACCTTCAAATTGTAATCTATCTAAAACTAAAAATCACAATCTAACTAATTTTTTTGGTAGGGGCAACCAAGTAGCCCAGTTTTAGACTCCCACACCTGCAAACGACAAGATGGAAACAAATGAGTGATGCATAACGGCTAAAGCAAACAGAAGAAGTCACACAAAAAAATCCAATGACAGTGAGCATCATGGAAGGTTATTCTCGAGATGAGAATAAATATACACTCATCGTGAAAAATGCTATATAAATCGGGATTGTTCTCCATGTTGGAGATTCAGAGGGTAACGACATCTGGCGAGTTCTAACATTCAGAGGTTAAGTACATCTAGAACTAATTCTTCTTCTCGCTACTTGACACGAGTGACGTGAGCTGAGTTGCAAGACCAAGAACGAGACCAACTGCAAAACGAAGAGGAGGCAAGGAACAAAACGAAAGACCAAACCGACAATGCAAATAAGTTTTTTCTTTTTCTTGGGTTTATTCTCGATCCAAGGTTAAACTCAGTGATGAAGGGGTGAACTATTACCTTACTGACCAGGACAAGCTTTGAGCCACAATATTTTCCAAAAATCCGACTGATGGGCTTGTGGAAGTCCGATAGGAGCTCAAGGTAAAACTCCATCCGCAACTTGTAGTCGTGAACTACGAAGCATGCCTCCAAACACTTGTTCTTCTTGGTGTAATGTGGATTGCTCGTATGCGGATGACATGTATGCAGAGGAAAGGCACACATATTTCGTCATCCTTCTCTTGGCATACTTCTGTGCTTGAACTGCCCGGTGCTCACAAGAGGTTATCCACACCCAAACAGCTGGAGAGTTAAGGGTTGGAGGGCTCCTCTCCGTCTTCAAGGTCTTCAAAAACGCCGAGAAGTAGGGCTCTTGGGAAGAGTCGTCCTGTTGGAGTGATCGTGAAATGTGAGCCTGGTGAAATGAAAGGTGAGTTTAATTTTCTACAGTCCTTTCAATTGTTATTTTCCATTGATAGTACAAAGAGGTGGTGCATTGGTCTGTAGTTACTGACATCCTATTTCCTGGTGAGCTGTTTTTTGATATTGTCTCTTCTGATTTTCAGGTTCTATCATTACTGGGGCAATTGGAAAAGAGTGTGCTGATTTGTTGCCACCAACGCTATTGTCCTCAAGTATTTTCTGGCATGGTTTCCTGCGACGTATCTAGTCAGCAGCAGAACTTTCCTGGTCCACATTTTTGTCAGAAACAATATATTTGGGAGTAATTCTTCTTTTCATCTAGTAGGCCTTATGACATGATCACTGATTTGAGTCTTTAGTTTGTCACTGACGCAGAGGTCTGGAAATGGTTGCCAGCGTAAAGTTTGATAAATTTCCTCATGTATGTCAAGACACCCAAACTCTGTATACATGTCTGAATACGTGTCTGTATGGCTGGCAACTTCTGTGTCTTTAAAGGGAGTTCATGTTCTTTTTGTTTGCCAGTTAAGTCAACCCATGGCCAGTTTCAGATTCTATGACGACATCGATGGTACCAGAGAAAAAAGTCACTGTGAGAAAGCGAGGTGTGTTTGCATCAACTCCAGTTAAGGTTGGATGACCTATAACCACCAACTTAAGCTTGCTGATCTATTTATAGCGTTTGAATACGTGGTAAGATTTTTTTTTGGGAATTCAAAATAGGATTTCATGAATATTGCAATTGTCGTGACCATTTATTTCTTCATATTGAAATTCCTACAAATTTTTAAAGTGGATAGTAAGCCGTGACCCATTCCTCGACATACAAAACTCTCTACTTCCACTGTAAGTTGTGCGAATGACCACTTGTCGAGGCACCCATCACTGCAAGCACAAGAGACTAAAAACCGAGAGTTGTGAACCAATTATAAACTGAGACCCAATTATAAACTAACTTTCCTAAAATTTCGGAAATGGGGTGTGCGGCTGGCGGTTTTGGCCCGCGTAAGACTGTCGATTCTGGGGTTGATGGTGGTGATAGGTTATCCAACCTTAAGTGATTCTCTTTCTCTTAATTGAGCTCTGCAGCTGTTGTGAGCATAGATTTAACACTCCAAGCAAAGAACACTTTTTTCATCAGGTTTCTATTATTATGACATATGCCCCTTTTGACACACTTGAGCCTGGAGAATGGAAACTGTTGGGAATAAACCCCTGAAATATCCGAAAAGCAACCAATCCACAAGTCTCACTTCCATACATTACAACCTAAACCCTTAAAAGGTCAGTGGTGGACCATATATACGGTCATGCATATCATTCTTCGCATACAATAAAAAGTATCAGACTTTAGCTGTAGCTCAAGTGTAAAAGTCTATCAACAAAAATATATATACAAATCACTGCTTTGAGAGCAGAATTTCCAGTCCCAGACATGGAAACTTGGTTTTGTTACGTTTCGTTACAAGGATTTCGTATGACTCAACTTGGGTTTCTCCTTTGGAAAAAGCTTATCATTGAGTTGTGATGCCATATTTAACTATTTCTGGACTTTGCAAAGTCGAGAAATAAGGAAGAAGGATTTCAGTGTAGTAGAATTGTGGCACCCAATAGATTGAGAGGGATACAAATAAAAATAAACTAAGTCATTCAGCCGGATATCTCCGGATGATTACAGTCAGACGATACGAATCGATTACAGTGATAGAACCTTGCTCAAGGCAAGGTACAGTATTATCGACAGAAATTGTACTGACTCGATTTTCTTCCCAGGGAGTACTTAGGGGAAGAATTTAGAGAAAATGAACTTAGAGCAGAAGGCATTGACATTTCATGGATGCCGTTAAAAGAGCCGGAGATATCCGGTCGAAAGCAGGGAAAGCAGAAAACAGTTGGTGAGCTTTGAAAAACAAAATTGCTTTTTCGGAAGGGAGTCCGTGTACAAGACCATCACATACTTGATCAACTCTACGAGACAGCAATGATTAGTCTCAGTGAAACTCCTGCACGAAAGAGCAAAACCTATCCTGGCACTACCTCTGAAGACTTCTAAAGATCTTTCCAGTGCGCCGGCGCATACATGTCCGAATCAACATCAGACCCTATGTCACAACCAGTTTGAAATGGGCTGCAGCCGCCCTCCGAAGAAGATTCCTCCTCGTCAACATACCAGAGGTCGTCCTCCTCCTCATCTTCAACCAAACGACCTCCGAAGACCGACTCATCTTCACCACAGTCGACCTCGTTCTCGTCCTTCGCTTCATAGTCGCTGCCGTCCTCCTCCTCTGGAACATACTTGCTCTGAGCATCCTCCTCCAATTCGTCCCGAGCACGCCGAATGGAACCCATCGCCCCTGTGTACCCGACTTGAAAGCTTAGCAGTCGTCCCTTCTCCGAACCCTGAGCGTCGCTCCAGGGTTGTTCGGCCGTCCGTCCGTCCGGTAGTGTCCGTCCGTCCGGCTGTCCGTCCGGTAGAGGCTGCTGTCCGTCCGATAAGGGTCAACCCTAGTTTGACCATGACTCGAGGTAAATCAATTTACCCACTGCCACGAAGGCGATTACGTGGCTG
>OZ020520.1:9288210-9460164 GCA_963971425.1 Bryoerythrophyllum caledonicum
AGGGGGAGCCAAGCGACGATGTCGTCCCCTCACGAGGAGGTCTCGGCAATGTGCACAACCAATCCACTCTGAGCAACCCCACAATGCGATTTGCCACAAGTTCTGAGGCCCCACGATTCCTGGCCCACGCATATAAAACCTCTGCCTCGGCTTCTAATCCGTGAGGTGCAAGCGGAGGTACTCGCCCTTGGTCCATCACTGCGGCACTTAGAGACACATGAACTTGCTTCCACACTCGCATGATGTACACAATCACCAACTGCTGAACCGGCCCACTCACAAAAATTATGACAGATTACGACCCACATCTCCCAAGCCGCCAAAATCCTGAAGACCACTTCGACCACTATGTACAACAACAATTTGCAACTCCTATCAATTATGAAACACTTGTCCTGCGGAATCCTCTACTATCGCCACTCCCTCCCAACTCAGAGAAATCAATCCCAACGTCCAGCTCCAAACCCTAGCTCCTCTCCAACGGCTAAAACCTTGGCGCCATATCCACCGGAATCAGCAACTCCCGCCTTCCTTGATTCCGCACTCTTGCGCCTCCGTCAAGACACCCTGGCACCCCCCTCACCCTCCGCAACACCGGGGTCTGACAGTCGCTACAGTATTTCTCGATCCGTAGCTCACGCCCTGTACAAACGGGTGCAGTGCCGAGCCCAATACCCCAAATCGACCCATGTTTATATCATTGGAAAGCTGATTGCACAAATACCATTTCCATTTCTCACCTCGCAGCCTTTACAAACCTGTAAGTCCCCCAAATACGCAAAAAAACACTCTGTATCTGCCACAGTGGCTGTTTCAGACGTTTAGGGGTTAACCCTTCCCTGGAATTTAAACACTTATCTCTGGATAAATTAATTAGGTATAAGTAATTATTTAATTATTTGTTATCTAATTATTACGGTTATCATTTATTATGATTATTTTTATTATTATTATTATTTTTTTAAAAATAAAAATTTGTTTGGTTTTTTTTTTTTTTCGGGTTTAGGTCGGCTGATCAGGCCTGATCCAGATCTTGTTTTGTGGCAGCAACTTCAGCAGCACTTATCTCTTGATTCGGGACTCCAAATCCAAAAAAATTTCCTCTCACAATGATCAGCAACTCATTTCCAACTTGAATGAACCACTTAGAACCAATATCAGCAGGCCGAGGACATGGAAACTACCATCACAAGAATTTTCCATGCACCAACGATCTCAACACATCATTATGAACCAAAGACGAACTGATGCATACAAAATAGAGTCAATGGGCTGTGGACCGGTTCAGCTCTGATGGAACTTGTGGCCAAATACCTAATTCTGGCAAAAATTTACCAGCGCTTCCGCATGAGATTCGGCCACCAGAATTTTAACACCTTGCTCCTCGCAGCTCTCCAGCACCTTCTCTCCGGATCGCACCGCTCGCGCAGGCTCTTGATCTCTCGCACAGACGCCCGCAGCTCCGCGACAAGCCGGGTGACGACCTCCAGCAATTCACACCAGACTCACACTTTGACACAACACCTGTGGTCAGAGCCGTTTACAAACGCCGGCACCCTCCAGATCGATCCTCCTCCTCGAGTCTTCTCCAGCTCGTGCCAGCTCCTCCGCGCACTCCAGCGCGCTCTCTCAACACCAAAAAAAAAATTAAAAAAATGGCTCTCTCTCCCGAGCTCAGAACGAGACCTCGTGATCAATTCACGGACCCCGCAATCCCAGCAGCCACAACACCGACCGCCTTACACACACAAGAAAAGAAAAAAAGTAAACATAAAAAAACCCGCACCTCACACCTCGCGCACACAGGCGCGCAGTCTCCTCACACCTCGCGCACCCTCCTGCGAGCCTCTCCCCGCCGAACAGCTTCCCGGAACCGAGCCCAGCTCGCGCGAGCTCCTCTCTCTCCGCGAACTCCGCGCGTTCTTCTCCAAAAAACCACACAGGTCCGTAGCTCGCCCACGCTCGCGGGAGCTCCTCTCCCACGCAGCCGCGACACACGCACACAATTCTCCTTTGCGCGCCCAGATGCGCACCTCTCCCAACAGCACACAAAAACGAGAGCTCCAGCTCCCGATCCTCCAGCTCTCGCACACACAGGTGCGCAAAGAAAAAAAAACGACTCTCACACACAGGTGCCCCATAAAAAAAAAAAACAACACACGAAAACAACGAGCTCCAGCTCGCTTGCTCGCAGGAGCTCCTCTCCCACACGCCGATCGCGGTGCAGCACACCCCCACGATTCTCCTTCGCACGCCTAGCGCGCACCTCTCGAACGGCTCTCCAAAAACAGAGAGCTCCAGCTCTCCTCGCCAGGGATTCCGCCTGGCTCCTCCCTTCCCCCTCTTTTTTTTTCCTTTTTTTTTCTCTGCCTATCTCTTTTTCTTCCCCTACAAGACTGGCTTAGTTTTAATGAGGCAGCCCATGACCTCTCACAGAAGTGCAGAATTGGCTACTTATAGCCGTTTTGGCATGGTTTAAGTTTATCACGAGCATTAACTCGCCGCTTTGCTCCTGACAAGCCTCCCTAAAATTAAATCCATGGTGGCAAGAATTGTCATGTGGCATGTGCATGGAGAAGCACATCCAACCACTTCCTTTTTCCTTTTTTTTTTTTTTTTTCCTTTTTCTTTTGATCTTTTAAAGACTATTACACTAGATCTAATACTATCTACTGATGACTTTCAATTTACTTATAAATTCAAAAACTAACCACACAACCGGACTCCCAGCACCCTAATTAGTCTACTTTAAATTTCCTTAGCATTTTTGAAGGTTCCTAAGTATTTTTCCCGAACGGTCAACCCGCCGATCTACTAGTCAAACCCTAGAAATAAATAGCAATTCAACTCGAAAAATTCTAGAAATTTTACCACTACTTCTACCTGCTAGGAGACACTCTTCCAATTTTTCCCATATTTTTTGACCCATTTCTCAAATTTTAGTCATTTTCCAAAGACTTTTCTTTCCATTGTTTATCATTTTCTTCATTTCCATTCTACTTCCACTACACTTTCAAGCATATTAGTAGGAAGGAGGACAAATGGGAAGTTTAATGTCACATCATGGCTCTAGGCCTATTATTCTAGGAATTTGACCCTAATAGATGGGTTGTCCACCAATTTAACTAAAACTTGGTTAATACTATCAAAAAACTCAAAAAAATGAAGAAAAAAGAGTGAGGGCCCACTTTGGCCACTCACACCGGGCTCCTTATTCCGCTCCAGCTAGAATCGGGTCCTTGACTACTTTTTATCCACTCTAAGGTTTTTGAAATACCTTCTAACTTTCTTAACTCTAATCTACCTTAAAGGTTAATACTAGTCTAGGGCTAACTCCTATATCTATCCAACTAGTCATATTCAAGATCCCTAACTAACTAACTAACAAAATTTTAAAATTTGTGTTGCGACAGTTACCCCCTGGAGGAGCTCATTCGTGTAGGTGCGAGCCAAAGAATTGGAATAGCAGAGAGACTGAGGAATCGAGAGAGAGAGCCGGAAGCCCCGGCCACGAGAGGAAGTGAATAAGGGTAGGAAGAGGAGCTGAATCAAGAGCACCAGCTGAACCACAAGGGGAAGAGCGAGGGCCGAATCACGAGCACGAAGATCACAAGAGCGAGAGAAAGAGCGAGAGCTGGAGCACAAGCATGAAGATCACAATAGGACGAGCTGAATCACAAGAGCACGAGCTGGAGCACAAGAAGGCGAAGATAACAAGAGGACGAGCTCGAGCTCGAGCACAAGAGCAAGAGCTGGAGCACAAGCACAAAGATCACAAGAGGGCAAAGATCACAAGAGCGAGAACAAGAGCACAAGCTGAATCACAATAGCGAGAGCGGGAGCACAAGAGCGAAAGCTGGAGCACAAGCACGAAGATCACAAGAGAACGAACTGAATCAAGAGCACGAGTTGAACCACAAGGGGAAGAGCGAGGGCCAAATCACGAGCACGAAGATCACAAGAGCGAGAGCACGAGCACGAGCTGAATCACAAGAGCGAAAGCTGGAGTACAAGAGCAAGAGCTAGAGCACACGAGCAAGAGCTCGAGCACAAGCACAAAGATGAGAAGAGGGCGAAGATCACAAGAGCGAGAACAGGAGCATGAGCTGAATCACAAGAGTGAGAACAGGAGCACAAGCACAAAGAGCTGGAACACACGAGCGAGAGCTCGATCACAAGAGCAAAAGCTAGAACACCAACATGAAGATCACAAGAGGGCGAAGATCACAAGAGCGAGAACATAAGCACAAGAGGACGATCACAAGCACGAAGATCACAGGAGCGAGAGCTGAAGCACAAGAGCACGAGCTGGAGCACAAGCACGAAGATCACAAGGGGACGAGCTGGAGCTGAACCACAAGAGCACGAGCTGAACCACAAGAGCACGAGCTGGAGACCAAGGACGGAGGGTGAATCGAGCTGAATCAGGGAGCCTTTCCTCTCCCCTGGACTAGTAATCAACTCCTTGTGCATGAAGGGAACCCTAATTTTCTAGTTACAAAAATCATGCGGAAGCGCTGCCAAATTTTCACTAGGATTAGGGTTTGCTATCAACTCAACCAAACAATCGATTTAATCTACAATAGTAAGTGAATGCAGCTAGAGGCTCATGCATGGTGTAGCGTTTAAGTAGGGCTAATTGGGTGAATGCTTGTGGTATGCACGTGAATGTGTGGGCACGATTTTGAGTAAACATATAAGTTAAGTGTGCACTGCTGGTCGTTGGCTGTGAGTCCAGGATTGAGTCAAACGGTTAATTGAAGGCTGCCATCGTTTTAAGCAAGAAAAACTAATAAGAATACAAAAAACAAACATAGAAAACGGAGTCATAACCACGAAGATAATGAAGAATTAAACTCGGGGTGAAAGTAAAAGAAGTCTGTCTGCTAGCCGCTGCTCTCAGGGTCGCACGTAGGTCTGGAATTGGTTGCTGAGGTTCTAGTCGAGTTCACAAGGTTGAACTGAACCTATCCAAGCTTTAAAACGTCGAAAACGGAGGTTTATGGGGAAACTTATGCTTGATTAAAGGTTGGGTTCAATTTAAGGCTGAATTCAGCCATCACAGCACTAATCATCAACGAACCTCCTTAAGAGACCACGCTTGGGTCACCATGCTTGTATGAATGGTTGCACAAGGGGCTGTATGCCACATTTAGGGTCTTGTGTTCAAGATAAGCCACCCATTAGGGGGTGGTATATTTGGCTCACACATTGGCAGGGGTCACAGCTCCGTATGAAGCTTCGGACGTCCCGATTCAGATGCTGCCACCAGTATCCGGCACTCCGGATACGTTCAATGGTAGTGACGGTTGCGAAATGTCCTCCGGCCGGTCCGTCATATAAGCTCTGGATAACTGTAATTCGGAATTTAGGCTCCACGCATCTTCTCAGTACATCATCTGGACCCATCCGGAAGAGTATCCCCCGGATTAGCGAATACGGGGTGCCCGGTGCTGAAAAATACTCTTCTCTTCTCGAGTCAGTCCAACCGGACAGCGTTGGGTACGGAGGTACTCCTTGATGAGCAACAACTCCGGTTCTTCATCTTCCTCGGTCAAGAAAACCAAACTTTTGCCTGAAACAGGAATCTTTTCCGGATCGCGGATGTTTACCAGCATAACGATGTCCGGAAACTCATTCGGAAAATCTGCTTGAAGCTCATTCAGACTTTCTGGGCCTCTCTGACGCGACAAATAGTCTGCGTTTCAGTTGGACTTGTCGGCTTTACCTGTACCTCATAGTTGAATTCCTGGAGGAGAAGTATTCACCTGGCCAAACGTCCTGACAGATCCGGCTTATTCACAAGGTACTTCAAGGAGTCATGATCCGTATAGAAAATCACCATGTACCCTAGTAAATAATGACGGAACTTCTTACACGCGTAGATTACCGCGAGGGCCTTCCTCTCGGTGGTTGTGTAGTTCCTCTCCGCGGGGTTCATCTGTCTGCTGGCGTAGTATGTCGGCCTTTCCCGTTGTTCCTCATATGGCTGCTACAAGATCGCTCCTAAACACCATCCGGACGCGTCTAGCGTAACGTGGAACGCTTTTGTCTAGTCCGGTGGAGCCAAAATTGGGGCTATCACCAACCGCTTCTTCATCTCCTCGAAGGCTGCCTGCCGGACTTCCGTCCAAACATACTCCATTTCCTTCCTCAACAACTCCGTCAAGGGCATGGCTACCCGGGCGTAACTCTCAATGAATCTCCGGTAATATCCGGTACAGCCGAGAAACCCACGCAGCTCCCGGAGGTTCCGTGGAGGAAGAAGGGCCAACATGACCATAATTTTGGCTAGGTCTACGGCAATCCCATGTTGGCTCACTATATGGCCTAGGAGTAGTCCGGAGACCATCTCGAAGAAGCACTTTCCCGGATGTAGTTTGAGGTTGGTCTCTCGGCATCTTCGGAACGTTTTCCAGGGGCAGACCAGGTGCTCTCGTATCTTGCTGAAGACAGCAAAATCATCAATGAACACTTCCAGGAAGTATTTTAGAAAATCCTGGAAGATGTCCATCATGAGGTGCTGAAATGTCCCAGGCGCGTTGCAGAGTCCAAACGGCATCCGGGTGAATGCATACGTTCCCCAATCCGTGGTGAACGTCGTTTTCAACTGATCTTCCTTCCGGATGGATAATTGATTGTATCCGGAGAATCCGTCTAAGAAACTGAAGCACTCTTGATCGGCCACGTGATCTAAGACCATGTCGATGAATGGCAAAGGGAAGTGGTCCTTCTTGGTTGCTGCGTTAAGCTTCCGGAAATCTTGACACACCCGGATTTTTACCTTCCCGTCCGGACCAGTCTTCTTAGGCACAACCACAATGGGCGACACCCACTCTGAATTGTTAACCGGATAGATAAAACCGGCCTCCAAGAGTTTCTCTAGCTCCTCCTTCACCATCATCAAATACTTGGAGTTCAGCCGGTATTGACATTGCTGGCTGGGAATAACTCCGTCAATCAGGTCGATGTGATGCTCTCCCAACTCCGGTGGAATTCCAATGAGGTCGGCCGGTGTCGAGGCGAATACACCGTCATACTCAATGAGTAGTTTGATATACTCCTCTCGTTCTTCCGGAGACAGCTGTTTTCCTAAGAAGAAACTTTTAGTCTCAGTCACCTTGACTGACTAATAATCGTCCGGAGATAGAACCGTCTTGACTTGATCGGTCTCTCCGGAGGATGGTACAGACCGGAATTCAGCCCAAGAAAGCGGCGCCGTGGTCGATCCGGAGGGAACTGTCGGAAGTGAGCCTTCCGCGATCTGTTTTTGGATCCATTCGGCCGAAAACTCCACGCTTGATTCTCCCAGAGATCGGTCATCTGGTGGGGTCATTGGAGAACCCTGGTCCTCCTTCGGGGAATGTGAAGTACCTTGTTCCGGAATTGGTTCCGGAAAAGCCAAGACCTTCCTATGTGACCTCCCGGAATACCTGAACTTGGTACGCCTGTACTAAGTCTGAGGATTCCGGATCCGTCCAGCCAGTGGTGTATCCATCCGAGCCACTTGTCTTGCCTTGATGCTTCTCCGGTCGCCACGATAGGACTACCGCCGGGTCTCCAAAGCAAAAGGCCTTCTGCGCCCAATTTACCTTGACTTCGGCTAAGTAGAGCCATGGTCGCCCCAACAGCATGGAGAAGGGTCGTCCCTCCTCCACCTAGATGACAAGATAGTTCAAGCGGTAGGTTATTCCGAAAATCCTAGTTGGGATTCCGGACAGCTTCCCTACCGGAACTACTCTTGACTGATCCGCCATCCATAGCGTTTGATTAGTGGATTCAAAAACAGTATAACCTAGGTCGGCTGCGGTATTTTCTAGAAGAAGGTTGACTCTGGATCCTCCGTCCACTGGCACGTTCCGGATGGTGCATCCGTCGATTTCCACAGGTATCTCCGGAGCTCCAAAGTCTTCCATTCCAGCAAAGTTAACCGCCACCGAGGGAAGACGGACCGTCCTCCTCCGGGGTTTGACCTCAGGTAAAGCATAGTCCGTACTGACGCTCCACCGTCTCCGGACGTCTTGGGTGTCCGGTAGTTCCCTGTGGATCTCCGGAAGGTTGTCCGGGGATCCCCGGCCTTCCGGTTGGGTTCCTGGGTCTCACCATTGCTTGTAACCCTCTCCCCCTTCCGTAGTTCGGTGCGATCTGATACACGGGCACCATGTCCGGCTCTTCCTCCTCGAACTCTACAATAGCGTAGAATTCGGTCCTCTCTTCGTCGACAAACTGAACTCGTTTAGGGGGGAGAAGAGGACACTCGTTCGGGTAATGACCGGGTTGTCCACAGCGGGTGCACCAAACGTTATTCTTGACCAGCGGAACTGCTCGTCTCGGCTTGTGACTATCCGCCAACTGCACTTTGATGGCGGCGAGGCTGGTCTGGATGTCCTTGATCATTCGCCGGTCGCTGGGCATTTCTTCCTTGACTTTTATCGCGACTCGATCACGTTCCTTCCGGTGTCCCTTGGAACTGGAGGATCTCTAGGGAGGACTGAGTTCCTCGGAGTCCTCGTCTTCACTAGACTGGCTCTCCGTACTGCTAGAGCTACAGCATCCGGTGCCGGATCTTGAGTTTCTTCTGCTCTTCCGGATTTGCTTGCCCCGCTTGGAACTAACGGATGTCGATCTGGATTGTGATTGACGGAGGGACTACTTGAAATTCTCATAGTTCTGTGCAGCCTCCATTGCTTTTTGCAGGGACTGAGGGCAAGCTTGTCGTACGTGAAAATCCATCTTCTCGAGGAATCCTGCCACGTACCACTCGATTTGTACACTTTGTGCAATGTCCGGAGTTAGTTTGTGAATAAGACTCCGGACTCTTTGGCCATACCTCCGGACGAATTCATTCGTCTTCATCTTCATCTTGCTGAGCTTGCCTAGCGTCCGTGCTTCTCCACCAACCTCCCGGAATGTACGAAGAAAGGTTGCCGTTAGCAGGTTCCAGTCGGCCCGGGTCGTTTCCGGAACGTCTTGATACCATTGCAATGCCTCACCCTTCAGAAGTCCTTGGAACAACCGGAGTTTCGTGGCGTTCTCCTCTTGGTTTGCTGTGGTAGTTGCATTGAACTAACTTAGCCAGTCGTCTACGTCCTCCCGACCGTCTCCTTTAAACTTCCGATACTTCAGGCAAAAGGTTGATCGTGACAGCGCCATCCTGACAGCTAAGATCACCGTGGGTTCTTCGGTCTCTGATCCGGTTCCACTAAGTGATCTTCGTGGAGTAAGAGATCTGCTTCCGGACCGACCCGCAGTGGTCCTCTTCCGGGTTGATCTCCGCACGCCTTCACTCCGGGGTGCACTTTGACTCATACAATTTTATCTCATGAATCGTCTAATCGGAATAGATATATTCCATAAAACTATCACTAGTGTAAGTGTCCTAAGAATACTGGGAAAAAGGAAATAGATCCCCGGTAGCGGCGCCAAAATCGTGTTGCAGTTCGTAGAGACAGTATCCCTCCGGAATGCCCCCAATTGTCACTAAGGGCTTTCCAAAGTAACCGCTCCGGTTTCGCTCCCATAGAGACCTAATGTTCTTCTTTCCAATACTCCAGATTACTAAACTTAACATAGCAATTCGGTTACGAATTAGCTATAGTCTTTATTTACTTAGGTTAGACCCGGATCCTTCCGGCGTCCGGATTATGTATAATGGTTTCCGAAAAGTAGTTTCCGGAAATCTGGAGGGTAGTTTGATTTGTCTCTGTTCCTCCTCAGAGAGTCTCTTGGAGTTTTTAAGCGAGTGGCCGAAGTCCACTGACCCTGTTTTGTGTAAGTGGCTGGGTTTCCCAGTGCCCTGTGACTTAAAGTGGCTAGGCACCCACTGTCCGGAACTTATAGTGACCGAACACCACTTCCCTACTCTGCTAACTAGTAATTTGATTGCTGCTGCCGGACGACGGCTCTCACGACATCCGGAAGGCCTTCCAAATGCGGTCACACAGAGACTAATCCGGACTACAATGACATTCCGGTGGGTACGGTTGCAATTTTCTGGAACAGAGACTCACTGTTCACTATGGTTATTCCGTCAAAGGTATTGGTATCAGGCTTTTTTCCTATCTTAGGGGAGAACTCCGGTAGTGACCGGAATCCACTTTAGCACGGTTTCTTCCGTGAACTAGAGATTACTAGGAACACCTCTGTAGTTCATCTCTTCCCCTCCTGGCTACTTCCAGACTCTGGAGACTACCAGGAACACCTCTGCAATAGTTCTTTCCAGCTCTCCGAGGCGATCTCCTAATACTGACCTTGATACCATCCCCCTCCGGTAAAACAGTTGAATTATCCTATTCCGGAAGAATTACTCACACAACCATACCCTCAAGAATGGATCCGTCACTCACAGGTTCCATATGTCACACCAAAACACAAGGTAGCAAGTCTAGTATAAATGATAACGTATATTTCCGAGTGAGAAGAACAAGATAAGAGGGTTTTGCCCAAAGCCCTACTTCTAAGTACTAACTAAGTTCTGTCTAAACTAAGCCTTCCTCCTAGCCATCTTCGAGAAGTCCGCCAGATCTTATCTAAAAGATCCGAGAAACCCGGAAGAGTTCCAGATCGGATCTCAGATCCAGAAATCACGGAACAGTTCCATCTCCAAAATTCCTACTCTAACTACAAAAACTGGCTATTGATTTTGGTAACAGCCGGGTGCACTTGGGGCCCCATTGTTAGTCGCTGTTGATTCGGACTCTAACCCAAAGAAAAAAAAAAAAAAACATAAAGTCTAACTAATCCTCAGTTGGAGCACCTAGGCCCCGATTTCTCCCACTCCGGCGGGAGGGGGAGATCTCCACTGGAATGTGCGCCTTGCCCTTTGCCTTCTTTGACGTTGCCGGTGAAAGGTTGGTCTTCCGGATCGAGGGTCCTGCTGTTGGAGGAACAGCCACCACCGGAGTACTGGCGTCCGGCGGTGGAGGGGGCTGTTGCGGAGATCCTTCTGGAACCGGAGGTGCTTGTGCATCCGCAGCGGAAGCTGACCCGGTCTGCTGGACCAAGTCCCTATATCTTCCGGACGGGCTCCTGGGTCCGGGCGCCAACCTCTGGGACACGGACCTTACTAGAGTTGGGAGGCCGCCTTCCACCGGAGGATCTCGCAGCCGCATATTGGGTGGCGAGAGAATATCCGGAAGCGTCTTTAGGATCTCACTCGTACTCGGGTTAGGAAGTACGATACCCTCCGTCGGCGTCCGGGCGGAGTGTCCAAGGACTCCGGATTTGCGGAGGTTCCCGGAGCTGGAGGGGACTTCGTTGGTGGTTCCGGAGGACCTGCGGTTCGTGTTGTGGTCGGAGTACCTTCCGGTCCAGGTGCTGCTGGTTCTTCCGGAAACTCCACGACGATGTTGTCGACGAGCAGCTTCATCTGCTCCCAGGTTCGTCCCATCTTATCAGTCTGATCGAGGAGGAACCTGATGATGTTGGCCTGGGTGACCTTCTCCTTCTTCTCCACCAGTTTGGTGAAGAGCTGGCTCCGGTTGACCACGTCAACCGGAATATCCAGGGCGGCTCGGACCTCTAGTAGGGCTACTGCAGACACGTTGGCCTTCTCCTCGGCCAGTTTCCGGGCCGTCACCGCCAGAGCTGCCTCGGCAAGGTATTGCTTCACCTTCTTCTCCATCCCTGTGATCGCCTTGTACATGGAAGAAATTTGGGTGTGCAGTGCCTTCGTGTCCTTCTCCCTATTCCGGAGTTCCTCCACCCAGTTGATGGCGTCCTCCAGCCGATCGACGTCTAGACTCCGGAAGATCTGCTCTTCGCTGGTGGTGATGACGAAGTTGGTCTCCTTGAGGAGGCCGACTCTCTAGCCGATCTTGCCGGTGAGCTCGTCCATTTGTTTGAGCTGCCCCTTGGAGTCATCCTTGTCGACCTCCCTCTTCTTCCGGCTGGTCTCCTCTGAGGGTCTGGATTCGTCTTCTCCAGATGACGCGGATGAGCTGCAAATGCCCAGACTCTCCGTCTCGGTTTCCTTCCTCCGAGGTCTCTTCGGGGCCTTCAGGCCTTCCGGAGTGCTGGTGGTTGTTGCTTCCGGAGCTGGCTCCTCCTTCCCGGATTCTTCCTCTTCGGACTCGTCCCCTCCGTACTTCTGGAAGTTGAGGATGATGTCGTACTTTCGGACTTCTGCCGAAGTGAGCTGCTGGTGGTGCGCATAGAGGTGCACCACATAGGACGCCAGGGGTGTTGCCGTCTTCTTCACCCTCTGGAGGTTGGCTACAAGACGGTTGATCATGTCCGTCATGAGCGTCCCTCAGTCTACGACTATCTTCTCCCGGAGTGCCCCAAAGAAGGTGCAAGCCCACTTTGCCACCACCCTCTTCGGCTTTTCCGGATGAAAGATAGGGTTTAAAAACCCTAGCACGAGCTGGGCGTCCAAGTGCTTAAGGTTGTGCATGTTGTAGCCGTCCTTCGGGTCCGCTGGTCCGGCAAACTCGTCCGCCAGGAACTCGTCCCGCCGTTCCACCACCTTGGTGCAGCCGCCCCGGAAGTCATACGTCTGAGACCACTCCGGGACTCCCCAATTTTCCGGATGGGCTCTCATCAGCCCCTTGTACTTCTCGGCCGGGGTGCCTATGAGTTCCTGGACGTAGACCTCCTCCCGCATGCCCCACGGGACTTCGAGCAACCCCTCACAACCCATAGTCTTCAAGCTCGACTTCAGGAGGTTAAACTCGTCCTGGTCCTTTGGAATGTCCGGAAGAACGCGGGCCAAGGGTGGGAGCGCCACAGCCGATTCTTCGTCTCTCCGGCCTCGCCCATCCCTATTCGTCCGCTTCTTCTTGGCCATCGGCACAGACTTCATGAGACCAGCCTTCACCTCACAATCTCTCGAGGTTGTCCCCGCACGCACCGTCCTTACAAACGCCCTCCCAACCGGACACACGTCCGTTCTAACCGTCTAAGCTTCAAAACCTAACGGCCAACAGTTAGAGAAACTGTAAGAGAGAGGGAGAAAGAGAAAAGAAGAAAACCCTAACGCGAGACCCCAGTACGCGAGGAAGAAATGGAAAAGAAAGAGTTTTCCCCCCGAATCCCATCCTTAAGTAGTCCGGCCGTTAGTACGGAGTCATGATGACAGTTGATGGCGACGGTTCCGGCTGACGGTTACGGCTGACGGTTCCGGATAACTAACTGGCCCGGAATTCCGGTAACTGCTCCGGCTCTGATTTTAACAACTTTTGGCTTAATTAGGGTTTGCAGTCCGGTCCATCCGCCTATATTCTTACTTGAAGACTATAGGCTGTATCCTAGCGCGGACTATCATAACTATTTAACTAATTTTTTTGTTTTAGCCGGATTTTGAAGTTAACTTCCGGCATCATGTGGGAACGGAGTTCCACATCGGCAGTGCTTGGATCAGCTCTCTTGCTCACGGTCTTGCTCTCGGCAGTGCTCACATCAGCTTTGTAGTCCCTGGTTAGGTCGGATGGTTGCTTTCTAAGTTCTTTCCGAGACTTCTTCCTCAACCCTTCCTTCCTTGTGCCGAGCTCCCCATATCCGAGCTGCCCTATCTGAGCTGCCCTATCAGAGCTGCCCTATCCAAACTGCCCTATCCGAGTTGCCCTATCCGAGCTGCCCTATGGGAATGGGGCTATGTCTCGGGTTGAAGGCTCGGGTTTGAGGCCCTTCCTTATGTTGTTTAAGGGGCCACTTTGTTCCCATATTCTATCTATGTTATTTCTACTTATATGCTAATTCTAGTTTAGATCAAATCACAATTTTAATCAGTTTATCTAATTTTATCATTCCCCACCACGTAACTAAATTTTTTTTTGAAATTTGTGGTACGACAACCACATACGAGGCCAGAGGTGTTGCTGATTTCTTCACCTTCTGGAGATTGGCCACAAGACGGTTGATCATCTCGGTTATCAACGTTCCCGAGTCTACGATGATCTTCCCCCGGAGTGCTCCGAGGAAAGTGCAGGCCCACTTCGCCACCACCCATCTCGGCTTTTCCGGATGGAAGATAGGGTTTAAAAACCCTAGCACGAGCTGGGCATCTAGGTGCCAAAGGTCTTGCAAATTGTAGCCATCATTTGCGTCCGCTGGTCCCCCAGATTCCTCAGCCAGAAACTCGACCTGCCTTTCCACCACCTTGGTGCATCCGGCTTGGAAGTCGTATGCCTGCGACCATTCCGGAACGCCCCAGAGTTCCGGATGGGCTCTCATCAACCCCTTGTATTTCTCGTCCGGCGTCCCTACAAGCTCCCGGACATAGACCTCCTCCCGGATGCCCCACGCAACTTTGAGCAAACCCTTGCAACCCATGAACTTCAGGCTCTCCTTCAGCATGATGTATTTGTCCAGGTCTGCTAGGATTTCCGGAAGAACGCAAGTCAAAGGAGGGAGCGCAACTGCCAGCTCTTCGTCTCTCCAACCGCGCCCATCCCTATCCGTCCTCTTCTTCTTTGCCATCGGCACAAACTTCATGAGGCTTGCCTATTTCCTCATAGTCTCTCAAGGTTGTCCCTGCACGCACCAACCTCACAAAAACTCTCCCTAACGGACGCACGTCCGTTCTAACCGTCTAAGCTTTAAACCCTAATGGCAAGCGGATCGGAAAACCGTAAGAGTGAGAGAGAAAGAGAGAGTTGGAGCGAAAACCTCAACACGCGAAGACGAAGTGGAAAGAAAGAGTCTCCCACCGAACCCCAGCCTTTTGTAGTCTGGCTGTTAGTACGGCTCATGATGACGGTTGATGGTGACATCTCCGGCTAACGGTTCCGGATAACAGACTGACCCGAAATTCCGGTAACTACTTCGGCTCCGCTTATAGCAACTTTAAGCTCAATTAGGGTTTGCAGTCAGGTCCATCCGACTTTACTCTTACATCAAGACTATAGGTTGTATTCTAGCACGAACTATCGTAACTAATTAACTAATTTTTTTGTTTTGGTCGGAATTTAAGGTTAATTTCCGGCACCATGTGGGAACGGAGTCCCACAACCCCTCCGCAACGCGAACACCTGAACCATTGTGAAGCGAAACAGTCATTTCAACCCAGAGACGGCGCGGAATAACATCAAACTCAGGAAGGTCTGGGTTTACGGGAGCGTCAACATTAACATCGTCGCCGTCCGTTGACGACATCCTGAATTTCAATGAGATAAATATTATCTAATCATGTCCAATAAGTATGGGTGAATACCTCGTAGGAATCCACATCAATGAAGAAGCATATAAAGATGGTAATTATGCTCGAATCAATGAAAGCTCTGGCGCTTGAAAATAACTTGCATTCAATTGAGTTGACATTATAGAACAGGTAATTTTAGCTCGACTTGAGGTAAACACATATGGTATTATATGACAAGAATGCAATTTAATGCTATCAATTTTTCTGCGAAAATGAAATAATCTCACCCTTGACAATGTCATTTTAGCCCGACCCGACCTGCAATGTTGACTATTAGATGGTTTTGGGTACTATTCTCGATTCAAGGTAAGCAGACATAGAAAATAAGGTATGACAGTTTAGCTCGAGTCGAGCTAAATTGTCGTTATTAATATAGTACGACAGTTTAGCTCGACTCAAGCTAAACTGTCAGTATTTAAAATTATCGACAGTTTAGCTCGAGTTGAGCTAAATTGTCGTACTATATTGATAACGACAGTTTAGCTCAACTCGAGCTAAATTGTCTTACCTTATTTCCAAGGACAGTTTAGCTCGACTCGAACTAAACTGTCCTTCCGTGATTTTCGGCGTCAATTACGGGCTTCATATGGACAAACTCTTCAGCCTATGAATCCGCCTCTCTGTATACTAGAATCCAAATCTTTGTGTTAGTCTTCAAGAATCTCGCAGTGATGCTTCAAAATCACAGTAGCAGCTGGAACCAGCGCAATAAGCATCACTGTGACATCCTAATTGCTAGAGTGCACGGAGAATGCAAGAAGTATACATTGTGTACCTTATGAAGTAGACAACCGGTGCGTTGTTGCCTTGCGCAATCGCCCTGCTCAACCGTGCACAACCAATAGATGTTGCCCTCCTCAACCTCCCACAGTTGTACCACCTCCGAGCCTCTCTCCACCAACCTTGCAGAGCAACCAAACTAAGAAGGAAGAAAATGAAGGAAGTTTTCAAGGTACGGCAAGGACACTTTAGCTCGATTCGAGCTAAAGTGTCTTTCCGTGATTCCCGGCGTCATTTTCAGTCTTCGTATTGACAAACTTTTCAGCCTAAAAATCTTCTTGTCTGTATACAAGCACCCAAATTCTTACGTTAGTCATTGACATAGTCGCAGTGACGCTTCAAAATCACAGTGACAATTGGAAACTGGAGCAATAACCTTCACTGTCACATCCTAATTGCTAAAGTGCACGGAGAATGCAAGAAGTATACATCAATGTGTATCTTATGAAGTAGACTTTTGGTGCGTTGTTGCGTCGCGCTAGCGCCGAACTCAACCGTGCGCAACCCTAAACCCTCCTCAACCTCCCACAGTTGTACCACCTCCAAACCTCTCCCAAACAACCTTGCACAACAACCAAACTGAGAAGGGAAAAAAATGAAGAAAGTGGGCGGAGGTTTGGCAAGGTCACTCACGGACACATGGCCGTTTCAGAATTGGCGGGAGAAAACTTCAGAATTAGCGGGAAGAAACTTTTCCACCGCCCCTTAAATAAAGCAAATTTGAAATCTTGGCAGGAAACTTAATGACCTATATCCTGGTCGACTAAAATAAGGAAGAGTACATACCTCGAATATACTCGAAAATGCAAGTAATATACACGTAAATGTGGGATTCAGGGTTAGGGTAACGCTCAGGGTTAGAATTAGGGTTAGGATTTAGGGTTAGGGTATAGGGTTTAGAATTTCGGGTTCAGGATTAGGATTCAAGATTTAGGGTACTTTATTTTGGTATTATCTTGCTGATGATATTTCATTTCAATTTGCTAATACTTTGAATATTCCGGATATTGACAATTCAACTACGGTATAGGGAAATGTAGAGAACATATTGAAATGATTAGAGTGAATTTGTATTGCAATCCAAATAGGACTTATCTATAAAGTTGAAGGAAAAGACCTTTACAAATGAGTAGCATTGTAAAAACAAAAAACAAATTATATGTGCACTTGAATTTTGAGCAAAAAAGTATGTATTCAAACATGCTTTCGACATCATTTCTTTGGGGTTTTTTAAAAGTGCATAATATTACTATTTTGTAATTAACTTTGATTGTTCATTCTTGCGCAAGAATCCCAAGTGTCCCCATGGTCTGGATTTGGAATTGAAATTGATTACTATCCACTAAGTACCCAAAGACTGAAAATGTGCAGAAACTAATAGTTGGATTAAAATAAATTATTCTTGAGTTCACATTGTACTATCATGAGTTTAGGGTGTGACAATCTAAGCATGACATGAAAGATGGAGGAATTCTTGACCATGCATACTTTATTTTATGTTTTGACGTGAAATCAAAGACTTTATCACTTGTAAAACATAGACAGTGGAACAATATTAAAAGATTTAAACAAGAAATGGAATAACCTCCTCATGACAAAAAAAGGATAATCAAAATAGAAAATATAATTTATTCAAAGTATATCACTTAGTGCATCAAGCATAACTTAATGTTCATAATGTAAGTAATTTTAAATTTATTTATACATGCAACAAACGAATAATTAGTTTTTTAGCACGTTCAAGTAGGCTCAAATTATATTTTAAATTCTCAAATTTTTGTACAAGAATGGTGGAAAACATGAGGCATATTACTAAGTAATTTATTTTTGTATTGAACGTCTTCAATAAAAGTTATGCTAGCCAAAAGAGAAACTTCTCGATTGTCGGCAGTTCGAGCAACTTAAAAACCTTATGCTATGACACACTATGGAATGTGATATTTTCAATACATAGAAGTAATATTAGAACGTTTGATATTGTGGAAAAACATGTTATTTTTCTAGTGAAAAATAAGATTATATCCCAACTCATACATTTTCACACATTGTCGCATATTTTTCGTGTAGGGTTCCAATAATACTTAGACTTCATATCCAATGAAGACTAGAAGATCGTCATATTTTTTTGCTTTTTAATACTATTATTGGAGATTTAGGTCTGCATATTTTGAAAATCCTTTTGAAATTAAAAAGATTTATATTTCACCTTGTGAAATACTTAACTAGAAAGAGACGTAGGGAGTTTAAAATGACTGTTTGAAGAAGTGGAAATACACATTGCACACACATCAGCTCGGTTTTTAGCAAAGGTGTGTCCCATCACTATGAGGAATGAACTAAAAAGAGTGTGCGCACACACTTTAGCTCCAATAGTGCTAACGTGTGGCCCATCACTAGGTGCAGTGAACTAAAAGAAAATACGTAAGTTTAGCTCTACTAGAGCTCAATTGTGCACCATCACTAAATGAAGTGGATTAGAAAGCAAAAATGCACTCTTTAGCCCCACTACACACAAGATGGCTTCTAGTGTAGTGGACACTAAATACGAACCCATACACTAATTGTAAAATTTACAATAAGTGTAGTGACAAAACTATCATACTACTAAAATCATAATCCGCGCCGTGAACCACGCAGCGATCAATGGCGCTGTCAACCTTGGAGTAAACTATAGGAACGGTGCAGCCAACCGCGTAATAAATCATGTTACCTTTTTTTAAATATAGTTTGTAATATAAAAACTACATGAAAATGGTTGGACTAGTGTGTTGCAAAGCATTAGCTTGAGTTTTTGGGTGTCACAAATATGCATTTGTGTGTTGCAATTTGTGCTTATGATTAGAAATTGGACGTTCAAAATATATTTTGAGTTAAGCACTAAAAGATTGAATTGTAAATCTCAAACTTGTAATTTCAATCTCCACAACTCGA
This sequence comes from Bryoerythrophyllum caledonicum, assembly GCA_963971425.1. NCBI lineage: Eukaryota > Viridiplantae > Streptophyta > Bryopsida > Pottiales > Pottiaceae > Bryoerythrophyllum > Bryoerythrophyllum caledonicum. Next base: position 9,307,061 of record OZ020520.1, read on the forward strand.
ATATGCAATTTTGCAACTTAAACTTGCAATTTGTGGGTGTGTGAATTTGAGATTGTAATTGCAGGTTGAGTTTCTGGGTGTGTAAATTTTGCATTTGTGTGTTGCAATTTGTGCTTATCAAAATAAAATGAAACTCTTGATTACAAATTTGAGATTCATAACATTTTTGAAATTCCATGTTAAAATGCAAAAAATCAAAAACTTATTTAATTTTTTTCTATTCTATTTTATTACATTATTGAAAGTCATGCATAGGTTTCAAAGATATATTTATATTTTATGTAGATTGTTGTTACCTTTCTTTTTTATATTTTGTGATATAAAAACTACATTAAAATGTTTGAACTATTGCATTGCAAAGCAAGCGCGAACTGCTAATATTACACTAAATGTTAACTACTACACTAAATGTCAAACCTAGTAAATAGTGGAACATAAAGTTTTTTACTTGTGGATAGTTACTATAAGAAACCTTAATAATGATTTGGTTACATCTTGAGCATCAAAGTAAAGAAGGATTGAGTGCATGTAGAAAAACAAAAATTTGCAAGAAAGAGCTTGGGAATAATAGGACGTAGGTATGAAGCAAAAGGAAAATCTCAAAAAATGGACAAAGTATACTAAACATATGAAGGAAAAATGAAATTTCAAGTAGAAGATTGGAAAAATAAGAACATTCTTTCGGGAACGAAAGTGAGAAAAGAAAGGAATATTGGAGAAGGGAAAAACTTAAACATACAATAAATATAGAAATACAAAAAAAATACTCATTAGATATCCATCACATATGCATTCAATGTGCATTACATATTCAGTAAATATTCATTAAATACTCATTGAATATGCGATTACACATTGAAATGTATTAACTATTCATTAACTATTCATTAACAATACATTACATATTCTATAAATAATCCTTAAATATACAAATATACAAATATTAATTAAACTATCATAAAATATATTTTTAAAACTCTAAAGATTCATTAAATAATATTTAAATATTCTTTAACTGTTCATAAAAATTACATATATACAAATAGACATTAAATATTCTATTAAAAATCATTACAGAGTCATTAGTTATTGGCTAAATATATGATTACACATTAAATATTCATTAGATATTCCTAAATAATGTAAAAGAAATGCAAGACAAAATAAATGAGAATAGTTCTGAATAAGACGATAAGAATTTGAGGTTGAAGATGAGACAAGAAGAATAAATGCATGGCGACCTGTTGGCAGAAGATTCTGAGCTAACACTATTTATGAAGTAACAAATTTGTGTGCTAGGGTAGGGTTTTGATAGAGGGCTAATACAAAATGAACTGCAGTAGGTGGACAAATGAAGGACAATATTAATGACAATGGCGGCTAAAACTAATTGGCAACTTGTTGACAAATAGTGTACTAGAAAAAGAGCATCTCCACTAAGGCAGAGGGTCTGGAAGAATGTGTCCAATCATGTAATGACACGAGGGAATTAAAAAAACAAGAGAAACCTAAAGAAAAATGGGCCAACTATGGCGACAGCGGCGAGCGCTGGCATACCCCTAGAGTGGTCAATTCCAGGACGGGTGCGGAAGGGAAAGGGTAACCCCTCTCCCATCAACTCAAACTTGGGCACGTCTCCTGTTGGCGTGGTAAATTCTCCGTCATGGGTGGAGATGCTCTAACTACACTATTTGTATCGTTACTCTAAAAGCAAATATACTAAAGCTTAACATACTAAAGCAAAATGAAGTGAAATCAAAAGGAAAACTTCACACTTTAGCTCTATTAGAGCTAAAGTGTGCACCATCACTAAATGTAGGGAACTCAAAAATATGCACACTTTAGCTCCAATAGAGCTAAAGTGTGCACCGGCATTTATTTTAAAATTATACTACTGCAAGATGTAGTCTTAACATACTAATAGTCTGTTCGATTCTCATAGTAAAAAAATATGAAACTCACAAAAAAGAAAACTGGAATTCAAAGTAGTAGAATCTTAAATCGTTTCGTTAGAACTATTCTAAATGTGCTTCATCCTTCTCCAAAACCTAATAACTGGTGTAGGAGGAACTTATATATAACGATGGTAATGAATTAACACCTTGTGTAATGCAGTAATTGAAATTGTGTCAAGTGAAAGCCAGCTAATCCACTTAGAGCATGAAAGAAAACCAAGCACTTTAATCCTATTTTCAACACTAAACACATGAGTTGTTCACGTCCGTGCAATCAAAGTTTGTGTATTATGAAGAATATGTCAATATATAAGTCTTAATTGAGATCATACGTTTGAAATTGGAAATATTATATTTTCTTTGAGTCCAGATCATTGCCTCAGAATATATAAATTTGTAGTGTTTTAGGCTCAGAGAAATTGTCTTGGAAACTTACAAGTAAAGAAATTGTAAATGCGTGTAAAAGTGAAATTACAAGAAGGTTTAACTTTTGTTAAAAAAGAAATGGAAAATGTGCAAAAAGTACGAAATCAAACTGAACATCGAAAAGAATTTTTTTATAAAAAATCTCAAAAAAGCTGGCGCATCCACCATAATAACCGAGGGTATTAGCTCGATATCGAAGGGAGCATCCCGAGGGTATGGCAGCGATTCCACGGGTATCCCGAGGGTATCCAAGCGGCTATAGGAGCCGTCCTCACGGCTTAGGGTCTGAAGTGGAAGATGTCCAGGGTTTGGAATCGGGCCGCGACCTCCTTTCTTCTCTCTCATTTTCGTATTTCTATGCATGTACCTCTTCGTCTTTGTGTCTCTGTTCCTGTCTGTGCTCTTCCACTTCATGCTTGTGTTTGTCTTGCGCTCGTGCTCGTGTTGTGCTTGTGTTCGTAGTATGCTCGTGTTCGTGTTGCGTTCGTGCTGGTGTTGCGTTTATATTCGTGTAGAGTATTGCTCAGTTTGTGTTTGTAGGAGCAGTTTTGATAGAGTTTCCGTTAGGGTTTGTTGTGCACGTTCTCCGAAACGTGTAGGCTTTGGTTTTCTGCTGATAGGGTTTGTAGAGTGTGAGGGTTAGAATTGAGTGAGGTTTGAAGCACGTAGAGATAGAAACTCATGAAGCTGTGAAGGATTGACGTGGATTTCGAACGAGGAGGAAGAACAAGAACTGAAGACGACTTTCGACACTTAATGGTATGTGTACAGTTTGCGTTCTTGTACAATTGTTTCATGCTTTATCTGGTTTGGTGAATTATGTTTGTTGTTTCGTGTTTTCTAGTTTTCTGTTTGCTAAAGTTATGATGTTTGGTGGTGTTTGTTGTGATTATATGGTTTTTTTTCTTCTTCAGGCATTTGTTGTTTCTTATTGCTCTTAGTTTCAGTTTGTATTAGGAGTGCGTGAGTTGATTGTTGTTTTGTGGAATTGGTGTTAATTTCTGTCGTAGTGTTGATGCTAGTTCGGTTTTTTTTATAAACTGTAGTTTCAATGTGCTACTTTGAATGTGTTGCTTTGTGTTGAATGTGTTGGTTTTAGTGTTTTGATTTCAATGTGAATGATTTCAATTTGCTGATTTGAATGTGGTGGTATCAATGTGTTCGTTTCAATGTGTTGGTTTCCATGTCCTACTTTGATTGATTGTGTGTGTGGGTTTGTTATTGTTCTTGCAGGACGTCTAGTTCCAGCAGAATTTGTCTGGGATTAGAGGTCATAACAATGGCTGAAAGGTAAAATCCATACTCTAACCCAGGAGCCCTAAACCCTACGATTTGAATATCATTATACGAAACACAAACCTGCACAAACTGTAGTATATAACCTTTTCAATCAACAAAATTTAGCTTGACTCGAGCTAATGTGCAGCCAATAGTGCGCTCTTTTGGCTGCACTTTAGCTCGAGTCGAGCTAAAGTGTAGCCAACAGTGAGCGATTTTAGCTCGACTCGAGCTAAGGTGTGGACAAAGATGCATTAGACCAGTACACTTTTGCTCAACTAGAGCTAAACTGTACAGGACCAATGAAGCTTTGTTCGCACTTTAGCTCGACTCGAGCTAAAGTGCGGCCTAAATTGAACACTGTTAGCTACACTTTAGCTCAAGTCGAGCTAAAGTGCGGATAAAGATGCATAAGATCATTGTCTCAACTATATAACTCTGCTTATAAAAAAAATTATCTATCTATTCATCAGAGCCAACACAATTTATCTCGAATTGAGCTAAAGTGTAAAACGAATGACATAAACCACAACTCAAACACGATCATAGTCGGGCCAAACACATGCCAAAAGATCATTAACCCAATGACATACATGATCCAATCCATGACTACTTGTTCACCTCTCAGAAATTGTGCATGAGCTCAAGTCCCGCTCCAACCACTTGAGAACCTCACAGAGTGAGCTTCGTGAGTGATTGGATCGGTTTGTAAGCTTATTCACAGTTTCGAGAGTTGAACAAGAAGTAGTCATGAATTGATTGAATGGGTGTAGTAAATTATTAAAAATGACTTTATTTTGTGTCAGAGTGTTTCTAACATACTTTGCACTTGGTTACACTTTAGCTCGAGTCGAGCTAAAGTGTAACCTCTCCAACCAAATTGGATGATCAATTTAGCAATCTAATATTTGTGCTCAATATCGTGTGAGTGCAGATCTGAGAGGGACATGATGGTGACTCAGCTGCAGCTCTTCTTCCAGCCGAAGCCCATTGACATTGATGATGACGATGGAGATGACAACAACCACTTGGATTGCTGGGAGCTCAAGGACCCATCAATGACTTTGAAGTGGACGCTTCTGTGGGCCACATTTACAAATAATCTAGTGTTTGGTCAGACCTTCGCTGGTGATATCGTTGAACCCCAGCACACCGACTTCAAGACCAAAATTATAGATGTAGTCCACGAAGATAACGATCACGAGAAGTTGTCGTGTGTGACGACCACTGAGTCCGTAGAGCCTTATATGTTTGCTATTGTAGTAAACAATACTTCATCACCATTATGTATCCACGATTTAGTCAGTTCTCTTCCGAGGTCCAAATTTGATGATGTAGTGGCTCAGGTAGATCAAGAAATCTCGCTTACAAAATGGAAGACTAGTAGTGGTCAGCCTTTGAAAGCAAAGGCTGTAGCGAATAAACTCCGCGTCATTCTCTCGAGAATGAATTATACCTTTGCCGCTCAAGAGAAGGCAAAAACAATCGCGGGTAGGCGCCCGGTAGAGATTTTGATTGTTTTGGGGCCGTGACCGGTAGCCACAACATGAGTCAAGCGTCGGTACCGGTTAGAACACCAGGCGCAAGAACAAGTCGAAGCACCCTGCGCAACACGCTGTCAGCTTCCCCAGTCAAGAAGCGGTCAGCTGCCAAGAAGCCGGAGACCTCTTCAAGGAAGAAGACGAAGCTCGTCTCAGAGGAGGAGTTGGCAAATTTGATGGCCTCTGCACTCTCGGAGCTTCCTCAGGCACTCGGATTCGGAGAGACAATCGACTACAACAACGTCCAACTGATTTACCAAAAATTATCGACGGAGTGTCAAAGCTGCTTCTTTCAGGGAGACAGAGAGAAGAAGTTCGAGCTCGACGTGATGAGGCTGCAAAATGCACTGCCGGAGTGGACGATCCGTACATTCGAACCTCGGGGCATGGAGGAGTTGATGCATTATTACCTCCAAATGCCCGACAAGACGCAGAAGCAGACCCTCTGCGTCATGCCAAAGCTCAATGCTATGCCGACGACTGTTGAAGAGCTCAACAACAGCGACTTCTACATCATCAACGGCCAGCATTGCGTTGTAGCATCAAAGGCGATGATTAGCAGCAACGTCCCGGAGCAAATGAGAAAGCACTTTCGAACATGGCAGTATTACATTGTCTAGATGGAGGATCCGGAGAAGCTGAGGAAGATTTCCGCGTATTATAATCGCGAAAATCACTTGGTCCAATTCAAGCTCACTTGGGTAACCAATATCCTCGGCTCTCGGGCTTTGTGGATCCAAGCTGGAAGACCAATGTCGAAGCACTTCGCCGCGGGCGTTCGCGGGTCTCACAAGTCAGGACAGAGAACGGCATTGGAGATTGCCAATGACAAGAGGTTTGAGGTAAAATTACTTAACCATGGTCTTGCACGTTAGCTCAACTCGAGCTTACTTGCATGCTTACTCACTTTCTGTATAGTATTGAATGTAGATTCAATCGCTTTTAGTGTAAACTCTCAGGTTGCAAGTTAGCTCGACTTGAGCTAACTTGCAGTTTTTGGACCTTGCTGGACTTAACCAGTATGGACTGATTCGGCCCCGTTTATGTTCTACGCAGCCATTTCTTAATGCGATTCGCAAGCGCTTTGCAATGATCGACGTTGCGAAGAGCCAGGCAGCGCTCAAGAAAGCCGGAAAGGCGAAGGAGCTCTCGATTATGAACGAGGTGAAGATCATCACCTCGTCCGATGAGACCTTTAAGCTCTGGTTGAATGCTATCTCTTTGGTGGCACATGGCGACCTCGTCAACGTCGATTCAACAACGTCGCTCTTGTCAAAGTTTAAGGACGCCAAGTCCTGGGTACCTGAGAAGGATGGGGTTCTGACTCGCGAATTTTTCAAGTTTTTTGGCAACATGACCGAGGCTGATCACGCAAAATTGTGTAAACACATTCTCAATCGATCAGGGCCCTCTCGGAAAGTGCCTTACCCTAAGGTGGTTGTGAAGCAACCGACTTCTGTGCTCGAGGATTGCTACAGCACCCGGGACTGGATCGATCAAAGGAAGAGGAAGGAGGTCGCTCGGATGGAGCTTCAATTGATAAGGCAGGAGTTGGCCCTCTTCAACAACGCTGGAGCGTACAGTTGCTTCAACTGGCGTAAGTTCAAAAAGGACTACAACGTCAGCAAGGCATCAAAGCGTGCCCTCTTGGATTGGGGTCCTCCGGATTCGTACTACAAGGATTGGAGGCAGACGCAGTTTCGCAACTGCAAATGTGAGGATCTCTCTCCGTATGCGAAAGAGTTCTTTAGAGTCTTTCTTGATGTGCGATCGCGGTCTATTTGACCTCAGGGGGCCTTTCATTTTCGTCCATACAAGGCGGTAAACAACTCGCTCGGAGGATGGCCCTCAGATTCGTGGCGAAACATGGGGTGCAACGTAAAGCTCGACATCATCGACTTCTGGAACATTCCTGGCTTCGCTGAGAAGGCAAAGTCTTTGTTGGAGAAGCCTTTCTTCGACAAGTTCATGACGATGTTCGCCTCAAAAGGGCAACCTCTCCTCACCGATCCTCCAACTTTGCTCTTCATTTGCGGCGACGAGTAGTCACACCTGCAAGTGACAGCGTTTGCCGAGGGCCCGTCGCTATGCCATCCGTACGATGTGCTGCAGTCGAAGTACCTTCCCTCTGAAAACGAGTGCCTCGGGGGATACGCGCCAAAGAGCAACAACGCTCTTGACCCTGTTCGGCTCCTCTTCCTCTTCAAGAAGAAGCTCACCCAGATCCCTGCAGTGAAGAAGACCTACGCAACTCCGGACCACGTGTTGCACACCATTGAAGCTACGGAAGTACAACAAGCTGGCGTACTCGATGAATATGACCGAGCTTAGAATGGAGTTCTTCATCAAGGCCTAGAACTGTTTTGCAAACCGGGGGGGTTAGTTGTCCAGCTGTTTGGCGGGAAAAAATTTCTAATTGCGAGTGTGGTAAGTTTTCCTGCAGTTTAGCTTAAGTCGAGCTAAATTGTTGCTACCCTTACTAAGTCATTCATTGATTGTTTCAGTGAGATCGTTCGTATGCTATTTGTAGCAAGACACTTTAGCTCGAGTTGAGCTAATGTATTGGCTTAGACTTTGATGTTTGTATTGATGATAAGAATCATGTCGTGTCCTTTGAAGTTTCAATTGCTGGGATTTAGTATCGATATTGCTTTGCATTTACTTTAACTCGATTCAACCTAAAGTGATACTTATCTAATTCATCGGTCTCCAGATGTTAAATCTCGAGGCATTCTGCATCTCCCACAACACCGATGAGCATGACCTCGATGACGCCATGGAGGTCGCGTTGACGTTTGATCGAGCCGATTTCATCGTTGGTGCTTATCATGTCAACGCAGAGATCTTCCCCGAGCTTGGCATGGCAATTGCCAAGGGGAAGGGAAAAGTAGTTGTCGACCTCGGCGATGAGGAGGATGATGAGGACCCGAGCACCCCGGTTGTGTGCCCAAGTTCGAGCACGGCCACTCCGGATGACGAATCCCATGACGATTTTAATACTGCCACTCCGTCGGAGTTTCAGAGTGGCTCCCAGTCTGAAGCTCGAGACACAATCGGTTCTTCGCGGCAGCGGCTCGATTTCCCAGAGTTCGATATGTTGGATATCTCCGAGAGGCCTCATTCAACTCCAATCTTGGGCGGATCATCCGCTCGGCCCGCTGCCAAGAAGAGGAAAGTCGTTAGCGTGAACGGCCGCTCTCCGTTGGCTCTTCAGAGCAGCGCACACGACGACAGCAGATTCATCACCCTCGAGAAGAAGCTCAAAGAGGAGGCCACCCAGCGGAGGTTGATAGAGCAGCGGCTGGCGGAGCGTGAAGCGAAGCTCATGGATCTACAGCGGAGGCGTGACAAAGAGATGAAGAGGGACCAAGACTAGAGGCATGCCGACATGATGCTCATGATGCAGAGATTCATGACGGCTAATTTGCCTGCTGCCGCCACGATACCACCCGCAGTAAATACTGCGATTCCCCAGCCTCCCCCCTCAACGGAAGAAGGGATTGGGAGTCTGTCCCGCGGTGCGCTGCTGCCGTCTCCGGCGGGTTCCTCCCCCGTCTCCATGGAGCCTCAATCGCCTCATGTTTCCCCATCTCCGCCGACCCACCCCTCTTCCCCTCCAAAGTCGCCCGCTCGGGACGTATCTATCGTTGATGTCCCCAGCTCATCGTCACGTTAGTGTAACGTAGTTGCGAGTGTATAGAGGCAGAACATTTTGTAAATGTCCAATTTTGTACTCCAGTAATTTTTGTTAATATTACAGTGCTCAGGGAGCACTTCAGCTCGACTCGAGCTAAACTGTTTGACATATGACGTTTCTAACTTGTATCACTGTCCTATGTGCGCTTCTGCTGATAGGTTGAAGTTGTTGAATTTTTCAGATCTAAGTTTCGGTGATGATGCGATCGCTTACCCTGTCATAGATGAGGTCGCCCAAACCGCAGTCCTAGTCGTAGAAGAGGTCGTCCAAGCTTCGGCCGTGCTCGTAGACGACATCAATCATGATTCTCTTGTCCCGGAGCCACCTCTTCTTGTCTCAGAACTGTGCCCTCAAATGGTTATGGGGCACTCGGGACCCCTTGGTAGCATGCAGGTTTCCTTGGGATCGATGGAGGTCCGAGACGAAATGCTGGAAGATGATGAAGTTCTCGAGGTATTCTTCAAACACTTTCCACTCTCCCCCATGCATCTCCCCCCCGTCTACCTCTTTTGTTCTACATTTTGTGGATCGTCGTTATTAATGAATCTTTAGTAATATTGGTTGTTCTCTTAGCATTTTCGAACCAGGTCTGCGAGGCATCAATAAGTGGTACCAGTAATTTAGAAGAAATACCAAGAGTCTTTTCAGATTCAGAGGGCAGGTGGTTGAATGTTGTGTTGGACCTCAATGGGATTCTATGCACGTGTAAGCCATCGTGGCAGGCCAGGGGATCCAGGGGCTCTATCCTGTCCATTTACTTGGCTTTGCTGCCAGCGGAAATAGGCCCTAAGCTAGTTCGGGTGCGCCCTAGTTGTGCTGAATTCTTCATGAAGTTGTCTAAGATTGCCACCATCACGATCTAGAGTTCGATGATGGAATCCACAACTCGTCAGATATGTAAATATCTTTTTCAGCATAGTTCTTCGTACCCTCTCAGGATCTTTGGTCAGGAGAGTTGTGATAGGGTGCCCGAGCGTAGAGTCGGTAGCAGAACAATCTACATGAAGGAATTTGGCACTCAGAAGGACATCTTCTTGAAGACGTTATCGAACCATCTCTTCAATAGGTTGGGTCGTGAGTATACTCCGGCAAATACGCTTGTCATTGACGACAACCCGATTAAACATATGCTCAATTTGTCGGAGAACGTCCTTCTACTTCCGTCATGGTCGCATAGACATGATGGCGCGAGTGATGATTCTGTACTGCTGGAGGAATTACTGCCATATCTCTCTGACCTTCATATGTTTCCGGGTGGCCTAGCGCAGTACCGGGCCAAACATCCCTCGGGCCAGGAGATGTTCTATAATGATCAGAAGACCTGTGGTCAGTCTGTGAATATCTGGAACGCAATCCAAGCGTTTCAGAATCTTTGCTCTTAATGCCGTTTGGAACGCTTAGATTTCTATTACACTTTAGGTCAAATAGAGCTAAACTGTATCGATTGACTGCAGCTCCATTTTGCAAATTTTCTTGGACCATTTCTTGTGTATATATATTTTTTGATAATACAAATGGAGATGTTTCACCACTTAGTTGTTGTGCAGATTGGATACCTATTGTTGATGGAATGTCGTCATATTTTGAATGATTGGAATTTTAATCTATTGTTCTGAGGTATGTGAGCGTCACTTTGGTTGAAATTTCTACACGATTGTGATTGTCGGGCATCCGTAGATTCCTTGTTGGGCCCAGAGGAGTTCGCCCTTTCCCTTCGGAGTAAAGGGCTTTTGTTGCACTCTGCTGCTACCGCGCAGTCAACCATGGATTATTCGACCATGGAAGTGGAAGACGGAGTTGTTGAAAGCCCTATTGCGCGGGAGCCAATTCATGATTGGAAGAACTCACCTTCGCCGCAGTGGCCTCGTTCAGTTCCGGGGTCTCCGCGTCTAAACCCGAATAATTGTACTCCGGCAAAGCGTATTCTCTTTGACGGTTCCAGGGATGCTACTTACCAACGCTTGCTCATTGTGCGTGTTATGCTGACCTTCAAGATATTGCACTATTGAGTTGTTCTTGCCTAGGCAGTCTTGGTTTGTTGAGCTGCATTGTACTCGTATAGTTTTGCTTCATTTGAGCTTGTTTTTGTTCTTTGGATGTTAAATGTCCTCTGTGAATTTTCCCTTCTGCATTTTAGCTCCATTCAACCTAAAGTGTACTAGGATGGATTCTGATGATACAGTTTCCATGTGTGCCGTGTAGATGCATTCGACCTAAAGTGTATATGTTTGGATTGTTTCTGGCGCCTATTGTGCATGAACCATCTGGTAAATGTCTCCGCTCCCGTATTCTCTTAGGAAATGCTGCTGGAATCAAATGCTCTCCTTTCGCTCCCACCCGCCGTCACTCGCTGCCCAAATCAAACACTGACGAGGTGCGTAGGCGGGGTTTGCGGCGTCCTCTGGAGAGTCCATTAATGCAAGAGAATGGCGCAACATGGACTAGGCAACGTTAAAGGGCTTTTTTGAAGACGCATATAGAGGCTTATGGAGGGATTTTCTAGACCGTTTGATTAGTGATAGGACGATTGTGTTTTGCCTCAGGGTAAATGAGTGTTGTGTGTGACTTTTTCCCATGAAGTTTTGAATAAAGCTTGGATTAATGGTATATGCTTCCTTTACCGTTACCACTTTTTTGGACATTCGGCTATTTTGGTCCATCCATGAAATGAAATATAGTATTCTTGATACATTGTCTTTATGCTTTGCACCTAGAAATGTCTATATTAATTGATACTTCAACGACCATATATCTTCATAATCATGGAAATTTCCCAATATAACGAATATGGTGTTGTTCTAGTGGTCACAAATTATATTTTAAAGTCTCAACCTTTTGTAGAAGGATGAAAGAAGGAGTGACGCATCTTGTGAGCGGTGAGCAGCGAGCGGCGAGCGGTGAGCATAAAAAATCCTAAAATCTTGAATTTTTTTGTCATTTTTTTGGAAAAAAGTGAAATTTGAGGTTTTTTCAGCAGATCATCAAATTTTGGTGACATATTTTTCAAAAACTTCTAATTTTAGAAAATACCCTATAGCCGTGGTATATTGTGAAATTACGTGTTTTTCCTTTATTTTGGTCTTTTAGAGTTCACTGTTTTAGTTTAAAGGTGTGTCACATTTTATTCCGATAAGTGGTACAACTATGAAGTTTGGCCTTAAATGTTGCAAAATTTTCTAAATTAAGTAAGTACCCTATAGCCGTGGATACATTGACAATTGATAGTTTTTTTTCCATGTTTTTATGCTTGTCATGGAATTTAAATCTTTGTGCTTTTTTTTCTTTTGAGGATTACATTTGTACTTTTATATAGGATGGCAATTTATAAAATATAACCTTCTAATGAAGTGCTAGAGTACTAGATGTGGAGTAAGATAATTTATTTTTTGAAGCAATAACATAAGATGTTTCTATAGAAATACCAACGGTCTGTAAAAACCTTAAACTACCGGGTGATGGTGAGAGTTATCCAACTTCTCCAAATAGAAAGGTGTAGGGTTTGAATACCCGTTGTTGTATGCTGGCTCTATCTAACGGAGCTGTTGGAAGTTGCCAACAAAACAACTCCTCTGCGGTTTGCAAAAAAAACAAAAATAAATAAACTACCACCTACAGTCACGCAGTTGGAATATTGACACCACATCAGCTATCTAGATATAGAAAGAGTATTAAAATTTATGCCGTGACGCACATCATCATGCGATTTCTGCAATATTAGCAAGCTCTAGTGTGCGTATAACTTCATTGAAGCTGTAGCTTGGAGCATGCATGAATAGGTCTTTTTTGTAGTCCAGTTTACACAAGTAACGTAAGATGTAGTACACATGCTTACAATATTACCATTGCCCCTTCTTTCCCAACACCTCTGCTGACATCTTCAAGAAATCTGGGCACTACATGCGGGGTAGTCCGTGATGGGAGTGACGCTACCTTGTGAACGGTGAGCGGCGAGTGGCGAGTGGCGCATTTCTCAACAATGTGAGCATACAATGTTTGGCATATTTGCGTCAATTTCTTCGGCACGCGAACAATAAACCACTTTGATGGGTCACACACCAATTCCACACTCAAGTGGTATGTAGAACTATTGAATCTAGTCCATTGAAGGCCTCTTCTATACTTGTTTGAGTCACTCTTGTTCCATCTTGTGGATTAGAGAAATTCACCGTATCCAATTAATGAAAATTGTGGCCTGACATGAGTGGCATGTCAAGCTTGGTTTTGGTAGACTTAAAGATCTCCGCACGTTTTAGTCTGCATGTCTTGGAAGGGCCTAGGAAAGTGTTGAACAACTTTTGCAATAAATCTGGAGTCACCTGAACACTGTATGGATCGCTACCAAAGCGTACCTATGTTGTGACCTTTTTCATTGTGCCACGTTTTGACCAGGCTCAATATGAAGTGATTTTTGTGAAAGCTCGGATGATATTGTCTATGGTAGCCGCATACAAACACCTCATGGTGGTTTCAAATTTTACAAGGCAATGATAATAGAATGTATCTAAAAGGCTGAAAGATGGCATGCCTGCTCTTTCATCAAGCGTGAGATCTTGCGAGGACACAACAATTCTTATGTAAATCCTAATTAGATTTCTAAATAGTTTTTAATTCCAAAATGTACAAGGCATTAAGAGTACTTACAAGTTGCATTGTGCACTCCCATTGTCTATATTGCCATCCAATCCTCAAGAGCAAGACGCTTGCTTTCGGCAGTAGCACCCAAAGATAACCACCACCTTTATATAACTTAGTATTGTGCTTCAGCCTCCTCTTGTGTCTTGGACTCTTTCCATACCTTGCACATGGGAATGTGTTGACCCTAGGTACTTGAGAGAATGTTATTGTTGGTGCCTTGTTGCAGGCATATAGTTCAATGGAATAAAAATGTCCATTTTTTATATTCTATAGGCACGTCCTTATTGCTACTACCATCAAAGTGCTAGATGGCATGCTAGCTAAGAAGCCTTAAATATGAAATTAAACCCAAAAATTTATTCAAAAATATCAACTATCTTAGTTATCATCAAGACACAAAATTTGTTTGCCTCTATTGTTGCTCTATTAAGATAATCGGAGTCAATTTATCAATTTCATTTTTTGAATTTTTTTTTTCCATAAGAGTATACATGAACTTTTAACTCTTTTCAACCTTTTAAGTGGCCCAAAGAAAGCCTTTGGATCCAAAACTCCCCTTTGAGCTAGTGAAAAACTTGGAAATTTTAGAAACATTGTTTGATAAACAAAAATGAATATGAAAATAAATCCAAAAAATTCTTCAAAAATAATATTCATCTTCACTTTCTTACCTTCAACCATCGAGTAAATTTTCTTAGTAAAATATAAATTATATTTTGGGATTTTCTTTTGTTGCTAGATTGAGATCTTTCAAGTTTTTTGGAACTTTTGAGGGCCTCCAAAATGGGTTTTGGATCCAAAAGCCATATTTGGGGCACTCCAAAACTTTTCAAAAGTTAAAAATCATGCCTTGATTTCCAAAAAATAATTTTAAAAAATAGAAAATAGAAAACATAGAATTTGTCTTGCTTCTATTGTTGTTTCTATTCAAGTAAATAAGGAAACCTCATAATTTTATTCTTGTTTTCATCATTCATAGGGAGGTCTTGTTAGGTTAGACCGAGGTCAGGTGGTGTCCGGAAGGAGGGTTGGTGGTCGAGATGAGGGAGGTGAGCAATATGTCCGAGTGAATGGTGAGGGAGTGCATGTCATGAACTAGGCTGTTTGGAGGGAGGGGTGATGTATGTTAAGTGTGTGCTCGTGAATTGGGAAGGAGTACTAAGTGAATGGTGAGGAAGAGTGTCGTGTGATTTAGGCTAGGGGGAGGGTGGGGTGATCTTTGTGTTGCATGTTTAGCATGTGCTAAGGCGGCATTCATGCACTGAATGCAAAACGTGAGATTGCGCGTGACGAAGTCCTCTCCAGCAGGGAGGGGATTTCAGAATTTTTACCAAATTTTTTAATCCTTGAAATTGACTTTTGGATCTGAAAGCCTATTTCAAGGGTCACGGTTTATTGAAAGAATTCTGAAATCCCCTCCCAGCTGGAGAGGATTCGTCACGCATCATCATAGGTTTCTACTCATGTTAGATTTGCATGCACATTAATGTGCATGCTCAGGCACGTTGATTCTTGTTTTCATCGTTCGTAGGAAGGTCCAGTTAGGTTAGACCGAGGTCAGGTGGTGTCGGGAGGGGGGGTTGGTGGTCGAGATGAGGGAGGTGAGCTACACGTCCGAGTAAATGGTGAAGGAGTGCATGTCATGAACTAGGTTGTTGGTTGGGCGGGGTGATGTATGTTAAGTGTGTGCTCATGAATTGGGAAGGAGTCTGAGTGAATGGTGAGGGGACGAGGCTATTTTGCGAGCGTAGACATGCGAGCGGAGAGCGGCGAGCCTTGGTTCGCGAGCCTAAAACACAAAAAGTAGAGAATTTTGAAGAATAAGTAAAAGTTTATTAGATTATTTTGGGGAAAAAACACTAAATTTATTATGTTACTGGCCCTATAACCGTGGAGTAGGTGGCTGAAATATTGGGCAAGCCAAAATAGTTTTTGACAATAAAAAGACTTCAAGAGGAAACAATTGCAAGTCATCATGAAGAAGGCCTATGACCGTGGTGAAAATTATATCAAATGATGAAAATATATGCTTTGGGAGGTTAGGAAGATAAGGGAGAAGTAACGATAAATGGGTGAATAGTGAGAGAGCAAATAGAAAGTTGGTAGAACGAACACACCTGAGGTGAATAAAAAAAATGACGGTGAAAAGAGTTGTTATGGAGGGACTATGAGTCGTATCGATAAGAGAGTTCATATGGGAAAATGGTGATAAACAAGGAGAGTGAGAAAGTAATGGTTTAGAGATGAAAAATGTTAGTTTAGGATAGAGATACGATTTCGGGGAATTTTGATGGAGATCAAGTTAGGACATGAGGTTTGTGAAAGGGACAACTAGGGTCGAAGGAATGCATAGAGGTGTAGGGAGACTAAAAAAATTCTACAAGTATAGAACACATGTGCAATAAACATCCATCTTGTCAATCTTATGTGGTATAAAAGAAATTGCTCATGAGTAAAATATTGAAGTGGCATTTTTTGTCTTACCGCAATTTTTGTAGAATTGAAAGAAAATAGTACCCTATACTTTAAGCACCGTAATGTTTTAGGAACAAAATCTAAAGGAATCATTTAATCTCATTCCATGTGAAACTATGGAGTGTGCATGAAGACATCCAGGTCCTATTCAAATCCATACACTATGGTAAAGATGTAGTAGAGGTGCTTGAAGTAGGTCTATACACCGCGCTTGCCAAGTGACTTGTTTGACATATTTGTAAAATATGGACAAGAATTGGCAATTGTCAACACATAGCATGAAACCTTTGAAATGCTATTGGATTGTAAAGTAATAATGCAACCAAGAGTTGCAAGCGGTACGATAAGGATATCATAGATCTTCGCAGCTGTTGATAGTGCAAAGGCAAAATTGTTATGGTGTTTAGTAGTCGAAGCTTTAGGATTCATGCGGATGTTCTTTCCAAATTTCTTAGTAGAATGGTCCGAAGGATTGGAAGGAGGAGGATAGTACGCGAGATTCACTGAAATGCCTTTTTGCCGAATAGCTTTTGAGGATAAATCTCTTCACACTTGGCAAGTCTCAAGTCGCCGCACTCGAGAGGAAGTATTTTGGACCTGCTAAGGTTAGTGCCCATCTTCACCGGCCAGACGTCTGGGACATGGGGTTTTGAAACCACTCACGATTGTTGAGGATTGTGGACACAACGATAATTATTGTCTTTGTAGAAGAAAAATTGCATCTTGATTCTTCTCTAGTCTGCTCTTCTTATAATTTTCCATGAGGTCAATATAACTGGAGTGCTGTAGGTAGCATATTCTACACAATCGTTGCTACACAATACTTCTTGCCCTACATGGCAATGCAAGCTTTTCCTGAGGTTTTGGAAAGTCTTGCGATGTGCCCTTGCTCTTGAATAGATTTAACGTATTGCATAGGACAAGTCAACCTTGATTGGTAGATGTCTGCATTTGAAGGGCATTTCAAAGTCATCAACTATAAGATTAGTAAATTTCATATCATTATGTCATCTTCTAAACCGTGGATGGAAGAAACGGATCTTGTCTAGGCAATAGGAGTCAAATTGAGAACACAGAGGGAGTTTTGCTTTTCGAATCAACGAGACAAATTCTTCTCTACTTTCCAAGTGAGGATCTCATATGCAAGATTTGTCCGCACTAGGCATTGTGGCAAGAGCGGTACAAAGAACCTTCACATTTCTAATGTGCTGAGCGGTACGATAGAGACTACAAAGTCGCAAGTCTTCTTTGTCAGGACCAGCTCTCAGCTCCCTACTCTTGATAAATTGGTAATAGACAATAATCTGTATGAATGTACACCATGTCATCCACAATGGCGACATACAAATTGTCTCTTTATTTGCCGGACTATTGCGGTCATTTGTTGTGAACTGTCTATGTCAAATTACATGACAACATTTCCGCCATCTTAATATCAATCAGAACTTGCCATGAGGAAGTTTTATTAGCAATGACTTGGCAGGTGAAGTTGGAAGTGCAAACAAAGACTGAAAGTGACTACAGTAGTATAGGGGAAGACGTTGTAGAGCGTGGCTGATGTCGGCCTTACTTAAGAATTGGAACCAAACAAAACCATTTGTTGCCATCAATGATGAATGTTATATCCTGCCATGTTTGTATAGGCAGTCGACGTCGACATCACAACAAGCTTCCATGGAAATATTATACTACCCAATAAATGCTAAGGAATATATTTCTGAAAGCATTGATACTGGCAATTGATAGAGCGGACACTGCAAGCAAGAACGTTACTGATGCCGGGTACGTTCAATTGGCAAAGCAAAAGACATTTGTAGTGACACTATGAAGAGGGAGCCAATATCGGCGGCTTATAATTAGGATAGGGGAAAATTCAACGAAATAAAAATTCCCAAAAAATCATGGAAAAAAATAGAAAAATATAATAAAAAATGCGCTGCCAATGTTGGCAGTGCGTCATTGTAGAATGAAAAGGGAAAATCATTAATAGAGTAGATTGCATTATCAATGTTTACGAGCACAAAATTTTGATCTTACTTGAAGATAGACTTCTTTAATTGTAGAAGGAATCTCTAGAAGAAGTTTCTAATATTTATACTTTTCTTGAGGGCCCTTCATATATTTGAAAAGGGAACTTTAAAAAGGATACTAACATCAACATTCCTCTAAGGAGTCCTTTCAATGTTTAAAAATGAAACCTTCAGAGGGGATGGCCACATGGACAATCCTAAAGAGGGCCTTACACTGTTTGAAAAGGGAACCTACACAAAAGGTGCCGACATCGATACTACTCCAGATCACTCATCCAATATTTTAAGCAGAACCTCTACAAAGGGCGCTGATATCAAAATCCTATTATATGATTCTTAATGTTTATTAATGAAACTTCATAAAGGAATCTCGACATTGGTACCTCTTTAGGTTTAGGGTTCAACGTTTAGAAAGAGAATCTTCAAAATAGGTGCCACCATTGGTACCTCTTAAAAGAGATCCTCCTCGAATGTTTAAAAACAACATCTTTAAAAATGGTACTATACTGCAAGGCCCTTCAAATATTTATTAAGGGAACCTCCACAAGAGATGCCAACATCGGCATCCCTCCAAAAGCCCCCCCTCCAATTATTTGAAGCAAACCTCCAAAAAGGCTATCAACAATGGCACCCCTTTAGAGAGCCTGTCCAATATTTATCAAGAAAACCTCTAAAAGAGCAACCGACATCGGCGCCCACAAAGAGGACCTTTAAAATGTATATGAGGGGAACCTCCAATAGGGCAGCCGACATTGGCGACTTCTTAGAGGACCCCTTAAATATATATTGTGAAAACCTCCAAAAAAGTAGCCGACATCGGCACCCTTCTACAAGACCCCTTTAATGAATAATAAGGGAATCTCCAAAAGGGCAGCCAACATCGGCTGCCTCTAGAATGTACTACACGCTCTGGAAAATTTGAAGATGTTTCCAA
This sequence comes from Bryoerythrophyllum caledonicum, assembly GCA_963971425.1. NCBI lineage: Eukaryota > Viridiplantae > Streptophyta > Bryopsida > Pottiales > Pottiaceae > Bryoerythrophyllum > Bryoerythrophyllum caledonicum. The sequence goes on from OZ020520.1 coordinate 9,326,032, forward strand.
AATGGTAATACACTTTATTATTGGACATTGTACGAATGAGTTATTTGCAGATGAAGTTATGAGATTCAGAACTTCATCCAGTGATAACTCATCTGTACAATGTCCAATAATATAGTGTAGTACCATTTTGGAAATATCTTCAAATTTTCCAGAGTGTGTTGCACATTCTAAAGGCAGCCAATGTCGGGTGCCCTTTTAGAGATTTCCTTAGTATACATTTAAGAGGTCCTCAAGAGGATCGCCAATGTCGGCTGCCTTTTCGGAGGTTCCCTAAACATAAATTTAAAGGGTCTTCTAGAGGGGCGCCGATGTCGGCTACCCTTTTTTTGGTTCCCTGAATATACATTTACGGGGCCCTTTAGAAGAGCGCTAATATCAATAGCCCTTTTGGAGGTTCCTTTAATATATATTGAAGGGATTCTCATGAGGGGCGCCAATGTCGGCTGCCATGTTGGAGGTTCACTTGATATACATTTAGGGGGTCCTCTTGGAGAGGAAAGATGCCGGAGATCCTTTCGAAGGTTCCTTAATATACATTTAAGGAGTCCTTTATGAAGGCGCCGATTTTGGCTGCCCTTTTGGAGGTTTCTTAATATACAATTAACGGGTTCTCTTGAGGGGCACCAATGTCGGCTGCTCTTCTGGAGGTTCCTCTAATATACATATAAAGGACCTCTAAAGGGGCACCAATGTGAGCTCTACTTTTGGAGGTTTTTTAATAAAATTTGGAGAGGCCCTCTAGAAGGATGCCAATGTAGGCAGTTCTTTCAGAGGTTCCTTTTTAAAACCTCAGAATTGGCGTCTACATAGGTGTAGATGTTGACATCTTCTTTGAAATTCTCTAAAAAAAATAAGAGGGCTCCTTAGAAAGGTATGATTGTCTCCATAGGTTGCTGAAGTAGCAGACTTCCAAGCGGACATTCAAATTCAACCTTCCCTTTGTAGGTAGCTGATATTACTAGTTGCTAGTTTAAGTAAACTACAGTGTAGGAGATTCTCGCAGCTAAGCGGCTTCCGTCAAGCGGAGACCGTAAGGCATCTTCCAAGTCTCTATCTGGGGTCTGCCGATATTGATTGCCTCCATATCGTGACCTGCTATTATCGTAGTTTAGAACAATAGTGCACTCTCACCTATCCTTCATTGCATCCTTTGCTAATGCAATCATATTTTTTTTATTCAGAAACAGTTTGATAATGTCGTTCCAATGCAACTCAGATGTTTCAAGAGCAATTTTCTAGATAAGTCAATGGAGTGGACAACGGAGAATCTCCACAAGATGGTCAACAAAGTTGTGATGAAAGTGAAAAAAATGACATCTATGTTGAAGAAGTTGCTGCCCATTGCGGACCTTAAGTATTTTCCACAGTCCCTGGAACAAATCAGGCTACATAATCAGAGTCTGAAAGATTATCCAAATATGTCTAAAAAAATTGATTTATCCCTCAACCTCTGCAATGGACGCTGCTAGAAAGGTCAAGTGGTTGGAGTGCGAGAATAAACTAGCTTCTTTGCGTGTTTTACTGAAATTTCCAATGGGAAAACTTGCAGACCATTCTTTTCTTGGATAGCTGATGAAGGTAAATTGGTAAGCACATGTTTGTTTCAATACCTTCAATAATCTTGATTCTAAATTAGTTCATATGATTTCAATAGAGATGCTTCTGCAGCTTTCAATTGAGGTGGTGGTCTTATTTGATTCTACATTATCTGAACTTGGAGAGGCGATTGACTTTCAGCATTCAGGCTTTTAGAGAGTGTCTCATTCTATTGATTCAGGATTACATAGAGTGGATGCGCATTTAGCTATGGGACTTGGCGGTTCTGGACAAGTTGGATATGAAGGGTGTACACAAGAGCCGCATTGCAGAGTTGGGTGTCGGACTTTCATAGGCCATGACCTAGATCTTATACAGATACTTTTCTACATCTTGTATACAAGGATGGCGGCGTTAAAGATGCATGCGTATTTTGAAAGTTGTCTAGATTGTGATGGCAACAAGTGCATTCTAGCTGAAAACATCCCAAAAAGTGGGCCCAACTACACTAGCATAAATGCGGATGATACTTCGACTTCCCAGTGACCAAGCCCCTATCCTTGACATCAAACTCAGAAATGGCATCTAGCCCGATTAAGTTGGCGCTAAGATTATGGTTCCTCTGCTAGATGTTGCAACGCCTATATAACAGACAAGAGGAATGCAGAAGAAGGCGGCTGAAGCTGAGAAGGCAAAGAAAGAGAAAGCAACGGTGGAGGAAAAAACAGCCGCGGAGGCCAAAGCTGTTATGAAGTTGAAGGTTGTGGTTACCAAGGCTGAAGCGAGCATGAAGCTCTTTGCTGAGGTTGCTATTGCTAAGATGACAACAAAGTAGGCAACTCATAATGAGACCCTTGCGGTAGATGATTTAGGTGTCGACACATATATCATTGATCTAGTCCACATTATCCTAACTATTGCGATTACTGCTTAGAGCCATTACTCTGGCCCACTACCGTTAATAGAGGATGGATAAACTCCCCTCTCTTTTATTACACAGAAATTGCACTTATGTAAATTTACTCATTCTTTTGTCTTCATTCCTAAAATCCATGTCGCTATTGCCAATGAACAAAATACCTCTGTGGAGAGTGTGGCCACATTCTCATTGGTCCCACAAAGGTGTTGCATTGCGCATCAGCACTTTAGTAAAGAGAGTGTCAAAATTGACATTGATTGAAGGAAGTGATGACTGTAGATTGCCAATGCATTTCTAACTTGATGTCGTCGTTTTGATTACATTGCATCACTTCAATGTTTTAGAGTCGTTGATTTCAAGCTCTTCTCTTCATCCTATTCAAACTCTACAACAGATAGAATATCTACTATGGAAAATATTACCACTACTCTCCTACTACTAAACATGCTCTTTCCCTCCAAGCAACCTTTAAAATCACTCTACATTAGTTTATATGGAAATCTGCTATAGCAGTCGAGTGAAGGGGTCCCTCACTACGTCCATTGAAGATATATTGCTTCTTGAGTTCTTCTTAGGAAAATTATTTAAATACCAATATTAATTCCACATACATGGTTGGAGTTCCTCAGTCGACAAAAATCACAATTAAAATTTCCACTTAAATCAAATTTAGACTCTCCTTCTTTTAATCTCACTTACTCGTTGGATTTTTATAAGTCTTGATGAATAACTAGTTGAAATTGTATTTGGAATCCAACTTTCCTCTCCTCTTTTTGTGCAAAGAATTGTTTTCATCAAAACACAATTCATCCACGGTCATAGGGTAGTAATACCCATTTCATCGGCCAATCCCTACTCTAATTTCACTTCTAGTGGCAATTTAGTACATCTTAATAGCACTTCAATCTTAGATCAAGTCCAATTTCACGGCTATAGGACCCTACCCTAAATGTTCACTTTTACGTTTCCTTCAGCTTTAGCTTAAATTTTTTGTAAACTTTACATTTTTTTCCGTAAACTCTCTATTTTTTGTGCTCTAGGCTCGCGAACCAAGGCTCGCTGCTCTTCGCTCGCAACTCTACGCTCACAAAATAGCTTTCTCCAATGGTGAGGGAGTGTGTGTAGGGGGGGAAATCGTGATTTTTTACAAAAATCAGTGACCCTTGATTTTGGCTTTCGGATCCGAAAGCCATTTTCAAGGGTCATTGATTTTTATACAAAATTGAGAATCTTCTCCCAACTAGAGAGTTCTTCGATGCGCGTGCATAATTCTTCTTTCTTTGACGGCCATGATCATGAAATCGTGTTCACGATTTCTATATTTCTCTCTACCTGATCCTCATGAGAGTGCTGAGGGAATGCAGATGCGAGAGGTGGTGAGGGTGGGGAGTGTGGGTGGGAGGGTGGGGAGTGTGAGTGGGAGGCTGGGGAGTGTGGGTGGGGTGGGACGTGAGTGTGTGTATGCGGAGGTCCACGGGAGTTATTCTGTAGTGAGTGAGTAATACGTGAGGTCTAGGTTGGGGTGGGGAGGGGGTACGATGTGATATATGCTCTGCCTCGACTGCTTAGAAGTATGTGAGTCTTGTTGTTAAGAGAGTGCGCGCGAAGGATCTCATCGAGTAGGGGGAGAGAATCGTGAAGTTTTACCAAAATCAGTGATCCCTGATTTTGGCTTTTGGATCCGAAAGCCATTTTCAGGGGTCACTGATTTTTATAAAAAAATTGAAAATCCTCTCCCAGCTGGAGAGTTCTTCGACGTGTGCGCATATTTCTTCTTCCTTTGACGGTCACGATCATGAAATCGTGTTCACGGTTTCTATATTTCTCTCTACCCCTGATCCTCGTGAGAGTGTTGAGGGAGTGCAGATGGGAGAGGTGGGAAATGTGGATGGGAGGGTAGTGAGTGTGTTCGGGGAGGGTGGGGAGTGTGGGTGGGAGGCTGAGGAGAGTGGGTGGGGTGGGGAGTAGTGAGTGAGTGGCTTGAGAGGGTTAGGCTGGGGTGGGGGAGGGACATTGCTTTATTTCGCCCAAAGTTTTTTTCATGACCATTTTGGCCATACTTCTTGGATTGTATGAGCAGGAATTTAGTTTACTCGCATGTTCTAGATTTAATTCTTAATTCATTTCAAGTTTCTAACTCAGGTGGATGAAATATGTTGCTTCGATTTCTCATGCATACTTATTGTAGGTTGAGAGTTTGGGACCTACAACAACTTCTTCACGTGAGGACCTTGAGATTATGGAGGACGAAGCACGCGTCACTGAACTTGTTGATGAGCATGGGCTGGCTCCTACACTTCAATCTTTGCGGAGGTCCATCCGTGGGACCTCATACGACATCCTACAGAGCAGCATCTGCTCTTCCGCTGCTGATCTCCCAATTCCTCTCTACCGGATGGTGCCCATGACTGAGGTGAGGTTACCTCTTAGAAGTGATGTCGAGAAATTGAAGAAGAGTTTGTCAATGGGTATCAGCCTGGTTCTGCATGTTTTTATGTGTCGGTGAAGAGTTTCTCCCTTGTTGAGAAGCGGTTGCAACCACTAGACATGTCAACGTGGTCTAAGCTTTGGATTGAAGAGGACCGGAAGTTCAAGGAGTTGTTGAAGACTCGACCGGAGTACTCGGCGTTTTCAGAGAAGTTCTTCTTCGAGCCATATGGCAATCATCGCCATATGGCTTCGACCGAGGTGATTTCCCAACTACACCCATCCGATGTCACCTTTCACGTGCCCGTTAGAGCCGTGGTTATCGAGCCGACTATCGAGAACCGACACATCTTGTTCAACGTTATGACCGACTTGAACAGGTACGCTCGAACTTAAATACTCTGAACTTCGTTTGTTTCAGTTGCTTTTACTATTGTACTTCATTTAATGACACTGAAATATTCTTTTGTCGTAGGCAAAAAGAATCTAATCACGTTGTGCAACACCTCACACACGACATAAAGCGTGTTCAGCATTTCGGCCTCTTAGAGTTTGAGCGGTTGAAGGGGCTCATCAGTGATGAAGATTACAAACTGAGTGTCCTTGAGTGGTCAAAGAAGGGACAACGAAAGTGGTATCATATGACTCTCGAAGCATTTGTGAAGCTCATGTATGAGGTACGTAATGATCCCTTTCTCCAGGTAGCACTTGCCATTCCTCTCCTTTTAATATTCCAATTCAAAGTATTAAAACTGATCACGACCTTATGTTGTCCACAGCGAGACCTGATTGTTGTTCAAGACGAACAGATCTAAAAATTTAAGGACAACTTGGTCACGGGTGTTAGTGAAGATCGGCGTGGAAGTGCTGCAGAGTTGGTGAGCCGTTGCACTGAAGCTGTGCAAAAGAAGAAGACGACTTGCCAGACCATGCTCACTCGGATGTTGGCAATTTCCAACCCGGCTAACGGGAAGGATTTCTTCAAAGAGGTAAGGTAAATGTATTTTTTCCATTCCTTTTCATATTGAATTTCTAACTTCTGCCCTTGTAAATTCCACTCTAATTCTTGATATTGTGATGTAGGTGAATCGTCACTTTGATGTTTACCAGGTGCGGCCCGAGATGACTCCCGAAAAACTCCAGCTCATCGCCACGGCTAGGGTAGCTGCAAAGTTGAAGTCGCGCTAGTGTAGGTGGTAGAACATGAGCAAGAGCAGTAGGATGGAGTATAACTTCCCCACAATGCCAACATCGGATAAGGTTCTTCGTGGCTGGATTGACAAGGCAACGTTCTAGGCTGGGATAAGGTCCAATCTTTCTTGACATTCACATCTTTTTCGTATAATTGTTCAATGATCATTTCCTAACTATGTGGATTTCGTTTTACAACTAGAAGAAGAGTCTGAGAAGCTCTACGCAACGATTCTCCTTGAGGACAACATTGTCCTTAAGACTTTAGGGCTTCCGAATCCCATCCCTTCTATTGGAAATTGGATTGAGGCAAAGAGCATGACATTGTGGACTAAAGTGTTTTCTACTCACATCGGAAAGGGGGGCTCCTATACAAAGAACGAGGAGTTTATGGCGCATAACGATTGCGAGAAGGTCCTGAAGCGAGTAGTGATGCGATATTTTTGGAGAGTGCTCATGGCCCATGGAGCCTTGTTAGCCGGAGATCTACCCATCTGTTACACAAAGTGGATAGATACTTCTGCTCCCAAGTGTATCTTCACAGATCTATACTCAGAGGCGTCGGTTTTTTGTGCACCACTTCCTCTAATACCCGTGGTAGTTGGAGATGCGGGAGGTGAATCCCACCCCTGGAGACAAGGTTCAGCTTCGAGTGGCCTGCGAATCCATTGCGGTGTCGTGTTGAGAGACTTTGCTTTAGGAAACACAGGGTTTTTTTTGCATTTAGGTAGTTAAGTACAAGACTTATCTTATATGTATGGCTTCAACAAACATAAAAAATGGCTACTATGCCTTTCTTTTGCTTCTAGTCTATCTCCATAACACTCTTAATCTAGAAGTTCCCATCTTCAAACGTTGCCCTTAAAAATTCCACCACTAATTTTCACATAACTTTCTATCTACAAGTCCAATGACTCTAGGATTTTGACACAACCTTTATAATCTTGTTAAAAAGCTATGTACCAATTTTCACAATTACTAGATCAATTCTCAATAAGATCCATGGCCTCAAACTCCTCTGCCTCTAATATCAGGCCCCACCGTACTTCAACTCTTCATCACTCCTATTCTATTACAGCCAAAGATCTCAAAATTTGTACATAAGTTACTCATATAACAAAAAACACTTTCACGAAAACTTAATCCTAAAGACTCTATCAATAATCTCCCAAAGCGTAGTTTCCTTATACTAAGTTCTACCCTTGAATCCCTCTCAAAACCCTTGTTATAATTTACCTCATAACTTTTAGAATATAGTCCTAATGGATCTAAGATTTTAACAAAATCTTTCTAAGACAATTGTTATATTACCCTCAAAATCTCACTATCTAACTCACAATGATCGCGAAACACCACTCCTTCAAAGTATTTATACATTACTGCCTCAATTTCTAAACCCCTCTTTATTCAAATCCGCACCACGGCTTCACTACGACTCCAATTGGAGCGTGTGATACATCACTGAAAAGCTAACAACAAGAGAAACAACACTTTAAACACTGACAATCAAACTCTAAAAACTCGTGATGCAACAACCAGAAACCCGAGGCTATTTATAGTCTTAGGGAGAAGAGCTCGAGCGGGGGAGAAGGGCAAGAAAGTCAAGAACTTACATCAGCCCACGCCTTCAAGCCTCCTTCTTTGACCAAATTTTGGTCAGTTAAGTCAATTTACCTCCAATCCTTGCCCATATCTTCCCACATAAGCCTAGATTCCCTCTTATCTCTTATCTACAATGTCAACAAGTAGCTGCCCCTATTTTCTTCCCTCTAACTTGACTCTAAACACTAACATTTCTTACTTTTACTACAAACTAAAATACCATAACACTTTGTTTAGGTTTTTTGATCTTAGAAGCGTTAGATAATGGCTTAAGTATCATTAGAGTCCATGTATTGTCATCGACCGCGGCTCAATTCGGCTGGCTGAGCATTTCGTAGCACCTCACTGGTCCGGGTTCGATTCCTTGGCTTGTCAGAGCGGCTGGCGCATGCGTGGTCAGAGGACTACTGGAATCAGCAGGAAAACCAGTTGGTGGACGCTCTTAAGCCCTGAGCTAGTGACAAGATGTAGTAAAGATAAGATAAGATGCTGTTTGGTGAAGTATGACTACGTAATTGAGGATGAATCCGCTAGTCATGTCTTCACCTTCGGCCCTAACCATTCACAATCCCGTCCTTTCTATCTTTTTACAACATTAACTGACTGCCTTCACGACAGCGGTTCCTCATGTTTCTAGCAGCGTACTTCCCTTGTTGGCGGCTCTGTTCGCAACATCTGAGAAGCAATCCGAGAAGGCCAAAGCCAAGGCTGCTGAGAAAGCGGCTAAGGTAGTATATGATGAACATGAGAGGGAGGTTGCTAGGCTGGAGAAGGAGAGTTCAAAGAAAGAGAAGAAAGTGACAAATGAGAGGTACAGGAAGTTCGCAGCGTTGGTGGCAAAGGAGGGGCCTCAAAGGTTGTTTACTCAACTAGGGGGATTTGGAGGATTCGTAGTTCCTCCTGCGGTGACACTGACGATGGGTGTTTCACCCTCAACTAGCAGCCAACCTTCTACCTGTCCCATCGTGAGTCATCTTCATTCATGTCAAAATCCCATTCTTTTCACGTATGTCTATCAAAAAACATCGTATGTCATATTGCGTGATGAGAAGATTTCGTTCTATCTAAGATTTAATATATGATTAATTATAAATATCCTTTGTAACCAAGCCGCATGTCCCCTGAGTTTACATGCTTTGTATCTTAAGCATTGCTTTTTTTAAACAACCGTAGTCGAAGAATTGGAATGTTTCAATTTAGAGTGGTTCGTACACAACGGGTATCTCCATGGTATCTACTTTTTATCCCCTAGGTATTACATGGATATCATCAAGGTATTATAAGGGTATGAACTACATATCACATGGATACTGCTTGCCACCCTAAACCATATAATTTCGGTTTTTTCCATTGTATTTCCTAGTCTATTACCTTGTCGCAGTACCCTGAACTCTAAATCCTCACCCGTAAGCGTCCCTTCCAATTTCAATTGAATTGTTGCAATCAATCCTAAACTGCTTATACTTCCATATATCCAAGCCCATTGTCGTCGTAAATTTCTGTTTATTTTTCATATGTCAACACAGTTTAAATAGAATCCACGGCCACAGGCAACCCTTTCCAAATTCATCAAAAAACACTACCAAAAAATTTTCAAAAATTCAGTGCTCTACGCTCGCCGCTCGCCTCTCACAAAATAGCAATCCTGATGATAGAAGTCATGAGGCATATTACTAAGTAATTTACTTTCTCATTGAACGTCTTCAATAAAAGTTATGCTAGCCAGAAGAGGAACTTCTCGATTGCCGGCACGTCGAGCAACTTAAAAACCTTTTGCTATGACACACTATGGAATGTGATATTTTCAATACATAGAAGTAATACTAGAACGTTTGATTTTGTGGAAAAACATGTTATTTTTCTAGTGAAAAATAAGATTATATCTTAATTCATACATTTTCACACATTGTCACATATTATTGATTTAGGGTACCAATCAATACTTAGACTTCATATCCACTGAAGACTAGGAGATCGTTATATTTTTTTGCTTTTTAATATTACTATTGGAGGTTTAGGTCTACGTAATTTGAAAATCCTTCTAAAATTCACAAGATTTCTATTTCACCTTGTGAAATACTTAACCATAAATTGAAGTACGGAGTTCAAAATGATTGTTTGAAGAAATGGAAATACACATTGCACATACATCAGCTCGGTCTTTAGTAGACTCGGTGTGCACCGTTACTACGTGCAATGAACTAAAAGGAGTGTGTGCACACACTTTAGCTTCAGTAGTGCTAACGTGTGCCCCATCACTAGGTGCAGTGCACTAAAAAGAAAACATGCACAGTTTAGCTCTACTAGAGCTAAATTGTGCACCACTACTAAATGGAGTGGATTAGATAGCAAAAATGCACTATGTAGCTCCAGTACACACAAGATGGCTTCTAGTGCAGTGGACACGAAAAAGGAATCCATACACTAATTGTAAAATTTACAATAAGTGTAGTGACAAATCTATATTACACTAAATGTCAACTACTACACTAAATGTCAATCCTAGTAAATAGTGGAACATAGAGTTTTTTAATTGTGGATAGTTAATGCATGAAACCTTGATAATGATTTGATTACATCTTGAGCATCAAAGTAAAGAAGGGTTGAGTGCATGTAGAAAAACAAAAATTTGCAAGAAAGAGCTTGGGAATAATAGGACGTAGGTATGTAGCAAAAGGAAAATTAAAAAAATTGGACAAAGTATAATGTACATATGAAGGGAAAATGAAATTTCAAGTAGAAGATTAGAAAAATAAGATCATTCTTTCGGGAACGAAAGTGAGAAAAGAAAGGAATATTGGAGAAGGGAAAAATTTAAACATACAACAAATATAGAAATACAAAAAAAATACTCATTAGATATCCATCACATATGCATTCAATGTGCATTACATATTCAGTAAATATTCATTAAATACTCATTGAATATGCAAATACACATTGATTTTACAATTGAAATGTATTAACTATTCATTAACTATTCATTAACAATACATTACATATTCTATAAATAATCCTTAAATATACAAATATACAAATATTAATTAAACTGTCATAAAATATATTTTTAAAACTCTAAAGATTCATTAAATAATATTTAAATATTTTTTAACTATTCATAAAAGTTACAGATATACAAATAGACATTAAATATTCTATAAAAAATCATTACAGAGTCATTAGTTATTGGCTAAATATATGATTACACATTAAATATTCATTAGATATTTCTAAATAATGTAAAAGAAATGCAAGACAAAAGAATGAAAATAGTTGTGTATATGACGATAAAAATTTGAGGTTGAAGATGAGACAAGAAGAATAAATGCATGGCAACTGTTTGGCAGAAGATTCTGAACTAACACTATTTATGAAGTAACAAATTTGTGTGCTAGGGTAGGGTTTTGATAAAGGGCTAATACAAAATGAACTGCAGTAGATGGACAAATGAAGGATAATATTAATGACTATGGCGGCTAAACCTAATTGCCAACTTGTTGACAAATAGTGTACTAGAAAAAGAGCATCCCCCCCGGGGCAGAGGGTCCGGGAGAATGTGTCCAATCATGTAATGACACGAGGGAATTAAAAAAACAAGAGAAACCTAAAGAAAAATGGGCCAACTATGGCGACAGCGGCGAGCGCTGGCGTTCCCTTAGAGTGGTCAATTCCAGGACGGGTGCGGAAGGGAAAGGGTAACCCCTCTCCCGTAATCTCAAACTTGGGCACGTCTCCTGTTGGTGTGGAAAATTCCCGGTCACGGGTGGAGATGCTCTAACTACACTATTTGTATCGTTACTCTAAAAGCAAATATACTAAAGCTTAACATACTAAAGCAAAATGAAGTGAAATCAAAAGGAAAACTTCACACTTTAGCTCTATTAGAGCTAAAGTGTGCACCATCACTAAATGTAGGGAACTCAAAAATATGCACACTTTAGCTCCAATAGAGCTAAAGTGTGCACCGGCATTTATTTTAAAATTATACTACTGCAAGATGTAGTCTTAACATACTAATAGTCTGTTCGATTCTCATAGTAAAAAAATATGAAACTCACAAAAAAGAAAACTGGAATTCAAAGTAGTAGAATCTTAAATCGTTTCGTTAGAACTATTCTAAATGTGCTTCATCCTTCTCCAAAACCTAATAACTGGTGTAGGAGGAACTTATATATAACGATGGTAATGAATTAACACCTTGTGTAATGCAGTAATTGAAATTGTGTCAAGTGAAAGCCAGCTAATCCACTTAGAGCATGAAAGAAAACCAAGCACTTTAATCCTATTTTCAACACTAAACACATGAGTTGTTCACGTCCGTGCAATCAAAGTTTGTGTATTATGAAGAATATGTCAATATATAAGTCTTAATTGAGATCATACGTTTGAAATTGGAAATATTATATTTTCTTTCACTCCCAATCATTGCCTTAGAATGTACAAATTTGTAGTGTTTCAGGCTCAGAGAAATTGTCTTGGAAACTAACAAGTGGAGAAATTGTAAACGCGTGTAAAACTGAAATTTAGACAAGCTTTAACTTTTGTTAAAAATGAAATAGAAATTGTGCAAAAAGCACGAAATGAAACTGGAAATGGAAAAGTAAAAAATATTTAAAAATGTCTAAAAAAGTTGTTGCATCCACCATAATACCCGAGGGTATTACCTCGATATCTGAGGGAGCATCTTGAGGATATTGCAGCGATGCCGAGGGTATCTCGAGGGTATCCCGAGGATATCCACGTGGCAATAGGAGCCGTCGTCACGGCTTAGGGTCTGGATTCAAAGATGACTAGGGTTTAGAATCGGGCCGCGAGCTCTCTTTTTCTCTCTTCTTTTCGTGTTCCTGTGTGTGTTCTTCTTCGTGTTCGTGTCTCAGTGTTCGTCTTTGTGTTCATTTTCGTGCTTGTCTTGCGCTCGTGCTCGTGTTTTGTTCGTGTTGCGCTCGTGCTGGTGTTGCGCTTCTGTTCGTGTAGAGTTTGTTGAGTTTGTGTTAGTAGGAGCGCTTTTGTTTAGAGTTTGTGTTAGGGTTTGTTGCGCACGTTCACCGGAACGTGTTGGGTTAGGTTTTCTGTTGATAGGATTTGTAGGAGGTGAGGGTTAGATATGTGTGAGGTTTCAAGCAGGTAGAGATAGAGACGCTTGAAGCTGTGAAGGATTGACGGGAATTTTGAACGAGGAGGAAGAAAAAGAAGCTGAGGAAGATTTTCAACATTTAAAGGTATGTGTACAAATCGCTTTCTTCTACAATTGTTTCATGGTTTTCCTCGTTTGGTGAATTTATGTTTGTTGTTTCGTGTTTTCTGGTTTTCTGTTTGGTGAATTTATGGTGTTTGGTTTTACAATTGTTTGCTGTGATTGTATGATTCATTTTTTTTCTTCTTCAGGCATTTGTTGTAATTGCATTGCTCGTAGTTTTTGATTGTATTAGGAGTGCGTGTGTTGATTGTTGTTTTCTGGAATTGGTGTTATTTTCTGTTGTACTCTTGATGCTAGTTCGGTTTTTTTTTTAAATTTGGTTTCAATGTGCTGCTTTGAATGTGCCGCTTTGGGTTCAATGTGCTGATTTCTATGTGTTGAATGTTGAATGTGTTGAAACGTTGAATGTGTTGAATGTTCAATGTACTGCTTTATGTTTAGGTTTTTTTGTGGTTCTGCATTCTGATTGCTTCTGTGTGGTTGTAGTTTATGTGTGCATGTTGTTGTTTTTTGGATTTGGGATAGAGTTATTGGTTGATTCATTGTGTGTGGGTTTATTATTGCTCTTGTAGGACGACTAGTTCCAGCAGAACACTACTGCGATTACATTTCATTATCTATGGCTGAAAGATAAAACATATATCATGTTGCAGTTCGTAGAGACAGTATCCCTCCGGAATGCACCCAATCGTCACTAAATGCTTTCCAAAGTAACCGCTCCGGTTTCGTTCCCACAAAGACCTAATGTTCTTTTCTAAATACTCTGGATATCTAAACTTATCACAACAATTCCTTTATGAGTTAGCTATCAATTTTACTTACGTAGAGTAGATCCGGATCCTTCCGGAGTTGTATTTTTGTACAATGGTTTCCGGAAAGTAATTTCTGGAAGGCTGGAGGATAGTTTGATTTATCTTTGTTCCTCCTCAGAGGGTCTCCTCGAGTTTTTAATCAAGTAGCCGGAGTCCACTGATCCTGTTTTGTGTAAGTGGCTGGATTTCCCAGTGCCCTGTGACTTAATGTGGCTAGGCACCCACTGTCAGGAACTTATAGTGACCGAACACAACTCTCCCTACTCTACTAACTGGTGATTTGATTGCTGCTGCCAGACTTAAACTCTCACGACATCCGGACGGCCTTCCAGATGCGGTCACACAGAGACACGTCCGGACTACAACGACATTCCGATGAGTATGGTTGCAATTCTATGGAACAAAGGCTCACCGTTCGCGATGGGTATTCCATCTGAATCTTTCGTGTCAGGCTTTTTCTTATCTTAGGGAAGTGTAGAGTGATTTTTCACCACTCTAATAAAACACCCAAGTGTACCCACACCTCATAGGATTCGTTACGGGGATGATCATATGCCTAATTTTAAGTAATTGAAGATTAATTGTGTTGTTAAAGCTATCTTTTTGGTTAATTCTTAAGGTTATCTATCTATTTTTAGGAAATTAGGGCTGTTAGCATCACTCTTAACGGATCCACAAACAAAGTCTAAACCCCAAGGATCTCTCGTGCCTTAAGACGGAACATTAGTCCTTTTAAGATTGTGCTTATGCCACTAATCCTTAAACACTTGCCACACTGGGCTAATGGAAGTTTCCATTAAGTCTCATTGCATTAGTTCTTTAATTACAATCTTTAAAAATTCAAATTCTTCCCTCATGCAAAAACGCTCCACTTTTCACGTCCGTCCACTCGGTCCATGTGATCACGTTCTTAAGACAATGGTTAGTCTCAAAAATCCCATACACAAGTTAACTTAAGTCTTAACGAGTTCACCTCTTAAGTCTCCACTTAAGTTCACTTACCCACAATTATCCCTTAAAGACCACGGTGTTCCACACTTACTCGTACCACTTAGTCTTTAAGATGTCTGAATTTTACTTAAGACTTCTCTCTCGGTCGGGTCCATGTTTTTAAGAACACAGTTTCTGTCTTTGAGTTCTTAAGCACTCACTTTTTCACTTAGGACTGATTCTTAAGAACCTGCACTGTCTAGACCAATTCGGTCCTACAGTGTTCTTAAGTTTCTGTCTTTAAGACTTCCAGAACCGGGAGTGCATCTCACTGAATGCAATTGTTGTCCCGTATTCTCACTCATACGAACCTTTAAGTCCAAGCCCTTAAACTTAAGAGTCTCATGGTACTTAAGGTCTCACTCTTCATAAGCTTATGTATCCAAACTTGGACTTAAGATTCTTAAGTTTCTATGTTTTCTTCTTAAGTCTTTCTTTGGGATTTGTTCCTTATTTTCTCTCTTATGATAGATTCTTAAATACTCACAACTTAGCCTACCTTAGAGAATCCCTTCTATTAAGGCTATACTTAATGCTAATTTTTTGTATGCATAATATGACACTCTTGCCATGCATCAAGGTATGCCACTCTTGATGTTTATTGCATAAATTGCATTAACATGAATAAGAACTCCACTCTTATTCTTATGATACTCAAGTTATGCTCACTCACACTTGAGATCTTATTAAGTACTTATGCATCACACATCTCATGCACTAAGTCACTTAATTTCACATTATCTCCATTAATCTTCACACTCATGATTAATGCTCCAACACACACACACACAAGGTCACACCCACGACCTTAGTAGTTAGGGTATTTCCCTATCTTATTCCATGAAGAATAAATATACAATGCATTCATGCATAGGAATTTTATCCACAATTATTACCTAATGCATGCACTTGCATTTACACAACACAATGTCAAATTTATTCAATGAAGATCACATATTATTGCAATTATACATATGACTCAAGTCACACACAAGACTCTACACATGCAAATTCAATAGTAATTATATATTCATATATAAAATTAAATACTCTTACAACATTAAGAGTCATCAACTAACTTTTTCACCTAAAGCTAGGGCTCACTCCAATCTTCCTCCAAGGAATTTCTATGGTAATGGCCAAGAATGCCAAAAATTCAAGCTAGTCATTCTACTCAACCTCCAAGAGGTACAACTCTTGGAAAGAGGTTTTCCCTAGTATTAACCATTAAGATTAATTCCACTAAATCTTCACATCTCTTCATATCCATTCATGAAAAGGTACACCCTACCCAAAGGGTGTGAATTCAACCCTTTTCCTATTATTTTCTATTTCTTGGATATGAATAGGTACTTTCCAATTAATTAAGTACTTAGTGTAAACTTAATCATTAATTTTTTAATTCTCCATATATCTACAACCCTTTTTGCACTTAATTTTCGGAAAAAATCTATTTTTGTCATTTTGGCTCTACATAGCCCTCCTCTTAGCTTGGAGACGTCCTCGTCGACTTCAACAACCTTTATCCTTGAACTTGATCTTTCGCACTCCATCTTCCTTTCTATCATTTTCTTGTAGTCTCTTTAAGCTCCATATAGATTTCTTCTTACTTGTCTTTATTCTCTAAGAATTGTTGATTTTCTTTATTTGCTTTCCATTGTTCTCCTCTTTAATGAGTAAGTCTCATACATACTTGGCTTCAAGTTTCTCCTTTTAACTTAACTCTTTTTAGTTAAGTCTTCCATAATATATATATATATTTATTTATTTTTTAAAATTTTAGCTTTGAATTTTTCCATTCTCTTATAAATCTTCATTTTTAATTTTCATTGCTTTTCAAATTTTTCTTTTCAATTTATTTTTTCTTCCATATCTTCCTCTATACTCCACTTGCAATCATTTTTTATATTTTTATATTTATTTTTTTCTTTTCACTTCATTCATCATTTTTCTCAAATTTAGAAAATTAGCAGTCATTAGTCCTCACATCTCTTGATTAGTAAATTAGTAGTGCATCCTCACAACTAATTACTAATCCTAGATTACTAATTTTCTTTCCACACTCTTTTATTTCTATTTTTTCTAACTTGTGTGAGCTACCCTATCATACAATTCAAGTAGTGTGTGTATTACTTCACTACTAATCGTGTCATCTATATCACTCACATTGTTTTCCATAGCCTTTTTGCTTTATCTCTCAATATTATCATATTCTTTCTTATTTTTCCCTTTCATGATACTCTCTCATTAGAATTATCATGTTCTCTCCCTCTTATTTTTTCCTTTCATGATACTCTCTCATTATAGTTATCATGTTCTTTCTTATTTTACCCTTTCATCTATATGCCTTAATTATTATTAAAAAAAAAATTAATTTAATTTAATTTAAATTTTAAATTTTTTTTTTTATTAAATTTTTTTTTTAAAAAAAAAATATTATTATTTTTTTTTTTACAAATTCAATTGAATTTGTTCTTTCCTTAAGACACTATCCCTCCACATATTCTTAAAACTCTCACTACATGTAAGTCTTAAGATTTTTTGTTTTATCCAAAGTGTAACTGACTTTGGTTTTTAAGGGAACTGACTCAGAACAAGTTTTTAAAGAACTGACTTACTTAAGGAAAATAAGGATCTATCCTATTTGTTCTTTTTCCTTAAGGAACTAAATTTCTCTTGCTTGTCTGGTTCTTAAGGTTCTAGTCTGCTCAAGGTTGTAACTCAAACTCTCCCTTTCCTTAAGGTCACTGAAAGAGATGATCTCACTCAAAACATGAATCTTACAAACTTGTACTTAAAGAGATCTTCTCTAAAATTTTGACTTAAGGAGGTTTACTACGTACTGTTTTTTTAAGTAGGAATTTTATGCAGTCCTTCATCTTGGTTGTTTCTTCTTGAGCTTGTTCTTAACCACGTACCAATAGAGCTCTGTCTGAAATGACATGTTTCTTATGTTGTAAGTCACAGACTCCGAATATCAGTCTTCTATTTTCATTCTTCCCTAAATTCCTTATAATTTTTCCTTCATTGTGAATCATCACACTTCAGATTGTAAAAATAGGTTGTGCATATGTCTCCAAATAATCGAAATAGTGAGAGAAGTTATTATTTTTCTGTATACTAGGTTCAGCATTTGTCCCATATCGTTTGGTAAGGCTCCTGCGGCTCACGATATATAGGCTGGCTAACCCCTGGCTTTCATCTAGCAGGCCTTCGTGGTCGGTTAACGTGTGCCGCGGGTACATACTGTCGTGGCAACCTCCGGGTGCTAGTGCCGGGTATGTATCCATCACACGTGACTTATCCCACCACGCTTGACCAGAGTGTTGACTCCTGTAGTTATAGGCAGTTCAACATGGATTTTTTTATTTTTTTTTCATAACTTACTGCATAGTATTTCCTTCTTTGTGTGCAGACTTCCAAGTCACCGAACCTCCTTTCAGCTGACTTCCTCTTGTATATTATTTATAGAACACTCATAGTTGTTCTTCATTCTCAGACAGTTATTCCTCTTAAGTAGTTGTTGACTCTTTTGTGATCATAATCTTATGACACTGTACAACATAATCTCATGGAGCCAATGTCAATCATATTTCTAGAAGAAGATTGCAACTTTTACAATTCTTTGGCCAGTCTTTCAAAATCTGCTATTAGCTCATTATACTGGCTTCCACAATAAGCCATATCATGAGTTCTCAAAGCTGCAAACTTCTAAGCTCAAGCTGCAATCACAAAATTCCATTATAATCTTTACATTGTCTGCACAGAGCTTCTCCTAAAAAACCTCATGTCTACTCAAGATCTTGGTCTGGCTTCGAGTCGAGGACGCTTATGCTTGTACGCATCCTTGAACTCACACTCCTGGAGAATCAGCTGCAGCTCAGCCATCTCCACATTACGACGAACATCTTCATCATGCTTGAAGAGATACGTCTCGTGTGCCTTCTGATAACTCAACCAGGCAACCAGCTGCTCTTGACGCTTGCTGGAATTCTCCAAGGCAAACACCGAGCTCGCACCGTGGAGGAAGTTGGTAATTACCATACACTCCAAAGTCCTCATATGGCGACTTGGCATCTGTTGCATCTTCGTCCATAGGTGAAACTCGGGCTTGGTCTCGTCAAATCTGTTGACATTCACCACGCACTTGTATCGCATACACATATGAGACAAAATGTTGCAGAACACTGCAACTCGAAAACACACAGGATCCGTGTGTCTTCGGTGAATCTCAAAAAGGGCTCGATAGGAATCACTACATTCCTGGGGAGAAGAAAAACTCCCTGGAATCTGTGGCCAGTTGTAAGGCACTGTGTCGAGCTTACTCCAGGGCGCCCACTTGTAACGCCGATATCCCTTCAAGGGACACTGGTGATAACTCATCGTGATCGCTGCTGGCGGTACCGTTGACCAAGTCTGGGATGCCTTGGGATACAACTGATCCCACTGTCTCCAGACCTGCGGTGACAAGGCGAAGTCCTCCAACAACCAATCTATGGCTTGCCATGAGGGAAATGGCACCTCCTCCTCGCTGTTAAACAGATTCTCGTATTCTCCGAGAAACCGCTGCTTGTTCAACGACCCGGTCACCGGTAATGGCAAGCCTCCCCAGATCGTGTGTCTATAATCTGGAGGTGGTGACATGAAAGTGGCCATCTGAACCGCATCTGCCACATCTACTGTTTTCTTCTTTGCTCCCTCGATTGCACGCTTAAGTCGGTGGTGAGCTCGGACCTTGGCGTAGAGATACTGTCCCATGGTGATCTCACCCCGCTGAGCCAAGTCCTCGCGCTCTTGGACTTAAGCCATGCATCCCACGAAGCTCTGCTCATTTTATAATAGCTTCGTCAGCTTCTCCATCTGGTTCTTCCATTCTCCCAGGTAGTCCGTGGAGAGGGGAACGGTCTTAAGATCAACCTCAGGAATGACTACCATTCGTTGAGCTACATCTGGTTGATCATACTGCCTCCGCATCTGCAGCTGCCCCTCCAAGTGCCAATAATATAGTAGCACTCTGGCTCCAATATCACTGATCGGCACCAGCAACTGTCTGGCGTCCTCCAGCTGAAGGTCCTGCCTCACGATCATTTCGCAAATCAAATTCTGCATGTTGGCGAAGTTCGCCACTGCGGTCCACAGGTTTTGGAATTCCGCTCGGCTCAGCTTACTTCCAGCGCTCAAGCACATCATGCTGAAACAAGCATTCCTCTGCAACTCGTAAGCTCTGAAGAGTACAAAGGTTGGCGGACTATGTAAGTCCTGACGCCAAATTGCCTCTTGGAGTTTGCTTTTCACTCCTCTATCTGTGGTCGTCTGTGCAGTCAACCGGGCATTAGCTTCGGTGACATCTCGTACCTTCTCTTCCAACTCTGCTACCTGTGAAGAGTCGGGCGTAGCTACGGTCGACGCTTCCCTGCTCGCCTGCACCTCTCTCTTCTATTGTACTAGTGATGTCGCCAACTCCTTCGCCAGATTCTTCTCAGCCTGATACTGCTCCTTCACCAGCTGGTGTTGAGTCTTAAGACTCTCGATCTCAAGCAGATGTTCTTCCACTTGTCTCTCCTTCGCAGTGCAGAGGTCCTTCCAATGGGCAGCGCTACCGGAAGCTTGCCGGAGTTCTTCTTGCAACGTGTGCCAATCTCGCACCTGTGCTTCCTTGTCTCCAGCTAGAGCCGAATTCTCCTTCTCCGATTCCGCCTTAAGGCGATGGTACTCCTGCTCCATGTGGCTCAATTTCTTCTGCAACTCCTCGCATTGTTGTGCCTTCGTCGTCTGCTTGTTGCACAAAGTCTCCCAGCGCTGAACTTCTTCAGTTGTTTGGGCCAACTTCCCTCGCAGTTCACCCCGCTCCTTGTCCAGCAACTCTCTAGCTCGCTCTGCTTCCAAGAGCGCCTTTTCTAGCCGGAGCTTCTCGCGTTGGAAGTCCTTCTGCATCTGATCCTTAGCCAACAAGATGTCCTTGTTGGTGGCTTGGTATTGAGCTACGAGATCATCCTTCTAGATCACCATCAGCTCGAGATTCACCTTGTTCAACTCCCGAACATCACCCTGTTTGGTGCTATCTGCCCCCTGCGATCTCTTCTCTGTTCGCTTGAGAGGAGCTTCATCTTCAGGGTCCTCCATTGTGGCAACCTCGGGAGCAGCGTACGGAACAATCTGCTTGGATGGTGTCTTGGACAGCTTCGCTGCTGCTGGTGGACGTGGTTCCTGTCCTAAGGTGATACTCAAGACACCTCTAGTGGAGATCGGGGGCTTTACCTTCTTCTTCTGCACTTCCGCCAACGGTTTCTTTCCCTTGTCTTTCGCTGGTGCAAGGGCTTCAGGTGACCCTGGCGTCTCCTCTTCTGCGTCCTCCCTTGCTGGACTGGTCATGTCTTCATCTCCTACGTCTTCTTCTTTTTCAGAAGCCTCTTCCGGTTCCTCTTCTTCCTCCGGTTCCTCCACCATCTTGCGCAATCTCTTCTTCTTGGAACTCCTCCCTGATTCTTCTTCCACCTCCTGTGCTCCTTCAGTCAAGCTCTTCCTCAGTGGGGGACAGATTGTTGAGAAGTACGTGGTCCTATGGAAGAAGATGTTGTGGCGGGTATTCTTCCCTGCTAGCTCCAGTCGGAGATGCGCGTACATGATCTTGGACCAATTGAGTCGCTCTCCATTCCAGCTCTTGTACGTTGCAGCCAATGCGCTGGGTGATAATACCTCCGTTCCATCAAAAGCCATCAAGAGTCGAAGGTTGATAAATTTTAGCCATTCCTTCCACGAAGCCTTGGCCTTCCTGATCGAATATCCCCGTCCCACCTTGGCGTCGTCTGGCCTCTCGAACATCTGACTGAGCTCAGTCTTGGTTAGCAATGGCAATCCCACCAGCGTAGGTCCCATCTTTAGCAAGCTTGGGCAATGCTGCTAGACGACCTCTACGTCGAAGCGAACCACTTCACCGTTGATCAAAAATTCGTTTTGTGCGCCTCGCTTGGAGTTCAGCATGAAGGCCAGCACTCGCGGTAGATCCGCCTCCGGCCATTGCTGCTCGATGAATTGTAGAAGACCTGCCTTCTCCAAATTCTTACGGTTGCCCTCATACACCTTCTTTGGCAACTCCCTCAGCGGAGAAGGATCGATCTCGAAATCCTTCTTCGTCTTCCGTTTCTGGCTCATCTTGATTTCTCTGTCTACTGTTCTCTTACAACCAACGCCACTCTGTGAATTTGGATTCACCATTTTGCACCTGTTTTTAGCAAGAAAACAGAGTTCATCTCCCTGCAATGTCTACTTCGTTTGCGCAGTCTTCTTTACGCTACAAAACACTCTTAAGACATGCATCTACATTATAGAATTTTCTTTCATCTGTGCAGACTTATATCTGAAGATTACATGCAAAGTGGTTACAACAGTTATGCCGGTTCTTGATTTTCCTTAACAGATTCTTCTGCTTTTACTCTTGTAGATAGTTATCTACTCTCAGTAAATTCTATTCCATTAATTTTGCACCTTGGCAAGGAAGATCAGTTAAATTATCCGTTCTTAAGCAACCTCATTCCCCACGAAATGGCATAATTCAACAATCCTCTGTTCTGTGAACTCACATTCAGAATATCTTAACGACGAACTTACGAGCAAAAGTGTGACAACTTCTTCTCTGCTCTTGGTGACACCTCGCTTCCCGAATACAGAGCCACCAAACTCACGATTTGCAACAATTCTTCACGATACACTCCAACTCTCAACAATGCAACTGTCCTCTCAACTTCTGTTTCAGCGACTGAACAATGCACTTGTGAATACTCTCTAATGAGCCATAGCCAAGTTTGGCAGCTTGTTTTCTTAATGGCTCATCAAGTTTTGCCACTTGGTTTTAAGTCCCGTCCCCACTCGTCCTTATCATCACGTTTTTCAAGTCATTGCAATGATCCTTTTGACGTGATTGATTATTGTTCCCTCGAGTGAAGTGGCCACTTTTGTCCCTTCCATGGCACTTTAATTTGATCTTTCAACATGATGAGATTTCTCCACTTTATGACAAGGTCGCTTCTCACAGATTTCCTACCAACTTAATTATCATTTTTATTTTCTTAAGTTTTTTCATTTTCCATAATTTGCTTCGGCTTACTTCTGTCTTAAGGCATCTCCATTCTTAAGTTTATTATTGTCTCACAATTTTACTTTTTAAGATGAACTTCAGGGACAACCCCAGACTTACTGTCTTAAAGTGTTCACTCAAGTTTTTAAGACAACTGGATTTCTGACATCCTCGCAAATAAGACACTCAAGTTCTTAAGTCATTTGTGTCTTTAAGACTATTTTGAGTTCTTAAGGCAACTATAGATTTGACGTCTCTTGAGTGCTTGAAGACTTAAAACAGTTGTGTCTTTAAGAGCACTGAAGTTCTTTAAGACAAGTGGCATGATATCACACTTATGACCTTAATTCTGTGACTTAACTTGAGATGACTTCTTAAGTACTGTTCCTTTATGCAAAATGATTTAGCTCTTAAGAATTTTTATTTTTGAATTTTATTTTTTCAATAATACCTTATGACAAGGTTTCTCTCAAGAAAGTTTTTTGTGAATATTTTTTATGAATGATCATAAATTAACTATGACTTAAAACACAAAATTTTACACTTTCCCTTTGGTAGTTTAGTGTCGTTCCGGACTACTTAAAAATTCTTTCTTAAAATTTTCTTAAAATTTCCTTTAAGTAGGGGTGTAGCCCCCCTCTTAAAAAGGTAACTTGCCCTCAAGTTACGTACTTTTTGAGCCTGTAGCCATTATAGCGTGTTGCATGCACATTACCTGCAAAATCTTGTAATTCCACAGAACCATTAGGATAAGATTTAAGTATTTTGTATGGTCCAAACCATCGCATTTTAAATTTTCCGGGAAATTTCTGGAATCTACCGTCATAGAGTAAGACTAAATCATTTTCTTTTAGAGTTTTTGGTTGTAATTTACTATCATAATAAGTTTTCCTTTGTTTTTGTATAGCTTCCATATTCATGTAGGCTTGACCTCTAATTTCATCTAGACGTTCTAGATTATCTAATCTTTCTCTTAGAGATTGTTCATCATCCAATCTTTCAGAAATTGCCACGCGTAGAGAAGGTAATGCCACTTCTATCGGGAGCATAGCCTCCAAGCCATACACTAATTGGAAAGGGGTCGCTTGAGTTGTAGTTTTTATTGTACATCTATATGCCCATAATGCATTATTCAACTCATAATCCCAATTAGATGCATTGCCTTGTAATGTCTTAGTGATAATCTTGCAGAGAATACCATTAGACTTCTCAGTCTGACCATTAGCTCTAGGGTGATAGGGTGACGACTTACGGTGCTTAATAAAATACTTTTGCAACATTTTCTCAATAGTATCATTGATGAAATGAGTCCCTCTATCACTTACAATTTCTTTTGGACACCCAAACCTAGTGATGATATGTTCATAAATGAATTTTGCCACAGTGTCTGCATCATCATTTCTAGTGGCAAGGGCCTCTACCCACTTAGTCACATACTCGGTTGCAACCAAGATATAGCATTTTTGATCCTCACGACTAGGTGGTTTAATGGGACCTACAAAGTCAATTCCCCATTTCTCAAAAGGAATTTGTGCTAAAATTGGTATTAATGGCATAGCCTTAGTGGCTGTCGGTTTACCAACTCACTGGCAAGGATCACATTTTTTAACATAATTAGTGGCATCGGCAAAAAGAGTGGGCCACCAATAGCCTGCTCGCAATGCTTTTTGAGGTGTAGCCCAGTCCGCAAAATGCCCTCCACAGACATCATCATGACATCCTATTAAAATCATTGACACTTCACTAGGATTTACACATCGTCGAAGTATATCATCTTTGCCTCTCTTATAGAGAACACCACTAATCATGGTGTAAGGCAAAGATTGATGGACTAGTTTAATTTTATCTTTGCTAGTGTATTCAATAGGAAAAGTAGCCTTAGTTAAATAGTAGATGATGTCGGCATATTCTTTTGGAATTACATCAAGTACCTCCACACCCTCTTTAACAGAAAAGATGTGTGCATCTGGAAAGTTATCATCTATGGACTGTGGATTTATAGTCTCACTAAGTCTTGATAAAAAATCTGCGTTTTGATGTATTTTCCCCGGTCTGACATTAATGGTAAAATCAAACTCTTGTAATAATAAAATCCATCTTGCAATTCGACCACTTAATTGAGGCTTATTGATCATATACTTCAAGGCATCATGATCAATATGAAAAGTGAATTTATATCCCAATAAATAATGTCTATATTTTTGAACAGAGAAAATCATGCCAAGACCTTCTCTTTCAGTTACAGAATAGTTCCTTTCTGGGGCACTCAACTGTCTACTTGCAAAGTAAATTGGTCTATCATGACCTTTGGAATCTTTCTGGCTTAACACACTTCCAATTGCCATATTAGAAGCATCAACATATACTTCAAAGGTTTTTGTCCAATCTGGGGGAATTAGAACAGGTGCTTTACTAAGATGACGTTTTAACTTGTTAAAAGCTTTAGTGCAATCATCTGTCCATACCCCCGGTAGTAAAGTTTGTTTTGTTAAGACATTCAAAGGTGCTGCTATGAAAGCAAACCTATAAATAAATCTTCTATAATAACCTGTTGCACCTAGAAAGCCTTTTAGTCCCGTGAGATGTTTGGGAATTTCCATTTTAATAATAATGTCTACTTTATCTGGGTCAACCGATATTCCCTCTTTTGAAACAACATGACCTAATAACTTACCACATACAGTGGCAAACTCAGACTTAGCAGCATTTATGGATATGCCATACTTTCTACATTGATCAAAACATTTCTTTAAATTTTGTGCATGATCTTTCTTAGAACCAAACACACAAAAATCATCTAAAAATATCTCCATAAATTTTCTAAGATATTTTGTGAAGGCTTGAGTCATAACTTTTTGGAATGTTGCCGGAGCATTGCACAATCCAAATGGCATGACATTATATGCAAAAGTCCCCCAGTCCGTAGTGAAAGTGGTCAATGGTTTATCTTCTAGGGCAATTTGCACTTGATTATAACCCGAGAATCCATCAAGGAAGGAATAACACTCATGAACCGCTACACCATCTAGGACTGCATCAGAAAATGGTAAAGGAAAGAAATCTTTCTTAGTGGCTTTATTCAACTGTCGAAAGTCCTGACAAATACGGATCTTACCATTCTTTTTAGGTACTATGACAATAGGTGACACCCACTCACTAAATGGCACGGGATAAATGAAATTACACTCCAGTAATTTATCAATTTCCTCTTTAACCATTAGAGAATACTTTGGGTTCATCCTATATTGCCTTTGCCTAATAGGTTTAGCATCCGCTTCTAGGATAATTCGATGTTGACAAACATCAGGAGGTATGCATTTCAAATCTTTATAAGTCCAAGCAAAGGCATCTTTCTCCTTCTTAAAGAATTCCAACCATTCTTCATATTCTTTAGAACTTAATTCATCATATATTTTAATAGGCTTAGGATCTTCCGTAGTGCCTAAATTTATTTCTATAGTATTTTTTACTAAAGGTCGAACATTAGGTGTTTTCTTATCACCTAGCAACTCATCCGAGTGTGACACACAAGGAATTTCCTTATTTGACTCTCCCTCGGTAGTAATATTAAAAATAGGAGCATTTTGCCATGCTTCAATAGCTGCATCCGAGTCATCAACTTGACTAGGAGGGACAAAATACTCTCCAGGACTTAAACCTTTAAACGTATGCATGTCCTGGATAACATTAGTATCTTCAGGCTGAGATTCTAAGTTTGGATCAGTAGTCCAATCTGAAGCATCATCTTGAGTCTCACCATGATAGTTTGCAGGAAACATGGGAAGAATAATTTTACTTTTGCCCTTCCCAATTGTCAAAGTTCCCTTGCCCCAATCGTCTTTGGCTTTAGCTAATGACAACCAAGGTCTGCCAAGGAGAATAGGATATGTGGAAATAGACTCACTCACCTTAAAGACAATATAGTCAATTTTATAATCAATTCCACCAATTATTGTATTTAATTGTATCAATTTTCCCAAAGGTTTGACTCTACTTTGATCGGCCATTCTTAAAATAATAGAAGTAGGTGCTATGTTAGTTATGCCTAACTCTTTCATAGTATCAACACTCATAAGGTTGACACTACTCCCACTATCAATTTGGACTCCATCAATAAAAGTTCCATCTATAATTACATCGACTGTAGGTGCACCTGGATCTAGAGAGATATCATGAACGTTCACAATTTCGGGTTGAGATTTTCTTGTTTCCTTATTTATTTTTTGTTTAGTTTTTTTAACATTGTCCTCCTCTTGTATTTTTGCTCTCTTTCTAATTAGAGAAGAGGTTAACTCATTCTTACAATAAGGTGACAATGCAAGTAATTGTCTCAAAGAAATTTGAGGTTGTAATCTATCTAAATCTGTGAGAATATCATATGGATGCATACCCACTGCTAATCTCATAATTTTATTATGTTTTCTCTTTTTTAAAGACATAGATGATTCTTTCATTATCTTTTTTGAAGGCTTATAAAAAGTAGGTTGTTCCAATGGTTTCATGGAAGTACTTGGTTTTTCCACATTTGGAATTATAGGTACAACTTTTTCTGGCAAAGGAGGTGTTATAGGTACTTGAGTAGGATTTTCCTGAGAATCACTATTTGTTATTTCTATTAATTGTGGTGATGGTTTAAGAATTTCTGGTCTTTTTAGTATAGTTGGCATATTTCTAGCAAGCACAGGATTAAGTTTTACTTTGCTATAATCACTCTCTGAACTACTAACGGGTTCTTTTTCAAGGGCCTTCTTGGCTTGTGATCTTTTGATAAAAACATCTTGAGGTGTATCAATTGCCATATAGTTTACATTTCTAGTATTAGAAGACTCTACTTCTTGAATTTGAACTTGTTTCCTAACATTAGGAAACTCAGTAATTATGGCTGTGCAAAAGGTAGAAACATGCCCCGTTTGCCCACATCTTCCACATAAGGGATTAAAACCAACTTGTTGGTGTGCATTTGTGCATTCCCTAGAATAATGACCTGGCTCTCCACATCTATAACATACTACTTCTTTGTTTCTATCTTGGTTAGGTTCTCTCCAAATTTGGTGTTGACTATAACCATTATTTCTTCTCGGATGGTTATTATTGTTTCCTGGTCTGGTAAAAGGTTGTTTGGATGTAATTCTATAAGGTTGTTTTTGGTTATTATTTTGAGAAGGTTGCTCTTGTACTAGGGCCTTTACTTCCTTGATATTTCTACAAGTAGTTATATCATGGCCCTTAGCACCGCAATAAGCACATTTAAGCTTAGGTGTTCCTCCTATTGGATATTTACACTCGGTGGCCAAGTGTCCATGTCCCTTACAATTACTACACCAAATATTAGTTTGTTGATTAGTAGCCTTAGGTCGCTTATTTCTACCTTCATTAACTTGGACTGACAATTCTCTAAATTGTTTTTGTAAGGCTTGGAGCTCATTTTCCTCATGACTTGGAGGCATCAACGCAAGTTGTTGCTCTCTAGGATGAGGTGGTCCTTGTATAGTTAATTGGGGTTGACTAGATATTGACCTAGGATAATAATCTCTTCCACTATTATCCATCCCATATTGAGTAGTTATAGGCAAAAGATATGGATCCTGATATGGAATCCTTTTTGTCTGTAACAACATATTAGATCGCTGCATAGCAGCTTCCAAATTTCTAGCAGCTTCATATGCTGCATTTAAATTTGCCGGGTTGGAAAGTTTCACCTGGTATATACACATAGGATCTAATAAACCTCTGGTAAGGTATTAGTGATCCATGCTTCTGGCATATTATGATCTCGCCATCTATTCAATAAGTTTCTAAGCCGAGTATAATATCCGGCTATAGTTTCTGTGGGATACATTTGAAAACTTTGCAACTGATCCTGCAAAGTATTATGATAAGACTGGGGTCTAAACCAGGTCAAAAATGCTTCTTTTAAAGCATCCCAGTTTATTGGTTGAGGATCTAATGCCGCATACCACCTCTGAGCTTCCCCTAGTAAATTACCAGGAAAACTAGTGATATACTTATCAATTGCTAACTTATTAGCTATTGCTACTACTTGAAATCTTTCCAAGTAGGAATCTGGGTCTTCTCCCAAATCCCCATAGAATATGGGAAATGGAGCTATATTAAGCATCCTATGATGTGCCATAGCAAGGGGATTAACCAAAGGGTTGTCAGGAGTAGGAGGGGTTGAAGGTGGTGATGATAATGAGGACCTGCTAGAGGTAGAACTAGTAGAAGAAGAGTCAAAAGGAGAAGTCCTCCCAGAAGTATGTGAGAAGAGTCCAACTGGACTCTCTTCTCGCACTGGTGGTTCTGAGTGCTCTTCTTCTTTACTTTCACTATTAAATAAACTTTCACCTTCTTTAGGCTCACTTTGCTCACCTACATCTAACTTTTTCTCTTTAATAGGATTATACTTAAATTCCGCTCCTTCCACACTAGATTGGTCAATCTCTTCTTATATGTCAAAGTTTAAAGTGGTAGGTCTAAGAATTTGGCTAAAAGCTTCTAATAACTCCTTACGAAACTTATGCTTTTCTTCTTCATTTTCCAATGGTCTATCATTCAGAAAATGGTCAATAGATTCTTTTGCTTCACTATGAGTAAATATTGGTATTTCCAATTTTGACTCAAATTCTTGGGCAAAAGGACTTGGATAGGGAGTTTCAAAGTTTGTTTGGTCTGAGGAGTTACCTACTTCGTATGTACGATTTATTAAAGAATGGGGTATGGGGGTTCTAAACAATCGCTCTAACTCATCAAGTTGTTGATCATGAATGTTAGGTTTTTCATCCACTTCTTCCTCTTCTGAGGATCCTTCCTTTTCTAAGGATTTAGACCAAACCTTCTCACTTTGGGGTCTCCCAATTTTCTTCTTCCGGGCTACTAGAACAACAAGAGTGGCTGGTATATTTTTTATCTTTTTTTTTCTTATATATTTCTTCCTAGGATTTTTTAATGCTGCGAATACTAACTCTTCTGGGGTAAATTGTGGTGTCTTTGTGTCTGACTGAGGAGAATTTGGAGGATCGGGTAGTGTTTTATATGTTGTCTCCCTTTTTGTTTGTCTCAATGCCTTTTCTAAGGCTATTTCTATTTCCTCATCTAGTTTGAAGGGAGAAGGAGTTGTAACAGTGTTAAAGGTAGGATTATGTACTCCTAACACTATAGTTGGTTGTTTCCTCTCTACCCTTTTCTTATAAAGTTGAGCTCTTTCGACTTTTTGTTTTTCTCTTCTCTCTTTGTCTTTTCCTGACATTAGTAATCCCCATAGGTTTTTTATTTTTATCCTTATTCTGAACTTAATTTTTAAATTTTAAATTTAAACAAAGATAAATTGCTTCCTCTGTAAGTTTCATTCCCTCAACTTCCCATGCAATGTTTCGTGGATACTTATACATAGTTAATAAGGCTCCCATTTCATTTTCTCCCAACCATTCACTGGCTATACCTATTAAAAGGTCTATCTCATTTTCGGCTATTTTCAAATATTCCCCATCATATTAAGGTCCTATACGGTGATACGCACAAATTGTAGTGATTAATCTCCTAATTATTTTCCCACCATTAACTGGGGTACATAAAGGATCACTCTCTCGGTTCATTTTGTCATTGGGGGTACTTATTTGGTATTTCAAGGAATTATAAAGAGTTTTAACTTGAACAAAGGTGGAGAGCCTCCATAGATAGGTTTAATTCCTTCTCTTTATTTATGGGGTAACCCAAATATGCCAACAATTCCCCTATCTCAAGTTCACTCAACCATTCTTTTGTTTGCTCAATTAATCTTTCTATTTCAATTTCTATTATATCCGAATATTTCCTATCCTGACTAATAAAAGTTTCATAATAAGCTATTCTTGCATACAAGAATTTAAGAGACTTATTTCTTTCACTTTTAGAATTTAGGCATTCAATTTTTCTCATTTGCTCCATTCAGGTAACAATAGTGTCGCCAATCAGTCAGTGTAAATGGTTCTATCTTGAATTCTCGTGACAACGGTTCTATTATTAATTCTCTTGGGTAATTGAATTTTTGTAAAAAAGTATTGATGATCTTTTTCCTATTAATGGAATGTTGGTTGTTTTCTTTAATACGTTCTATTTTTGTCCCCAAAAGTCTAAATAATTTCCCTTCATTGTATTGAATTTTAGAATAAATTATTAACAATCTTTTCAACCTTGTCCGTTGTTCCTTAAAAGTTTCATTTGAGGAACTCATTTTTTAAATACATAATAAATCAAAGGCTACACTCACGAGAACTTCTGGATCTTTAGATAAGAAGTCGGGAAAGAATACTTTGCTCTCTAAGTTTTGTTTACTATAAACAAAGATATAAGTTTCTTGATTAAACTTGTATCCGTTCCAAGCCCCTAAGCCTCTAGAAATTAATGGTTGTGTTTGAAGTTTCAATCTACCATATTGAGCAAAAAGGTAGTGTAGTTGATATTTTAAATATAAAGTCTTTCTCTTGACAATTACTTCATTAAAACCCTCACCCTTATTCCACACTTTGTCTAAAATTAATTGTTCAATTTCTAAGGGTAGTTGTTCAAATTTTTCATTAAATGATTGATCAATTTTTAGGTGAGCCCCATAAAATTGAAATCCTTGTCCGTAATACACACCTCTATAGACACGATAAAGGGCGCTAAACAAATATGGACCAGTACAGAAGTCACTCAATGCTTCTTCAGAAACCTCCCATGGAAAAGTAGACATGTTGTAACAACATGTCTTCACTCTTTAATAAAAGTTTTTTTTTTTTTTTTTTTTTTTTTAAAAAAATTTAATAAAAATTTTCAGTAATTCCAAAGTTTATAACTTCACAAAAAACTAAATGCTATGATAGTTTACTTAAGTAATTGACTTAAGTTTGACAGCTTTCCTAATTAAAATCACTTAAAAAAAAAAAACTTGACGGTACCATCCCCAGCATGGTCGCCAAAAAAATGTAGAGTGATTTTTCACCACTCTAATAAAACACCCAAGTGTACCCACACCTCATAGGATTCGTTACGGGGATGATCATACGCCTAGTTTTAAGTAATTGAAGATTAATTGTGTCGTTAAAGCTATCTTTTTGGTTAATTCTTAAGGTTATCTATCTATTTTTAGGAAATTAGGGCTGTTAGCATCACTCTTAACGGATCCACAAACAAAGTCTAAACCCCAAGGATCTCTCGTGCCTTAAGACGGAACATTAGTCCTTTTAAGATTGTGCTTATGCCACTAATCCTTAAACACTTGCCACACTGGGCTAATGGAAGTTTCCATTAAGTCTCATTGCATTAGTTCTTTAATTACAATCTTTAAAAATTCAAATTCTTCCCTCATGCAAAAACGCTCCACTTTTGACGTCCGTCCACTCGGTCCACGTGATCACGTTCTTAAGACAATGGTTAGTCTCAAAAATCCCATACACAAGTTAACTTAAGTCTTAACGAGTTCACCTCTTAAGTCTCCACTTAAGTTCACTTACCCACAATTATCCCTTAAAGACCACGGTGTTCCACACTTACTCGTACCACTTAGTCTTTAAGATGTCTGAATTTTACTTAAGACTTCTCTCTCGGTCGGGTCCATGTTTTTAAGAACACAGTTTCTGTCTTTGAGTTCTTAAGCACTCACTTTTTCACTTAGGACTGATTCTTAAGAACCTGCACTGTCTAGACCAATTCGGTCCTACAGTGTTCTTAAGTTTCTGTCTTTAAGACTTCCAGAACCGGGAGTGCATCTCACTGAATGCAATTGTTGTCCCGTATTCTCACTCATACGAACCTTTAAGTCCAAGCCCTTAAACTTAAGAGTCTCATGGTACTTAAGGTCTCACTCTTCATAAGCTTATGTATCCAAACTTGGACTTAAGATTCTTAAGTTTCTATGTTTTCTTCTTAAGTCTTTCTTTGGGATTTGTTCCTTATTTTCTCTCTTATGATAGATTCTTAAATACTCACAACTTAGCCTACCTTAGAGAATCCCTTCTATTAAGGCTATACTTAATGCTAATTTTTTGTATGCATAATATGACACTCTTGCCATGCATCAAGGTATGCCACTCTTGATGTTTATTGCATAAATTGCATTAACATGAATAAGAACTCCACTCTTATTCTTATGATACTCAAGTTATGCTCACTCACACTTGAGATCTTATTAAGTACTTATGCATCACACATCTCATGCACTAAGTCACTTAATTTCACATTATCTCCATTAATCTTCACACTCATGATTAATGCTCCAACACACACACACACAAGGTCACACCCACGACCTTAGTAGTTAGGGTATTTCCCTATCTTATTCCATGAAGAATAAATATACAATGCATTCATGCATAGGAATTTTATCCACAATTATTACCTAATGCATGCACTTGCATTTACACAACACAATGTCAAATTTATTCAATGAAGATCACATATTATTGCAATTATACATATGACTCAAGTCACACACAAGACTCTACACATGCAAATTCAATAGTAATTATATATTCATATATAAAATTAAATACTCTTACAACATTAAGAGTCATCAACTAACTTTTTCACCTAAAGCTAGGGCTCACTCCAATCTTCCTCCAAGGAATTTCTATGGTAATGGCCAAGAATGCCAAAAATTCAAGCTAGTCATTCTACTCAACATCCAAGAGGTACAACTCTTGGAAAGAGGTTTTCCCTAGTATTAACCATTAAGATTAATTCCACTAAATCTTCACATCTCTTCATATCCATTCATGAAAAGGTACACCCTACCCAAAGGGTGTGAATTCAACCCTTTTCCTATTATTTTCTATTTCTTGGATATGAATAGGTACTTTCCAATTAATTAAGTACTTAGTGTAAACTTAATCATTAATTTTTTAATTCTCCATACATCTACAACCCTTTTTACACTTAATTTTTGAAAAAAATCTATTTTTGTCATTTTGGCTCTACAGGAAGTACACCGGCATCGACCGGAATCGAGTTTATCACGGATTCTTCCGTGAACTAGAGATTACCAGGAACACCTCTGCAGTTCATCTCTTCCCCTCCTGGCTACTTCCGGACCCTGGAGACTATCAGGAACACCTCTGCAATAGCTCTCTCCCGCTCTCCCAAGCGATCTCTTGACACTGACCTAGATAGTTTCCCCCTCCGGCAATACAATTGAGTTACACTATTCCGGAAAAACCCCTCAGACAACCATTCACAAAAGAATGGATCCGTCACTCACAAGTTCCACACATCACACCACAAGTACAAGATAGCAAGTCTAGTACAAAATGGTAACGTATATTTCCAGGTGAGAAGAGCAAGATCAAAAGGTTTTTCCCAAAACCTCTCTATTAAGTATTAATTAAGTTCCTTCTAAACTTAGCTTTCCTCCTAGCTATCCTATGGGAAGTGCGCTAGATCTTATCTAAAAGATCCGAGAAATCCAAAAAAGTTCCAGATCGGATCTCAGATCCAAAAATCACGGGACAGTTCCGTCTCCGGAATTTCTACTCTAAATACAAAACTGGTAGTCGATTCTGTCAGCCGTCGGGTGCACTTGGGGCCCCATCATTAATTGCTGTTGATCCGGAATCTAAAATCCAAAAGGAATTACAAAACTTAACTAACCTAAGTCGGAGCACCTGGGCCTCGATTTCTCCCACTCCGTCGGGAGGGAGAGATCTCCACCGGAACGCGCTGCTTGCCTTTTGCCTTCTTTGACATTGCAGGCAAAAGGTTGGTCCTCCGGGTCGATGGTCCGGTCGCTGGAGTAACACCAGCCATCAGAGTCCTGGCGTCCGCCGGTGGTGGGGGCTCCTCCGGTGATCCTTCGGGAATCGGAGGTGCTGGCTGTTCTGTCGCAGAAGCTGATCGGGTCTCCGGAATCAAATCTCTGTAGCTTCCGGATGGACTCCTTGGTCTGGGCGCCAACCTCCGGGACACAGACTTTGGTGGTACCGGGAACTCGCCTTCTGCCGGAGGATCTGGCAGGCGCATATTGGGTGGCGACAGAATATCCGGAAGCTTCTTCAGGATCTCACTCGTACTCGGATTGGGAGGTATGATACCCTCCGTTGGTGTCCGAGGTGACAGGGTGTCGAGAGACTCCGGATTTGCTGAGGTGCCCAGAGCGGGAGTGGTCTTAGTCGGTGGTTCCGGAGGGGCTGTAGTTCGTGTTGGGGTCGTGGTGCCTTCCGGTCCAGGTGCTGTTGGGTCTTCCGGAAGCTCCTCGGTGATGTTGTTGACCAACACCTTCATCTGCTCCCAGGTCCGACCCATCTTCTCCGCTTGATTTAGGAGGAACCGGATGATGTTGGCCTTGGTGACCTTCTCCTTCATCTCCACCAGTTCGGTGAAGAGCCGTCTCAGGTTGATTACGTCAACCCAAAATTCCAGGGCTGCCCGGACTTCTATCAGGGAAGCCGCGGAAGCATTGGCCTTTGCCTTAGCGAGCTTTCGGGCCGTCACCGCCAGAGATGCCTCTACGAGGTATTGCTTCACCTTCTTCTCCATCTCCGTGTTGGCTTTGTACATGGAGGAAATTTGGAGATGCAGCGCCATCGTATCCATCTCCCTGCTCCGGAGTTCGTCCATCCTGTTGATGGCGTCCTCCAGCCGGTCGACGTCCAAACTCCGGAAGATTTACTCTATGCTGGTGGTGATGATGTAGTTGATCTCCTTAAGGAGCCCAACTCTCCAGCCAATATCCCGTGTGAGCTCATCCATCAGTTTGAGCTGACCCTTGGAGTCGTCCTGGTCAACCTTCCTCTTCTTCTAGCTGGTCCCTCCTGAGGGTCCGGACTCCTTTTCTCCGAATGATGCGGAGGAGCTGCGGATGCCCGGACTCTCCGGCTTGGGCTCCTTTCCCCGAGGTCTCTTTGGAGCCTTCCGACCTTCCGGAGTGCCTGTGGTTGCTGCTTCTGGTCTAGGCTCCTTTCCTCCGGACTCTTCCGCCTCCGACTCGCCCCTCCATACCTTTGGAAGTTAAGAACTTCGTCGTACTTCCTGATTTCCGCCGGAGTTAGCTACTAGTGGTGGGCATAGAGGTGCACCACATACGAGACCAGAGGTGTTGCTGATTTCCTCACCTTCTGGGAATTGGCCATGAGACGGTTGATCATCTCCGTCATCAACGACCCCCTGTCGACGACGATCTTCCCTCGGAGTGCTCCAAGGAAAGTGCAGGCCCACATTGCAAGTACTCGTCTCGGCTTTTCCGGATGGAAGATAGGATTTAAAAACCTTAGCATGAGCTAGGCATCCAGGTGCCGAAGGTCTTTGAGGTTGTAGCCATCCTTCGGGTCCGCTAGTCCCCCGGATTCTTTAACCAGAAACTTGTCCCGCCGTTCCACCACCTTGGTGCGGCCGGCTCGGAAGTCGTATGCCTAAGACCATTCCGGAACTCCCCAGAGTTCCGGCTGGGCTCTCATCAGCCCCTTGTATTTCTCGTCCAGCGTCCTGACAAACTCCTGGACGTAGACCTCTTCTCGGATGCCCCACGCAACTTTGAGCAAACCCTTACAATCCATAAACTTCAGGCTTTCCTTTAGCATGCTGAGTTCGTTTGGGTCTTCTGGAATAATAATGCCTTATGGACTACTTCAAAATCATATTCTTGCAATAATAATGCCCACCTAGCTAACTTCCCTGTAAGCTTGTCTGATTCCATCAACCACTTAAGAGATTGATGGTCAGTCACAAGTGTAAAGCTTTGTCCATAAAGGTATGGACGGAAATGTGCCAGCGCCCATACTACCGCAAGACATTTTCCTTCATAGGATGAATACTTGTTACTTCGAGAAGCATATGCAATGACATACTCCTTCCCATCATCATTCTTTTGAATTAAAACAGCACCAATTCCGAACATACTCCAATTTGTATGGAGTTGGAATGGTCGTCTTGCATCTGGCCTCCTCAATACTAGTGCTGAACCTAGTGCTCCTTTCAAGGCCTCAAATGCTTCTTCTTGAGCAGGGCCCTACATCCATTCTTGATCAGAGCGTGTCAATAGAGTCAAAGGTTTAGCCAAAAGACTAAAACCACGAACAAATCGACGGTAATAGTTTACTAAACCCATGAAAGCTCTCAACCTTGACACATCTCTAGGAGTTGGAATTCTATTTAAGGCTTCCACCTTCGCTTGTTGTACATCTAAACCTCCTGGCGTGATTATATGGCCCAAATAAGGTAATTGATCATGGAAGAACCTGCACTTTCTATGATGCTAGCAAAGTTTCTATTGTTGCAGCCTTTCAAATACTTGCTCCAAATGTTTTACATGCTCTTGTGGTGTATCACTAAAGATAATTACATCATCTATGAAACACTGAGCAAATGGCAAACCCTTAAGACTTGATCCATCACACGTTGAAATTCCGTTGGAGCATTCTTCAATCCAAAAGGTAAAAACTTCCAATGAAAGAGCATATCTCTTCCATCATCATCTACTCCCCAAATGTTGTCTTCACCCGATGTTCTTTTCTCAATGGCAATTGGTGGTACCCTGACCTCAAGTCCAAAGTACTAAAGACTCTTACTTTTCCAACTACATCAAATAACTTCTCAGGTGTAGGCATAAGGTAGCGATCTGATTTGGTCTTCTTGTTAACTGGCCGGTAGTCTCCACACATACGCTTTTCCGTCCAATTTCCAAGAATGTCCTTTGCTAGCATGACAGTCGCACATGCATATTCACCATCTGAGAGCTCCACCAAACCTGCATCAAATAACTCCTTGCATCGCAGTTTGACCCCATTTCTCTGTTAACTGGAGATTTAGGCTTATTCTAAGCTCCTGGTAGTAATTTTTTTGAGTTACTAAGTAGTTTTTATGGGTAAAAGTAAACAGTGGACGAATCCGGACTGTGGATGAAACTGCCCAGAATGACAGTGGATTAAACTATTTAGACTTTGGATGAAATTGTCCGGACATGGATGACATCCATCCGGACAGCTTCCATCCATTATGGAGGATTAGAGTTTGGAGGGGTTAGAGAGCCACTCCCTAGGACTGGGCACTCTCTTCTCTTTGGTGTGGATCTCTCTTGGTGTGTTGAAGCTAGAGTGTGTAGGAGAGTTAGGGAGTTAGGAAGTAGACGTATGGTGTGGATCTTGAGTTGTATGGACTATGGAAGAGGTTTATGGAGGTTTGAGGAAGTAAAGCAATACTTGGACACTATCATTTGTGTGATTGTGTTAGTATTGTAAAGGTGTGAGTAGATTTTGTGGTTAGAAGATCATTTGGAGTTGCATTTGGTTGTGGGTATTAGAGATTCGGCTTGAATACACCAGATCTAGTATAGATCTATGCCGATCTATTAAACCCAACATCATTTCTGTACTTAAGAGTTAGAATCAAGTCCCGAATTGTTGTGGATGTTGTCTGATTTGTTGTAATTGAGTGCGGAAACTTCAGATCTGTGAGTTAAACTTAAGCAAAACAGCAGAAACGCAATTCTAACTAACTCTAGACTCAATCTAGATTCAGATTTAGATCAATTCTGGAGTTTTAGACCCAGTAAAGGTTCGAATCGGGACTTTTGTCTCATTGCCCTGAACTGCAATTTGAATGAGCGTAGAGAAGATTGTACATTTAATCTTGAGGTGAAATCTCCCTTTAACATTGGCGACCATGCATAAGTTCGGATCAAGTGGCTCTTGTTGACCGGCAGCCCAAGACCGCAGCCTTCTGGAAGGTAGCAAGTGGTGGTTCTTCAAGCCCCAGAAAAACAGTACAGACACAGAGAGACGCAGACAACCACAGACAATATAGACAGCGACGAACAGAAGAAGTCCGGCATATACCCGCGGCATACCCTGCTGGAGTGAAGTCTGGCGAATACCCTGTCGATACCCTGCTGGAGTAAAGTCTGGAGGATACCCTGTCAATATTCTGCTGGAGTTGAGTCTGGAGGATACCCTGTTGATAACCTGTTGGAGTGAAGTCTGAAGGATACCCTGACGATACCCTGTTGGAGTGAAGTCTGGGGATACTTTGAGGAGATCCTGCACTATAGTCCAGCCCGGCGATGGACAGTACTTTCCAACACTGGTGATGCTCACTGCAGTATCTATAGCAGCCCCAGATAATTGAGCAACTCTAGGTGAATGGGGTCAAGGAAGAACGAAGAGCCCAACAGTGCGGCGCAGCTCCCATTGGCACAACCCATTGCAGCCTTTGACCGTTACACCGGTAATCAACACTACTAGGGCTTTGAAGAGGAGGATAACTTCTACACTGCCCCAAACAGCCCTTCCGGCTGTGACCATCTCACACCTGAAGAATTACAAGGGGGCATCTTGCGGCATCTGGAGTGTCCAGAGTCCTATCACCCTAATCAGAGTCTTCTCCGACCTACCCCACGATATCGGGAGACGTCCAGGATTACAATCCAGGAATTGGAGTTGCACAACTCTCGATGACTACCTTTGGACCCTCCACCAGCAGATCCCATGTCTGCATCTAGACCCCAGCAACAGTCGGACAGTGGCGCACCCAGCCCCTTTGTTTACGACACCCGGACACCTATAGTGACTTAGGTACTCCCATTGGAACCTTGGAGCAGTGGTGTTGGAAACGATACACTGGAAGAGACAACGTGCAACCAAGACTTGTCCAAATCTGGATCAGAGGACTGATCTTACGTCAAAAGGAGGATAGTCCAATGTTACTGAGGTAAGTTCCAAATCCAAACATTTCACAGTGCTGCAATAATTGGAATGGAAATGTTGTTTGACTGATTGTCATCTACCTATGTTAAAACAAATACCAGTAACTGAACACGGACAGTAACTGGACGTTAACCATAAATCTGGACATGAACCAAGAATCTGGATATTTACTGGATATATCAGTGAAGAATCTGGGCAAAACTAGACATGAACTAGATGTAATCCTAGATATTCATTAGACATCTGGATATTCACTAAAAAATTACGATGAAAACATAAAACCATAAAAATTATAAAAAGGAAGAGCAAACAACAAAAACAACAAATGTGTAGGGAGGAAAGAAAAACAAGAGGAGAAAACCTAAACGAGTTGAGAACAGTTAGGGCAAAACTGAGACCTAAGACTCAAAAGAATTAGGTAAGAAGAAAGGATGTAGCTGGAAATTAGATCTGGACATCCAGTGGGAAATGAACCAAAAAAGAAACAATGGCTCGACCAGTGTTATCCCAGGAGAATGTTGGCAGAGAATATTTGACGGCAAAACAAATGATCTAGAACCGGGAAAGGACCTAAGCTGAATGACGAGCATGTACTACTGACTACTGGTATGAGTGGGGTGATCTGGATGTAGAAACAAGACAGTGGCAGAGACCGGAACAGGTGCAAGTGACAAGCACTTTGGAAGGAGGTAACTGACTAGAGGACCACACTCGAGTACTAGAGAAGCACACTACTGGAGTGATACAACAAAGAAATCGCAACATACAGTGGGAGCATGTGAGCCAAATAAACCACCCCCTAACGGGTGGCTTATCTTGAACACAAGACCCTAAGTGTGGGATGCAGCGCCTTGTTCAAACATCCTTCAACCATTCATACAAGCACGGTGATCCAAGGTGTGGTCACTTAAGAAGGTTCGTTAATGATTAGTGTTGTGATGGCTAAACACCATATTCATTAAAATGAGACAAAATGTAAAAATTGAGACAAATACCCTAATATTTCGGAATAAAAACAAACGAAAAGTTACTGTAAACTCAAGCATACAACATACAACATAAGTGAAAACATCACAAATCCATCATATCAACAACATGATCAACCCAACACTCGACAACAGCATTACACACATATACTGGTAAAAGATAAGTACATTGACTGGAAAAATATGTTATTTCTCAGGGACTGGATCTAGTACAAAACCGAACCACTCAAAATATAATTCAAGTCACTGTTCACCTAAAGAACAAGGATAAACCACTACCTAATAATAGAATTAAAATATATTACTAATGTGTCTATAAGTAAGGGGAGAATTACCCAAGCGACTTCTATAAGACATCCAAAATGACACTATGACTATTACTAAGACTTGGACAAATTTGATCCAACTCCACGTGCCTTCAAAAGCAACGCCTCTTGTGCTTTCACCTTTGCATATCCAATCATAATTTCTTTCCTCCGAGAGTAAGGTTTATACCAATCATCAACTTCCATGTACTTCACCTTCGTCGAAAGAGCTGATGGCGGACACTGATAACTATCGGGCCCAATACCATCACCTACATGGGACGACATAGACTTCCGACGATATTGTGCAGATGTTGAACTCGGACATCTTGGCTTAGTACCCAATGATTGAGTTTCCCACTCGCTTGGAGGAATAGGAGGTTTTCTAACTCCAAAAGCACCTTGAGATCGAGTACACTCTAGCCGCCGTTGCTTAACAGGGGGGCAAGAAGGCTGAAGAGGCGTACAAGAAGATAGAATAGGATCAGAAGTATTATGCACAATTTCGTTCACCCGATTTCCTTCAACAGCTTCATCCACATAAAGCTGCCGTTGAGAAGCACAATCGACTTTAGACTCTATAGAAGAGCACATCCGCTTGAGAGGAGAAGGGGATGCCACAGGAGTTATGCCAGCCCTACGCTCTGGAGGGCTATCCACGACACCATCATCGACCATTTGCTTAGAGAAGTCCATGATAGCAGAGGCAGCATCAGTTGCAGTGCACATAAGATACGGCTTCGATTGATAGGACATGGCAATACCTCCATGAAGAGACCCCGAGTACTCAGAGAACAAGCCAACGTTGGAGGGTAGTACACTACAACCACTCTTGCATGGGGTAGGAGTAATGCTAGCCTGCACAACCTGCAATAAGAATGACATGACAAAAGAAGCAATAAGAATGACATGACAAAAGAAGCAATAAGAATGACAAATTTGCATTTAGGAAGAAAGCAATCCAACATAATGCTCGACCCAAGGATAATATACATGATCCAACGATAACAACTCTACTCGATCCACCGAAACATACTAGCCTCGACTCAACCATATCTAGGAAGCCCGAAACCACAGTCAATAATAGGCTCGACACAAAAATAACTAAGAAGCCCTGAACCACATTCATAAGTATGCTAGATCCAACACTGAATAAACATCACCACGACTGAAACGAAGAGCATGTGAAATGACAATAGAAGACAAGACGGGAACAGTAAAAACAAACAAGACATCTATATATTCACTAATGAAAAATATATATACAAATTTCACAAAGGCGTATTGTTCGTCATTATAGAGTGTCTCTTGACGTACATAAAAATACACTTCTACAACCTAGCTGATGATGCCGCATCATCTGGAATCTCAAACTCCGCACCAAGGTTCTTAGAGGAGAGGGCCATTCCATTCGTGATATACTTCATCGAAGGACTATTAGGACTCAATGGACGACTGCCTATACGTTTGCTATTCACGTAATCCTTCAACTGCCCGACACCGCATTCAGATGTCAAACGTCGGAGCCATGGCAGGAGTTCTTGAATCAAAAACTTATCATTCTTAGCTCCGTGCCGCCATGAATGAAGGAAAATGGCATTGCCAGAAGGATTACAGACGCTCTTTTCCGGGTTGTCGTCCAAAAGTAGAGTGTTGTCGGAGTTCATGATACCGAAGTCATCTCGACGATTATACAACGAAGAAGACAACGTTTTTAAAAAGATCATCTTCTTCGAATTATATTGAGACATCAAAAAAGTATTCTGCGACGTCTCAATCTTCCCACAACTCTCTTGACCAAGAATGAGATCTGGAGGAGACAGATCACGAAAGAGGTAATTTGCAATCTCCTCAACGGTGGACTTCATCATTGAGCTCCAGATGACAACAGAGTTTGAGAGATCTCTGATGGTCGCCAGAAACTCACGGACGCCAGGGCGAGTATATACAGCTTTAGGACCTATGTATGCAGGGATGGTGGGCGAAAACTCCACCCGACTCCCGGAGGACCTTGACGAGGCAGGTGCAAATGCTGCCTCGCACAAGATACCATTCAAATCCAGAACAATATTCAGCCACTTTTGGGGCCGATTGTTCTGGGCAATAGACACACTCCTAGAAGGATGATCCTGGTACATGACCAACACAAAAAAGAGTCAATAAAAGGAAACATATGAATTTACCTGATGAAATGCAGATTGAGCAACATGAGACGGAACTGTCACAGATTGCATGATTTCCACTCCACAATGCGACTGCTGGAAAACATTTCCAATCCGAGGCTTCAGTGCAATGGGACGGTGGACAGTGTCATCCAAAGTGATCTGAGGAAACAATTGAGTAAAATTGAATTGTTAAACAATTCTATAGATTGATGAAAAAAACGTTTTACAAAAAATTTGTACATTCCTTCTAGTGTACATCAAAAACTGTAAGGATTCTACACCTGCAAGCCACCACAGAGAGAGATAAGACCTACTGTGCGCTAAAAGCAGTCATTAGAAAAAGACAGGGCTAGATAACATCAAGAAAATCAATTAACAATTCCGAAAAGGCTAGCCAACCTTATTTTCCTCTGCCGCGTTCTGCCCATTACCTTCTGGAGATGGTTCGTAGTCTACTCGATCTTCATCTGCAATGAGGACATCATCATGTTCCGAAGGCACATCCACCCTACAGGACTCTCCGACGCACTCCTCAGATCGTTTGACGCGAGCAGGTGATGGCTGTGGCGACGACCTCGGAGCTGAAAGAGCCCCATGTTCAGCTCCTGCTAAAACCGCCGGAATATGGAGTACGCGACTGGGACTTCTATCCTCGGATCGAGGATACTCCATTGATCCTCTTGCCGAGGAAGAGGGATCCACCGGAGCAAGGAGTACATCTTGATCGCTGGACGAGGTAGGATGGTAAGGATCTGCGTGGGAAGGGACCGAAGTCGGAATAGAAGACGAGCACCGCAGTAAAGCAGACGACGAAGGTACTGCAGGACAAAGAGCAAAGGCAGAACTATCCTCGATGCGAGGATAAATCGAGGTCTGAGGAATTGTGGACAACGTTGGACCCGATGAGGTTGACTGACTGAGTTGAACGGTTTGGGAAAACATTAAAGCCAACTCCGCTTTCATTAGAGCTTGAAGCTCAGCTCGAAGCTCAGTCGCCAGTCGGTCCTTCTCCAGAGCAGACTCTTCTCTCTGCTTCTCCAGAGCAGCCACCATCTCCACCTGCCTTTGCTTGGACGCTTCCAACTGGTCCAAAATGTCCTGCTTCTCCTTCTGCTCCCGAAGGCGCTTGTTGAGAATATGCCTAAAGTAGTCACCTCCAGGTTCATACTTTACGGGCTCTCCAGGGGCAGGGGCTTCTCCGGCTGCGTTGAAGAAGAACGGATCGCCTGATCCGGAAGCGTCATCCAACCCCATTTCCACCAAAGGATCGTTATCATTCGGATTTGACGTCCAACTGGCTGGAATGGGTTCTCTTCCACCTTCGTCGTCACTCGAGTCCGACAGCAGAATGATGGAATCATCTGGCACATTGGGAGATGGTCCCCCAGGAGTCTCTAGAGCCGTTCGAGACTCAACCCCAACAAAGTCACGAGGCGTACTAGGAATACGGGAGGGCTCGACTTCATCACATCTTTGCATATCCACATCTCTAGCACCAGGAGAGAGTGATCGAGATGATTCATTATTGTCGTTGAGCGCAGGGCGAGATGGACCTGCGTCATCACCGCGAAGGATCGAAAGATCCACACCCTCATTCGTACCATATGGATTAAAATCCAGTTGGTCCTCCAGGACAGACTGGTTTTCTGGGATTGGTGAATGGG
Source organism: Bryoerythrophyllum caledonicum (assembly GCA_963971425.1). Classification (NCBI taxonomy): domain Eukaryota; kingdom Viridiplantae; phylum Streptophyta; class Bryopsida; order Pottiales; family Pottiaceae; genus Bryoerythrophyllum; species Bryoerythrophyllum caledonicum. The sequence continues at coordinate 9,370,546 of OZ020520.1, forward strand.
GGGTAGGCCGTGGTGGAGGGGACTCCATGGTCTCATCTTGCTGGGGTAGAGCCGTTTCTGCATCCAATTGGGGAGTGGGGGCAGTACCAAGTTGTGCTCCGGTTCTGCGACTACGAAAACGATTTGGTGCAGTTCGAGAGGTCGAGGTAGTTCGTCCTACTGTCTGCGTGGTCCGTAAGTCCGAACTACTCCGGAGTGCTGCGTTCCGGGAGTTCCTACGAATTGAGGTGTCGCGAGGTTCAGCGGATTGCGGAACTCCGGTCACAGAAGGCATCGTCCCAGCGTACGCACAATCCCTATGAATGAAATCATTCATGTCATACTTACATATCATTTTGGACTTGAACTTGTATGACAACCGGTAGTCTTTGTCAAATGACACCGTAGAATGAGGTTCCAAACATCTGCAAAATAAAGAAAACAAATTTGTGAATGAGGTAAATGAGACAAACGCATTTAAACGGAAATGATGGTTATGAGTTTATCTTCGACCCGAGGATAATGAACATGATATCAAATAACTTTTACAAATTTGTCATAGAATAGGAAACGTTGATTTGAAGATATAGTAAACACGTAAGACACATCATGAATCCACAATACATAGTCAGATTAAGTTATCCTCGACCCGAGGATAAACTGAAATAATGAAGAGAGACTCAATTACCTTGCTGGCCAACACAAACTTTGAGCCACAATAAACACCGAATACACGCTCTCCGTAATTGCAGAATTGTGAAATGAGATCGAGGTAGAACTCCATCCGCAATTCAGACCCGTGAACGGCGTAGCATGCCTCCAAGTACTTATTTTTCTCCGTGTAATAAGATGTATCCACGGCAGAGTAGCTTGGCATCACTTTCTCAACAAGAGAACTGACTTCTGGATGGTCACGTCGAATGAAGAAGAGCAAGTAAACCTCCGAACACTTGGACCTTGACGTCCCGAGGTTCAGTCGCTCGTACGCTGATGGCATGTACGCCGCCGAAATCGGGATGTACTTCTTCATCCATTTCTCTGCATACCTTAGAGCATGCATCGCTCTGTCCTCAGAAGAGGTGATCCAAACCCAAACGGTAGGAGTGTTTAGAGTCGGGACCTTTTTCTGGGACAACAGTGTCTTCAGAAATGCGGAGAAGTATGGTTCCTCTGCAGAGTCGTCCTTGGACGACCACCCAGGGACCTGACGAAGGTCAAGCAGTCCAAGAGGCCACGGTCTGTCCTCCGGCGGTGGCTCAAAATACTCGCCAAATTTCATTTCTTCACCATCAAAGTCCCGAAGCTTGGATGGACCATCATGGTGAGAGAACTCGCTCTTAACGAAGAGAAACTTCGTGAAGAACGGAAGAACGTTGGGGAACTTCTCCACCAAGTGGGAAGCACGCTTTAACTTCCCCGCATTAGTCAACCGCATGGAGAAGAACTCCTTGTCAGGACGACAAAGGAGCATGTTGTAAGTTGCAGAAGACACGCGATGATTTGCCTTCCACGACTTCCACACAACGTCGTCAACAAATCCGTCTGAAAGTAAAAACTTCAACAACGGGTCAATTGCGATCAACTCCTGCATGACTATGCGCTTCTTCTTCCGGCGGTCAACGCAGTCCTCGTAATGGAAGCAAGAGCCATGAACCACTGCCGTTCTTCGTAGAGTGACTTTTGGGTACCCATACGCTCGATCGCTGTCTACCAGGTAGGTAAACAAATCTCTCAAGTCGTTATCGGTTAGGTGACCTAACCTCTTGAAGAATTCTCGATGGATCGGTGAAACTCTGCTTCCCTTGGCTTCGTTGTATGGAGCCATGGTGTCAGGGTTTATAATCTCACCCCTGCTGTGCAAGTCAAGGAAATCCTCCCACAATTTGAAGATGTCATCAGGAAGTGAGATAACCTTGATCTCATTTGTGAGGTCTGATGACTTGCTAACCTGCTTCCCTTCCTTTGTTGGATCAATATTCTGGAAGCGGTTTACAATGAGCTTGGAAAACAACTGCAGTGAAAAAACATGTTTTGTCAGGTCATTTTTAGACTGAAGAATCACACCACTCTAAAAAAATTGAGTCTTAATATTTTTCATACATCGCATTGCATACCAGTATCCTCGACTCGAGGATAATCCTGAGGTGGATCACTTACCAAGTACTTCTCAGTGTCGAATACAACGCCATTCATCCGAGTTGACCCTTCTTCTTGCTGGTAACTTGGACGTCCGGAGTTAAGCCAAATTCGATGGCAACTAGCTATCTGATTACCCCAGGTAGGTTGCGCATGGTCGAGGTAGTTGGTGTCATTGTAGAACTTTGAGATTCTTTGCAACTTTAAAGGATCTCTTGACCAGACCACGTATGCATCCCATCGCTGCAAGTCCCTCTTTCGAGATACTCCGCAATTTTCATTGTCTTGCAGTCTCTTGGATGCCTCAACGCTGTGTTGTCCGTTAATGAGCATGAACTTGCCATCCTTGATGGAATCCCATGAGATGGGCACAGCCTGAATCGGCTCACCATGCTCATCAATTGGACAGATGCAGATCTTCTGACGTTGATTGACGTCGCCAAGCTGCACGAGGAAATCCATCGTGTTTAACACAATGGCTTCCTCCATCCCCCTGATTACGAACTGCGCCTTCGCGACAACGCACTGCTGAATTCGCACTGAATACGATGATTCTAATGGAAAGCAGCCTCTGCATTCCTCCCAAAACAGTCTTTGTGATTCCGTGATCTTCTGAAAGTCCACCTGCGGGTCATTTCTGGCTTTCTTTGGGGTCGTGGACCTCGTCATTGTGGATGAAGAGCTACCACCGGCTGTTGACTTCCGCTTCTTGTTTGAAGGTTCCCCCGGCGTAATAGGCGCAGTCGAAGGGCGCCTGGGAGGTGCACGACTTGAGGTACGGGGTGCGGTTGAACCTGACGGATTTCCCTGGGCAGTTGATTTTCCTCGTGCTTGACGACGTGCACTGGCTTCGACTGGAATTGGTCGAGCCTCAAATGTTGACAGAAGTTGGTGAATCCGCGCTAATCGTCTATTTACTTTTTCAGCATCCACGTTCGTCCAGGGCTCATACTTTTCGAACGCCTCCCTTAGTGACCCCTGTCCGTTTCGCGTGACACTTTCAAGCAATTCGGAGAAGTCGAACTGACCGAGAGTGGGCCCAACTTTGACAACAATGGAGTGGCAATGTGGCAGATCCACTCCAGCTCCATCAAAAGCCTGAATTCCAAGAACTATGAAGTCTTGTCGTTGCTGCTCAACAAACGTAACTCTCTCTTTTCTGTTGAGTGGGACATAAGGGATTTCATCGTTCACCTTGATGGTTATGTGAACAGACTTCCCAAACTTCGAGAACGACCAGCTTTTTACATTATTCTGGAACTCCCATAGAGTCCCATAGTTTTCAACGACATCGTCAATGAACGGGGTTGGTGCTAGAGGATTCTCAAATCTCTGAATGAATATCTCGGAACCAGAGTAGTCGTAGGAATCCTCTTTTGGCTCAAGTGAAGATGCCATCTACAGATGACACAATTTTGAACTGATTAGTACAATACTTTTACACGTATTCTCGAGTCGAGGATAACTGGTATCTTCTTATCTTCTTTATAATTGACCACGGTTATGTTTTTTATCCTCGAGTCGAAGATAGCTTTCGTTTTGTTGTTAACAGGTTTCAGACTGTAACTAGGAAAAGCAAATATCACATATCGGTATTTGTAGGATTAAATTAGATGAGGTAGATTGATACCATGACGATGGTTATCGGTTCATGACTGTCAGCTCGACTGGTTAGAAAGTTTTGAATTACGTAAAGTAAACTTGACTTGTGCATGATTTGGGATGTTGGACTTGTTAGGTTGTTATTTAGGACTTTTATAGCAGCAAAATTTTCAAACAGACATTTTATCCTCGACTCGAGGATGAGCTACGACTCTTGTATGGTTGGATAACTCTTGTCCTGACCTTATCATACTTTCAGTAACGGTATAGTGATGTCAGACTTTATAATTTTGCACACTATCGTTAAGGGAGTTTATCCTCGACTCGAGGATAAATTGCGCCTGCGGTATGGTTGTATACTGAAAGACACACTTTAATACCCTTGATTCTTATTATTAACAATATTAGATGTTCAACACTGGCCACTGCAAGTAGATTCATGATAGCTGGATTGCTCACCTGTAAATTACCAACAAGTTTGTGGGTATGATATGCAACTCAATGAGTTTCGAATCGCCCTGGAAAGCAAGTTGAAGTGGAGAACATCAGTTTCATGAGCAAAACTTAACACAACCAGACGCACACACACAAATGTACACATACGTTGGACCACACAAGCGTAAAACATCACATACATACTCATACTTTCAATAAACAATCTCAAAAGCAGAACTTAGTTGAAGTCGATTACTTACTTGATGTGTATAGCGAATATCAATCGACAAGCTCCTCTACAGCACAACGACAGTATATGAAATCGGAGTTGAAATTCCTATCACTCGCAGAATCTAGGTACCCAGAAGCTTTGCAACACTAGAAGCACAATCTCCTGATTTGGTGAGACCTTCTTCAAAACCCTCGCAACACTCTACGCGATCTGCAAACCCTGAAATCTTGTACAAAACTCCTTTCAAATCAAACCCTAAGCTTGTACTTACTAATCACCTTCATTCTTACAATTACAACCGTAATCAGACCTCACAAAACCCTGGCGACACTCTTTCACACAGTGCTCAACGCAACCACAATTGACAACGTATGTGTAGCACGCGCGCTCACACACACGCACTCACAAAGCAGCACTCACAAAGCAGCACTCACTCTCGCGCACTCACAAACATACACTGTCTCTCACGCACTCACAAACAAACGCTTACCCTAACGCACACACACCAACACACGACACACAATGACACACACAAAAACCTAACACACCACCCTCACACAAAAACGAGCCCTCACGCACCCTCACAGCAAAACTCACCCTCATGCACCCTCATACAGAAACTCACCGCACGCACCCTCATGCACATACAAGCACTCACAGCTCGAACGAGGAGGAGGAGTGAGAAAGGCGGCGGCGGTTTTAGGTCAGGTTTGCGCCCATGACCGCGCAATAGATATCATCCGTCGATCAACGGTTGCGACGGATGGATGACGAATCACATTAAGTTCAGAAGTTTCCTGGAAATGGTGCGTCGGTTTGTTTAACACTTTGTAATTTTATTTTATATTTTCACCTTTTATCTTCATTGTCTTGCCTTTCCTTACTACTTTAGTTAACACCTATGGTACCGTATTAAGAGTTTGACACCAATTCCCTTCAAACTTATTGGATTCTCTTGCTATAAAAAATGAAGGAGACGAAAACTTTTATTTTTAGTTTTGACCGTAGGATCTCAATTAACCCCTAAAGGACCACTACCACTTTCGCTCTAATACCAGTCCAAAACTGGCACTGCCAAAATGAGACATGAAAATCACATTTTAAAGTGAATTTCGGATTTTCAACCGTAAGATCTTAAAATAGACTCGTACATGAACAAACCATTGAATTTTGGTTGCAATTCACTGCGCGGATTGATAGATTTAGTGTTTAAAGTCAAAACAATTGTTCATTTTCTTTGAGTAGATAAGCAGAGTTTTACTTCATTTTGCATCAAATTTTTGCATTGTACAAGGTCTAAATCTTTTACCATTGTCTTAAGCATGATGTTATTTCCCATTACACCTTTTTTTAGAGGTAAAAAGCGGTGTAGTATATTCAAAACAAGTGTGCAAGGAGTGGAGGTTCAAAAATTGCTATTTCACGATTTTTTATTTTTGTGAACTACGTTTGTATTGAATGATAATCCAAACGGTCAAGATGAAGTTTTCACCACATATTGTTGTTGAAAAAATAAAAAGTGAAAAATATGTAAACCTTTAGGTTTTATGTAGAAAAGATGAATATTTTTTCCCCCCTTCCCCAACAATGTCTGAAAATGTTTGACTTGGAATAAAATGCCTTTTAACACTAAAGACAATAATTTTATTTAAACAATTCGAAAGAAGGAAATATTCTTTATTTGTGGGAAAAATCTCAATGTCAATAGAAACTTTTGTCAAAAACTTTGGAAGTGCCGTGGTCCCCAGTTTTCGCTTTAAGTGATACTAACTTTCAAACCACAAATCCAAAAAATAAAATAATAATATCTCCACGAAGCTCTTATCAGAGGCAATGTAGAATAAGAATTTTCTCCACTGTGTTTACTGCAGCTGCACAATTCGACTTCAGTTGGTGTCAAATTTTTGCAGTACACAACGTCTAAATCCATTACCATTTGTTAACCTCTAAAGGACCAAAGTCTCCTTCTAGGGGATTTTTTAATTTTTGGGCAGGCTCCTAAAATTCGGAAAAAATCAATTTTCTCTGAAATTTTTATTCTAGATTGCCTTTCATAAGAGCTTCGTGGTCATATTTTTATTTTATTTGTTGGATTTGTGGTTTGAAAGTTTGTACCACTTATAGTTTTTGAGGGAAATTGTCAAGGAACTTTAGGGGTTTAGCATGATGTTAGTTCCTTATACACCGAATTTTAGATGTAGAAGGGGAGTGTAGCATATTCAAAACAATTTTGCAAGGACTAGAGGTTTAAATTTGGCAAATCCACGCTTTAATCCTTCAAAACTTAAAATGTTAGAGATTGATAATCCAAATGGTCAAAATGAAGGGTTACACCACATATTGATTATTATGAAGAAATTAAAAAGTGAAAACTATAAAGATCTCTAGATTTGATGTTGAAAAGAAGAAGTATTTTTTTATATCTCGCCCGACAATGAGTGACGATGTCTAAAAATGCTTCCCTTAGTTCTACGCTATTTCTCAATCAAGTCGCAATCATTTTTTTGATACAGAGAAGGAAAATAATAGTACTTGCGAGTATTGAAATTCTCACATTCACTAGAGTGTCCTACCAAAGGTTTCTCGAGCATGGGGACGGAATTTATAAAATCCCTCCTCCCATATTCTCCATTTTCTAAGAAGCTCATTGTAAGGACTTAGGCTATTTATTAGCTAAATACAAGGACTGCTATCTCATATTTGTGGCACTGGTTGTCATAACCCCTAGAAATCTAAGCGTTTTTGGGACCTCCAAATCTAAAAGTTGCCATTTTCTACCACCTTGTAGAATTTGAGGTAAGGTCAAATATGTTTGAATGTTGGATGTTTATCATATTATGTAAAATCATAACTTTCAAAGTTGATGCATATTATTTTATAGCTTAGAATATATAGTCTATCTTATATAAATGGAGACTTGATAATTGTTACCCCATACATTTTGCTCATATTATATTTCTCTAAGAAGTAGATAAAGTTGAAATTTCACTTGCAAAATTGCAAAACCTCATAGAATTATTTCAACATTCATCTAAATTGTTTTATAGAAGAATGTGTAAAATGATTGAATGTAATAAATTTGTGAATAATCTCAAGTTGTCTAATAAAAATAGTGTATTGTATAAAATTTTCACACTATGAACGTCAAAAGCATGGAGGCGAACGTCCTTCCATTTACTGCATTTCCTAGTATGTTGCTGCAATAATGTTTCTTGCAAAGCTATTCATGGCTCAATGTCCCAATATATTATTCGATTTTTACCTAATCCTGGTATGAAATGTGATTTTAGAAAGTATAATTCTACATAGAAATCTTACCAGACCAATTAAGAATTTCATTTGTTGCATGAAACCAAAATCAATAAAAATTCGTTTTTGGCAACATCTTGGAATTAATTGATAATATATTTAAACCTTTATCTCTAAAAGAAGAAGGTGAAATATATTTAAAATTCATGCATTTTTTATGAAAGTGAAATATCATCTTGGGGTATGCACTAGCAAAAGTTGTAGAAATCACGTGTGATTAAAAGTACGGTCTAATTTATTCCTTACATTGGATAAATATTGTAACAAAAGCACATATTTATGACATTGCTATTTCATTATGAAACATGGTTATAAGCATGATAATAGCAAACTTTGATTCAATACTAAGGATTAATGTAATCAATTGTAAAGAAGAAGAAGAAGAAGAACGTCGGTCTCCAAAGGAGGCCGACGTGCATAAAGTGTCTGTTGGTTCCACTACTAAGACCATGCCCATCGGATTGGGAATTAGTGATCCACTATACATATTAAATATCATGGAAAATGGGGCATAGGGAGTGAATGATAGATTCTTATGAATATTGTTTGTCTACATTTCTAGAGCTTGAGCAGCTACATGTATAGTTTTTATGAATGTTGCATGTGTTAGATGCTTTGCAAATTTGAAATTTTTATACTCCTAGAATACATGCATCTTTGGTTGCACACTTTTCTAAAGTATTTAAGAGAACAATATGCTTTGATTTCTCCCAAAAACTCGTGGTTCTTGACTACGAAGACTTTTTAGATTCTTGGAATCTGTTTTTTCAACGCAGATTCATGTTTTTGTAGTGTTTGCAATGTGTGGATTTGTTTTAGCATTCATTATCTTGCCTTTCTTTTTGTTATATTTCTTCAACTTCTATGGACTTGCACTATTACGTTCAAGTGGTAAGAAGATATACATAAACAATAATAGTTACTTTTTTTATGACCCAATAAAGAAATGATGAATACCTATGTAGTGCAAAACTTCACTATGATAAACAAACTTTATTTTAAAAAACACAATGCTATGTTATCTTTTCTAGTAGGTAAATAAATAGTCCTCCGACAAGACCGCAGTACTGCAGGTGTATACAAATTTGAAGGAGGAGTGCCCCCCCTCGAGAATATTATTTTTTTGGTCTTGTACATAGAAAGACACAAGTGAAAATGTATTTGTAGTTCTTTCAAAAAAATTATCCGTTTTGTAATTTCCATTTCCATTGACAATTTGTTTGATGATTGTCACTTTCCAAGAGTGGCTTTTGATTTAGACTTTTATTTTATTTTATTATGTTAGTATAAATTTTTTAGATAAAGTTAAATAATTTCAATTTTAGTTGAATATTTTTTAAAACGTGTGCTCGAACTAGCCATTAAGTAAATTTTGATTTGATATATTTTTAAATATTTGGCTTTTTGGTTTGTAAAAAAAAATTCTATTTATATATTTCCCTTGACTGATTTCAATTTAACAAGATTCAGAAGTCTTCCTTCATTTGGCAAATTCTATCGGAAATATATGTGTGAGACACAAGAAGTTATTCCCTTCATTAAAGTTCTTTGCATATTCAAGAGTAATTGAAATAGTGAAAATTGTAATGAATTTAAGTAGTTTCTATCTTGAATGAAAATTAGATTTTGTTCAATGTTTAATTCACAAAGAATATTAAAACGATTAAATAAGATAAAATCTTCTGAAATTCTAATTACTTTTTATTCAAATTATTTTAATTTACATAAAGTCAATTTTAGAGTTAATTCAATATATTTTTTCCCCTAATTTACCAATTTAAGATATGCTTTTAATCGATATTTATATAATCGTTTTTGTTTATTTTTAATTATTTTTAATTATGAGAATTGATATATTTGCTTTGTATTTTTTTTTTGGAATTTTTATTTAAATAAGAATATTAAAACGAATTAAAAAGTTATAATGTTTTAAAATTACAATTTTTTGTTATTTAAATTATTTTAAATTACATGAAGACAATTTTAGAATTCATTTAGTTTCTTTAATACTCTAATTTAGTAATTTTAAAAGTATTTTCTATCGTTATTTTAATAATCGTTATTTTTTTCCAATTTAAAAAAAATTAATTAAGCAAGAGAAGTTTTTCTTTGCTTTATATTTTTGTTTTTTTTTTGGAACACAAATGATAAAGATTGGTAGCTAACTTTATTTTGTTTTATTTGGGTTGGTAGCTTTCTAAATTAGTGTGACCCTGATACCGAGAAATGCTCTTCGTCAGCTGAAAAGTAGTGACATCAATAAAGTATAATTTTTTTCCCTCCAAAAAATGTTGCCGTTGAAAATTTCCTTTCCCGCCCACCTCCGGTTTTCATGCACAGCTCCGCTCATGACTTTCATACTCAGTTCAAGAGTGTCATTTCGTACTCTCTCCTCTCTAAACATATCAGCATCACCTCGGCTCCCTTGTTCGTGCATGAAGCATCTGCTTCTTCGGAGTAAGATACTGTATTTGTCGATATTGTTGACTTAGGGTTTAATGTAGAAGTGTAATTGTGTGCGACTGTGTTTCTTGTACGTTTGCTAGATTCATATTCTCCTATAGTATGCCATTGTCACACAGAACATTGATCTGTGGGGCGCTTCTTGTGTGCTCTCCTTGTTGCGGCCGTAGGCATTATGTTTATTACAGTTGTGTTGTCGGACCTCCGTTTATGGTGTGAAGTGCATAGAGAGTGATCTCCTTACAAAATGTTTCGAAAATTTCGGGAGCACTGTAGCATTGCGATCCTCCGTGATTATTGTGTGTCTGTTGAAATTGTTATCTTCGGGTCGAGGATACCAATATTTCACGTGATTGTATTAGAGGGTAACGTAACTATCTAGTTAGTAAAATTTTCATCACATATATCCTCGACTCGAGGATGCAACTTGAGTTAAATCATACTTTTCCACACGTGAATAATTATGTCATTACTCATAATTGGAAATAAGATCTTTTTAAAACAGGTAAGTTATCCTCGGGTCGAGGATAACTGAATCCAATTTGTTGCTATTCAGAAATCAAAAATCTAAAAATTTCAGACACACTCATTCTATTCAGAATAATAATGACTGTTTGTAATTTCCTCAAACATATCTGATTGGTAAATTATTTTAAGTATATTCTCTTGGTGAGGATATAATTTATTGGATGGAACAGATTCCTACACATATACTTCTGTGAATATCCTCGACTCGAGGATAACTGCATTCATTTTTTGGATTTACGAATTGCATGACGAAAGTATAATATAAATTTATCTTTACTATGGCTACGCTTGTTTGTCGAATTTGATATAATATTTGTGCAGATAATATTCATCTATTATCCTCGTGTCGAGGATAATTGGAAGTGTCCTAATTGAGAGAAGTATTATGTCATTGATGAGATATTCCAGACCTTTATGTATAAATTGTGATGATTTCAGTCAGCTTGTAACTGTCTAGTAAGAAAATATTTCATCAAGTTTATCCTTGACTCGAGGGTAAAACTTTAGTAAAATCGTGCTTTACCACACGTGATAAATGATGTCTACACTGACGATTAGGTGTCAGACTATTGAGTAAACATGTTAGTTATCCTCGACTCGAAGATATCTCTTCTCAACCAATTACCTTTCAAAAATCTAAATCCAAAATATCACAGACATTCTCATTAAGTCCAATAGAATGATGACTGTTTTATAATCCTTGAATCAATGAGATTGGAATATTATTTTTGGATTTTCTCATGCCGAAGGTAACTTTATTGGATGTTTTTAGTTTCCTATCGAAATGCTGTTTTGGTTATCCTCGACTCGAGGATAACTGGATTCAACCTTCTTATCCAATATTGCATGACAAAGGTTTTGATCAGATTTATCTTGACTTTGGTTTTGCAATGGTATTGTCCATTTTGATCGACTCTGTGTGTACACATTATTTACAGATTATCCTCGCGTCGAGGATAGTTTAAAGCGTCGTGATTAAGAAGAGAATAATATCATTGATGAGATATTCTAGGCTTTTCTGTGTCTATTATGATGTTTGTAGGGAGCAACATTTTTGCGGAAGTTGTGATGACCACAATATTTTATGTGTTATATATATTTTGATTTTTTTTTTGGAGAACAATTATATGTCTGTTGTTGTCCTAGAGTTGAGTAGGACATAAATGCCGTTGGAACTCATTTGAAGGTACAATTGAACTAGGGTTATTTTTGAGTCATTGGTAATCGGTATTTGTTCTGTGTATTCCCTTTTTCTTCAAACTGTCTTCTGACATCTTTTCATACAACTGGTTAACCATTCCTTGATCCCTTCGAATGTGATCTTTTGTAGATGGAAGAAGCGTCATTTGATAGCGGTTTTCAAGTGCGACCAACCTTGCCTCCAGGTGTTGTTGCATGTGAGGGTATTCCTCGAGCGTCTTGGTTTTCAAAGCGCGTTGTCCTTCGAAACTTATCAGGCGCTGATGTTGGAATTGGCCTCTGCCAGAGTGTTGATTCTGGTTTTGTTCCTGAAACTGGAGGTCAACCACTTGGAAGTGATCATGTTGCGGTTATGATTGCCGAGTCCTTAAATGAGGATGACATTCCTTTGAATTGGATGTTCGCTCTCCGAGCATGGCCAATTCGACACGTCTTCCTTCGTAATGTGAGTTTGTATGACCAAGAACAAACGAGCATTTACAATGCTGCTCTTAAAGTATTTCGTCGTGGACCAAGAGTTGGTGTTCGACAGTATGAAAGCAATCGTCAAAGGGCAGAGCATCATTCCCCATCGCATAAGAAAGTCCTACTCACTACACAGTCGATTAACTCTGTGGCAAGCACCGTCTGTTGTCTGAGAAACTGTACCCAACGATTTCCACGGTGTACAATTTCGGTACTTCGCTCTCAAATTTACCATGACATTGGAGGTGTTTATTTTCGGAAACATGTTTTGCTTGATGTGCATAGGCAGATGCACATAGATTCCAATGGAAACCGTGTGGTGACGCTTGATGGAATTGATGTTTGCCAAGATGCATGGTGTACTATCATGGGGGTTAGCCGAGCTACATTCTACCGGTACAAAAGTGATGCAAAGGATGAAGTTCGAGCAGGGCCTCATGGCAATAGTGGCACAAAGAAGCCCCGCACTCATACTCTACAGGCAATTGCTACTTTGCACAACATACTTGACGATGCTGCCGATCATAGTCCTAATAAGACTACTACACTTGGCAGTGGGGAGAAGGTCATCTCAAAACATCTTCCGTCATCCTTTCAGTGGAGTGCAGTGCTACCCAAAGTGAATGCGGTGAATGCTAGGTTTGGCCTCAAACCAGTATCCTTATCAGGTCTTAGTCGAATTCGAAGCTCTGAATTTGAACAATTCTCCACTAAGAAGCCTGGTGACAACTTTGCTCGTTGTGGGAGATGCGACCAACTTAAGCAATTGAAGAAGGCTACTACGCGAGGATCCTCCGCATATCAAATGTGGGAAGTCAAATTACAGTTACATCAAGCCTCTCAACAAACTCATCGTATCCTATATTATGGCAACCGAAAGAACTCAGAGGAAAATCCAGATGAGGTTGTGTGCATCATTCATGATAAAATGGACCACAGCAAAACCGCATCTCCCCATTTTTCTCATAAGAATAAAGCAACAGAGTCTTTTATGAAACTTCCTGTGGCTGTAACAGGGATGATTGCGCATGGACATGGAGATGTCCGCTATGCACATTATAGTCTTGACATCTTTCCCACCGACTCGAATCACACAGTTGGATCCATTGCTAAGTTACTTCGGGACTTAGAGAGACCACCCGTGTATTCCTCTCGTCAATTATTTGTAGGAGGGAGAGCTTCTCCTCTCTTTGAGGCAGTGCTTGCAGATGCTAATATGTGCTTTGGATCCCTTGCAGTTCAACCAGTTGAACCTATTCCTGCCAAACAATTGCCGCCAATTCTCCAGATGCAGTTGGATAATGCCACAGGGGACAATAAGAATAGATATTTATTTGCTTTCTTCTCCCTCCTTGTTCATATGGGTATTTTCCGTGAAGTGTACGTCAACTTCTTGCTTGTTGGTCATACCCACGAAGATATTGATGCAATGTTTGGAAGATGGAGTACCAAACTTAAGTCAAATAGCTATCCAACGATCCCACTCTTGATGAAATCATTCATGGATGCTGAGGAGAAGCCAGTTATTCCACACCTCATTGAAGAGGTGCCTGACTTCAAGAGCTTTTTAGAAGGCTATTTGTGTGTTGGCAAGGAGGCCCTTACAGGTCATACAAAGGGCCAACAATTCAAGTTTTACAAGGACTCCGATGGTTTGCCCAAGATGCAGTACAAACTGCTTTGTACAGATAGGGATTGGTTGCCAATAGAGAATGGAGGAATTCAACTATGGAAGGTGGCGGCGGATGGTAGGCCAATATTGCCTCGTGGAGAGCCACTTCCCCTCATTCCACAACGTCATGAGAATTATGATGAGGTTATAAAGGGCATCTCTGGGTTTCTAAGTCTCTGGGAGTCTATGGCAAACGAGGATCTCTCAGGTGAATACAGGAGGAAGAATGAACATATTATGTACTATTGGAGGGGTGTTAAGGCTGCTCTCGACGTGCCATTGGAAGAATCGCCTTCCCTACGAACGGGATTTTGGCCACTATCTAGATACGCACCATCAATGGTGGATGAATTTGAGATTGACGGTACATTGAGAGAGGATTACGCAGAAGACCGCCCATTCATTGGACAACGACGTCATTGTCCCCCTCCATCGTTTCGGGTCGGTAGAGATGTGCAGGAGGGCTATTTACTTGCGATACGTCCTGCTGATGGAGATTTGCGCCCATTTTGGATTGCCTTAGCATTGACAAATCCGCATCCAGATCGTGAACATTCTCATGAGATTAAAGTGCAATACTACAAACCTGCATCCATGCGTCATGTGAGTCCGGACACATACGAAGGGTGGGATTCTAGTCATGGGAATAATTGGGTCGAAGAAACTGAATCTGAACCAACGTGGGTGTATACAGATTGTATTATAACTGCGTGGAAACCTAGGTTGCGTGGGAGCTTGAGCTCGTCTAGACCCAAAATTCCAAAATCACAGGTGGACATCATCAAGGCATCTTTAGCTGATTATTAGATTTCAACGGGTTTTTGTGGATTGAAGTTATTCCTGAATATGAAATTGGTGGGAGTACGTGTGGTTATTTGAATTTGTTTTGCCCTTGGATGGAATATCCTTTTAAGGCTTGTAACAAACTCAATGTATCTAATATGTGATGCAATTGTAGACTGTTGCATGCGTAGCATATTTGCAGACAAAATTTAATAACAAGTTGTTGTTTCATCAAGTGATGTATTGTGTTGCTTTCCATAATATAGAACGTTCCTATTATTTTGTTACATTGATGACAAATGAACCTTGGTCCAGATTGTCACTGCAATTGATTGTGCATTTATCCTTGATGCTTTGATATTTCCTTTTAATAGTAAGTTCTTAATGAATTGCTACAATATATGTTATCTTCTCAATGACCATTTTGGCTAGAAGTTGTATAAGCTTTTGAAATTTGAAAATATTTCTCTTCAATATGTGAAGATATGCATTCTAGGTGGTTGGTGAATGAGTGTATATGTGTATTTCAGTCCAATTTTGAGTCCAACTAGGGTTCCTAAAATTCATTGTCGCATGTGTTTTCATGAGGTCAAGTTTATTCTTGCTATGCAATTTTTTTCATGGTGTATTATTGTTCCTTAAATAATATGCTCCATATCTAAATATATTTTTTGATACTCTACTATCTTTACACACGAAATCATATTAAATGGCCTACTCAATTAGATACGAAAATTATTCAACAATCTATGATATGTCCGGATTCTTCAAGATTTTGAAAAGAGTTTGAGTCTCAATTTAATATATAGTCTCAAATTAATGAAATAATGAAATGCCTAAAATTAGGTACCATGTTAAAATGAGACTCTGAAATGTCTCATTTTAATGAATATGGCGTTGCTAGATTCAGCCTTAAATTAAACCCAACTTTTAAACAAGCATAAGTTCCACCTCAAAGCTCCGTTTTCAACGTTTTAAAGCTTAGATAGGTTCAATTCCACCTTGTGAACTTGATAAGAACCTCAGAAATCCATTCCAGACTTACATGCGACCCTGACAGCAGCGGCCAGTAGACATACTTCTTTTCTAGACACCAGAATTTGTATCCCCATTATCTCCTTGGTTATAACTTCGTTTCTGATGTTTTCTTTTTCAATCCTTACTGTTTTTTTGTGCTTAACACAATGGCAACATTCAATTAATCAAACAAATTAAATTCGGACTCACAACCATGCGACCAGCAGTGAAACTTTCAATACATACATTCACTTAAGTCATGCACCATATGATTCATGCATACATCATGCACATTCACAACCAGGGGTCTCACTCATGCATACGGCACGCATACTTATCAGTTGAATTTAACTCTTTGTATTGATCTAAACCGACTTAGGTTGAAACCCTAATTCTCTTGTGATTTGGGCAGCGCTTCCGCGCGATCGTTGTAGATAGTAAAGTTAGGGTTCCTTCCTATTACATACACGAAAGGTAGTGAACAAGGTTGAGAGAGGAAGGAAGCTCCCTGATCCCACTTAATTCATCCTCTGCCCTTTGATGCTGACTTCGTGATCGTGCTCGTCTTCTCTCCCTGGTGCTCTTCACTCCGCAGCCCGTATCTTCGTCACCACAGCTTCGATCCGCACGCTCTTGAGCTTGTTGAAAAGCCAACGCTTAGATCAAGCTACTCCTAAAATCTTAGCTTGACTGGACCAAAACTCCGCAACTGACAAGGGGAAATCCGAGGCCGTGCGAGATCCACCGCCGATCCTCCAGCTGGTCGTCCTCGCTCCGCAGCTTGTATCTTTGTTGTCACAACTTCGATCCGTATGCTCTTGAGCTTGTTAAAAAGCCAACGCTTAGATCTAACTACTGTAAGAAATTTAGCTTGATTGGACTAAAACTCCGCGACTGAGAAGGGGAAGTCCGAGGCCGTGTGAGATCCGCCGCCGATCCTCTGGTTGTCCTTGCTCCGCAGCTTGTATCTTTGTTGTCACAGCTCTGATTTGCATGTTCTTGAGCTAGTTAAAAAACCAACGCTCTAATCTAAACTACGCCTTAAAATTCAGCTTGATTGGACAAAAACTCCGCGACAGACGAGGGAAAAACCGAGGCCGTGTGAGATCCGCCACTGATCCTTTAGCTGGTCATCCTCGCTCCACAGCTTGTATCTTCGTTGTCACAACTCCAATTCACATGCTCTTGATCTTCTTAAAAAGCCCACACTCTGATCTAACTACCCTACAATTTTCGTAACAATTGGCTCAAAATCCAGCCCACACGAGGGAGAAATCTCAAACCCTACCTCTTCTCTCTCTTTCCACACACCTCCTCTCGGTTTCCTAGCTCCTACCCTTCGAATGAGCGTCCTTCTAGGGGGTAACCCCAAGGCCCTCGCTTCCTTCTTCGTTCCCAAGGTCATTCCCTACCGCCTTTGCCTTCTTCCATTAATGACCCTGCTCAATAAAAAACCCATTAACCTATGACTAACTAATTCCGTGCGACCCTTGCATTTAACAAAAGTGGGTGTCCCACTAACCAAGGAATATCTAAATCTCACTTCTACCCCATGCCACATGTGTGTGCATGATCTCCAATAAGTGAACCACTAAGCTAAATTCAAAGATGCTAAATCTAACTCATCTAATTAAATTGAATTTCCCTTGCTTGGGGTTAGGATTAATTTACCAAGTGATGGTGAGGGTTTTTTTCCCAAGCCTTTTGGACTTTTTAAACTACTTTTTTAAGGGCTTTTAAGCCTCCTTCTTTTCTTTTATTCTCCTCACCATCATTATTCTTCTTCTCTTAATTTTTTTCCCGTGGTTTCTTCACCGTGGCCAATTGTGGTCCCAGACTCGGTAGGAGGTAATTTCTTCTCCACCACTTCTATTTCTCCTTCTTTTCTATTGTTTTTGTTTTTTCCAAATCTTCTCTTCATTTTTCCCTTCCTAATTATTTTTTGGTTAACTTAATAAAATCCGTGGTTGCCATAAAGTGGCTCCTATTAAGGAATCAGTGAATGGGAAGGCTAGTTCGCCATTTTGATCAAAAACCAAGAGCTAACCAATGGGATAACCCATTTCCACTACTTGTTAACCTTAATGGACACGGTGCATGGTCCATTCGTCACCGTGAGCCGTTTTTTTGGCTCACAAAGCACTTGCTGCAAGATGGGGGGAGACTATGAAGGTCTAGACATGGAGCTCGCAGCAAGATTCCAAGCACAACAGGAGGGAAGACGAATTCTACCGAGGATTCAGGAGCAGAAAGTAGAGGCAGATGACACTACAGGATACCGGAACCCAAGCTCAGAGGAGAGTACGGCAAACCGAAGACATCCAGTAGACATGGAGGTGATTGGCGAGAATTTATCACATGGGGCATACAATTTGCCCCCGAGTAGACCAGACGGACCCGGAGATCCAGGAGAGCTTCCGATCCGAACAACGCAGGACAATAGAGAAGCAGAGGGAGCACCAGAGATGAACCGGAGGGAGTTTGGAGTCCACGAAGGCACACTCCACCACTGATGGGAGCCGGTACAGACAAATATCAGCATGCTGGTCAATGATCCAGACCCAGAGGAGAGGATGGATCTTCGGGCATGGGAACGACCGCCAACTCCAAGACATGAAGCTCAAACTCCAAAAAATCTCCGTGCAAGTGTAGACGAAATGAACCAGAGGTTGGGGCATCAATATCCTAAGAGATACGGTCCAGACATGGGACGTTCGAGTCCAGTTCTGGGACATCCTGGTCCAGAACAGTACAGGAAACCAACCGTCCACTTCAGAAAAGAAGAGGATTTTGACCATGATCTAGAGTTCATATTGGAACAAAGGCGCATGCTAGACAAATTTAAGGCTTGTCAGAGAGCAGAGAAGGAGGCTAGACGTCAACGGACACAAGGAGATCCAATTTAGCTGAACCGGAGTCAGTGGGGCTACCAGACAAGATCTGGACCTGAACTCCCGGAAGCTATGCGGCTACTACAAGAGCAGACACAACGTCAGGATGCAAAAAATGCATGGCACGATGAGTGTGAGCCGCCAAAACGGCTCCCGATGATGAATGGACCGCACATCGATTGTGTTAGGTTCAACTAGTAGTTGAAGTGGTTAATCCAATAGGATTAACCCATGATTTTTGATCAAGATGGCTAAATGGCCTTTCCATTCACTAATTCCTTAAATAGGAGCCACTTTATGGCAACCACGGATTTTATTAAGTTAACCAAAAAATAATTAGGAAGGAAAAAATGAAGAGAAGATTAGGCAAAAACAAAAACAATAGAAAAGAAAGAGAAATAGAAGTGGTGGAGAAGAAACTACCTCCTACCGAGTCGGGGGCCGCAATTGGCCACGGTGAAGAAGCCACGGAAAAAATTAGGAGAAGAAGAAGAATGATGGTGAGGAGAAGGAAAACAGAAAGAGGCTTAAAAAGCCCTTAAAAAAGTAGAAATATAGGTCCAAAAGAAGTGGGAAAAAACCCTCACCATCACTTGGTAAATTAATCCTAATCCCAAGCAAGGGGAGTTCAATTTAGGTAGATTAGTTAGATTTAGCATCCATGAATTTAGCGTAATAGCTCACTTATTGGAGGTCATGCACACCCATGTGGCATGGGGTCAAAGTTTAGATTTAGATATTCCTTGGTTAGTGGGACACCCACTTTTGTTAAATGCAAGGGTGGCACGAGATTAGTAGTCATAGGGTTAATAGGCTTTGTAAGAAGGGGTCATTAATGGAAGAAGGCGAAAGGCGGCAGAGAACTTTTTTGGAAACTCAAGGAGAACAAAGGTTGGGGGGTTACCCCCTGGAGAAGTCTCATTCGGGTAGCGTGCAAGGAGGTAGGAAAAGAGAGAACAAGGAGAGGAAGAAAAAAAAACGAGAGAGAGAGAACTGAGGGAAGGAGAGCCGGAAGCCCCGGCCACTAGGAGTGTGAGTTAGAATAGGCAGAACACGAAGAGGACGAGATCACGAAGAGCTGAATCACGAAGAGGACGAGTTGAGTAGAACACGAAGAGGACGAGCTCACGAAGAGCAGAACACGAAGAGGACGAGATCTCAAAGAGCTGAATCACGAAGAGGACGAGCTGAGCTGAAGCACGAAGAGGACGAGATCACGAAGAGATGAATCACGAAGAGGACGAGCTGAGCACAACACAAAGAGGACAAGATCACGAAGAGCAGAACACGAAGAGGACGAGATCACAAAGAGCTGAATCACGAAGAGGACGAGATCACGAAGAGCAGAATCGCGAAGATCACGAAGAGCAGAACACGAAGAGGACGAGCTGAGTAGAACACGAAGAGGACGAGATCACGAAGAGCTGAATCACGAAGAGGACGAGCCGAGCAGAACACGAAGAGCTGAATTACAAAGAGGACGAGATTACGAAGAGCAGAATCACGAAGATCACGAAGAGCAGAACACGAAGAGGACGAGCTGAGCAGAACATGAAGAGGATGAGATCACGAAGAGCTGAATCACGAAGAGGACGAGGTGAGCAGAACACGAAGAGGACGAGCTGAGCAGAACACGAAGAGCTGAAGGAAGGAGGGTGAATTGAATCAAACCAGGGAGCCTCTCCTTTCCCCCGGCTAGTAGTCAATTCCTTGTGCATAAGGGAACCCTAATTTTCTAGTCACACACGTCACGCGGGAGCGCTGTCAAAATTTCACTAGAATTAGGGTTGCAATCAACTCAACTCAACCAAGTGATCAATCTACAAGAATAAGAGAACGCAGCTGGATGCTCATGCGTAGCTTAGTGTTAAGGTGGGGTTAATCATGTGAAGTATCTGTGGCGTGCACTTGAAGGGTTGGTTACAATTTTTGAGTAAACATGTATGTTGAAGGTGCACTGCTGGTCGCTGGCTGTGAGGTCCAGGGTCGAGTCAAATGATTAATTGAAGGCTGCCATCATGTTAAGCACAAAAAACTAATAAGATAAAAAAAAAAACAACCATACGAATCAGAGTTATAGTCAAGGAGATAAATGGTATTATAAGTTTGTAGGAAATATGGGGGCCTATCTGCTGCCGACTGATTCCAGGGTCACACCTAAGCCTGGAGCTGACCTTTAAGGGTCTAATCAAGTTCGTGATGCTGAATCGAACCCATGTGAGTTGAAAACGTTGGATTCGGAGCTCTAGAGCAAAAGTTACCTCTGTTCAACGGTGGGTGCAATTAAAAGGCTGGATTAAGTCACCCCTCACTAATCAACCACAAGGAATCTAAGTAAGCATGAGATGTGTCACCATGCTCGTACAAGTTGTGTGTGAATGGGCTGAGGACTGGTTACACAAGGAACTAGGCCCCGTATTAGGATCTTGTGTTCAAGATAAGCCACCCTTTAGGAGCGGTTTATTTGGCTCACAATGAGCAACGATGCTTGGAAGTCCAGAGGGTCGAAGACATTCAACGGCGGAAAGAAGTAGCTCGGCGGAACACTTTCTAGTGGTGGGAAGAATGGTGGAGCGCTGCTGAGCCATCTACGGAAGCACCAAAACTGGACCTGTTAAGAAGATGGCGACACTTTTCAGAAACCGGCCCTCCAAACTATCTGGGAGGCTCATCCAGACTACCAGGTCCAGAAGAATGGGTATATATGGACCAGAGGCCCCCCAAGACAATGGAAGCCGCATTAGTGTCCAGACCCAACAGTATAGAAGTAGGTCCAGGAGGGCCAGCCCATCCAAGTGGAAACTCACGAAGGCCACCATAGCCGGCGAACTATATGGAGCAGCCGTATGTGGACACTTATCCTATGGTTTATCCACCGCAGGTCAGCCGACTAGAGCCTAGACCCACGACAACAGAATTTGTCCGAATGGGCCCACCTCCTGGTCTGGCTCTGAAACCAAACCTCAGCTATCCACCAATGATGGATGACAGACTGCTAAACACTGGAGAAGCAGGCCACCGAGGACCTATCCAGACATATCCAGAACCAACGTATCGACCACCACGTTATTCGGCTGGACCTTCAGCAACAGACCGAGTCTGGCATACAGCAGGACCTCCAACAACAGCTCCTATCTGGAGAACCACAACACCCCCGATGGTGGTACGGAATAGGAAACCCGTACCGTATATCAAGAACAAAGAAGGGAGCAACCCAGATGCTCACATACTCCAGTTTGAGCGAACATTATGGCACAATGGAGAAATCGACAAACAAGTTATCATCAACTTGTTCGGAACAACATTGGGCGACAAGGTTGGGGCCTGGTATGAGACATACCTAGAGAATCACCTTTACTGTTCATGGGCAGACATCAAGGCAACATTTTGGAAACGCTACAGGAGCCAGACTACTGATGAAGCCGTGTACCGGGAGCTGAAGTCTTTTGCCCAGCAGGTGGGAGAAAAAGTCCAGGATTATTATGACCGGTTCATGACATTGATGAAATGTCTCCAGTCGGATCCAGGAGAGGGCTTCTGGATTACCAACTTCAAAGCTGGACTTTTGGAGTACATCAAGTTTACCACTAGTATTGCTCCAACCCGGACTTTGACGGAATTGCTTGATGCAGCACTTCGATGCGAGGAGAATCGTACGAACCTGAATGGTTAAACAACAAGCATCAAGATCCGGAGAAACGACTCCAGTGGCAAAGGGGGGGGTACCACAAATAAGACGGTCACTCTAGAAGTTCCCAAGAAATTCTGCACCGGTCGCAAACGTGCAGGACATCTGGAGCCTGATTGCTGGTTTAATCCAGATAATCCGCAAGGACTGCCTCGTAGAACCACAGAAGGGGCATGAGTGAATGTCAATGAAGTCCGGATCCAGCCACAGTCAAACTCAGGCACGCAACAAAATTCATCTGGAAGCTACTCCAGACCAGTGTATTCACGCTTTGGAGGTGGAGACTCTAATTATAACCGGCCTGAAGTTTGCCACTTGTGCGGTCAACCGGGGCACCGGAGATACAACTTCCCATGCAAGAAAGAGTGGGAAGAATTTTTGGCCACGACGGCTAAGACCAAGGCTAATCTAGCCCATCACGTCAGCAACGTGGAGATCCAGCTGCTGGAGGAGGAAGATCCAGTTGTAGTAGCGAGCCTAACTAGAGCTCAACGTCTCAAGGCAGGATTAGCAGCACCAGACAAGGAGGACCGAGCACCTGAACCTAGGAGTGCTTGGACTCAGGCGGACTGGAAAGAAGAGGAGAGATTGAGGAACGAGATGATGGATACCATCAAGGAGATACAAAAGTGGGAACAGGCCGATCCAGGAACGACCTCTACCCAGTCCACTCTAGATCCAGACAAGGATGCTATACCTTCCTCTTTAGAAGATTGGTTCGAATTTCCAGACTCTGATGTCCTGGTACGTCCAAATCGAACCAAGGAGACCACACCAAGCGAGTTACCTACGTCCGGAGGTTCAACAAACATCATTCCTGGAGTTGGGAGGAAGATACTACAGAGTCCAGTAACGGTGACTCTAGGGCAACTACTGCACATGGCTCCCAACCTCAGGGACTTCATGAAAACTCATTTGTTTCCCTCTCCAGAACCACAGACAGCTCTAGACCCGAGTCCCACTCCGAAGACCAATCCAGATCTATCGAGGATACATCGTCCAGTTTCCAGTGCCGCAGTGGATGTCGACCGAAACCTGCCTATATTGCACGTACAAATTGGTACTGGAACTTTGGAAAATGTTCTATTGGATGGAGGATCTGGAGTTCATCTCATCACGGTCGAGGAGCGGAAGCGTCTGGGCCTGAGCGACCCACAAGCTGCACCATACAGATTACGTCTGGCAGACCAGATGGTTGTGGAACCAGTGGGACTTATCCGGAATGTCAAGATTCACAATCATGGAATCCCATACATGATCAGTCTTACGGTGATCAAGAACAAGGAGGTTAACAAAGCCTACAGTATGTTGCTTGGAAGACCATGGCTGATAGATGCCAAAGTCCAACACGATTGGGGCAACAACCAGGTGACAATTCGAGGAGGCGGCATAGTAAAAACCATTCCGATTAATCAGCGCACAGGTCTGTGAGCCCAAAAAACCACCATGGAGGTGGTCTTTGGTCACAAGGGTTTATTTGAAAGAAATCACAAGAAGAGAGGATCAAGGGAGAAGAGGAGACAAGAAGAGGATGAAAAACAAGAAGGGGTTGAGTAGAAAACTGCTCCGCCGGATCACCTTGGAAGTGACCTCTAGCTTTTTGCTTGCCATTTCTTTGTCATAGCTCCGATTGGGGCGCGCCATAGCTTTTTGGAAAGCTAAGCCAATTGTGCATCCACCTCTAAAATCTCAGAAGCATAGGACCGAAACCCTAGGACTGATTGCTAAAAGACTGGGGCCTACTTTTCTACTGCCAGCGGGGAAAGCCCTTACTACACCCGTAACTTTGGAGGGGTGTATCTCACTCCCTATAACTCCGAATTAGACGCGCCATATACCAACGGAAAGCTACTGAAGAGATCTACTACCATCTCAAATCTTGATCTGTTTGGACAACAATTGAAGGACTGATGAGCAATTGACTGAGAGACACTCCATGGAAATGAACAAAAACACCACACTATACTTGAGTACAATGCAAGTACAAACACAATGGAAGAGGGGATCAATATTAGAGAGAAGGAGGCCCATGGCCTTCCTTCTCTCAACAACTAAGCATAACAAAAGAAAGAGGGAGAGACACAAGATGAATCAAGATACAAAGAGAGGGATTGATTGAGAACTTGAGGGCTTGAGAATAGCTTGAAAACAAGCTCTTAAGTACAAAAAAAGGAGCCGCCAAAGAGGCGGCTCGCCCTAACCCTAAGGCCCTAACCCTAAGGCCTCCACGGATGAATGTTGCTCCCAACCTCCATGGAGCTCCATTCTTGACAAACCTCCACGAATGAATGTAACTCACAAACACCACCACGAAGTTAAATGAACAAAACCAAGACAATCAAGCCATAAACACAACTATGAACATTACAAGCTAATTGCGCAAGGCCCATGGTAAAACACTCAACTCTAAATTAAGCAACTAACCCTATTCCTAATTTTAGGATTCACCAGGGGGGATCTTCCCTCCTCTAGTCCTTCTCCACTAAATCAAACCTAAAGCTTAAATTAGTGCCAAACATCCTACCCAAGGCCTTGCAACAACTATCCTCTAACATGCATATTGCATTCACGACTTAATTAACTTAAATTTCGTCAAATTACCTCAAGATGACATTGCTTGTTAACATTACATTCATAAAAGTAACAAATGAACAATAACAAAACAAGAGAGCAATATTTTGCTCTCACAAGGTCCTAGACCAAAGCTCCCAGAAGTTGTGGTCGCCTATAGCTTTGAGGTTGGACTCACCGAGGAGGAGGAGTCCCGGTGGCTAGAAACAGAATCAGACATTTTGGTCGTTGGGACAATAACACTACCCAGTTTCGGCCCAAGTTCAAATTTGAACTTGTTCTCCGACACTCCCAAGTTACAGGAGATGGAATTAGACCTGCAGGCCTCTTCCGCGGGCCAGACGAGTCCAGATGCCACGTACCCGGATCACTTCTACACATTTACGGAAGGTGACATTGATGTAGACGAAACTCCAGCGAGAGTCAAGGTCCAGAACATGAAGGTGGCGGCTTGGACACTTCCCGAGTCAGAACAACTGCGGAAGGTCAATGTCGAGACAGAGGAGGACCCACAGTATTTAAGGATAAATGCTGATCTGGATCCGGAACTGGTAGCACAAGCAGAGACACTCCTTCGAGAGTATAAGGATGTCTTTGCCTCGACGTACAAGGATTTGAAGGGAATTTCCCCTTCAATAGCCCTGCATAGGATTGAGCTGGACAAGGATATTCCTCCAGCACATCAAGCCAGATACCAGATGAATCCTAACTATGCTTGCATTGTCAAGCGTGATCTGGACAAATTGCTACAGGCTGGATTCATCACACCTGTGGAAGATGCCACATGGCTATCACCAATAGTCATAGTGCCGAAGAAGAATGGAAAATTGCGTATCTGTATAGACTTTCAGAAGTTGAATGCCGCAACCAAGAAAGATCCATATCCGTTGCCTTTTACAAAGGAAGTGCTGGATACTGTCGCAGGACATGAGATGTACTCCTTCCTGGACGGATATTCCGGATATCATCAGATCCAGATTGCCCCGGAGGATAGATACAAGACAGCATTTGTTACAGATTGGGGAGCTTTCGTCTGGATAGTGATGCCATTCGGACTCAAGAATGCTCCACCCACATACCAGAGGGCAGTAAACAGAGCTTTTCGGGAGTATATTGACGATTTCATGAAGCTGTTTCTGGACGATTTCAGCATCTATGGTGATATTTTCACTCACCTGGAGAAACTTCGGTTGTGCTTTATCAAGTGTCGGGAGTACGGCATAAGTCTGAACCCGGACAAGTGTGCACTACTGGTGTACTCTGGAATCATATTGGGCCATGTCGTGTCTAGGGAAGGCAAATTTCCAGACCCGAAGAAAATCGAGGTCATTGCCAACATGCCCAGACCAACAAAATCTGGAGATGTCCAGGTGTTTAACGGTTTTTCCCAATTCAACAGGTGCTATATCCGGTCTTATGCACACATCATGGAGCCTATTACCAAGCTCATGCGCAAAACCGAGGAGTTCATCCGGACTGAACAATGCGCGAAGGCTTGGCTGGATATCAAGGAGAGGTATGAGAATGCTCCGATTCTCATTGTACCACACTGGGATTTGTAGTTCCACATACATACAGATGCATCAAACATCGGAGTGGAAGTTATGTTGGCCCAGAATCCCACTAGGAAATGTAACCAGCCGATCTCTTATGCTTCTCGGCTGTTGAATTCAGCCGAGAAGAATTACACCACGACAGAACGGGAAGCTCTGGCGATGGTATACGCTCTGAACAAGTACAGACACTATTTGTTGGGCAATAAAATTGTCTTTTATGTGGATCATATGGCTTTAGTGTACCTGGTCAATAAACCGCAGGTATCCGGGAGAATTGCACGATGGCTCTTGTTGTTTCAAGAGTACGACTTCACCGTGGTTTACAAACCAGGCAAGACCCATGGCATAGCAGATGCGTTGTCCAGATTACCCAATGGGGAACCACCCACTAGAGTTGAGGATCAGATTGGAGATGCCGGCCTGTTTTACGTGAACCCGGAGTGGTTACAAGATGTGACGGGCCGACGGCCTATCTCCGTACTGGACATTTACGTCCAGAATTGACCAAGGATGAACAACGAAAGCTCATCCTCAAATCATTGCCGTTCACCCTCATATCCGGAGTGCTGCGCAAAAGGGAGCAGGATCTAGTTATCCATCGAGTACTGGACCCGGTCCAGGCCAAACTGGTCATGCGGGAGCTACATGCTAGAGTTGGAGGCGGCCATTTTTCGCAGGATATCACAGCCCGGAAAATTCTGGATGCTGGATATTGGTGGCGAGCCCTACACAGGGACGTATCTGAATATTGTCGGACTTGTGACAAATATCAACGTGTGGGAGGGATGGCCAACACTAGACTGGCCCAACTAGTTACCAGCATGCCAGTGGAGCCCTTTACGAAGCGGGGTGTGGACTTTATTGGGCCCATCAAACCCATGGCGTCTAGAATTGGATGTCGATACATTCTGGTGGCAACGGATTATGCTACCAAGTGGGTCGAGGCTCGGGCTTTGAAAACAAACTCCGTTGCTGTTAACGCAAGGTTTCTGTACGAACAGATACTGACTAGGTACGGGTGTCCTTTGACACTTGTTAGCAACCAAGGCTCCCACTTTATGAATGAGGCAATAGAGTATATGGTGGACCATTTTCTACTCCAGCACCGGACTTCTACAACATACTATCCATAGGGTAATGGTCAAGCGGAATCTACCAACAAGGTGATTGGCCATCTCCTCACAAAATTGGTGAATGAGAAGCACACGGACTGGGATGAACATCTCCATACTGTACTGTTTTCCTACCGAACAGCATACAAGGTGTCAACAGGACATACACCATTCCAGTTGGTATATGGATTACATCTGATAATGCCAACGGAGTATTTGATCCCGACCCGGACATCGGAAGGTTCTCTGGACTATACAACTACACGTGTCTTGACAGCTCGGATTGCAGATCTGGAACAGGTGGACACATATTGGACAGTGGCCCAGGAGCAGGTTGGCAAAAGGTAGTGGGACCGAGCACTCTAGAGTCAACAACATTACAAGCAGAAGGACTTCCAGGTTGAAGATCATATTTTATGGTATCCAAAGGGCCATAAGGAGCACGCTGGCAAATTCAAGAGTCGGTGGTTTGGCCCTTACCAGATCCAATACAAGTTACAGAACAATACAGCTCTTCTGGTGAAGGTGGAAAATTTCGACCCCAACCTGATCCTGGTCAACATTAACAAACTCAAGCCTTATCGGTTCTATGAGAAAGACCAGTCACTCCCAGCAATTCCCGGTGACTCAATCCAGGGACGGATTGTGCAGCAAAAGGGGGATAGCGGTCTCGAAGACCAAGTGCAGGTTACTTTAACTTTTTTGGGAAGTTCAGATGCTACAACAACTCTAGCAAGAGAAAACCAGATAGCGCAAATGACCCACGAAGTCAATCTGGACTTGTCTGGACATGGTGGTCCAGAAGAGTTGAAGCTCTCTGAACATGGTGGTTCAGAGAATATGTCAACACCCGTAGAGAAAAACAGACTAGTGCAGCCCAGAAGTCCACGAGAGCGCTTGAATCTTCAAGGAATGCAGATGAACCGTGAAGGACTTGGATGTCTAGAGTTTATAGAGGGAAGAGAATGCGGAATAGTGGCCCTAGAGAATCAGAACGAATTGCAAAGTCCATTGTTTACTTCAACACTGACAATATACAACGAGCTGGACACTAGCAACCTCGAGCCGGACATCCACACACGAGAAAGTCAACAGAAGGAGGAAGGCAACTCCAGAGGAAACCAACAACAGCAAGAGGAGAAAGAATGGAGACAGAAAATTGAGCAGAAATGGTGGGGACTGATGTTAGGATGCAACATGTGGCCATAGTGGAGAAAGAAGTTGGCCAAAGGAGTAGGGAAAAACTCAGTCCCAACATACAGCCTATCACTAAAGTACAACCTCTTTGTGAAATGAATTTTACATTTCAATTAGAAGAAGGTAGTGAAAAAGCACAAGTTTCTTACAGTATGGAGGGAATTCGTTCAAAAAAACAAAAAATGTCCAGATCAGATGAAAATTGGGGGTTAGTAGCCACTTCATCCAATTTGGATGAAGATTTTTCGTTTCCACTAGAGATATCTAGCAAAAAGGAGGACTGTAGACAAGACCTAATTTCATCTAAAACGGATGAAAATTGGTGGACGGTGCCAGTCACAAAAATGAATGGGTCTATAAGGGAAATGTCCAAGAGGAAGGACATCGGGGGGACAACAAATGTTTTTTTTAAAACGGATAGAGTTTTTTGGATGGAGCAATTTTCATCCAACCGGGATGAAAACTGTCATTCAGAAAAAATGGAATCATATCCGGAGGATATTTGCCATAACAGACAGACTTTGCTCATGATGGATGAAAAGGTTGGGGTGAAAAACATGAAATTCAGACTGGATGAAAGTCCGGCAGACCACAACAGAGTAAGGACATTAGCTGTTGAACAAACCGAAGAACACGCACAGTCGGTGGCGAGGAAGGAGAGCGTGCAGGACCCAGGTGGGAGGCACGAAGAGAGCTGATAGGGTTCCGGCAGCAAGCACCTCGGCAAGGGTGTCGGTCTCTGTGGAGGTACAACCCGTTATAGTAGAGACCACGACACCAAGCACCGATACAGCAGGGATCCCAGGTGCAGTTGTGAATGGCGTGAAGAGGGCGTCCGCAGTCAGGGTGCAAGAATCAACGGCGACATCGGAAGCTGGACGAACGGAGCTGTTGGTACCGGAAGTCCCGGCGGAAGGGGCGAGAGAATTCCAGGGAGAAGCTGAAGATCAAGATACGAAGGAGGCAACGTACACCGAAACGCCGGAGGAGACGACCTTCAACATCAACACGAAGACAGCGACTTCTAGCAAGACGGAGAAGAAACGTAGTAACCACGAGGAAGAGACGACACGAGGATTCCAACTCACCGAAACAGAAGGGGATCGGGAGGTAAAGTTGGGGGCATCTGGGAGAAACAAGATCGCGTCCTACTCCACAGCTATCAAAACTTGCATCATAGCCATCACGGCTTCCGGCGCTCACTCCCAATACCAGCACCGTACCGTAGCCGGCACCAACGAGACCACCGCAACTCAAGGAGGGAGACAAGAGTGGAGGATGGCAGGAGAAACTTCCAGACTCCCGGGACACATCGAGCCAAGTCCAGAGATTCAGGACATGAGCCCCAACTTTCCAGTAAGTTGTCCGGAACTATCAACCCCATGCCTAGTACCGCAGATGGAGTCCAGGACGGTCCAGACTACTCCTCGAGGCCGAGGAGCACCTCCAGAAGTCACCATAAATCCCGACGAGGATTCAGAGCCTCCAGCGTTTCCAGTCACTACTGCACCTTTTGAAGCAGTAATACAACTTGCAAGAGTCTAGACTTGGAAAAATGGAAGATTGGAGCACGGTTCGCCGGAAGGAGACGCAGCTGGATGCTAGGGCCCCCAGACAACTCCGAATTCAAAACAAGGTAAATCAAAAATTGAACCTCTAATTCGTTCCATTTAAAAGTTGGCAAAACTGGAAAGACATCCACGACGACGCTTGGGTTGCCTCCATGGGATTGGGTTCATTTTATGAGTATACGTGGCCGTCACCGAGGGAGGAGCTCGTGCGGGACTTTGTGGAGGGATTCGTCCAGGAAAAACCCGACAGTTTTACTACAGAATCTCCAGTCCAGTCGATGATTCGGGGAGTTCCAGTGGCCATCTCTCTGGAGATTATCGAGGAGGCTTTGGGTATTGAAGGCAAACAGACACTAGTGATTTCAAGGGGCGCCAAGGAGGCACGAGAGCTTTATCAATGAAGATTTGGTCTAACTGCTTAGCATTTCACTTTAGATGGGGTTCACATTGCTGGTTTCCCGGAGTTATACCAGGTTGGTATCCAGGCTGGTATAGTGGAAGTTCTCTGTGTGAAAAAATGCTCTTCACACGCCAGAAATGAGCTTATAACTCATCTGTTCACGGCTCTGGAAAACAAGGATCGAGACTATGACTGGACACCGTTAGTGTTTTCTGGACTCCGGCGGATGCTGACTAGAGTTCATCTTAGTGGAATGACTGAAATTCCAGGGGCAGAACTAATTGACACCCTACTTCGACGGTGGTTTCCAGATGAGAAAGAATATACAGACACTGAGGTCCAGATGGACCATAGGATCTCCTCTACTGGGATACCTTTGGATTTGCACACCGGGACCTCTCTCGGCCAGACCATGCACGCTCCAATTTCCCTATCTCCGGAGTTAGTACTTGCCACTTATCCAAGCCGAAGATCATCGAGACTACAGTCCCGAAAGTGGGCTTCTTTCCCGAGCCTCGTACGACCCTAAAAAAAATTAGACCAACTCACTTACCATCAACTCCTCAGACGTTAGCTACAGACTCAACTGAGGACTTAGACTCTCGGGAGCTCCAAGAGATAGAGCGGGGTGTCGTGACATCCACTCAACGACAATCGTCACCAGCTGCCACCGAGAAAGGAGTAGCAATATCCAGCCCACTCCCGAGGATCACCAGAAGTTTTCGAAGGTTGAAGAAGCATCTGGAGATGGCGGATGAGTCACCACCAAA
Organism: Bryoerythrophyllum caledonicum; assembly: GCA_963971425.1. Taxonomy (NCBI): domain Eukaryota; kingdom Viridiplantae; phylum Streptophyta; class Bryopsida; order Pottiales; family Pottiaceae; genus Bryoerythrophyllum; species Bryoerythrophyllum caledonicum. Next base: position 9,402,123 of record OZ020520.1, read on the forward strand.
ATCACGACCAGCACCATCCACTGTACCGCAGGAATCTTGCGATACGACACCAGAAGAGGCAGCCCCGCCAGTTCTGGCAAAATCATCTCCAGACCTGGACACTCCGGTCCAGACAGCTAGTACTGACAACCAGATGGGAGAGCCTCCGAGTAGTGTTGGTGAAAATTTGGAGATGGAACGAACCATTCTCCACATCCAGCAACAAAATCAAGACATGGTAGCAGGATTTCAGGAGGTATTTCACTATCTGGATCTTAGATCTATAGCTTTGTCCAGAACTCAAACATTGCGGGAGAAGTTGGATCAGGAACCGCCAACTAGGGAACAATTACTTTAGGAGAACACCATACTTTGCAAGACCATCAAGGAGCTCCAACTCCAGATCTAGACGACTTCACAAATGGTGGCAGCTCAGCAGCAGGAGTTGGAAGCCTCTAGACAAGAAATGTCCAGATTGGATCCAGGTCGAGCGGCAGCAGCCCAGATCGAGAGAATAGAACGGGAGACCAAGCTGAGCGCTCGCCTCAGGGCATTCGACCAGATGGTGGTCGATAACCACCTGCTTTGCCGTCGACTGGAGCTAGCTGAGGGGCGCCAGTAGGCCTCATGTTGAGGGATAGTCCAGCCACTACTGACAGCTTCACGCCGCCAAATTCAGAGCGAGGTAGGGGCTTATCAGGTCGATCTGGACCGTTTAAACTAATATCTTCTTCGCTTTGTTGATGCCTATCCAGATTTCATCTATTTTTACGAAGAGGAGGCAGAAGAACTTCCAGATCAGGGAGTGATTTCAATTCCACGTGGCAAGGTATCTGGAGGTGGTTTTCCAACTCCAGATTTTTCGATTTCAACTATTTCTTTTGGGAGTACGGCTTATCATTTCCAAGGAGGATCCAGTTTTGCAGCGGATCCGCGAATCGTCGGGACATCCATGCCACCTCCTAGGATGGCATTGTCCAGTGCCATCGAGCCACCAAGTGTTTTAGTAACCAAACCGATCACGGAGAAGCCATCAGTGTCCAGACCTAGACTTGCAGTACAAGCAGAGACCCGTGTGGAGTCTGGAGTTGGTGTGCCCAACGTTGAAGACTTTCCAAGTGGGGTGTCTCTCCCTTCTAGTGGCAAGAGATGTCCAGTTGAAGTCTAGAGGTGACTTCCTAGTTTGGACTTCTAACCCATTATTTTGTATTTAGTTTTGTGTTTTACTCCAGTTTACCACTTGAACATCTGAGGACAAATGTTGTTCAAAAGGGGGATAATGTTAATCGGAGATTTAGGCTTATTGTAAGCTCCTGGTAGTAATTTTTTTGAGTTATTAAGTAGTTTTTATGGGTAAAAATAAACTGTGGATGAATCCGGACTGTGGATGAAACAGCCCAGAATGACAGTGGATTAAACTATCTAGACTTTGGATGAAATTGTCCGGACATGGATGACATCCATCCGGACAGCTTCCATCCATTATGGAGGATTAGAGTTTGGAGGGGTTAGAGAGCCACTCCCTAGGACTGGGCACTCTCTTCTATTTGGTGTGGATCTCTCTTGGTGTGTTAGAGCTAGAGTGTGTAGGAGAGTTAGGGAGTTAGGAAGTAGACGTATGGTGTGGATCTTGAGTTGTGTGGACTATGGAAGAGGTTTATGGAGGTTTGAGGAAGTAAAGCAATACTTGGACACTATCAATTGTGTAATTGTGTTAGTATTGTGAAGGTGTGAGTAGATTTTGTGGTTAGAAGATCATTTGGAGTTGCATTTGGTTGTGGGTATTAGAGATTCGGCTTGAATACACCAGATCTAGTATAGATCTATGCCGATCTATTAAACCCAACATCATTTCTGTACTTAAGAGTTAGAATCAAGTCCCGAATTGTTGTAGGTGTTGTCTGATTTGCTGTAATTGAGTGCGGAAACTTCAGATCTATGAGTTAAACGGAAGCAAAACAACAGAAACGCAATTCTAACTAACTCTAGACTCAGATCTAGATTCAGATCTAGATCAATTCTGGAGTTTTAGACCCAGTAAAGGTCCGGATCGGGACTTTTGTCTTATTGCCTTGAACTGCAGTTTGAATGAGCGTAGAGAAGATTGTACATTTAATCTTGAGGTGAAATCTCCCTTTAACACTCTCTCAGAAATTCTCAACTTGTATGGACGTCTAAATATTGGATAATCGTCTTCCAGTTGTATTCTTATCGGCTTGCCCTTATAGCCGTCTAAATGAGTGAGCTTGAAAGCATAGCAGGCCTTGTACGAGCGAATGAAAGCTCGCACCTTCTGTGCCTCTGCACCCGTGAGTCCCATCCCTATATCCATCTCCCAATCTTTCTGAACTGGCAAGATTACATTCTTTCCTAAGGACTCCAATATAGGTGCTGGCACTCCTTCTAGTTGCTAGTTGGATGAAGATGCACCATTGCCCTTTTCCAAGGCAATAGATGCTATCTTTTTATCATGAACATGAGCCAAAGGAGGTGCTTTCTTTATAAAAAATACCTTGCTAAAGACTTCCTTGGCATTCTCCTTACCCAATTCTTGGGCCAATGCCGCCAAGACCGTTTGACCTCTTAGTTCATCTTCTACAACCCATTCAAAGGCACCTCCATCCCGGGTCTTCATTCCTCTAAGGGTTGTATCCGAGGCTTGCTTACTCTCTAGCCACACCTCTGCATCTGGATAAATCTTTTTTGAAATATCATGAGGTGTCATTCTACCCTGTGCCCCCTAGCTTGAAGACTTGGCCCCCAGATGTCCATCCAAGCCACCATTTTGATGCGCTTGAGCTGCTAGACACACCCCCAGAAACCAAGTCATGGAGTTTAAATCCATGGCTTGTCCAAGGATGTGGCGGCGTTGAGACTCTGTAATTCCAGGGCCAGCTGTTGTACCTGTCAGAAAGCCCATGACTCTCTCCCGTTCATCAACACAAGGCTCACGAAGACTTTGTGTACCAGTATCAAATACTAAGCCTGGTCCTCCTTCACGAAATGCAAAAGAACGAAGATAACTCATGAATGTAGACAAAGCCAAACGAGGCTCCTCTACATTATTTATCAAGGCAAATGGGGCTGAATCTACCTGCACCACTTGTTGAAAAATGCGTCTAACATCTAAAATGTGGTCAACATGCCTTCCTTGTGGACGTGTAAGTTGCATCAATGTTGCTGAAACTCTTCGTGCGCAAGCCAGGTTTGTCCATTTTCACCGCAACTGATGTGCATATGAACCAAGAGCTGCTGCATCCACTAGTATTGGTTCTCTAAGATGTATGCACACCTCTGCTGCAGCATTTCGAAATTGTGCATTGATCACCCCTAATGGTGGGACATTCTCAAAGATATAGGCTAGAGGAGTGGCTTGAAGGCGTTGCCACCAATTCAACAACCGCAATAGCTCCCAAAATAGAGCAGATCGGGGGTGTTGGAGGCCTTGACCTCGCCCAGCTCGGGAATGCCCTTGGCAAGGCCATCCAACTGTCACAAGGTCCACTCTTTCTAACATTTGAAGATCCTCTTGGCCAATCAAAGCAATGTCCGATGGTAAACGTGACATACAACCTTGTATGTCACTTGCGGGTAATTGCGTTGGATATCTCATCTGTAAGTGTTGAAGATGATGCTTTGGTGTTGTGCTAACAATGGCATTATTATCCACATATGTATAACTTTGTATAGATAATCCAGCTTTTAAAGCAGCAGCCAATCCGTACCAAGTCCAGCAAATAGTTCCACAAGAACTATGCCCCCAACCTCTTTGTGAAGCTCCACAAGCTTTTGCAAAGAAGGTGTGAGCCACAAAAACGGCTCACGGTGATGAATGGACCTCACATCGGGTCCATTAAGGCTAATGAGTGGTGAAAATGGGTTATCCCATGGACTAGCTCGTGGTTTTTTGATTAAAATGGCCAAGTGGCCTTTCCCCTCACTAAAAGAGGAGCCATTTATGGGCAATCGCGGAATTTATGTAGTTAGCCAAAAATGAAGAAAAAAAAAGGGAATAAACCAGAAAAGAAAAGCAAAGAGAGAAGGGAAAAAAGACAAAAGAAAATTAGAAAAGAATTAAAATGAGTAGTGGTGGAGAAGAATTTACCTCCTATCGAGTTGTAGACCGTATTCGGTCACGATGAAGAAATCACGAAACCAAAAAAATGGGAGAAGAAGAAGGAGGATGGTGAGGAGAAAAGAAAAAAGAATGGGGCGTTAAAAGCCCTTAAAAAAAAATAGTCAAAAGGGTTTAAAAAGAAGTGGAAAAGAATCCTCATCAATCACTAAGTAAATTAGGAATTCCCCCAAGCAAGGGAATTCAAGCTAGGTAGAGTTAGATTTTTTTTGCATCCTTGAATTTAACTTAATAGCTCACTTATTGAGATCATGCACACACATGTGGCATGGAGTCAAAGTTTAGATTTAGATATTCCTTGGTTAGTGGGACACCCACTTGTGTTAAATGCAAGGGTGGCTAGTGATTTATTAGCTTTTAGTTACTAGTTGTTTAGTGTGACCATTAATGTGCCCACCCAAAATGGCGGCTGTGAACGACGAAGGGAACGACCTTGGGAACAAAGAAGGGAGCAAGGGCCTTGGGGTTACCCCCTTGGAGGGCGCTCATTCGAAGTGTGGGAGGTGGGAGTGAGAGAGGTGTGTGGAAGGAGAGAGAGAGGTAGGGTTCAGATTTCCCCCTCCTGTGGGCTGGAATTTCATTCAATCGTTGCGAAAATAGGAGAGTAGATAGATTAGAACGTTGGCTTTCCAACAAGCTCAAGAACGTTTGGATCGGAGCTGTGACGACGAAGATACGGGCGGCGGAGTGAGGACGACCAGCTGGAGGATCGGTGGCGGATCTCATACGGCCTCAGGTTTTCCCTCGTCAGTAGCGGAGTTCTTGTCCAATCAAGCTAAGATTTTAGGAGTAGATAGATTAGAACGTTGGCTTTTCAACAAGCTCAAGAACGTGCAGATCGGAGTTGTGACGACGAAGATACGGGCTGCGGAGTGAAGAGCACCAACAAGAGGAGCAAGATCACGAGCTGAACAAGAGGAGCAAGATCACGAGCTGAAGAAGAGGAGCAAGATCACGAGCTGAACAAGAGGAGCAAGATCACGAGCTGACAAAGCAAGTCGAAGGCTAAGGATGGAGGGTGAACCGAATTAAATCAGGGAGCCCCTTTTCTTTTCTCCCTCGAACCTCTTCAATTCCATGTGTATGACTTGAACCCTAATTTTCTAGTTACAAAAAATCACGCGGAAGCGCTGCCAAATTTTCACTAGGATTAGGGTTTGCTATCAACTCAACCAAATAATCGGTTTAATCTACAATAGTAAGTGAAGGCAGCTGGAGGCTCATGCATGGTATAGTGTTTGAGTAGGGCCACTTGTGTGAATGCATGTGGTATACACGTGAATTGTGGTGCACGATTTTGAATAAACATGTATGTTAAGTGTGCACTGCTGGTCGTTGGCTGTGAGTCCCGGATTGAGTCAACCGGTTAATTGAAGGCTGCCATCGTGTTAAGCAAGAAAAACTAATAAGAATACAAAAAACAAACGTAAAAAACGGAGTCATAATCACGAAGATAATGAAGAATTAAACTTTTAACATAAAAAGAGGAGCCTGTCTGCTGGTTGCTGCTGTCAGGGTCGCACTTGGGCCTGGAATTGGTGGGTAAGGTGCTAATCAAGTTCACAAGGCGAAATTGAACCTAATGGAGCTTTAAAACATTGGAAACGGAGCTGTGAGGCGGAATTTATGCTTGTCTAAAGGTTGGATTCAACCTAAGGCTGAATTCAGCCATCACATCACTAATTATTAATGAACCCTCTTAAGTGACCACGCCTTGGGTCATCATGCTTGTATGAATGGTTAAAGTATGTTTGCACAAGGGGCTGCATCCCATATGTAGGATCTTGTGTTCAAGATAAGCCACCCCATTAGGGGGCGGTTTTTTTGGCTCACAGAAGGCCTTGTATATTTTGGCTCCCTAAGGTGTTGGTCCAACCTTTTTCACCAATTCTTGGCATTGATCCATCAAGCCATTTGATGAAGTCCAAGGTGGCGTTGGATCCTTTGGATGGCTAACAGACTTGCCCAATTGAGTTGACACTTGCATGTCTGATTGTGGAGGTGAATCCAATGAAGACATATTTCCCTCAAGTAGCAAATCACCAGATGCAAACCACTCGGCAACGCATCTATACATCGCTATTTGTCCATATACTAGGTCTGCATTGGCACCAAAGGTGATACGGAGTATTTCCTTCCTTCCATCTCCTTGAAACCAACCTGGTCTAAACCATACCTCCTCAGTCCAACAATCATGACCAAAACCAATGGGGTACAATGCCTATTGCCTTAAAAGTATATCATAAGTAGTGGCACCTGTGATCACACATCTTACAGATATGTGAGTATATGTATCGTTGCCCACCTTGAATTGTAGCCTGAAAGGTTCTTTTGTAAGCCCTGTTGGATGTTCTGTGGCCTCAAGAGATGTTGCAATTGTAAAAAGACATGGATCAAGGTCTTCTGCTTTAATACCAAGGTTCTCTGCTAGGTTCTTTCCCAAAATAATTGATTGAGCCCCTGTATCAAGCAAAACCTTTTGTAGGTACACCTTAGATCCATTACTTCTAGCCACAAAAAATACATGGCCTGAATTGGCTAATTTAACCACTTCTGGCTTCATCTGCAAGCGCTTACGAATTGCCCTGGCTGGAATATTAGCCAAGTAGCTTGTAGCAACCTTCATATCATCTCCCAAATCAAGATGATTCTCACTCAAATGTAGGCCGCTATCAAATTCTACTGCCAAAGGAAGTTCCTTCTTCCAATCCTTCCAGCGCCTGAGTGCATTAGTTGCCTCAGAAGCGGCTTGTTTCCTTATACCTTCTATATCTTTAGTCACAATAGCCTCTTCTGTTTCCTTCATGGCCACATTGGCAGGTAATTGCACTTTCATTTGCATTATCTTTCCAGCAATATAATAGACCATAGCTACATCAAAGTTCAAACTCTGCACTTGCATGCCTGAAAACAATGGAATCTCTAATACCTTAAGCGCCAATTTCTTGATCATATCCTCCTCCAAAGATGTTTTGTCCTCATTGGGACTTTGGTTGAGAAGTGGTTTGGTTGCCACATCTGCAAGACCAAATGTCAAGGGCAATCGTGATTGTCCAATATTGTCCGCACGTCCTTTGTGGCGTGCACCAAGCTCATTATCAACCAACACGGGATCTCAAAGTATATCTGATGTCTGTGATGGTGTCTTCAACTGTGACCTTGTTGTTGCAACTGCCATCAACTCTCCTTGGGCTCCATACTCAAATCTATCATACCCTGGTTGTTGAGAGGCACTATGTGCCGGTCTTGATTCGAAGGTTGCACGTGTTTGCTTACTTGTTGGTGTAAGCAACAATTCCAAGCTATTTTGCAATTCACCCATACGTGCCTCCAAACTATTAGTTCCAGAGGTTGATCCACTCCCTTGTGGTTGAAAAGATTGAGGCCTCAATTGCAGATTCTTAATCCAACATTGAGCCTTTGTATGCCCTATTTGTCCACAAGTAGGATGAGAGCATTTAGGAGGAGAGCTGGCAGGCTTGCCTTGACTTTGTGTCTTCGTTTGTTGACCCTTGTCAGCTGCTTTACCTTTACTTCCATTTGCACCACCTATACTATCATAAGGCTTTGGGCAATCCTTCTTGCTATGGCCTAATTCTCCACATCTCCAACACCTCATACGAGAATTTACAGGTGTTGCCTCTTCTGCAGCCATTGCAACTTGCTGAGGTGGCTATGAACTTGCATCACCCTTGCTTGGACCTCCAGTAGCAGCTTTAAGTTGACTTGTCATTGTTCTCATAATGGATGATAACCTTCCAACTTCTTCCACACACAACCCTCGGTCAAATTGCTCTGCTATTGCAAATGCTTGAGCTAAGGTAGCTCGACCTCCATACATCAATAGCATATGAGGATGTGCCATCTCTCGGATCTTCTTGTCTTGTTTTCCCATGTAAAGCTCCACCAATTGCCGCTCTGTACATGCATCTCCACTTTCACGAGCAAACCTTGCAAGGCGTGCATATATAATCCTTAGAGTATCTCCAACTTCCTTCTTGAAATCCTGAATGTGGCGCATACGATCACGTCTTATGCCACCAAACTCAACCTCCAGGTGTTCAAAGAATACTACCAACGGATCAAAGTAAGGCGGAGGTCCAATAGTGGCTATGGCCTCCGTGGATGCTCTGGACAATCTAGATATGAATGTGACTGCTGTCCTTGAGGCGGCGCTCTCTCTAGCCCTTCGAGCCCTGGCTGCTGCTGCTTGAAGCCTTGTTGTCTGTGTTGCATCTCCACTTGTCGAGACTTCCTCATCATCACCATCATCATCATCCAATGCTCTAGCTGCAGGGATAGCAACACCCTCCTTCAATGTTGTATCCAACTCCACGCGTCGCGTCCAGTAGTCCTCAACAACATCAAGATCTTCCTTGTGGTCTTCAAACCACGCATCATATGCTTGCAATGCTTCAAACTCCAAATGGTTTGGTAATTGCTCAAAGGCCCACTAATCATTAAACAATGGATTACGTTGCTTCATTAGTCTTTACCATGATCGAAACCTGGTCTCCCAGTCCTTGAAGGCTATACCTTCAGCTCTTCCTGAGTATCGATCTCGAACCATGGATCTACCACCGTGGTCATCCATGTCCTCAAAGGCACTAAACCCCCAAGGTTTAGATGGATCAACCGCAAAGAGGGGCGTATGTGCACCCTCTTCAAGTTCTTCGTCGTCGATGTCCTCCAAATATACCTTATCGGATACCGATGAATACTTTGGTGATCCGTAGTCTTTCTTACGTGTTTGTACCATCAACTAATAAAATATCATAGCTTGATGTGCATGCAACAAACCATTCTTGAAATGGAGCAATGAGTAGAAAGTTATTCACTTCTAAGTCTTGAACATCACCAAGGCTTGTAGAAGCCGGTTAGAGGTTGTTGAGAACCTTGAGGTTAAGCCGGATGGGGGAGGAATAGGACTTGGATAGGTGACCAAGGGAACTAGGTCGAAATTTCCTAGATTCTCTAGGCTTCGCCTCGTGAAGCCCGCAGAACTCGGGAACTCGGGAACTCGGGAACTGAAGAACTCGGGAACTTGGGAGCTCGATAGCTCGGTAGCTCGGTAGCTCGGTAGCTCGGTAGCCTTCCGCCTTCGAGCCCTATCATTTCTGGCCCCCGATTACTTTATTATCTTTTTACTAATTACGCCACAGTAAACTGGCAGTAATTGCCCATTTATCCTCGCAGTAATTGCAGAGTAATTTAGTTATTATGTACCCTCGCGGTAATTAATTACCAGCTACTATTATCCGACAATAATTACCCAGTTACTATTGCCCGACAATTACCCTTATCTCCAAAGTCAACTTCCGGTCTAGTCACCCTTACCTCCAAAGTCAACTTCGTCTCTCCCAAAATTTCTTCTATCAACGTTGCAAGTTGCAACTCCGACAACAACTCCAAAATACCTCCAAAAACAACCGCTCCCAAATACAAGTGCTCCAAAAACCTCCGACGCTCCACTGTCTTTTGCTGCCGCTCCAACTGCTGCTGCTGCTGCTCCAACTACTGCTACTGCCGCTCCAACTAGTGTTGCTGCCATTGTCGCCACACCTCCGCAGCACCTCCGTAGCGTCTCTACAGCGTCTACGGTCCTCCGTACATCCGCAACGTCGTCTTTCGCACTAAATTCCAACAACTCAAACAAACTAGATTCTAGTCAAGAAATGAAGATCACATCCCTTCTTCTTACTCTATTCCTATAGAATTAGTCGAGAAAAGTGAAGAAAGAGAAGAAACCGCGACTAAGCTTTGTATTACATGGCAAACCGCCAACTTTCAAGAAGCCTCCAAGCCACACATCCTTCCAACTCTCTCGTCTACACCCAAATCTGAACTTGACAAGAATGAAGGTGACATGGGCGGCTTGGGGTTACAACCACCCTAAACCAGTCCTGAAATAACCCCTTTCACACTTCCAAACTCGCCTAGTGTTAATTCAACCCTATTAAGTGACTTTAGGTCCTACCTAGGCCCCCCTTTAGGCTATACTAACAATAAAACTATACTACCAATCCCTAAAGAGACACTTAATCTTCACCGTTGCCATATGCCATGACAGACAAGTTGGCATGAATTGATTGAAAGGGTCTAGGAAATTTTCCCCTGAAGACTCTATTTCCTTGAAGAGTATTATTGACGAGTAAAAGTCAGCTAAGGTTACTCACTTTTGGGCAAAAAAATATACCCAAAAGTATATTTTTTTGGCCAAAAAAACTTGATTTTGTCCAATTTTATGGAAAGAAAAGGTTTTTCTTAAGAAAAAATTATGTTTCAAGATGGATCTTATATGCATGATGTATCTGATTGGATAAGAAATCAAAGAAAAAATCAACGTTGAGTCCTATTTTAGGAGCCTTGAAGAAATACCTCATTTTTTAGCAATAAAAGTGAAAATAAGTTTCTGTTTCAAAATTTTCAATTATAATATATGAACACATTATGGCATGAATGGGTCCCAAAATTTTTGAAGTGTTTAACTTCCTAGAACTCTCAAAATAAGTATATTTGGCAAAAGTCATATACTTGTGACAGGTATATACTGATGAAAGATATACCTATATTGGCTTAGCCGTAAGTCAGAACTCAACATTTTTGAGTTTCCTAGACTTTAAATCAAGGCAATTATCACATTCCATCAATAGATTTCCAAGATGGATCCCACATTTGCACTATGCAGCAAAAGAAGTTTCCAAAACCATTTGTGACACTATAAATATACCACCTTAGTGGACTTTCACCCTGACATACTTTGAATTTGGTTACACTTTGGCTCGAGTCGAGCTAAAGGATAAACTCTCCGACTAAATTGGATGATCAATTTAGCAATCTAATGTTTGTGCTTGATTTCGTGTGTGAATAGATCTGAGAGACCGGATGGTGGATCAGCTCCAACACTTCTTCTAGCCAAAGTCCGCCGACCTTGATGATGACGATGGAGACGACAACAACCACTTGGATTGCTGGGAGCTCAAAGACCCATCAATGACACTGAAGTGGATGCTTCTTTGGGCCACATTCACAAATAATCTAGTGTTTGGTTAGACCTTTGCTCGTGATATCATTGAACCTCAGCACATCGACTTCACCACCAAAATTACGGATGTAGTCCACGAAGATTACGATCACGTTAAGTTGTTGTGTGTGACAACCACTAAGTCCGTGGAGCCTCATATGTTTACAATTGTAGTAAACAATGTTTCATCTCTCTTCTGTATCCACGATTTAGTCAATTCTCCTAGGGGGTCCAAATTTGATGAAATAGTGGCTCAGGTCGACCTCAAAATCTCGCTTAAGAAATGGAAGACTAGTAGTGGTCAGGCGCTCAAAGCAAAGGCTCTAGCGAATATACTCCGCGTCATTCTATCGAGAATGAATACCTTTGCCGCTCTAGAGAAGGCAAAAAATATCGCGGCGAGATACCCGATAGAAACTTTGATAGTTTCGGGGGCCGTGACCGGTAGCCAGGATATGAGTCAAGCGTCGGTACTGATTAGAACACCAGGTGCAAGAACAAGTCAAAGCACCCTACGCAACATGTTGTTTGCTTCCCCCGTCAAGAAGCGCTCAACTGCCAAGAAGCCTGAGACAACTTCCAGGAAGAAGACGAAGCTCGTTTCGAAAGAGGAGTTAGCCAATTCGATGGCCTTTGCACTCTCAAAGCTCCCTCAGGCGCTCGGGTTTGGAGAGGCAATCGACTACAACAACATCCAACAGATTTACCAAAAATTTTGGATGGAGTGTCAGAGCTGCTTCTTCCAAGGAGACAGAGAGAAGAAGATCAAGCTTGACGTGATGAGGCTGCACAATGCACCGCCGGAGTGGACGATCCGTGCATTCGAACCTCGCGGTATGGAGGAGTTGAAGCATTATTACCTTGAAATGCCGGACAAGACGCAGATGTAGACTCTCTGCGTCATGCCGAAGCTCGATGCTATGCCAACAACAGTTGAGGAGCTCAGCGGCTGTGACTACTACATCATCAACGGCCAACACAGTGTTGCAGCATCAAAGGCGATGATTAACGGCAACGTCCCGGAGGTAATGACATGGCACTTTTGAACATGGCAGTGTTACATTGTCTGGACGGAGGATCCGGAGAAGCTGAGGAAGATTTCCACATATTATAATCGCGTCAATCACTTGGTCCAATTCAAGCCGACATGGGCAACCAATATCCTTGGTTCTCGGGCTTTGTGGATCCAAGCTGGGCGTCCGATGCCAAAGCACTCCGCCGTAGGCATTCGCGGGTCTCACAGGTCAGGTCGGAGAACTGCACTGGAAATTGCCAATGACAAGAAGTTTGAGGTAATATATCTTAACCAAGGTCATGTACGTTAGCTCGACTCGAGCTAACTTGCATGCTTACTGACTTTTTGTACAGAAGTGAATGTTGATTCTACCACTTTTAGTGTATACTCTCCGACTTCAAGTTAGCTCGACTCGAGCTAACTTGCAGTTTCCGGATCCTTTTGGACACGTTTATGTTCTACTGTGATTGCTAACTAATTTAACCCTGCTAATGTTCTACGCAACCATTTTTGAATGCAGTTCGTGAGCGCTTCGCAATGATCGACGTTGCAAAGAGCCAGGCACCGCTAAAGAAAGCCGGAAAGGCGAAGGAGCTTTTGATCACAAACGAGGTGAAGATCATCACCTCGATCGATGAGACCTTCAAACTCTGGTCAAATGTCATCTCTTCGGCAGCGCATGGCGACCTCATCAATGTCGATTCGACATCGGCGCCCCTGTCAAAGTTCAAGGACGCCAAGTCTTGGGTGGCTGAGAAGGATGAGGTTTTGACGTGTGAGTTCTTCAAGTTTTTCGGCAACATGACCAAGGCTGATCACGCAAAATTGTGCAAGTACATTCTCAATTGATCACGGCCATTGTGAAAACTACCTTATCCTAAGGTGGTTGTGAAGCAACCGCAATCTGTGCTTGAGGATTGCTACAACGTCCGGGACAAGGTGGATCAAAGGAAGAGGAAGGGGGTTGCTCGAATGGAGCTTCAAGTGATCAGGCCGGAGCTGGGTCTCTTTGACAGCATTGGAGCGTACAGTCAGGGCAACTAGCAGAAGTTTAAGAAGGACTACAACGTCAACAAGGCCTCAAAGAATGCCCTCTTAGATTGGGGTCCACGAGATTTGTACTACGCCAACTTGAGGCAGACGCAGTTTCGCAACTGCAAATGTGAAGATCTCTCTCCGTATGCCAAGGAGTTCTTCAGAGTCTTACTCAATGTGCGGTCGCGGTTTGTTCCACCTCAGGGGGCCTTGCATTTTTGTTCGTACAAGGCGGCGACGAATTTGCTCGGGACGTGGCCTTCGGATTCCTGGCGCAACTTGGGCTGCAACGTGAAGCTCGCCATCATTGACTTCCGGAATATCCCTGGTTTCTCTGGGAAGGCAACGTCGTCGTTGGAGAGGCCCTTCTTCAACGAGTTCATGACGATGTTCGCATCGAAAGGGCAGCCTCCCTTCACCGATCTTCTAGCCTGGCTCTTCATTTGCGGCGACGAGCAGTCACACCTTCAAGTGACAGCGTTTGCCGAGGGCCCGTCGTTGTGCCATGTTTACGATGTGCTGCAGTCGAAGTATCTTCCCTCCGAGAACGAGCGCTTCGAGGGATTTGCGCCAAAGAGCAACAACGCTCTCGACCTTGTTCGCCTTCTCTTTCTTTTCAAGAAAGAGCTCACGCAGATCCCGGCAGTGAAGAAGACCTACGCAGCTTCGAAGCATGAGTTGCACACCAAGTTGCGTAAGTACAACGAGCTGGCGTACGCTATGAACATGAATGAGCTGAGGATGGAGTTCTTTATCAAGGTCTTGGAGCAATTCTGCAAGAAGGGGGAGGCAGTTGTCCAGTTGTTTGGCGGGACGAAATTACTAATTGCGAGCATGGCAAGTTTTTCTGCAGTTTAGCTCGAGTTGAGCTAAACAGTTCATACCCTTTCTGACTTATGCATGGTTTTGAAGAGGTCATTTTTATGCTTTTGTAGCATGACACTTTAGCTCGAGTGGAGCTAAAGTGTTGGCTTATACTTATATGATTTTCTAGCTGTAATCAATGGTGTCGTAACCTATCAAGTTGTAACAGCTGAGTATTCGTACCGAAAATTGTTTGTAGTCACTTTAGCTCGATTCGACCTAAAGTGTAACTTGTCTAATCCATTGGTGTGCAGATGTTGGATCTTGAAGCATTCTACATCTCCCACGACACCAATGAGCAGGAACTCAACGACGCCATGGAGGTCGCGTAGACATTGGATCGGGCCGATTTCGTCGTTGGTGCGTATCACGTCAACGCGGAGATCTTCCCCGAGCTCGGTGAGGCCGTTGCCAAGGGGCAGGGAAAAGCAAGTATTGACCTCCTCGATGAGAAGGAAGATGTAGACCCGAGTAACCTACTTGTGTGTCCGAGCTCGAGCACGGCCACTCCGGATAATGAATCCCATGATGATTTCGATACCGCCACTCCGCCAGAGTTTCAAAGTGGCTCTGAGTCTGAAGCGGGAGACACAGTCGCTACCTCGCGGCAGCGTCTCGAGTTCCTAGAGTTGGAGTCGCTGGATATCTCCGAGAGGCCTCATTCAGCACCGACGTTGGGCGGGTCTTCCGCTCGGCCCGCGGCCAAGAAGAGGAAGGTCGCCAGCGCCAGCAGACACTCTCCGTTGGCTACGGCGAGCAGCGCTCATGATGAGAGCAGGTTGATCTTCCTCGAGAAGAAACTCGAAGAAGAGGCCACCTAGCGAAGGTTGATGGAGCAGCGGCTAGCGGAGCGTGACGAGGAGCTCAGGGATCTACAGTGGAGGCGCGACAAAGAGATGAAGAGGGACCCAGATGAGAGGCATGCCAACATGATGCTCATGATGCAGAGATTCATGTCGACTAATCTGCCTCCTGTCTCTGGGACACCACCAGCAGTTATTGTTGCAATCCCTCAGCCTCCCGTTTCAAGAGAAGAACGGACAAGGAGTCTGTCCCGCGATTCGCTGCTTCCGGAGGCGGTTCCTCGCCCGTCTCTGTGGGAATCCGTTCCCACATGGTGCCGGAAGTTAACTTAAAAATCCGGCTAAAACAAAAAAAATTAGTTAAATAGTTATGATAGTCCGCGCTAGAATACAGCCAATAGTCCTCAGATAAGGTTAAAGGTGGAAGGACCGGACTGCAAACCCTAATTATGCCAAAAACCGTTAAAAGCGGAGCCGGAGCAGTTACCGGAATTCCTGGGGCAGTTAATTATTCGGAACCGTCAGCCGGAACCGTCGCCATCAACTGTCATCATGACTCCATACTAACTACCGGACTACTTAAGGATGGGATTCGGGGGGGGGGAAACTCTTTCTTCTCCATTTCTTCCTCGCGTTCCAGGGTTTCAAATTAGGGTTTTCTTCTGTCCTTTCTATCTCTCTCTTTCAGGTTCTCTACTTGCTGGCTGTTAGGGTTCAAAGCTTAGACGGTTAGAACGGACGTGTGTCTGTTAGGGAGGGCTTTTGTGAGGACGGTGCGTGCAGGGACTACATTGAGTGACTGTGAGGTGGTAGGAATTCCATGAAGTCTGTGTCGATGGCCAAGAAGAAGCGGACGGGTAGGGATGGGCGCGGCCAGAGAGACGAAGAACCGGCTGTTGCGCTCCTACCCTTGGTACGCGTCCTCCCGGACATTCCAAAAGACCTGGAAGAGTTTAACCTGCTGAAGTCAAGGCTAAAGACGATGGGTTGCGAGGGTTTGCTCGAAGTCCCATGGGGCATGCGGGAGGAGGTCTACGTCCGGGAACTCATAGGCACCCCGGACGAGAAGTACAAGGGGCTGATGAGGGCCCATCTGGAAAGTTGGGGAGTTCCGGAGTAGTCCCAGACGTATGACTTCCGGAGCGACCGCACCAAGGTAGTAGAACAGCGGGACGAGTTCTTGGCGGAGGAGTTTGGCGGCCAGGCGGACCCGAAGGACGGCTACAACCTACAGGACCTTAAGCACCTGGATGCCCAACTCATGCTAGGGTTTTTAAACCCTATCTTCTATCCGGAAAAGCCGAAGCGGTTGGTAGCGAAATGCGCCTGCACCTTCCTCGGGGCACTCCAGGAGAAGATAGTCGTAGACTGGGGGACGCTCATGACGGACATGATCAACCGTCTTGTAGCCAACCTCCAGAGGGTGAAGAAGACGGCAACACCCCTGGCATCCTACGTGGTGCACCTTTATGCGCATCACCAGCAGCTCACTCCAGCGGAAATTCGGACGTATGATATAGTCCTCAACTTCCAGAAGTACGGAGGAGACGAGTCTGATGAGGGAGAATCCGGGGAGGAGGAGCCAGCTCCGGAAGCAGCAACCACCAGCACTCCGGAAGGCCGGAAGGCCCTGAAGAGGACTCGGGAGAAGGAACCCGAGATGGAGAGCCCGGGCATCCACAACTCCTCCGCATCGTCCGGAGAAGACAACACCATATTCGTTATTTTGGGAGATTTTCAACCTCCCAATTTAATGACAGTTTAGGTCTAGTCCACCTAAATTGTACCCACAGATTAGGTACTTCACCGAAACTGGACAAAACAACCAATCGCTGAAATATTCAAATGGCCATAACTTACTCAGATTTTGTTCAAATTGGGCATATGAGGTATTTTTGACATCTAAAGAAGAATTAGATGTCAAAAAACACCTCATATGCCGAATTTGGACAAAATTTGAGTAAGTTATGGCCATTTGAAAATTTCGACAATTGGTTGTTTTGTCCAGTTTCAGTGATGTACTCAATTTGTGGGTACAGTTTAGGTCGACTCGACCTAAACTGTATTTTCCCAAAATCATGGAATTTTCCCATTATAACGAATATGGTGTTAGACGAGTCCGGACCCTCACAAGGGACCAGCCGGAAGAGGAGGAAGGTGGATCGGTACGACTCCAAGGGTCAGCTCAAGCTGATGGATGAGCTGACCCGCGACATTGGTTAGAGAGTGGGGATCCTTAAGGAGACCAACAACATCATCACCACCAGCGTGGGGCAGATCTTCCGGAGTCTGGGCGTCGAACGACTAGAGGATGCAGATCTTCCGGAGCCAGGAGATGGAGACGAAGGCGTTGCACACCCAGATTGCTTCTCTGTACAAAGTCAGTACTGAGAATGAGCGGAAGACGAAGAAGTACCTGGCGGAGGCGGCTTTGGTGGTGACGGCTCGGAAACTGGCCGAGGAAAAGGCCAACGCTTCCGCAGCGGCCTTACTGGAGGTCCGGGCCTTCATGGATATTCTGGTTGACGTGGTCAACCGGAGCCGGCTCTTCACCGAACTCGTGGAAAAGAAGGAGAAGGTCACCCGGGCTAACATCATCCGATTCCTCCTCGATCACGCGGATAAGATGGGACGAACCTGGGAGCAAATGAAGCTGCTGGTCGACAGCATCGTCGTGGAGTATCCGGAAGAACCAGCAGCACCTGGTCCGGAAGACACCCCGACCACCACACGAACCGCAGCTCCTCCGGAACCACCAAACCAGACCACGCCAGCTCCGGGAACCTCCGTGAATCTGGAGTCCCTGGATACTCCGCCACGGACACCAACAGAGGGTATTGTACTTCCCAACCCCAGTACGAGTGAGATCCTGAAGAGGGTTCCGGATATCCTGTCGCCACCTAATATGCGGCTGCCAGATCCGCCGGTGGAAGGCGACCTTCTAGGTGCACCAAGGTCCGTATCCCGGAGGTTGGCAGACGGACCCAGGAGCCCTTCCGGAAGCTACAGGGACTTGGTCCAGGAGACCGAGACAACTTCCGTGGCATGGACACTAGCACCTCCGATTCCGGAAGGATCACCGCAACAGCCACCTCCACCCCCGGATGCCAGTACTCCGGTAGCAGTTGTCTCGCCAGCAGCCGGACCATCAACTCGGAAGACTAACCTTTCGCCGGCAACGTCAAAGAAGGCGAAGGGCAAGGCACGCGTTCCGGTAGAGATCTCTCCCTCCCGCCGGAGTGGGAGAAATTAGGGCCTTGGAGCTCCAACTTAGGATTAGATAGGTTTTGAATTTCTTTGTCTTCTTGTCTCAAGGTCAGAGTCCGGATCAGCTGCGACTAACGATGGGGCCCCAAGAGCACCCGGCTGCTGCCGGAACCAATAACCCGTTTTGTAGATTAAGTAGGAATTCCGGAGACGGAATTGTTCCGTGATTTATGGATCTGAGATCCGATCTCGAACTTTTGCGGATTTCTCGGATCTTTTAGATAAGATCTAGCGGACTTCCCGTAGATAGGTAGGAGGAAAGACTAAGTTTAGTCAGGACTTAGTTAGTACTTAGTAGTAGGGGTTTGGGCAAAACCCTTTTATCTTGTTCATTTCACTCGGAAATATAGGTTATCCTTTTGCACTAGATTTGCTACCTTGTGTTTTGTTGTGACGTGTGGGTCCTGTGAGTGACGGATCCATTCTTGAGGGTATGGTTGTGTGAGAAATTCTTCTGGAATAGGGTAATTCACTTGTTTTGCCGGAGGGGGAAGTTATCGAGGGCACTGTTAGGAGATCGCTCGGGAGAGCTGGAGAGAACTATTGCAGAGGTGTCCCAGGTAGTCTCCAGGGTCCGGAAGTAGCCAGGAGGGGAAGAGATGAACTCTAGAGGTGTTCTTGGTAATCTCTAGTTTACGGAAGAAATCGAGCTAAACTGCATTCCGGTCAATACCGGAGTTCTCCCCTAAGATAGGAAAAAGCCTGATACCAATACCTAGATGGAATAATCATAGCGAACCGTGAGACTTTGCTCCGGAGAATTATAGTCATACCCCCCGGAATGTTGTTGTAGCCCGGATTAGTCTTTGTGTGACCGCATCCGGAAGGCCTTCCGGATGTCGTGAAAGCCGACGTCCGGCAGCAGCAATCAAATTACCAGTTAGCATAGTAGAGAGAGTGGTGTTCGGTCACTATAAGTTCCGGACAGTGGGTGCCTAGCCACTTTAAGTCACAGGGCAGTGGGAAACCCAGCCACTTACACAAAACAGGGTCAGTGGACTTCGGCCACTCGCTTAAAAACTCCAGGAGACTCTTTGAGGAGGAATAGAGACAAATCAAACTACCCTCCTGATTTCCGGAACCTACTCTCCGTAAACCATTGTAAGTAATCCGGATTCCGGAAGGATCCGGATCTAACCTAAGTTAGAAAAGACTATAGCTAACTCGTAACTGAATTGCTTTGTTAAGCTTAGTAATCCGGAGTATTGGAAAGAAGATATTTAGGTCTCTGTAGAACGAAACCGGTGCGGTTACTTTGGGAAGCTCTTAGTGACGATTGGGAGCATTCCGGAGGAATATTGTCTCTACGAACTGCAACAGTCTCCATGGAGGTATGTGAGCGTCACTTTGGTTGATAATTCTACAGGACTGTGATTGTCGGGCGTCTGTAGATTCCTTGCTGGGCTCGGAGGAGTTCGCGCTTTCCCTTCGGAGTAAAGGCCTTTGTTGCACTCTGCTGCAACCGCGCAGTCAACTATGGATTATTCGACCATGGCAGTGGACGACGGAGTTGTTGAAAGCCTTATTGCGCGGGAGCCAATTCATGATAGAATCAACTCCCCTGTGCCATAGTGGCCTCGTTCGGTTCCAGGGTCTCCGCGTCTAAATCTGGATAATTGTACTCCGGCAAAGCATATTCTCTATGACGGTTTTAAGGATGCTACTTACCCACGCTCGCTCACGGTGCGTGTTATGCTCACCTCCATGTTATTGCACTATTGAGTCGTTCTTGCCTAGGCAATCTTGGTTTGTTGTTCTGCTTTAATGCACTCATGTAGTTTTGCTTCAGTTGAGCTTGTTTTTATTCATTGGATGTTAAATGTGCTATGTGAATTTACCGTTCAGCATTTTAGCTCCATTCGACCTAAAGTGCACTAGGATGGATCTTAATGATACAGTTTTCATGTGTGCCGTGTAGGAGTATTTCATCTTAAGTGTATTTGTTTGGATTGTATGTGGCGCATTGGCGCCTATTGTGCACGAACCATCTGGTAAATGTCTCCGCCCCTGTTTACTCTCAGGAAATGCTGCTAGAAACCAATGCTCTCCTTCCGCTCCCACCCACCGACACTCGTTGCCCAAATCAAACACAGACGAGGTGCGTAGGCGGGGTTTGCAGCGTCTTTTAGAGAGTCCATTAATGCAAGAGGATGGCGCAACATGGACTAGGCAGCGTCAAAGGGCTTCTTTGAAGACGCGTATAGAGGCTTATGGAGGAACTCCCTAGACCATTTGATTAGTGATAGGACGCTTTGGGTATAGAGGCTTATGGAGGAACTCCCTAGACCATTTGATTAGTAATAGGACTCTTAGATCTCTATTACACTTTAGGTCAGATAGAGCTAAATTATATGGGTTGACTGAGTAAATGCTCGGGGTAAATGAGTGTTGTGTGTGACTTTTTTTCATGAAGCGTTGAAAAAAGCTTGGATTAATGGTATTTGCTTCTTTTACCGTTACCATTTTTTTGGACATTCGGCTAATTTGGTCCATCCATGGAATGAAATATAGTATTCTTGGTACATTGTCTTTATGCTTTGCACCTACAAATGTCTATATATATTGATACTTCAAAGATCATATATTTTCAACCTTAAAGGTCATGGAAATCTCCCAATATAACAAATATGGTGTTACCCAGAGAAACCTAAACGGATAGTGGCAAAACTAGCTAGCCTTATACTGGGATCGATGAGAGGGAAGTTGTCCGTCGATTGGGGAGCCATCATGGACGAGCAGATAGACCACATAGTCAAGAACCTGCCGAAAAGCCGGAAAATCCCAACAGCCCTCTCCACCTACGTAGCCCACATGTATGCGAAGCAGAAAATGTTGTGTCCGGAGGAGCAGAACGATTATAACAACCTGCTCAACATCCAGTCATATGGAGGGATGGAAACAGAGGAGGAGCAGGAAGTTTTGGAGGACTCTGAGACGGAGAAGTCGTCGTCCCCTCTCATCCTCAGGAGATTCCGGAAGCGGAGTCGTTCGGTTGAGAAGACTCCAAAAGCTGCCGGACCCAGCCAGCCTCCGGTAATAGTACAGACTCAAAGCCCGACCGAGGCACCACCACCCAAAGAAGCTGAAGACAAACGGTTCACGACCGGATCAGAACCGGGACCGAGGTAGGCCCCAAATATCATTGGCGACATTCCGGTGGACGTTAATGAGCTCTGCAGACATATCGTCTGGCGGACCAGGATCCAGGAAGGGGAAATCCGGGAACGGCACACCATGATCTTAGCCATCATGGAAGCGGTAGGTACAAAGGATTCTGATGACTTCATTCCGCGACTCACCCGGATAAGGCCAAGGAGAGCTCAATTGTAAAGCTGGAGCAGGAAAATGACAACTTCACCTAGACCAACATCCTGCTCTGGGCGCAGGTACGACAAGCAGAGGCCGCAAGAGATGCAGCCCAGCAAACAAGAGTTGCGGCAGAAGCGAAGGTCTAGGCAACCACTCAAACTTTGACGGAGATTCGCACAGCGCTGGATTTTCCGGTGGATACCGTCAACTGGGCTCTTTTCTACACTGAGTGTCTCGAGAAGAACGAGAAGCTCAACACGGGGTAGATCATCTGGTTCATCCTGGACCACAACCGAAAGATGGAGGGTACCTGGAGCAAGATGCAGGAGTTAGTGAAGAATCTGACTGCCGCAGCCCCTCTAGCACCAAAGGTTCCAATTTCGGAAGCAGCACCTCCGGCTCCAGACACCGCAGGTCCATTTGGAACCACTACAGGGCCATCCGGATCTCTATCCGGACCGGAAGCCGGATCTCCGCTTAGACCCACAACGGGCTCTTCACCCAGAGCTGCAGCCAGCACACCTCAGACCCCTACCGGAGGCTTCATCGACCTCGTAGAAACTCCGGATTTCAACTCTCCGATGAGTTGGAATCGGGTGGCCTTTTCGAGCACGGAGAGTATTCAAAAGTGGCAGGAGATGCTGGGAGATCCCTCACAGATATCCCCATTGCCCTTCCGGATCCCGTCAGAGTCTCCGTCTTTGGTTCCACCGAAGACGGCCCCTTTACCTAGAAGCTCTACAGCGATGCCCATGGACGTCAGTCCTAGTGGAAGCTTTCAGGACCTCCCGAGCCTTTAAGTCCGGACAGTTGTTCCACCAATCCGGACAGCAACAGTAGAAGATCCGGAAACACCTTCAGGACCGAAGAAGCAGGCGCGTGCCTCCGTGCCAGAGCTGCCAGCTATCATTCCGGCACGCCCGGAAGCCAACGCAGCACCGTGAGAGGTAACCCCTACGCGCCGCAGTAGTAGGAAGAAGAACCAGGTTACACCGTAGATAGTGACTCTAGTGCTTCGGTTTGATAGCGACTAATGGTGGGCTCAAGGTTGCACCCGGCTATCACACCATAGGCTAAAGAAAACCCTAAACTAGGTTTTTAGTTAGATCCGAGAAAACCGGATCTGAGATCCGGAACTTTCGGATTTGAGTTTTGAATTCCAGATTTCTAGGGATAAGTTCCCTTTTACTTTTAGGATAGGATTTTTCGGATTTCCAGCTGATAGGATAGGATTTTTCGGATTTCCAGCTGATAGGATAGGATTTTAGGATCAGGAGTTAGTGGTTACTTAATAGATGAGCCTTAGTCGGCTCATCGTCTTGTTTTCTCTTTCATGAAGAGTATTTTCCTGTTAGTATACTTTCTCTTCAGGAATCTATGGTATTGGAGTATAGTTTTGTGGAGAAGGAATAAGATCCATTGTGGTTGATGTCTAGTGAATATAGTTCTTATGTGGGAAGTGTTATAAGGGTTGTGCCTAGTACAACCGATTGGGGCTTGCCTTGGGAAATCGCTCGGAAGAGCTCAAGGAGAGGTTAGGTAGAGTCTGACAATCCAGTAACCCGAAGTAGCCTGGAGGGGGAAGGAGGGTACTGCAAGGGTGGGCCTGGTAGCTCCTAGGGCACGAAGAATCCGTGTGAACCCAGATTTTGGTTGCGGCCAGAATTTCCCCTAACGATAGAAGAGAAAGCCTGAGCTGTATGTCTAGAAGGAAGTCTAGGTATAAATCTACGACACTCATCCAATAGAACCACTGAGCATCAACCAGAACGTCGTTGTAGTCCAGACGAACCTCTGAGTGACCGCATCCGGAGGGCCTTCCGGATGATGTGAGAGTGCGAGTCCGGCAGCAACAAACCAACTACCGGTTAGCAAAGTAGGAAGAGTGGGCGTCCAGCCACTATAACTCTTGAGGCAGTGGGTGTCTAGCCACCTTAAGTCACAAGATAGTGGAGAATCCGGCCACTTACACAAAATAGGATTAGTGGTACTCGGCCACTCGGTTAAAAACTCCGGAAGAAAACTCTGTCTGAAACTATCCGGAATCTGGAAGGGTCCGGAAGTTGAAAGAAGGAACATCCGAAATCTGGAAGGATCCGGATGAGTAGATCTATGGATGAATAGTAATGCTAACCGATAGATAAAAGTGTGGTAATGGTTAGTTGTACTTATGATTTGAGAAAAAAACAATAGGTCTCTGTGGGAACAAATTTAGAGCGGATACTTTGGGTACATTTAGCTACAATTAAGTGCTATCTGGAGGAATACTCGCTCTACGAACTGCAACACATTTCATGGAGAGTGAATTGATTGAGATGGAGACCGAGTTGGAGCCTAGCCTCGTCCCTTTCTAGATGACTTAGAACCCGCAGTAGTGTTTGGAATGGATGTCGATGGTACACAAGGGACAGAGCTGGAGGTTTTGATCCATGAGGGCCCTCTCAACCCATCTCTCCACTTTAGAAGGACATCCACCGGCATTTTAGCTAGTGGTTTGGAGGCAACATACCCCCAAGTCCCGAATGATTGGTATAAGGGACCCACTCAACAACCATAGGTGCATCACGATGATTGGAAGTTGATGACAGTCTCTTGTGATGAGGAGGAAGTTCGTAGTATAAAGGTGGGTGTTGGATTGATTGAGGAGGAGATGGTGAAGTACAAGTCACTAGTAGTTGAGTTTCGGGACATTTTTGCGTGGTCATACAAAGACCTCAAGGGCATTCCCCTGGCGGTGATTCAACACCACATTCCCTTTCTCCCTGGCACCACTCCCATTAGACAAAAAGAGCGGCGTATGAACCCTATCCTATAGCTCATCGTCAAGGCCGAGTTGGAGAAGCTACTCCAAGCGGAGTTCACTAAACCCGTGGAGATATCCGATTGGATTTCCCCCATGGTTTTGGTTAAAAAGAAAAATGGGAAGCTACGGGTGTGCATTGATTATAGGAAACTAAACCACCACACCCAAAAGACCACTTCCCTTTGCCATTCATCAACACCATCTTAGAGGAGGTAGGCGGTTACGAGCTTTACACATTTATGGATGGTTACTCAGGCTACAATCAAATCTCCATTGCCCCCAAGGACTACCACAAGACTGCCTTCACTACCCCGGGGGGCACGTTCATCTACTTAGTCATGCCTTTTGGACTTTGTAATGACCCTTCCGCGTTCTAGAGGGCCATGACCTATGCCTTCTTGGACCTCTTACACAAGTCAATGACGATGTTCATTGACGACTTTAGCACAGAGTCCACAAAGGACAACCTTCCTCGCCGTAGAAAGATGAATCTTGCTAGGAATTGTGGTCTCTAAGGAAGGGAGAGAGCTGGACCCTGACAAGGTGAAGGTAATCGTGGAGTTAAACCCTCCCACAAACGTCAAGGAGATTCAAAAAACCCTTAGGCACATAGGATGGTATAGGGAGGTTATCCATAACTATGCCACGAAGTCCATGCCCATCACTAGACTCATCCAAAAGAATGTGAGGTTTGAGTGGACCCCAAATTGCCAAGAAGCCTTCGAAGTTTTGAAGAAGGAGTTAACCACCTACCTGGTATTAAAGCCCCCGAATTGGAAGTTGCCCTTCCACAACTTTTGTGACACACTGACGCCTCGGCGGTGGCGGTAGAAAGTACCTTGTGCCAACCGGTGGGCCTTAATAGCAAGGATCACCCCATTGCCTTCGCGGATAGGCAATTAAATCCCGCCAAAAAGAACTATACCACCACCAAACGTGAGTGTTTGGCAATGGTCTTTTCGGTCAAGAAATTCCGCCACTACTTGTTACTCAACCCAGTGGTGTTCTACAAGGACCACATGGCCATCAAGTACCTCGTCAAGAAGGCTGATTTGAGTGGCCGTTTGGCGAGGTGGGTCTTGCTTTTGGAAGAGGTCGACTACATGGTTGAATACCGACCGGGAAGGATGCACCTTCAAGCCGATCACCTCTCTTGTCTCTCCGAGGAAACCGGTGTAGTCCCCACTGATGAGGCCATGATAGATGAGGACTTGTTTAAAGTATCCTCCATTCCCTCGTGGTACGGCCTAGTGGCCGAATTCCTCACCATACACCTTCTACCGGACTCGTCAAAAAACGAGCGTAGGAAGGTTCGCCTTCATAGCTGCCACTTTACCATAGTGGGAGGCAAGTTGTACCGTCGTGGAGTCAGCAACATTCTATGTCGATGTGTGACGTCCGTGGAAATCCCCACGATCCTCTCAGCCTGCCATGATAGCGCGTTTGGTGGGCACTTCTCTAGGACCTTGACGGCCCAGAAAGTCCTTCGCGCGGGCTACTATTGACCCTTATTGTTCCAAGATGCCCACAAGTACACCAAGCCATGCGACGCTTGTCAACGGTATGCCCAAAATGACCTCCGAATGAGCATGCCCTTGTGCATATCCTTGCCTTTGGACCCATTCAAGAAATGGGGTATTGACTACGTTGGAGAAGTGCATCCTAGCTCATTTAGTGGACTGAAGCACATTATAGTGGCAACCAAATACCTCACCAAGTGGGCCGAGGCTCGAGCCGTGCAAACCAATGACGCTAAGTGTGAGCCCAAAAAACCACCATGGAGGTGGTCTTTGGTCACAAGGGTTTATTTGAAAGAAATCACAAGAAGAGAGGATCAAGGGAGAAGAGGAGACAAGAAGAGGATGAAAAACAAGAAGGGGTTGAGTAGAAAACTGCTCCGCCGGATCACCTTGGAAGTGACCTCTAGCTTTTTGCTTGCCATTTCTTTGTCATAGCTCCGATTGGGGCGCGCCATAGCTTTTTGGAAAGCTAAGCCAATTGTGCATCCACCTCTAAAATCTCAGAAGCATAGGACCGAAACCCTAGGACTGATTGCTAAAAGACTGGGGCCTACTTTTCTACTGCCAGCGGGGAAAGCCCTTACTACACCCGTAACTTTGGAGGGGTGTATCTCACTCCCTATAACTCAGAATTGGACACGCCATATACCAACGGAAAGCTACTGAAGAGATCTACTACCATCTCAAATCTTGATCTGTTTGGACAACAATTGAAGGACTGATGAGCAATTGACTGAAAGACACTCCATGGAAATGAACAAAAACACCACACTATACTTGAGTACAATGCAAGTACAAACACAATGGAAGAGGGGATCAATATTAGAGAGAAGGAGGCCCATGGCCTTCCTTCTCTCAACAACTAAGCATAACAAAAGAAAGAGGGAGAGACACAAGATGAATCAAGATACAAAGAGAGGGATTGATTGAGAACTTGAGGGCTTGAGAATAGCTTGAAAACAAGCTCTTAAGTACAAAAAAAGGAGCCGCCAAAGAGGCGGCTCGCCCTAACCCTAAGGCCCTAACCCTAAGGCCTCCACGGATGAATGTTGCTCCCAACCTCCATGGAGCTCCATTCTTGACAAACCTCCACGAATGAATGTAACTCACAAACACCACCACGAAGTTAAATGAACAAAACCAAGACAATCAAGCCATAAACACAACCATGAACATTACAAGCTAATTGCGCAAGGCCCAGAGTAAAACACTCAACTCTAAATTAAGCAACTAATCCTATTCCTAATTTTAGGATTCACCAGGGGGGATCTTCCCTCCTCTAGTCCTTCTCCACTAAATCAAACCTAAAGCTTAAATTAGTGCCAAACATCCTACCCAAGGCCTTGCAACAACTATCCTCTAACATGCATATTGCATTCATGACTTAATTAACTTAAATTTCGTCAAATTACCTCAAGATGACATTGCTTGTTAACATTACATTCATAAAAGTAACAAATGAACAATAACAAAATAAGAGAGCAATATTTTGCTCTCACACTAAGCATGCATCGAAGTTTTTGTTCGAACAAATCATCACCCGGTTTAGTTGTCCCAAGATCCTCATTAGTGATAGGGAGAAACACTTTTTGAACGAGATGATTGAAGCCATGACCACTCGGTTCAAGATCAATCACCGTAAAACCACCCTTTATCACCCTCAAACCAACGGGCACACCGAACAGGTCAACCAAACCTTGGTGAATATCTTGAGAAAGACGGTCACCGATTCCAAGAGGGATTGCGACACCAAGCTTCCCGCCGCACTATGGGCCTACCGGACTACCTTCAAGGTCACCACGCACGCCACGCGCTTCTCGTTGGTGTATGGCATTGAAGCCATATTGCCCATAGAGGTCGAGATTCCCTCTCTGCGAGTGGCCGTGACTGAGCGGTGGACCATCGCCACGTCCTTAGCCGATCGTTTAGAGCGGCTAGAGGAGCTCGATGAGATGCGCTGATGGAGCGCCCAGAACATGGAAGCCATTCAACGTCGAAGGAAAATTGCCTTCGACAAACGGAACAAGGTCCGGTCACTAAGACCGAGAATGCTAATCCTCCTCCAAGACGCGAGGAGATTGGACTTTCTAGGCAAATTCGATGCCTTGTGGTTGGGACCCTATTTCGTAAAGGAGATCTTCCCCAACAATTCTGTTCAACTCCAAACCTTAAATGGCGAGGAGTTCCAACAAGAACATCTGGCAACTGATGCAAGGTGTACAAGGTGTGATTTGCTCACAACCTTCACACACTCGGGACGTCCCAATTCTTTTTACCGCCTTAGTTTATTTAGTCACGAAGAGATGGGACTTGATCGTGTGCCCAAGAGCAATAGTTGGGGTTCTCTGCCTCTTCGAGTTGTCCCGGATGGCCGCCATGTGTGAGCCGCAAAAACGGCTCACGGTGACGAATGGATTACACAACGTACGCGTTGAGGCTAGTAAGTAGTAAAAATGGGTTAACCAATTGGATTAGCCCATGATAATTGACCAAAATGGCCAATTGGCCTTTTCCATCCACTAATTCTTAATTTGGGAGCCACATTATGGCAACCAAGGTTTTCATGTGGTTAACCAAAAAATAAATAGAAAGAAAAAATAAATAAATAAAAGGTCAAAAAAATAAAAACAATAGAAAAGTTAAATGAGAATGGGATGGAGAAGAAATTACCTCCTATCAATTCGGAGACCGTGAAGTAGTCCCGGTGATTTAACCACAATTAGAATAGGTGTAGATGGAAGGAAAAAATAAAGAATGATGGTGAGGAGGAAGAAAAAAGAATGAGGCTTTAAAAGCCCATTAAAAATGAATCAAGAGAGGTCAAAATGGCTTGGGCAAAACCCCCACCAATCACTAATTAAATTAGACATAACCCATGCAAAGGGAATCCTAGTTAGGCAGATTTAGCACCCTTGAATTAGTTAAAGGGCTCACTTATTGTTGATCATGCGCACATCATGTGGCATGAGGTTAAAATATTAGTAGAAGTATTCCTAGATTAGTGATGCCACATTTAACTAAATCTAGACTTTATGATGAAATCTAGACTCCGACACAATATTATGTACAAGATACAAGAACGAAAAACACTGTCAATGTTACCATTATAGCAAAATATTGAAAAATATTACAATAAATGAGCACGAAGAAAGACAGTAATAGCCATTGAGTTGTTATCATGGGTCAAAACTGAATGAGAAACTGATCAAACGACAGTTACATAGAGGGATCTCCCATAGATACATACATTGATAGATCTGCCCATCTATGAAACACATTATCAAGTAAGCATAAAAGTAATAGGCTTTCAAGTGGGGTGCAAAGATAGACAGTAATAGCCATTGAATTGTTATCATGGATCAACAATACACAATAAAGAACTTATCAAATGATAGCTACATAGAGGGATCTTCCTATAGATACATTGATAGATTTGCCGATCCTTGAAACACATTAAGTAGTAAGCATTAAAGTAATAGGTGTTCAAGGGCAATCAAAGAAAGACAATAATACTCATTGAAGACTTTATCCATAAATCAAAAGTGAATGAGAAGTTGTGGCAAAACAAAAATGGTAAAACCAACCATGTAATGCAGTTTAGTTCTACAAAGTTTGCAGTACTCGGTCACTATGCCATGATTCAAGCAGTCTTTGTTTATACTTTCCATCCATCTGATGTTGACGTAGATAGTTTTTCACCGAGGCATAAGATCGCAGCGGAGGATGAACGGAATCAATGTTGTAGTAATATTTGGTATGACATTGGATGCATTGGGCAAGACCATTTCACCACGCCAAGGCTTCGGAAAGTAGCAAGCCATGTCTCCGTTAAAGACATGCCGCATTGGTTGATCATCAACCATCAACACTTTGTCAGGAAGGCAAGTTTTCTTTGTCTTTTGGTCTATTGATAGTCTTCAAAGAACCTTGTAACAGTAAGGATAAAATTGTGGTCTTGAGCACTTGTTTCGTCCATAAACGAAGAGAAGTTTCGACCTTATGTCATCGGGGAGGAGCACTTGAAGAACCCTCTTCAGCCGTCCGGGGACCATGGACGACCATATACCAACATGGAAGGACCTCAATAGGATTTGGAAGAACTCTATGAGACCAGGTCGAACAATAATGTTGTTGTGATCCAAGCATCAGGGGGTGCAGCTATAGTATTGCTCATAGCAAAGCAATCCGTTCACAGACAATACGATGACTTTTTTTGAGTCGTCACGGACTGGCTGCGAACATAACAAAAGAGAAGAGCTGGAAGTTAGATGGAAAAATACTCCTATCTAGGCATCACAGAAAGAGAGGACATGAAGCGTGTTACATGTGGTAGTTGTAAACCATTGACAAGAATATATTGAAGCCATATTATCAAATAAACAAATCACTAATAGAAGTGCTTAGTCAGTGAAATTTTCCATTCTTGGAATCCCATAGTTTAGAACACCCTAATACGATATTACATGCGATCGCAGACTTCCTAAATCCAGTACTAGCCCCACATCCAAAAAGAGGGTTCTCTTGAATAAAATCAGCAACAGGGAGCTTAGAAGCAATCATAATCTGCAACCATGGAAGCATGCTGTTCATGAGGAACCGGTCCGGCAATTCATCAGACCACTCCGAAGGATGAACAGCGTTGAACTACCCATTAAAGAGGTTCTTCTCTGGGCTGTAGTCAACGAGCAATGCCCGATCAAGGTCCACATGCTCAAGAACACCTCTAAGTTTTCTAAGATCTTTCATCATGTACTTCTTGTCTGTCTTGCCCTTGCTTCTCGGAAAGGAAGAAAACGTCACATCGTTTTGTGACAAAACCGGTAGTTGCTCTCGTTTGAGAGAAGAACTAGACAGAACATAGTCTAACATAAATTCAATGTTTCTCAGAATGGTGCAACTCCATACCACAACCTTAGCCTTACTCCACAACCAGTTCAAAAATAGAACACAGTCAGGTCTAGGGATACAACTGCGATCGCTATCAGTTATGTGGACCAGAAATCCATTCAAGTCCAAGACGACCGTGTACCTCGGATCCATTACCTTTGTAGAGCAAGGGGCGACAGTCAGAGCGGGTAGAGGTATTTCAGCTGCAGCAAACCAAAGAGCAAGCGATAGTAGAGAGGGAAGGACATTGAAAGATCTTCCTATCTAGCAATATAGAGCACCAAAAGGAGGAGGTTAGGACATCCAAAGATCTTCCTATCAAGATCTATAAAGCACCAAATGAAGGAGGCGAGGACATCAGAAGATATTCCCATCTATTGATACATCGCAAAAAGAGGACAGTAGTGAAGGTAGAGCGGCCTACAAGAGATGTACCTTCAGTAGAGGGTCGACCACCAGAATGGGCACCGCAGCGTGCATTCTTCTCCCCAACAGCAGCTGCATCATGAAGCAACTCCGAGTCGACCCTGTAATCCTCGCTAAACTTCAGTGAGTCTGAATCTGCATCATTGACCGCAGACTTCAACACGTTCGCAGGAGGACTGAAGGCCTGCATAGATTCGCTGGCCTCATCGAATATCCCAACACACAATTATTCCGCAATCTCCACGCCATCTCGAAAAGAAGTCTGAGCTTGAGGAGTTGGAGAAGACACAGAGCAATCAGTAGCAAGAAGTCTGGCAAGTGTATCTACAGCCGAGTGTTGCTCACGATCCGAGATAGTCCCCAGTATAGCGTTGGAACTAGGCTGAAATGATGCATTTACCTCCATTGGCATCGCGCCGGACATAGAACGCTGAACATCGTCCGATGGAACTTTTGGTGGAGATAAACGTACAATCGGACATGTCACTCTCATCCTAGAGCCAGATTTTCCCGGGGTATACTCCATCGTGTATATAAATACAGGCTTCTTATATTTCGAAACAAACGGTTTCGGCAACGGCGCAACAACTGCCTCGATGTCCTGTGGCAGCTTTTCAACAAGGGCCTCAACAGAGTTGTCCTCGATGCCTTCATCAGCCGTTCCACTCACATCTCCATGCTCAATGTTGCACAACAACGCCACACCATCCATCGCCTCGGTATGAGCAGCTTGACGTACCACCACGTCTTCACCAATGCATGCACTCACGTCCTGGATATCAGGCCACCGTCGAGCATTCCCAATGGAGGGATCCTCCTTTGCACATAACCCTGACAGCATAGATTTAGGGTAGAGAATTAGAATATGATAGAATTAGGGTGCTCAAATTTTCGTATTAGAAATGGGCAAAGTGTCGTAGTTTGCAGAGTCAGTATTCCTCCGGAATGCACTCATTCATCACTAAGTACGTCCAAAGTAAACCACTCCGGTTGCGTTCCCACAGAGATCTAGTTATCCTTTCAAACTTATCCAAAACCTTTAAGTTATCGATCACCTATGTTAGTTATTCTATTCCGTAAAGGAACCGGATCCTTAAACCGTTAACTGGTTTCAGGAACTTTATCCGGAATGTACCGGAACTAGTTTCCGGGAGTTATGCACAATTGTTTCCGGAAAGGATTTCTTGTAAACCAGGTGGGTAGTTTGATTTACCTCTGTTTCCCCTCAGAGCAACTTCCGGAAGGTTTAAACGAGTGACCGGAAGACCACTAATCCTATTTTGTGTAAGTGGCCGGATTTCCCACTGCCTTGTGACTTTAAGTGGCTAGACACCCACTGCCCTGGATTTTATAGTGCCCAGACAATCACTCTCCTCCTTATCTACTAACCGGTGATGTGGTATTGAGTCTAGACTTAACTCTCACGACATCCGGAAGGCCTTCCGGATGCGGTCACACAGAGATAAGTCCGGACTACAACGACGTTCCGATAGCGCTCCGGTAGGACTCTAAAGATAGTGATATTGTTTTACCTAGGAGGACTCCTTCTAAACTCACATAGCAGGTTTTTCCTATCGTGGGGGTAAACTCCGGTTCTGGGGACCGAAATCCGGGTTCACACGGAATATTCCGTGCCCTAGAGACTACCAGGAACACCTCTGCAATATATCTCTTCCCCTCCTGGTTCTTCCGGACTCTGGAGGTGACCAGGATCGCCTCTGCAATCTCCTCCAGTTATCCCGGACACTCCCTTACAGGAAATCTAAACCGGCTTACTCCATAGTTCACCCAAAACCTCCTTCTCTTCACAGAAATCTACATAAGATGTACTACAGCAATGGACCTTGTACCTTACAAGAGAACATCATATGTCGCACCAACTAGGTAGCAAATCTAGTGATAGCTCCGGAATATATTCAAACATAAGGAAAAACAAGATCCTAAGTTAAGAAAACTCATTACCCTAAGTATTGGAAAATCAACCGGATCCACGTACTACCTTATTTGCAAGAAATCCGGAGAATCTAACCTAGAAAATCTTATCCCTAAAGGTCCGGGATTTCAAACCTGAGATCCGAAAATTATGGATCTCAGATCCGATTTTTCCGACGGTCAACATTTCTAAGTTTCCGGTTTCGACAGACAGGTCGGTAGCCAGGTGCAATATGGAGCCCCATCGTTAATCGCTACCGCAATTTTGATGACCGGTACTAACAAATCTTCTGCTAAAGCTAATAATCTAACTAAGGGGTCTTTTTGTTCCGTCCACTCCGGCGCATCGGAGACGCTCCCACGGTCTGCTTCCTGCCACTTACCTTATCCGGAATGGGATCGGGTACTGGACCATTTCCGGAGGCGGGAGCTTCAGAGTCGGGTTGATCGGCTGCAGCTGCCACCTGCGTCGCCTTCTCTGCGGTACCGGGGGAAGTCCCATGTGTTGCCTTGGGACTCGTGACCGTACCCAGATGACCTCGAGAAAGGGGAGAGGTCATCTTTCGCCGACTGGAGGTTGGTGGCAAAAGGGGGATCTGAAAGCTGGAAGGAGAATCCTGAAATAGTGCTGAAGGGAGTTGGGTCCTCCGGACCGTCTCCGGACTGTTGGGAGGCGCCCTACCACTCTGTCCGGGCAGGTCTGTGTCCGGAGTGACCACCGTCTCCTCCATCGGTCCCTTACCCTTCCCGGAGGGTTCATGTGCCTGTTGGAAAGGACCGGTTGCCTCCGGGGACGAGGTAAGATCGATTGTGGGAGTTGGCTCCGTCGGCTTCTCCGGGATAACGATGTTGGCTGTGTTGTTCGCCAGTAACTGCATCTGCCCCCACGTCTTCTCCACCTTCCGGGCGTGGTCTAGAAGGAAACGAATGACCTGACCCCGGTTTGCTTCACCTCCCTTCTCCAGATACTCCGTGAAGAGAATGCTCCGGTTGACAGTGTCAACCGGAAAACTCAATGCTTCCTGCATCTCGCCAAGGGCTTGAGCTGATGCGGTTGCCTTCGCTTCTGCTGCCTTGCGAAATGCTTGGGCTTCTTCAAGCGCTGCATCTGCTTTCGACAGGTCCTGCTGCATCTTCGACTGGGCTTGCAGAAGGGTCCGGCGTTGGGCTTCCATCTGCTCCAACCGGAAATCAGTTTCCCCAAGGCTCTTCAACCAGGGCAGAATCTCCTCTGAATTTTCAAGCCGGAGCTCCTCCATGATGGTGTATATCAGGGAGGTGCTGTCGTTCAGGTGTTGGTTGATCCGGGAAGCTCTCCAGGAAACGTGCTGGAGCAGCTCCATAATGTCCTTCTTGTGCCTCCCAGTTTGTGTCAGGATCTCCGGGGTCGGGCATCGCTCTGGCCGCTTCGACGGCCCCGCTCCATCTTCTTCTTCACCTTCGGGAGCTGGGTCTAGATGGGTGGGTGGAGAGCGCACTGGTGGTGATTCCGGTTGGGCTGAGCGACTCCTTTTCCGGGTCTGGGGTGTTGGCGCCGGAGCTGTTTCCGTTTCTTCGTCTTCATCACCCTGCTCATCAACCTCCACCCCTCCGTACCTCTGAATGGTCAGTAAGGCTTTGTATTCGTCGTGCTCTTCCGGTTTAAGCAAATCATGATGGTGGTAGAGGTGGGTCAGGTACGCCGAAAGCGGCGACCCCGCCTTCCGGTTCCGGTGGAGGATCTTGATCAGTCGCTCCACCAAATCTTGCATGAGGGACCTCCAGTCGACGGTGATCTTCTCACGCATAGCTCCTAAAAACGTCGCTGCCCACTTCAATACTAAACGCTTGGGTTTCTCCGGGTGAAAAATAGGGTTTAGAAACCCTATTACGATCTGAGCTCGTGGGTCGGTTAGGTCGGCGATGGAGTATCCCTCCTTCGGATCAGCCGGTCCCCGGAACTTGCCGTCCGTGAGCTCATCCTTCCGCTCCGTCACCTTGATGTCCCCATCAACGAAGCCGTAGGTCCGCTTCCACTCCGCCCGGGTCCACTTCCACTCCGCCCGGGTCCACTTCTCCGGGTGTGCGCATATACTACCGTCATACTGGTTGTTGGGTGCGCTTATGAGCTCCGTCACGACCTTCTCATCTTTCGTTCCCCACGCCGCCGCTATCAGGCCGGAGCACCGCATGATGTCTAGAAAGTGGAACAAGGTGTACATGTCTCGGTCGGCCGCCGGGTACTCCGATATCACCCTCACGATGGGTGGTCCCCCGGTGGCAGCGCTCTTCACCTTCCCGGATCGCTCGCCGGCCATAGCGCTCTTCCGTCAGCCTCCGGTCGTACCTGCACGCACTGACCTCACAAAAGCTCTCTAATACTGTCGGATGCTGGAGGAGCAACCGGCTGAGAAACCTGTAGAAGGACTAAAGAAGAGGGATCGAAATCAGTCCGGAGGAAGAGAAGAAGAAATGGAGGAGGAAGAAGAAAAATTGTTTTGGGTATTCCCCATCGGTTGGCCTTTTTATAACGGCCCCTAAGTACGGGATTTCTCTAACGGTAGTGACGTCACCATCAAAGCCTTTTAACGGCTCTGACGTCACTATCGCCATTATGACAGGTTCCGTAGTAGGTATATCCTGATTTCTTCTCCCGGTTCAAGGTATTTTGCAGGTTCCCTAGATTATACCCGGTTCCCCACGTGACCGGCCGTCCGGATTATGCACTTTGTTAGACCTTTTAAGGACTTAGCTGATCCGGCGCCCATCCTATTTTCTAGTTATTGATTCTGTACTATCTAACTCAACTTTACTTATTTTATCACCACTATTTTTTTTATTTTAGCCGGATTTTATGGTAAACATCCGAAAACTTGTGGGACGACTTCCCACACAAAGCGTAAGACCAATGTGGATCGAAAGATCTTCCTATCCTCCGGTACTCACTGAGGAATAAAGGATCCTCCAATCCACAAAGACTAACTGAGAGCATCTAAAAATTTGTTACTAGTTTAGTGCGCATCTGAAAAAATTTATAAACCGTCAGAAGATTAATTGTTCTGGTGATTGAGTTTGGAGTTAGCCGCTGCATCATATTTGAGAACTGTGCGGAGAGGAGCCTTCTCCTACATGAACTTGAGACGAAAGAAACTCGTCATGCTGATGGGTTAGCGGCTCCTTCGAGGCTTTCTTCTTTAAGATCTTACTCTTTCGAGGCTGGCAAACTTGGACCTCCTCCTCCTCGTCCTCCGGCTCGTCTTCCGGCTTGTCCTCCGCCTCGTCCTCTGGCTCATCCTCCCGCTCGTCCTCCCGCTCGTCCTTTGTGCTCAATTTTTCATTAGATGGCTCTTGCTGTCGATTCCTCCGCCTCTCCGCGTTGTTTTCCTCCTCCTCATCTTCGTTCTCCTACTCTTCCTCCTCGTCCTCATTTGCCTCCTTCCTCTACGTTTGCCTCGACGCCACAATCACCTCTTGCTCGTCGGCAGAGACCAAATTCTTACGATCGTGCCCTCTCTTTGAGGCCCGCTCCTTCTTCCTGGGCTGTCTTTCCCTGGGCTCTATTATCATGGGCTCCTTCATCCTGGGCTGCTTCTTCTTGGTTCGTTTCTCTTGTTCAGGAACTATTACAGCAGGAAGTTTTTGAGAGTCTTAGATACATGTGGCCGTCCTTATGGCAGCCAGACATTTTTCCTTCGAATAGACGACCTCGATGACTTGCGCGCCCTGTCTCTGCAAGCAAAATCGAGCAACACAAATGAAAACTTGGAATGCCAACAATCACAATGCAACAACAAGAATCACACACATCATAGCATACCGTGGGGAGATCAAAATATATTCCTATCCACTTACCAAACCAAGCCAGGTTATTGCAGGGCCTCCACCGATGTTCACAATGACATTCTTGGGGGCCGCAAGTGTCCCAGTAATATCATCAACCGCGTCGATATTGAAATTCGCCCACTTAAGCTGATTCCACTGCGTTGTTGCATTTTTGAAATCCGATGCGGATACTACAGACTTGAATGGCATGTCGTTCCCAAAAAATCGACGAAAGGATGCCGTAGGCTCGCAACCATGTTCATTTCCATAGACAAAATTGAAGTAGAGAGGAAGTGTCAGCTCAGGAGTTGGAGGTCTCTTGAAGCCCTCAGTACCGTCCGTGATATATGAAGTCGATGAAAAATTCCATGGTTTGATCTGGTGAATTGTCGAACCCTTCTCCACAATAGCATTCGCAACCTCCACCATACCATCCCGGTCGGTGATAAACACGCCAAGATTACGAGCCCTCCGAAATTGATGCTCATCCTTGTACTCCATGGCCTGCAAAGTTTTCACGACCCGCTCATAGATACCGTTGAAATCAGATTCACGACCAATATCTCGATCAACGAAGCAGGAAACAAACACTACATTTGCATCCATCACCAACCATCCTTTCTCCAATAATGTGAACAAGCGGGTAGACTTCTCAACATCTCCAGTAAGCCTATCCATGGTGTTGCACCTATAAAAGGCGGAAAACGACTCAACGGCAGTCGACGGCTTCGGCAGACGATCCTGCGATGAAATTTGCCTCTGCTAATCGAAGAGCAACTTCAGAACGGCTGGAAAGTCTTCTAGCTTGGAGGATGGCGCCAAGTTATTCCCTCGCTTTGCAAAGAACTTAATGCCACCCTTATCCTTCATCAACCTGTCATACCAAGACTCAACGACAAACTCCGAAACCTTGAATTCATTGACCGCATCACCGTACTCCGTCTCCGTATAAGACACATCCTTCTAAGTCTTTGACTTCAGCGGCTTCGACTTAAAGTAGTGCATAAACTCATTTTTGATGAGTCTCTTCTTCTTCTCGATGCTGCACCAGTATTCAAGTCCCTTAAGAACATGAGCCTTCTTCGTAGACTTGGTCAACTTAATCGAGCACTTCTTCTCCATGACCAGCTTAGCAACTCTATCAATATCGATCTCCTACATGGCTTACAACGGCTGAAGATCGGCCTTTCTCTAGGCCCTACTTTGGTACCACCTCTGCTTTGCCCTCTCCCTCCTTATCACAGCATCCGCATCATCGACCTCGTCAGCAGAGTTGCCGTCCGCACCGCCAGGAAAAGTGCATTGTACCCCGTATGGGTCAGATAGTAGACCACTAATCCAGTTCTCTTGGATGCTAAGCCACATATGATAAATCCGCTCATCGTCAAAGAGAAGCGGCAGCCTTGGCTGACCAGTGGCATCATCTTTTGTGAAGTCATTCTTCCTGAAAACAGTGGGAACCTTATCTAGCCAAGCCTGCACGAAAAAAATCGACACAAAGAACATCATCACAGACTCGGATAGAAGAAAGCACGAGGGTATCATAGGAAGATCTTTCCATCCAGTGTGACACTGAGGATAGGAAGATCTTTTGATCCATAAGAATGATGCGAAGTCTAGAGGCAGAGAAGTTAGAGCATACGCTAATGCAACGGGGTCAAAAGGTGCATGGAAAAATCCTTAGAACGACAACATCCAACAATAATAATAAACGTCAAAGGACACTGCGGATAGAAAGATATTTCGATCTTTGTGACCACTGCGGTGATTAGAAGACCCTTGGAATAGGAATATATTCCAATCAATTCCGTAGTAAACAACATAACAACGCCGACAAGAAAATGCAATTAAACAAATGGCTTCAGACTTACATTGAATTGAGGCGAGTGTGCCAAACCATTTGGAGACGGCTTTGGACACCCCGCCTGGGCCTAGCTCTTCCATGCAAGTCCCTGTTGAGTAAGATAGTTGCTCTCCGCCCTAACTCCGGCTAAATCTTGGTTAAGGATTCTTGAGTAATAGCACAACTTCCCAAAGTTGGGTGGATCTGCCCAAATAATGGTAATTATGAAGCTTTGTGCGTCGGCTACTTCATCATCACTAAGAGACTTCTCAGCAATAAGGACTTTATGCGCAGCAACGCAGTGTTGCCCACCGATGATAACGTGGTGCGTATCATCTGTAATGTCCCGTCTTGTCGGCTTTGTCACAAAATGCTCGAATAAACTATCGACGGGATCTACACCAAAATCGTCAACAACAGGCTTGTTCTTAATCGGCATAACGTACAGATGCTGAAGCAAAGCTTGAAACGGCATCGTCCGCTTGTGGTCAATGATCTCGCCAACATGTTTCTTCTCGAGCTTCCAATACACCACCACCCTGGGTGTGGCCCTATGCAGACGTTGAATTCCGACGACGAGGTCAGTCTTCGCATCGTCGAGTCTCTTTACCGGGCGTGTACCAAATATATGCAGACTCGAGAATTCTTTCTCGTACAACGCCCTCACTTTCTGCAAGTCCTCTGCCAAATACTTCAAAACATGACTGCTCGATAACATCACAGCCTGAGCCAATGAGAATTCTTCAAGCTTGGGATCTGACGTCTTCTGCTGTTTCTTCGTGTTCCCAGGTCCTGAAGTCTCTCCAGCTGCCTGTGACGACCTCTTCTTCTTTCTGGGAGGTGTAGGCGGATCTTGCTTGACCAACTCGCTATTGGCGCCATCACGACAAGCTCAAAGCTCCGCCCAACTATAAATAATTATATCAACGTCTGGTCCCGTCCTCGCAATAGAAAAACCGTGATCTCTTACCAAAGCACAAAGTCGGGGGACCATATCCTTTGTTGATACAAAAAAGCCGTAGATCCTCGATTACTTCGCACTTGCAACAAACTCTTTAATAACAAGAACAACAGTGTCTTCAATTCCAGGCACGTCCACTACATCCAGCACCTTCACGTTCTGAATCGTGAGCGCAATCGTTTCTTCACGTCCCTCGGCAACATTGACTACAAACATAATTGGCGCAATTTGGATTGTCCGCTTCGAATCATCCCGAACCCAAGCAAGACCCCATTCGGTGACATTACTTGCAATGAACAAGGCGCTCGGTTCAGGTTCATTGAATGTGCGGCCAACGGCCTTGACACCACAGTTCACCGCATCACGGAGGCAGTGAGGACGCTAGTCCTTGTTCGTCTCCAACCACGGAATCAAGTTTGCACTGCTCATACAAACAGAATGGTCAGATCAAACGGCATGATGGGATAGGGATCTACCGATCAAAACTAAACCAGACGTTGCAAAGTATCCACGCGAAGGGATAGGAAGATCTACCAATCCACAAACACTCAAGTAACCCAAGCCCACCGCAGTGTGGGATAGGAATATAATCCGATCTACGAACTTCCTCTGAACTAATCCCGATCCCATGGCCCAACAAGGATAGATGGGAAGATCTACCAATCCACAAACTCTCAAGTATGAGAAGCCCACCGCAGTGTGGGATAGGAATATATTTCGATCAACAAACAGCCTCTGAACTAATACCGATCCTATGACCACACAAGGATAGATGGGAAGATCTACCGATCCACAAACTCTCAAGCAACCCAAGTCCACAGCAGAGTGGGATAGGAATATATTCCGATCTACGAACTCCCTCTGAACTAATCCCGTCCCTATGACCCCACAAAGAAAGATGGAAAGATCTACCGATCCACAAACATCAAGCAACCCAAGCCGACAACAGAGTGGGATAGGAATATATTCCAATCAACAAAGAGCCTCTGAACTAATACTGATCCTAAGACCCCACAAGGATAGATAGGAAGATCTACCGATCCACAAACTCTCAAGCAACCCAAGTCCACAGCAGAGTGGGATAGGAATATATTCCGATCTACGAACTCCCTCTGAACTAATCCCGTCCCTATGACCCCACAAAGAAAGATGGGAAGATCTACCGATCGACAAACTATCAAGCAACCCAAGCCCACCGTAGAGTAGGATAGGAATATATTTCTATCATCTAAATCCCTAAACGTCAAGGAGATATTGTTATATCCACTGATAAAGGAAGTGCTTTGGAAACCTTTCTCTCAATAAGGAGGGATATATTGAACTTTCTATCTACTGCACCTTGAATTGCAATGCATAATATAACTAAACGTAGTGAATATCATATGATATTCATTGATCTAGGTTCGTGTGTATCACAACAGAGATCATTCAGAGCATGGCATCTTACTTGACAAGATTTTCTGAGGTGGTTTCGGACATCGTGTTGCGTCCAAAACAGTGCGCAATGTGAAGATCACAAGAAAACATGCTAGAATTAATCGATATTGATTAGTTACATGATTAATATGTAACTAGTATAAGCAAATTGATATTCATTGACGAACTCTATTCCGAAGTGAAAAAAAAACGAATTGGAGAGATAACCTAGGTTTAGTACGTTGTTTTGGTTCTAAAATCCTTCAAGCATGCAAGAAAAAGCTGAGGAATAAGAATGAGCGCTGAAATTACCTTTGTCTGTATGAATCAGCGCATCGAGGCACCCGCTAGTTAGCACTAGGGTTGCACCCGTTGGACGCACCCGTTAGCTGCAGTCGCTCGCTCGAAAAAATTACTCGCTTGCTCGCTTGTTCGCGTGCTCGCTCCCTTAGAACCTTCAAACACAGGCGCTGCTCGTGCTCCTCCTGGAACTTCCGACAATGCTCTTGATCGCGCTCACGAAATCGCCTTTGACCTACACTAACACCTCGCACTCCTGCTGCTGCTACTCACAAATAGACCTCGCACTCAAACTCACGCTAACGTAATACAGTCCATACACAACGCAAGAAAAAACAACACGCGGGAGGAGAGAAACGAAGGCGGGGAAGCTAAGAAAACAAGAAGCGTTTGAAAAACAAGAATGGAAGGAGTTGGAAGAGCTGGAAGGGCTGGAGTTGGTGGTGGCGGGAGGGAGGTAATGGAAAAAGTAATGATGATGGAACCAAGCCATCGACCACGACGGCTGAGTTACCATTTGGCACTTCTAATGATGATTTTCCATTCATTTGTCTCGAGTGAACTTCTCTACAAGCCGTGAAGTTCTTTTCCTGATTTGACTCTTCATTACTTTCTTGTGTGATTTGAGTCTTCATTACTTTCTTTTCATGAAATTTCATTACTTTCTTTACGTGGAGCTTTTAGAATTGTAAATTTAAATTGCAAATTTTATTTATACATTTGATTTCCAAATTTAATTTTACACATTTCATTTGCAAATATAATTTTACACATTTCATTTGCAAATATAATTTTACACATTTGATTTATAAACATACTTTTCACAATTTAATTTTCAAAGTGGC
Source organism: Bryoerythrophyllum caledonicum (assembly GCA_963971425.1). Lineage (NCBI taxonomy): Eukaryota > Viridiplantae > Streptophyta > Bryopsida > Pottiales > Pottiaceae > Bryoerythrophyllum > Bryoerythrophyllum caledonicum. The sequence goes on from OZ020520.1 coordinate 9,444,288, forward strand.
GGCCGCGGTATTCTACATGTATTATGGTGTATTTGAACATGATAAAGTTTAAACTTTGGAATAACCTTCAAATGAAAGATGTTAGTTGAAAATTAACAAATGAATGAAGTAAGTCTTGTTAATTTGAATACAATTTCTAAATACAGCAAAATCGAGAAGATTAACTGTTATTAAACAATCAAGGTATATACTTCTCCATTTGTGGATTAAAATTTTAAAACATTGAATACAACAAAAAATACTAAACTTAAACCCTAAACTCTAATCCTAACCCTAATCCTAATGCTAATCCTAATCCTAACCCTAAACCCTAAACCCTGTACAAACCCTAATCCTACATTCTACATCCTTAATCCTCAAACCCTATATCCCTAAATGAAAAATTGATTCTAGTTATTTCTATTCAATCCTTCATTCTATATCTTTACTAGAGTGTTACCCGTGTCCTCCGGACCCAACATTTTTTTGTGTTCAGTCCCAACCTCCCCGTCCCCTAGCTCTTTCCCTCCTATCCATCGTCCCCCCCCGTCCTTGTCCCCTTGTCCCCCGTCCCCCGTCCTCCGTCCCCGTCCGCCGACCCCGTCCCCCGTCCCCCGTCCGCCGACCCCGTCCCCGTCCCCGTCCCCATCCCCAAACCCTAATCCCTGCCCCGTCCTTTTATCCAAAACCCTAACCTTTAGCTTTCCATCCAAAAGCGTTTTTCATCGACGTGTTCATCCATCGACGTGTTTCTCATCATGTATTATTTTATACATATAGATTCTTTTTTTGTTATAAATTGTATGGAGATATAATTGTACAATAATATATATAGTATCGAGAAACAATTAGATATAAATCGTATGAAGATATAATTGTATGTTGTATATATATATACATATAACATCTGTATATGTATAGTTGTATGTTGGATATATATAAATATATAAAATATATCGATATATAATTATTGTATCTTGTATATATGAATAAAATGTATGTATGTATAGTTGTATGTTGTATATATAGATATAAATCGTATGGAGTTATAATTGTGTGTTGTATATATACATACAACATCCGTGTATGTATAGTTGTTCTAATTATTTCTATGCAATCTTTCATTCTATTTCTTTATTCTATTTTTTTATTCTAGTTGTTTTTATTCAAGTTTTCATTCTATTTCTTTATTCTATTTTTTGATTCTATTTTCTATTTGTGGCAAAGTGGGGTTGATCACCCACACGGTCGTATTTATGTTGTTCCCACCGGTGAAGTGCAATTGCTGATCACCGTGGGTTTGAAATTTAGGAGCTTATCTTTCGAACGGTTTGAGCTCGTGGTCTGGCCGTCCCGTTCTACCCGTCCGAGGCCGTGGGTTCTTATCACCTTACCTTTACCATTAACCCGTTTATAGCCACCATAGAATAGGCCAACATGGAACTGATTGAAAAGTCGAAGGTATGAAGATATGAAGGTTTGAAGAAAAGAAGAATTGAAGACATGACTGGACTCTCCTACCGTCTATTCCGATTGCAGCCAGATTCACCGAGAATTCTCAAAGCACTCCCCTCTCTACATGGCACCGCCATTTCTTACGGTTCGAGTGTAGCATAGAAAAGGCCCTTACCTTAGTGAGAGCGGCAATGTCCTTTGCGTCCCTCCATCTAATCCATCTTCCTAATCTCCAATTGGTTGAGGCATTAACCAACTACAATGATTTGTGTGAAAAAAATGTACAGTGAAATGTATTCTTTGTGTAGATGTTGTTGTGCATGATCTATTATAGTCATAGATTATCCCAAGGCCTTGTGCACCACTTTGTCGTCAAAGATTTAAGGGTTGACGGTTCAACACATTCATTTAAGATGCTTGCATAAGTGAAGAGTTGTGACAACACTTCAAGAGAGAGAATTCTTGAAAGAAATAATGAATAAGATGAATAATATGAATAAGATGATGGCCAACTCATCAAATTGTGGACACTATTTGAATGCTCCTAGAAATTGTTGATACTACAAATAAATCATGGCATTTAACTTTTTTTTTTTTTTTTTTGGACACAATGAGAACCAAGGTTTAAATTGCAAAAAGAGAATTAGAACAAGAAACACGCCAAAACCAGCCGTGCCAAGAACCAAGAAACCCAATCTACAACCCTCTAGTCCAAGTCACTAAGTTGCCTTGTCTTCTGCACACGACCTCAAAAATAACTCTAATTGGCATCGAATTGGGTGAGTGCTTTGAGCCTCTTTGGCTCATTGTTAGCAGTCACTACTCTCCCCCAAGCCACTGTCCCATGTTCGGTAAGACCTTGCCAAGTAGTACTCTGAATTTTGTACACGTTCCATTGACGTTGATTAAACACCGAGTCATTGAGAGCAATCCAGATGGTCCAATGCACCATACCTCTTTAAACTTACGGGGCACCCTCATCGCTAAAAGAGCTTGTTCACGCGAGGGGGTGGCAGTCAACTTATGAGCAGCGGTCTGTACGAGGTATAGTACACAGACTTTGTAATGTACAGAATGCAAGTAAACAATTGACGAACGATCATCGTCTATAAATCATACCTTGGCTTTACAAAATGTATACGAGTAGAACACCTCTAAAACTATGCAAAACGGTATCCAGATGAGCTAGATTTTACACACAATATTTATATATACATATAAATAAATATATATATATATGTGCTACCCATATATCAGCAAGTCATAATTTAATTCCTTGTAATAAGTTAGATTCAAGAATATGGATCATGCAGCAATTTACCAAATCAACAACAAAATCACCTCGTTCGTAGCATGTTCTCAAGAGGAGAGCTTCACTTGTGTGCACGCTTAATCCAGACAAGTGAACGGAGTATGATGAACAGCCGACCGTCCAGGTTTCACTTATTGCTTATTCCTGTATGTCACAAGATGCACAAGCTGCTTTGGTGGATAGGAACTGTAGGCTATCGATCTAAAGTAGTAACGTAGCAACGTCGGCCTGATCCCGAAGTAGTGGTTGAACTCTCTTTCCAGGAGGAAAACCATGACTAGGGGAAATAGGTCACCAATTCCGTGGTCTTCTCCAGATTTGCCAGCCACCGCAACACAGCATCCGCAGCAGCTTGAGTGGGACAGGCGGTGGTGTCGACAATCATCTTCTTCGTGGACCCCGTGTTGTACTCGAAGCACCCGGCATACTTTTCCAGGATCATCTCTATGTCCGACCATTGCACTGGCTTGTGCCACCGCTTCGAAGGAGGCGCCGTTGGCCCTCCGAAGCCCACGTCCAGCACAACCTGCACAATTATATTCCACCTCGTTACTTGATATGACTCAGTCTCGTCCAAGGGACTAGTTTTTCCCACATGGAATACCAATTCAGGAATTATTGAAGATGATGATATTGGTATTACCTTGTGGTTGTTGGTCTCAGCGCCTAGCTTCCGAGCGGCCAATTGAGGCAGGTCATTGGCGTCCACAGACATCCGCGGCGTCTCGTCACGCTCGACGTGATAATAATCCTCGTCGTCTCTGTGAAAGAGCGAGTCAGAATGGGACCATCAGAGGTGGATGAAAAACAAATTAGAAAGGGGACCGGGGTTGAGATCGCGTTACCCTAGAGCAGGGCGCGTGATGAAGGTTTGGGAGTCGGACATGCCCAGCTCCGCGCGGCGCTCCAGGCGCTCCTTCCAGATGGCTTTGCTGCCGGAGATGCATTCCACGATGACGAGCGTGGCGCCGTGCTTGTTACTGAGCTCCACGGCACGGTCGAAGAGGCCCGGGCGCTCCAGTGGGCAGTCCACGACGACGTCCAGGCCAAGCTCCAGCTGCGTCTCCGTGACGCGCCACATAACGACGTAGGAGAGCGTGTTGAGCTTGTGCGACGTAAAGTTAAACTGCTTGCTCTCGCAGAGGCACGACATCACGCACGGGCACTCCAGGTCCATGCTGCAGTCACGGATGTCGTCCTTGTCCACCACCGGGCATCGCAGCGCCTTAGCTATGGCGCGCGACACAGACGACTTCCCGCACCCTGGATGCCCCTTTATCGCGATCAGGAGCGACCTCCGGCGCGTCTTCTCCCCTCCTCCCTCCATCGCCAGCCTCCCTCACACCTCTCTACCACAGCAATAAAATTACTTCCCAGCTTGGCATTTGGGGGACCTCGCCTCCCCACTAGAAAGAGGAGCCGGGCAGGAGAATTCAATAAGTACTCAGTAGCAGCCCAAGAGCGGTGCGGAGCAGGAGACCAGAACTCGGCCAAGTTGGCTAATACTAGGTGGTAGCTGCGAGCAGGAACACACAACGTTCCTAAGCACACACCGACATGATAGTCGTTAGTGGGCGGGCGGGCCCAAATGGAGGGACAGATTCGTCTTCGATTCCGCAACTGTCTTACCGCTTCTAGAGGGTGCTTCCTCTTCTTCTTCTTCTTCTTCTTCTACTTTCTCTCCTAATCTACTGCTGAGTAGTATGTCTCGGGCTGTGCGCCTGGCACACGATGATCGTCGTCCCGGCGCTGCGCCCGGCCCCCCGTCAGTCACCCAGCGAATGAACGAGTCGTGGAGGTGATGGATGATGAGGCTCGATATCATGGCCGCTTGAATCTTCCGCTGCCAGAGTCAGGCTACTGACGTTGCTGGTTCAAGGGGATGGAATGGATTCTGGAATGAAGGGGGAGGCTGATCTAGGGCGGGCCCAGCGTGCGTGTGACGCCAGGATAACGATTCGACCCTCAATCCCGTATCTACCTGTACAGTGCGCTGCCACTCCTCCAGCCAAGAGCCGACTTCGCATGCGGCTGTGGCACTACTCGATATCGGTTGGCGCAGCCAGCAGCTACATCAGAAGGTCCAGCAGCTACAAGCTAGCAGCAGGAGCGCAGGATCACAGGTGGCGCAGCCTGATCTACAGGCCCATACTGAACTCTCCGCCAACGCTGAATGAATCACGCCTCCTTGCCAATCCACTTCAGCCACCCTGCTTGCCCCCATCCCTGCCTCCGCCTCCGCTGGCCCCACCACGCAACATAATATGTTATTTATAGGTTCCAGACGACGCAGTCAGTCGTCAGTCACGGTGTCGCCTGACAGGAGGTCAATTTTACTACTGCTAAGAATGGTGGTTTGTTGGGCCGTGTCAGGAGGTTTGGATAGATGGCACACGCATGCAAAGATCATGGTCTACCGAGGCACGTACCAGTATGCCAAATCCGGAAAATTTAGTGTCATTCCGTGACTTAAGACCAGCTGGGATATTTTGTCACTTCCTCGTTGTCAAGTCATCCGGCTGCCGTGAATTTCTACCAAGTTCACCTACAAAAACGTCTGTTTGTTTCAGATAGCTCCACACGTATTGTGATCCATGATCCGGCTGGGTTTGCGATTCTTGGCTCTGATAGAGATACTAGTATTCTGGAATGTTCATCGTACAGATGCAACCAACCAAGCTTATCTATTTCTTCTCGAGAAGAGATTCTCATCTTGGTGTCAGGCCCGAAAAATGTGATCAGAATAGCTGCATAACTCTCTACACCCACACAACACGAATTGCTGTCAACATCGAACTTGAGGAGCATAGATTTGACATCAACTGGGAAATTTTTCTTCCAGGCAATCATGGTTCAATGTCATGGTAATCTCGTCCACCTCAGAAAGAAATTTTCTTGAAAAATCATGACAGTGGCCATGAAATTTAAATAAAGAGCAGGAAAAGCAGAAGAGAGTCAAAGCAGAGGATCATGAGACCGGCGAAAACTACTGCTAGCAGAAAAAATTGAAGCAGAAGCTGCTGAACTATCACAAATTACAACTTACAAGGATCTCCTCACCTTATAGCAAGTTTGTAGAAAGAGTCCTTGGCAAAACCTCTCTTCAACGAACTGAAACTTATAAGATTTTTCAGATTCGAGAACATTGATTCTGCTTCTCTGCACACACTAGAGTATAACGAACCGAGCCCCATGGTGCAGACTCGTTAAGTCGGTTTGTTTGCTACTCATTCTTCTCAAGTCGCAACACAACTTGCACAAACTTACTGGAAATTTTCTAGGAATTATCCAACCTCTGGTTGAATCTTGGAAGTGTTGGGGATCCGATGATAAGTGTAACCTTCTTGAGAAGTGGAGGTTGTATGTTGCACATGGTATTAATTGAATTTCGGACGATTTCGTGTATGTTCTGTTCGTAGCCTGGTGTTTTGAGTTGCGTTGAAGCCCCACATGTTCTTTTCACCGTCCGATCAAAGATCTGGATAAGACTTGGTAGTACAGTGCTCGGTTTCATTGTACCTACTTGTTTATTATCAAATTGTTGAATCTGTGGCTGATGCCCACTCCAGTATCACAATCTCAATGCAGCCAAAATCATTTGCCATGGTGGCATGTTCTGATTGGTAGGTAAGAGGTACATTACAATTCATAGTGCTCAAAATCGACTCACTTCATCTTGCAAACTATAACACCATATTCATTAAAATGAGACATTTCGGAGTCTCAATTTATCATGGTGTCTTATTTTAGTCAATTTATAGTTTCATTAATTTGAGACTATGTATTAAATTGAGACTCAATCTCGATTGAAAATGCTAAATAATCTAGCCGTATCATGGATTGTTGAATTCATCTTGTATGAAATTGAATATCATATTTAATTGTGTGTGTAAAGGTAATAGATTATCAAAAATGTACCAAGATATGGAGCATATTACCTAAGAAAAACTAATACATCCCAAAAAAAATCATTGCGAGAATAAAATTACTCCATGAAAATAGAAGCGGCAATAAATTTGATAACCCCTCTGAGTAGGGTTCAAAATTGGACTAAAATACACATATATACTCATAAATTCCACCTAGAATGCATACCTTTTCATTTGAAAGAGAAATAATTACCAATTTCAGGAGATTATACTATTTCCAAACAACAAAGTCATTGAAATACCTAGCGTTGAAACTTGAAAAGTTAGCATGTATTGTAGTAATCCATTCAATAATTGCTATCAATAGAAAGTATCGATGCATCAAGGATAAATGTACAATTAATGATACTCACAATGTGGACCGCCATTTATACATCAATGATGTAACAAATATCCGGGCTGATATTGAAAGCAACACCATACATCACTATGTGGAACTACAAACACTGATCAAATTCTATCTACAAATATGCTATGCGCACATTCAAAGTCTACAATTCCATCCTATAGATACAAGTTCACTACATACTTAATAGGATATCCAATACGGAAGAACAAAAAATCAAATAAGAACATGCACCCCCACCTATTTTATATTGGTAAAATAACTCCAGTCCCCAAAAACCACAAACTTTGTTGAAATCTACAATTGAGGGTTCCTCGGTTCTTCTTGCAATTCAAAATTCGTTTTGTTCTTGTGCCAAAAAAAATAAAAAATCTATAATTGAGCTAAAGATGCCTTGATTATGTTCACCTGTGATTTTGGAATTTTTGATCTAGAGGAGCTTGTGTTTCTACGCAACCTAGGCATCCAAGCCGTTAAAATACAATCTGTATAGACCCAGATTGGTTCAAATTCAGTTTCTTCAACCCAATTATTCCCATGATTGGAATCCCACCCTTGGTAAGTTTCGAAGTCCACATGACGTTGGGATGCAGGTTTGAAGTATTGCACTTTAATCTCATGAGAATGTTTACAATCCGGATGTGGATTAGTCAATGCCAAGGCAACCTAAAATGGGCGCAAGTCCCCATCAGCAGAACGCACCGCAAGTACATAGCCCTCGTACACATCTCTACCAACCCGAAACGATGGAGGAGGACAATGACGTCGTTGTCCAATGAATGGAGGGTCCTCTGCATACTCCTCCCTCAACGACCCATCAATCTCATATTCATCCACTGTCGTAGTTTGCAGAGTCAGTATTCCTCCGGAATGCACTCAATCGTCATTAAGTGCTTCCAAAGTGAACCACTCCGATTTCGTTCCCACAGAGATCTTTTTTATCCTTTCTGATTATCCAAAACCACTAAGCTATTGATCACCTAGGTTAGTTGATCTATTCCGTAAAGTGTCCGGTTCCTTCCGGATTCCGGAACTGACCCAGAACGTACCGGAACTAGTTTCCCGAAGGTATATACAATGGTTTCCGGATTTGATTTCCGGAAACCAGGAGGGTAGTTTGATTTACCTCTGTTCCTCCTCAGAGTGGCTTCTGGAAGGTTTAAACGAGTGACCGGAAGGCCACTGATCCTATTTTATGTAAGTGGCCAGATTCCCCACTGCCTTGTGACTTTAAGTGGCTAGACACCCACTGCCCCGGAATTTATAGTGACCGGACAATCACTCTCCCTACTCTACTAACCGGTGATATGGTGTTGATCCTAGACTTAACTCTCACGACATCCGGAAGGCCTTCCGGATGCGGTCACACAAAGGTAAGTCCGGACTACAACGACGTTCCGGTAGCACTTTTGTAACCCTCCGAAGATAGTGATATAGTTTACTTGGGAGGACTCCTTCTAGACTCACATAGGAGGCTATTCCTATCGTGGGGGTAAACTCCAGCTTTTGATCGGAGTCCGGGTTCACACAGACTATTCCGTGCCCTAGAGAGTACCAGGAACTCCTCGACAATATATCTCTTCCCCTCCTCGATTCTTTCGGACTCTGAAGGTGACCAGGAACACCTCTGCAATCTCCTCCAGTGATTCCGGGCACTTCTCTGCTGGGGATCCAAGCCGGTTCACACCTAAGTACAACAAAATATCCCTCTCTTCAAAGAAACTTGCACAATACGTACTACATCAACGGACCTTGTACCTTACGATGAAACAACTTTTGTCACACAACTAGGTAGCAAATCTAGTGATAGCTCCGAAATATATTCAGCAATAAGGAAAACAAGATCCTGAGTTGAGAAAACTCACTATCCTAAGTCTTGGTGAATCAACCTGATCCAAATACTACCTAATCTGCGAGAAATCCGGAAAATCCTATCTAAAAATCTTATCCCTAAAGGTCCGGGATTTCAAACCTGAGATCCGAAAATTATGGATCTCAGATCCGATTTATCCGCCACTCTTCAATTTTGAGTTTCCGGTTTTAACAGATAGGTCGGTAGCCGGGTGCAATCTGGAACCCCATCGTTAATCGCTACGACAAGTCTGATAACCAGAACTAACTTAATCTTCTAATAAGACTAACTATGGAATCCTCATGTTCCGTCCACTCCGGCATATTGGAGATGCTCCCACGGTCTGCTTCCTGCCACCTACCTTGTCCGGAGTGGGATCTAGTACCAGTCCACTTCCGGAAGCTGGAGCTTCAGGCTCCGGTTGGTCGGTTGAAGCTGCCACCTGCGTGGCCTTCTCCGTTGTAACACTGGGAGTCCCATGTATTGTCTTGGGGCTGGTGGCAGTATCCGGATAGCCTCGGGACAAGGGAGAAGTCATCTTCCGGCAACTAGAGGTTGGTGGAAAAAGAGGAATCCGAAAACCGGGAGACGATTCCTGGAACAGTGCTGAAGGAAGGGGGATCTTTTTGGCCGTTTCTAGACTGTTGGAAGTGTCCTACCACATGGTCCGGGAGGAGTTGTCTCCGGTGTTACCCCGGCTCTTCCATAGGTCCCTTACCCTTCCCGGAGGGTTCCGGTGCCTGTTGTGAAGGTCCGGTTGCTTCCGGGGACGAGGTAAGGTCGATGGTGGGGTTGGGCGCCGCCGGCTTCTCCGAAACGACGGTACTAGCTGCGTTGTTGGCCAGTAGTTGCATCTGCCCCCATGTCTTCTCCATCTTCCGGGCGTGGTCCATAAGGAACTGGATGACCTGGCCCCGGTTCACCTTATCCTCCTTCTCTAGGTACTCGTTGAAGAGAAGGCTCCGATTGACAGTGTCAACCAGAAAGCTCAGCGCTTCCCGGACCTCTCCGAGGGCTTGAGCTGATGCGACCGCTTTGTCTTCTGCGGCTTTCCGGAGTACTTGGGCTTCTTCCTGCGCTGCATCCGCCTTTGACAGATCCTGCTGCATTTTCGCCCAGGCTTGGAGAAGGGTTCGGTGTTGTGCCTCCATCTGCTCCAACTAGAAATCGCTCTCCCCAAGGCTCTTCAATCGTGGCAAGATTTCCTCTGAGTTCTCAATCCGGAGCTCCCCCATGATGGTGTATATCTGGGCGGTGCTGTCAGGTATTGATTGATCCGGGTGGCCCTCCATGCAATATGCTGGAGCAGCTCCATGATGTCCTCCTTGTGCCTCCCGATGAGTGTTTGAAGATCCGGAGTCGGGCATTGCCCTGGTCGCTTCGAAGGTCCGGCCCAGGGTTGTTCTGGGGACCTCCCCGTCCGAAGGACCGAGAGGTCCGCTCGTCCGTTTGTTAAGGGTCAGAGGAGGTCCGTTATGGGTCAACTTAGGGTTGACCACCCGGAAGGTTAAAACTGTTTTACCTCCTCCACCAAGCATGCCACGCGTATGACACGTCACCAAATTATTTGAAGGATAAAGCTGACATGGAGGGTTTAAGGTCTTTAGGTTTCGGTTGTAGGCATTTTGGGGCTTGAATGTCTCGGGGGAGGGGCGCGGACTTCTCGGGGGGAGGGGCGCGGACGTCTCGGGAGAGGGCAGGGGGAGGGGCGCGGACAGGTTCAGGGGGGCACGGATACGTCCAGGGGGGGCGCGGACAGGTTCAGGGGGGGCGCGGACGCGTCCAAGGGGGGCACAGACGCGTCTAGGGGGGGCGCAAACGTCTCCAGGAGGCCCGGACGTCAGGGCGGCCCGGACGTCTCCGGCGGGGCCCGAACATCTAGGGGGGCCTCGACGTCTTGGGGGGCCCGGACGTCTTAGGGGGGGTGCGGACGTCTAGGGGGGCGTGGACGTCTCAAAGGGGAGTATTCGGCGTAAATGCGTAGATGGGGGGCTTACTTCCCCTTCCTTTATTCCTCCCCAACTAAAATTAGTCATACAACCTTTTCATCGCAACTATAACACATAGTTAACAACATCAAGATTTATTTCTATCATGCAAGTGTACAAACAATGCCACGTAGGCAATCAAAATGTTCAAAAATTGCTCTACAACTACGCCACTACAATGTACATCTAAAACAATTGTCGGGGACTTTGAAGTTGTAGGAAGGACCTAGGAAATATGCTACAACTTGAGCAAGTGATGGCCTCTTTGTGGGGTCTTTGTGAACCAAAGCATCCAACTTTGTTGAGAATGCTATGGCATCTATGGTATTCTTGAAGAAGTCTAGACACTCCTCGCCTTGTCATATCATTTTTGCCAAAAAATCGATTGCATATGCATCAGATTCCATTATATATGGATGCAACCTCTTGATGCGTTCCAAATTGCGCTCCTCGTCGTTTGGTCCTCCAAATACAAAAAACAACTCTGGGGCGACATACCGCTTTTGTTCCTTCATTTCCCGGCATCGATCTTCATCTTGGAAACCAAAATACGAGGCCTTGTTTTCTACAATTTGGCTTGCCATCCCCCAATCACACTCCAATATATACTTTCTCCACATCCTCCGGTGGAAAGTGGAGTAGAACATTTGACCGTGTTAAATCATTGTGGATGATTTTTGCCTTATGGACTAGGTCCATTACATATATGAGAGCCCAAGCCAACATTGCTCTATTCTTTCGAAAGGCAACAATTTTTTGGCTCTGCTCGATGGTGAGATGTTTTATTTTCATTACTTCCTTGTTGCTCATTGCCTCAGACGCCAAGCTATTGAATAATTGTAAGTTGCGAATGCTATCACCGTTCCACCACAATGTATAGGCTTCTATGCTATTTGAATGAATAGCCCAAAACTTAATCACACCTGGGTCCTGAACGGGGCAAACTAGAGCCTCAATTGAACGTTGTTCACGCTTCTCACGTTCAATTTTAGCCCTTGAAAGTTTGCCCCCAAATTCAATGTGAATTAGAATATCTGGCATATCTGCAATCCGTACTTTCCACACTTTGCCGTATCCTCCTTGAGAATCAAACCCAGACAATGGCACAATCTTTGCCTTCTCTGGAATCCACACTACTCTCAAGTGCATGTATTGTTCCATCACCACCTTCAGCGCTTGTTCATTCCAAAGCATGCCCTTTTTGTTGCATCTTGAATGTTTTCCACATTCTTTTAGAACCCACTTTTGTTTCTCAAGAAACTGAGCGTCTTCATCGCTTCTCGCTTCTCCCCTTGCTATTTTTACCACGCATTCAAACACATGTGTGATGTTTGTTGTAGCTGTGATGACTTGTTGTGCCATCCATTTTGGAGCATGGAAATACTTGTTCATGCAATCCATAAACTGCTCGGATTGAGCGAGTTTGCTCCAAAATTCACGTTCCAAATCAGCATGTAGCTTTAAAACCCCCGCATGTCCATAATCCAAAAATGATTTCTTCAACATATCTCGTGTACGAATACGATAGTAAGTGATGGTCACCTCTCGAATGAAATGTATGTATTCCTTTGGTGGATATCCTTCATCCCTCTCGTTGGCAGAAGGATTATTCTTCTTCTTCTTTCCCCCGAAGCCGGAAGAGGGAGTTGAGCCAGTTCCCGATTCTGATCCTACCCAGCTCATGGGTCCATCGCCCCCAGAGCATCCAAATCTTCATACATGGGCCTTTTGCCAAATCCTTGCCTTGAAGACATCCTAAAATAGTTCCTGCAAAAAAAAAATCAAAAATCTCCCCTTCCAAATCTGAACATTCCACAGTAGTTCCAAGCAAGACGCGCGTCCACACGTGAGGACAAGGAGCCACTATGGAATGGAACGAAGTTGGCCCGAACTCCTTGAACTTTATATACTCGTCCGCGCCCCCCCGGACCCGTCCGCGCCCCCCCAAATTTGGCCGCGCCTCCCCCGTACCCGTCCGCGCCCCCCTCAACCCATCCGCGCCCCCCCTCCAAACCCGTCCGCACCTCCCCGTACCCGTCCGCGCCCTTTCCCCCACCCGTTCGCTCCCCGTTTGCGCCCCGTTCAACACTTCAAGTCTACACCACTACACTAAATATCACTTTTAGTGTAGTATATACTAATTGACTTATAATTGCTATAAGTATTCACTATTAGTGAATCTTTTTACCATCTGTATCCACAATGATCCGCCTCTTTCAGTAGTATAGATAGTTGTGCTCTCAGTAAATTGATTCATCAAAGGTAAAAAGCTATAGCACTTCAAAATTGTGTAGTGTGGATACACTAAAAGTGATATTTAGAGTAGTCTTTATTGTAAAAAATTCCTTAGTGTAAAAATAAGTTTCCTTCCCAATAAAAAATTTCCACACATTGTCAATCAAGAGGGCCTTTCCTTCTCACCTCCGAGCCTTATATACTAAGTTCCTTCATCATAGAAACTTGTAGTCTATCTCTAGTTTCTTTAACTTTCAATTCCAAAAGTAGACCTTCTAATCCAATAGTAGACTCTCTATTCCAATAGTAGACTCTCTATTCCAATAGTAGACTTTCTATTCCAAAAGTAGACTCTCTATTCCAATAGTAGACTTTTTATTACAAAAGTAGACTTTCTATTCCAACAATATACTTTCTATTCCAACAATAGACTTTTAAACATTCCACTACGTATGTCAAATAAATCATTGGGTTGAGTTGCATTTTAGATTTAAACATTCCACTACACTTAAAGAAAATAATAAAGGAATGACGCATGTTAAATATATCATTGGAGTGAGTTGCATTTTGGATTTATACATTCCACTACACTTAAAGAAAAAAATAAACGAATGTCGCATGTCAAGTATATCATCGGGGTGAGTTGCATTTTGGATTTACACATTCCACTTCACTTAAAGAAAAAGTAAACGAATGACTCGTGTCAAATATATCATTGGGGTGAGTTGCATTTTAGATTTATACATTCCACTACACTTAAAGAAAAAATAAAATGAATGACGCATGTCAAATATATCATTTGGGTGAGTTGCATTTTGGATTTATACATTCCACTACACTTAAAGGAAAAATAAAACGAATGACGCATGTCAAATATATCATTGTGGTGAGTTGCATGTTGGATTTATACATTCCACTACACTTAAAGAAAAAATAAAATGAATGACGCATGTCAAATATATCATCGGGGTGAACTGCATTTTAGATTTATACATTCCACTACACTTAAGGAAAAAAATAAACGAATGTGGCATGTCAAATATATCATTGAGATGAGTTGCATTTTGGATTTATACATTCCACTACAATTAAAGAAAAAAGCAAACAAATGTCGCATGTCAAATAAATCATTGGAGTGATTTGCATTTTGGATTTATACATTCCACTTGACTTAAAGAAAAAAATAAACGAATGACACATGTCAAATATATCACTGGGGTGAGTTGCATTTTAGATTTATACATTCCACTATACTTAAAGAAAAAATACCATGCCGTCTCCATTCAAGTACCACGCTATGGGCAACAAGTCATCTTCTTTCTCTGCAAGAGTGTCGTCATCGACAAAATCATACTCGGTGATTGGGGCGCCATAAGTATAATCCATACGTTGAGAAGGGGTGCTGTCGATGTCATCGTCTAGATGCTCTGCATCGTAATTGCCAAGGGCACCAGTGTTTGAATTATCAGAGTAGTCCGGGTCATCCGACTCACGTGGTTGTGGATCCTCTAAATCCAAGTTCTTCGCGTACCACCTCTTCTCATCCGTCAACTTTGCATTCGCAAGCAACTTCGAGTTCGTATACACAAAGACCAAGTCATCAGCCCTTCCCGGTAATAACCGATTCCTTTTCTTGTCGTGGACGAAAGAGTAGCTACTCCAATTAAGTTCGCATGAAGAAGATGACACTGTCTGCGCTTGTATTCTCTTTGCAATTGGTGCAAGGAGCTTTCCACAAGCACCTTCAAAATCCCACCAAGCATACGGAGAACATTTTTGGTCCTTCGGATCCAACATGTCATGGAATGGTACATCCTTCTTTTGAAATGCGAGGAACTCGTTCACCACGTCCGGGTAAATCTTAGGATCACATAGCTTTTGTAGTACTCGTTTGCATGCCGTGATGACATCCGGATCATCGGCCAACTCTTCATCATGGAGTAAATAAGGATTGAGAAGTGCACCGGCGGAATGTAAATCCGTGGTCATCATCCGTTTCCGTGCGTAGAACTCGTCCTCAGCAATGAACGCTAAATCGCTATCGAGACTGAATGGTTCATTACGCAACGCTAGGACATGCTTCTCGAGGTCGCGAAGGATGTGGAAAACCTTGGGCATGCAAAGTTCCTTGGCATCGAATTCCCGAAGCGCATACACTACAGGGACGACCATCTGGTGGAAGTTCGAGCACCGCTCCCAGAGTTGCTCATCTAGAACCACTCTTTTGATGGCTCGAGAAATGACTTCTTTATCTCTAGCCGAGAGTGACTTCTTGGAGGCATATGCCCGCCATTTATGATCAACGACGGTTTGCTCCAATGATTCCTTGACCTTCAGCAGGCGATCTATCATTATGAAATTACATGCAAATCTAGTTTGCCCGAGGAGCAATAGGCTGAACTTCGCCTCGTGTTTACAAAATAGGGCGAGGGGCATTTGCCGATTCTTGACAAACTTAACCAAGAACTTGGCCTTCTCGAGAGTTTCTTTTACCCATGTAGCCTTCCCCCAGTCCTCCAACAATAAGTCCATGGCATGCGCGGCACATCCTTGAATGTATATGTGTGGATATTTTTTGACGACCAATGTTGAGGCAGTGAGCATGACTAGAGCATTGTCAGTACACACCTGAACAATGTTGTGAGGGCCAACTTGTTCAATGAACTTGAACATGATAGATGCCACGTACGCAGCGTTCTTTTCATTGCCCGTAGTATCTACAGCTCCCAAGAAGAGCTCTCCAGCGAGAGACACGAGCATTGCATTGCACAAAAGGCGACT
>OZ020520.1:9460364-9682942 GCA_963971425.1 Bryoerythrophyllum caledonicum
CGGTCGCCCTTGGGCGGTCGCCCTTGGCGGTCGCCCACGCGAACGGCAGACGCCGGTCGCCTGAAGTGGACGGCCGTGCGGTCGGCCGCAGACGGCCGTGCCGTTGGCCCAAGCGGACGGCTATTTACCCCGGGGTAAACTGACAAAACTCGTTATGTCACCGGACGTCCTGATAGGCCGGAAGACGTCCTCCATCTTGACGTCAGGGACGTCGAGCGTCCTGACAACCCTGGAGATGAAGAATCACCTGCACTACGAAGACAACGAAGGATACCAAGTAACAGGTCTCTAGTGATTGTGTTTGAAGTAGAGTCTGCCTTCGACAGTATTGCAGAGGGAGATTTTGCAGGACAGTTCTACAATGAAGACACTGAAGTTCTTGCCTGGTCGGAAGTCGAAGGCATTGGACACTACCGATGGCTGCAAGGATCGATGAACCACCTATCTCGAGAACGACAATTGGAGTTTATCGCAGATTGTATGCGACAAATTCTCAACTTTTTACGATGGTAGGCTCGCGACAACCTAGACTTCTTGGAGACCTCGAAGCTAAAGGTGGGAGTAATGTCACAGACATACCTTAGAAGACACGTTAGAAAGTCTTAGAAGACTCTAGAAGTTTCTAGAAGACTCTAGGAAGATTCTAGAAGGTTCTGGAAGACTCTAGAAGATTCTAGAAGACTATAGAACGTTCTAGAAAACCTTAGTGGACTCTAGGAGACTCTAGGAAGTTGTTAGAGAAGCTTCGTAGTTCTGAAGAAGTTACTAGAGAAGCTTCTTATAGGAAGCTGTTAAAGAAGCTTCGTAGTTCTTAAGAAGTTACTGGAGAAGCTTCTTAGCTTGTGTGGAAGTCGCTCGAGAAGCTTCCATAAGGGCCTTACGCCAACAGTATAAATAGGAGTCGAGGCTGAAGGTGTCTTCAGTCTCGACAACTCACTCTTGTAGTCTAGCCAAGGCCTTCTTGTACCTTGTCCTTGTTCTAGTTCTTGTTCTAATATCAAGTTAACTCTCTCTCTTGACTTCAATCCTTGTTCTGAGTTTGGTCCCTGACATCCACTTACATAAGACCAAATATATCATTGCTACAAGTGTGTTGGCGAGACACAGTCAGAAACCGACAGTGCGACACTGGAATGGGGATACTATTTAGATACTTACGAGGGACAAAAGACTTTGGACTTCAATATACGAAGGGCGAAACACCTGAGATGGTTGGATATGCCGATTCAAGATTCAAGACTGATGAAGTATTCGGTAAATCTCAGACATGGTATATCTTTCTCAAGAACAATGCTCCAATTTCATGGAAATTTGTCAAGTAGACTGTAACGGCAACATCCTCTTCTACTTTTAGCATGTATCACACCAAACCAGTATATAAACAATCTTCTACTTCTGGTAGGATCACTTCTCTTTCATCTCGCTTGCTCTTCATCACAACACCCGACTTCCACCCCAGCCCGTCTACAGTGCCCCTTTCTGGCCCGTCTACAGTGCCCCCGCCCCTCTACAATACTCCTCTACTCGTGTTGCGCCCGGCGTTGTTCCCCATATCCGGCCCACAACCCGCCTTGATACTCAGACCCCGCCCCGGGCCAAGCCCCTCCCAATATTCCCGACTCGGTCCCACCTACAGCGGAGTTAGGGCTCCCTTTTATCGCCGTGCGATCACCGCCTATGGCCGTGCAAAATGCACAGACACAGCACAGAACATGTACACATTGATTCACAGCTTCAAGTCACTAGAATCGTAGGAGGTGAGCCATCACCATGTGCACAACATCCATCATCGTCATTCAAATAAGACTCAACCTTCTCTTTTATTTTCATCCCACCAAAATGATACATTTTGACCTAGGTTTTTAAAATTTGAAAGTAGGGTTTTTTGCATGATTAGTCAATGTGTATGAATTTGTTGCAACACAAATTGAGAGTCTATATTTTTGAATCTTGGATTTTCTATGGATATTGCAATAGGAGAGGGTATGGCGTTTTTGGGGTTCTATTATGGTGACGGGTATTTCAATGGGAGAGAGTGAGGTGGTTTAAGTATGCTTCATTGAAGTAGAACTAGTGCATGACATATTTTGCATGCTTGTGATGGTGACGGGTATTTAAACGTGAGAGGGTAAGGGTGTTTAAGTATGCCATGTTGACCACATGTCACCTTGGGGGACTCTTGAAGGTTTGGGCATGTTTGTATGGTGTCAATCAATAGTAATTTATTGTGAAATTTCTATTGTAGATGGACATTGCTAAAAGCTTCGGGTGATTCCAATTTTTTTCTTAAATTTTCCACTACAAGATGTGGTGTAAACCTTTTTATTGACCATTTGGATTATCATTCTAAAACATATTTAGTTCACAATAAAATAAAATGTGAATTGGCCATTTTTTAACCGCCACTCCTTGCACATTTGTTTTGAATACGATATACCCCTTCCATACCTCTTAAAATTGTTATACAAAGAATTAACATCATCATTAACAGAATAGTAATGTTTTCAAATCTTGTGTAGTGCAAAGTTAACATGATTATAATGTTCTAACCTTGTATAGTGTAGAAGCTTGATACCAAGTGTAGTCAAAGTCAGCTGATCCTACGTTTGGAAGGGAAGAAAATTAACGGTTTTATCTACTTCAAACACTATAATCTTTCAATCCTTATACCCAAAGTTTAGGAAATTTTATGAGGTCGTTCAAGTAATACTTAACCTTATCTTTTTTTTTTGCCACCAAAATCTTGTATTTTGACACGTTTTTGTAATTTGAAATTAGGAATTCTTGCATGATTCGTCACTCAAATGTTTGTAATATATGTGAGTGAGTATATTAGGGTTTAGGTTTTGTTTTGGGTATTGCAATAGGAGAGGGTGTGACCTTTTTTTGGATACATAAGATGGTGACGGGTATTTTAATGTGAGAAGGTGAGGTGCTTTAAGTATGTTTCGTTGACGTAGAAGTAGTGCGTGACATATTTTGGATTATTGTAATAGTGATGGGTATTTTAATGGGTGAGGCACTGAGGGTGAGGGTGTTTAAGTATGCTTTGTTGACATAGAAGTAGTGCGTGACATATTTCGGGTCAATATCACAGTGACGGGTATTGCATTGAATTTCAAAGACGTTATATCTATGTTTTTGCACGGTGACGGGTATTGTATTGAAGTCCAGGGACGTTTTATCTATGTTTTTGCACGGTGACGGGTATTGCATTGAAGTTTAGGGACGTTTTATCTATGTTTTTGCACGGTGACAGGTATTGCATATTTTGGTGTGTGTATTGGTGACTACTTTGTTTTTTTAGGTATTGTGACGGATATTTTTTCGTGGACTAGGGACATTTTTCCATTATTTGCATGCTAGTGACGAGTATTGCACATTGTTGGGTATTTAGTAGTGTCTGCTTTTATCATTATAGGTCGTGACATATTCTAGAATGTACTAGGGATGTTTATCCCATCCTTTCCATGGGCGTTATATTTACCTCATGATTTAAATAGTGACTTCTTTGCAAATACTTAGTCATATATTTACTAACCGTGACAGATATTGTCTTTATAAAGTAAAATATTATAGGATCCTTTTCATTGACTTTTCGTTTTTATGAAGAATATTGTGTATGTATAACATCTGAAGTAAAGAACGTTTTTCAAATTTTCCCGTGCAACGGATATTGAGTTTATAATATAAAGGGTTTCTCAGACTTTATTCACATCTTTTTCTCCCGCTATAGGTATTTCTCTCCATATATCTTGTACCTCACTATAGAAATCGCTTATTCTTATATAAAGTTCAACTATGAATTGTATTCATTTTCATTGCATTGAAACTAAACAATATTTGTATTTATCTTTTTGATGTCATTTCCTTCTAACAATTTTGAATATTACATTTAATTGACATTTTTTCATTTTCATGTTTTTGTATATAGTGAAACATGCCAAAGTCACAGGATGCTCTCAACGTTCAAAATCCTCGTCGGGGATCTTTTTCATTTCTTGATATCACATAGACCCATGGAAGTAGGAAAAGATGGGGTCATGCAAGTGCTATTGTGCATGCATACATTCCCTATAACAGGGTGGAAGATTTCATACAAGGTCAGACTTGTAAGGATGGCTCATCAGTTGGTTGGAATGTGAAAGAGCGAAAAAAAGGAGAACTATAAAAGAGGCTATATATTTCGTCATTTATTGAACATGTGTGGTATGAATGTGCATACGGCCCGGAAGATCATAGAAATGATCTATTTTTTTCTAAATCCCACAAGCGAGGATGCATTGCCGAATTCTCAGTTAAGCAATTGCAATTGTATCCGGATGTTGTTGAAGTTGCATATTACCACGTTGATCACACACGAGAGGATGAAACTCATGCTCACAGCCCTAGTGATCCGGAGTCTATTGGAAGAAAAACCGTTTACTAACCAAGGATGAGTGCAGATATGAAGGCGTGGGTCAAACGGAAACTAAGCGCAGTATTCATCGACTTTGCTAGTGTAAATATGTGGACTCAGGCATGTCCCAAGAACGTGTTTATATTGCATGAACAAGACGTTCTAACGAGCTTGCCTTTCATTCTGGGTATCCAGACCGATTGGCAAAGGAGAATGGTGTTGAAATTCGGGCATGGCAGAGCAATCTCTATGGACACAACCCACGGTATGAACATCCCTAACTACCTTCTGTGGTCTCTACTTGTGTTTGATGATTGGAATAACGGAATTCATATTGCTTGGGTGCTATCAAGTTGATCTACGGAAGGGGATTTGACGATGTGGTTAGAACCTTTACGGTGGCATATCGAAAAAGATATGCCAGAATTCTTACCTTCATGTTTCATGACTGACGATGCTGCGGAGATCCGGAACGCTACTAAGCGTGTTTGGCCGGAGAACAATATTTCCATCTACTTGTGTGCATTCCATATTATCAAGAATTGGAAGAATTATATCATTCTCAAGGTCCCTAATGAGGAAAACTTACGAGATCTCGTATACAAAGCTCTCAACCATTTTTTGTACTTAAAGATTAAGTACAAAGAAGAGAAATCCGATTTTTTGGAACGTGCAAAGAATATTAGTGAAACTCTTTTCCAAAACCTATACGTGGATAAATATCCACGCATACTTTGAAACTCACTACAAGCATCAAGGTACATGTATTCTTCTTGATCCTTTTCTAGTTTTGCATTTTTTGTACTTCAATACTTCACTTAGATTTAGAAAGACGACAAGAAAAATGATGTCAATATATGTGTTAAATGTGTTGTGTTTATAATGTTCCAGGATTATATCTCATTGGTCACCGTCAGCATCATCATTCATTTTAAGATACTCAATCTAGTATTGAAGGTTACCATGGAGCTCTCAAACGGTGGATGTTGGTCGATAATCCAGATAGACGGGGGAGAAGATTGAATTTTCTAGTATGGCGGCTAACAAACCCCAATGTTAACCACTACATGTACATGCAAGGGCAAAAAATAAACGGTTATATTCCAAACAAATCAATGGAAGGAATTGTAAAGAGAGGAATTGCACAAGCAAAGACAATTCCTCTTGAAGATATTCTACCGCCGTAGGAAGGGGATTTACTATGAAAAGTAAAATCGCAATCGGTTGAACACCGTTGGTATAACATTTGTAAGCCATTCACTTTGTATGCTTGTTGCTCATGTGAGAAGAGTATACGGGGAAACATATGTAAGCATCAACTCGCCGTTCTAAAAGTCTCTCATAAATTGTCATGGAAGATTATGTTAGAGTTTCTAGGAACTTATTATGGTTTGATAAGAGGGGGGCTCGAACCTATGTTCTCTCAGAATGTTTCAAGTGATCATTTTGAAACTAGAGATAATGAATATGAAAATGACGAGGACGTAGCGGAAGACAATGATGTACAGAAAGATGATAATGTATCGAGGGATGATATTGTGCCAGGATTTGACACTCCTGATGTGTTGATGGATGTTCTACGAAATGAGAACATTGGTGGTAACGAAGCTAAGAAGACTTCAACATCTACGGAGGGTACTGTACGTATGATTAGAAGTTTGGTAAAGGAGGCAATACTTGGAGCTTCCAATGGTGGTGATGCCCTTCTTTACCACTTGCAATCGATGATGTCTACGGTGGTATGTGACATACGAAGAATCCGTACTTTGCAAGAGGACGATATTTCTCATCCTCAAGCATCCTTTGAAATCATATACACTGAAGATGGAAATTCCGCTGCAAGAAAGAAAGATTGGAGAGAAAAAATAGCGCACTCTCAAAAGAGGAGAAGGAATAATATCCCAATAGAATAGAAAATAGATAGATTCTACGTAGCTTTCCTAGTAAGTTGTTTTAAGCATTCTCTGTTGAATTTAGGATTTTTTTTCTATTCAAGTGCATCGAAGTAGTATGCATTGATATATATTTTTATTTTATGAGGAAATATATTTTATAAGAACCTCGTGATTTGCAATATGTATTTGCAGTTGTATATAAAGCATTAACTTACACTTTGTCTATACACTTTGAAAAGTTTTCATTTCCTTTTTAAAAGTGTGATATTTCTTCTGTAAAAATTATTTATTATCCATTTGAAATTAGATACTCAAACACTTTCATAAAAGATACAACAGCTCGTTAAACTCATTCACTCTATTGTCAAAGAATAAAAAATATTCAAATATAAATTACATAAGAAATACGAAACCATAGAAGTCGATTACAACCAAATACTTCATAAAAAAAACACTAGTCATTGTTGTTCTCGGCATCATCTTCTCCTTCCTCTTCTCCTTCTTCTTTTTCTTCTTTTTCTTCTTTTTCATCTTCGTCGTTCTCGATATCTTTGGCATGTGCATCCTCGTACACGGAACACTACGCCTCAACACCTTCCATGGAAAGAATGTTCTTCAAGTGGAAGTCACTCTTCTCTGCATCCACATAGCATTCAATAAACGCCTTCTTCCCCTCCTTGTAACTATAATTGAAAAAACACCACGTTAGAATAATAAATGAACATAAAAGAAAATTCAAACATGTGGAATTCAACATACATAGGATTACAACACACATGAGAATAGAAAAAACTACACTTACATGGCTTCAATGGAACATTGACGGTACCATTCTACCAATTCCTTCAAGCTCTCCTCCCCAAATTCTTTCTCCGATTTTTGCGCTCATCAAATGCAACCTTCACGTCCTTCAACCAAGCAAAATCCATTGGCTCGACACCACGGCTACACTCCAACTTCATAACAACTGCGGCAAAATCGGGATTGCGTGGAAGAGCATCAACCATCATCGCATTCAACTCCCCAAGCCCTTCCTTCTTTGCCCCAAGGTATGTCCAATACTTCTTCTTCAACAGGGTGGCAAGTAATGGTTTGGCCATTTTATCTCCAGTGGCCTTGGTCTCCACATTTGCCAACAAAGCCTCCGCCGCGTCCTTCCAAGCTTTGAGTCTTCTCCACAACTCCTTCCTTTGTCTCTTAAAAGGATTGATTAAAATCTTTGCATTCATCCGGTGGGAGTTGATATTGTGGAGCTTTAGGTGTGCCTTAGACGGACGTCTAAGAGACAAAGCAGCCAAATCCATGGCATGGTGATCACGTGGGTGTTTACCTAGGTGTCTCCGATGCTTCCATGGACAGAAAACACAACTCTCCACCAAACAGTGCCATGGCGTAGCCGTCGCGAGAACTTCCTTGAAGTCACGATCGAGAACGGCAACATGTAAGCCCAAGAGCACCATCGCTAAAGAAAACATCAACAAATAAGTAAGATTGACATTGACATAATGTATGTCACGACCTATAATGATAAAAGTAGTCACTACTATACACCCAACAATGTACAATACTCGTAACTACCATGCAAAGAAAGGAAAAATGTCCCTGGTCCACTCAAAAATACTCGTCACAACACCTAAAATAACAAAGTAGTCACCAATGTACACACCCAAGTATGCAATACCCATCACCGTGCAAAAAAGATAGAAAAAACGTCCCTATACTTCAATGCAATACCGGTCACCATGCAAAAATATAGATAAATCATAAAACGTCCCTGGACTTCAATGCAATACCCGTCACCGTGCAAAAACATAGATAAAACGTCTCTGGACTTCAATGCAATACCCGTCACCGTGCAAAAACATAGATAAAACGTCCCTGGACTTCAATGCAATACCCGTCACCGTGCAAAAACATAGATAAAACGTCCCTGGACATAAATGCAATACCCGCCACCGTGATATTAACCCAAAACATGTCACGCACTACTTCTATGTCAACAAAGCATACTTAAACACCCTCACCCTCACGTTTAAATACCCGTCACCATCACAAGCATGCAAAATATGTCATGCACTAGTTCTACTTCAATGAAGCATACTTAAACCACCTCACTCTCTCCCATCAAAATACCCGTCACCATAATAGAACCCCAAAAATGTCATACCATCTCTTATTGCAATATCCATAGAAAACCCAAGATTCAAAAATATAGACTCACAATTTGTATTTCAATAAATTCATACACATTGACTAATCATGCAAAAAACCCTACTTTCAAATTTTAAAAATCTAGGTCAAAATGTATCATTTTGGTGGGATGAAAACAAAGGAGAAGGTTGAGTCTTATTTGAATGACGATGATGGATGTTGTGCACATGGTGATGGCTCACCTCCTATGATTCTAGTGACTTGAAGCTGTGAATCAATGTGCACAGGTTCTGTGTTGTGTCTGTGCATTTTGCACGGCCATAGGGGGCGATCGCACGGCGATAGGGGGGAGTCCTAACTCCGATGTGGGTCGGACCGGGTCGGGGGTTTTGGGAAGGGCTTGGCCCAGGGCGGGGTCTGAGTATCAAGGCGGGTCGTGGGCCGGATATGGGGAACAACGCCGAGGGCAGCACGAGTAGAGGGATATTGTAGAGGGGCGGGGATACTATAGACGGGCCAGGAAGGGGCACTATAGACGGGCTGGGGTGGGAGTCGGGCTCGGGAATAGAACCGGACGGGGGATTGACTCGGGCACTACCATGAATGAACCTTGCGATGGGATGGATGGGTGGCTGGCCCCTTTAGTTGGGGCTCTCCAACGAGGGGGTCAGTTTGCCTTCGGCCCACAGGACGGCCTCACGGGTTGTAAGCAAACGCACATGCAATCCCGATGGAGTTCCCACTCTAACGTTAAGTGGTAGGCCCTGCTTGACGTGAAATTTTGTTTTCTGACATTTTAAAGCTACACATTGAGAACACTTGAGAACGATCGTGCCCACTTAGGAACTTGCACGGGAACGCACTTGGAAGAATGGGAACACATGATAACAATGTAGGAACACACTGGGAATGGATAAGTTACAAATATGGTTTAAATTGTATAGTCGAAGAAGGATTAACAAATGGTTTGGTTAGTAACCAAACTAGCTTTCCACCTCAACCTGATATGGGTGTGAGACACCAAACCCAACCTTGTAGGGATGGATTTGGTACCTCACAACATCGGATGGTGTTCATGTGCGTATGCTTTGTGAGGGGCCGGAAGTGGAAGGAACTAAACAGCATGTGAGGCGTGATCGCTAGGGACTCAATCGATGCAACGTCCAGTTGGGTTTTGTTGTTCGTGGTGCCCAAGCTACTCGAGCCACCGGAATTGCCAGTTGTCTACAAGGCGTAGTTTGTGGAGTTGGTTGGGTTTTGCAATGAATGAATTATCAGTTAATTACTTTTGGTGTTTTTATCTCACTGATGTTGGGTAGTTTTTGCACTGAATGAATTTTCAATTTTGGAGTTAAAATTTTGGTTTTGGAAAAAAAAATTAAAATCACGTATATTTGCTTCACAACCAACTTGATAAGCAGACTAACATGAACCTTTTACACTTAAACGTTGGGGCGACCAAATTTTGGTTGATGGACGAATGCAAAATGCCTCCACGTGATGAAAAGACATTAAATTCATCTAACTCTTGTTGGAAGAGTTCATTGAATGTATAAGTAATAGATGATGATGAAACCTGCCTCATGGAGGTAGTCATGTTTTATCTAGAGAAGAAAAACTTTGTGACCAAGGTTGTTCGGCCGTCCGTCCGCCCGGTAGTGTCCGTCCGATAGAGGTTGTTGTCCGTTCGATAAGGGTCAACGCTGGTTTGACCATGAGTAGAGGTAAATCAATTTACCCACTGCCACGAATGCAAATACATAGCTGACAAGTCGGCTAGAAGGTCGCGCGCGTACGAACAAGGGTTGGGCGCGTATCCAAGAGAGTCGCGCGCATACCTAGCAAGCCCGTGCGCGTACGCCAATTTTTTTTTTTTTTATTTTTTTTTCTCGTACGCGCCCAACCCTTGTAAGCATGCGCCCGACCTTTTGAATCGGGCGCGTACGTACAAGGGTTGGGTGCGTACAAACAAAGGCTGGGCGCGTACCATGAAGGGTTGGGCGCGCACAAACAAGGGTTGGGCGCGTACAAACAAGGGTTGCGCGCGTACCAAACAAGGCCGCGCACGTACGAAAAAAATAAAAATAAAAATTCCGTACGCGCCCAGCCCTTGTAAGCATGCGCCCGACCATTTGGATCAGGCGCGTACGCACAAGGGCTGGGCGCATACAAACAAGGGTTGGGCGCGTACCATGAAGGGTTGGGCGCGTACCATGAAGGGTTGGGCGCGTACGAACAAGGGCTGCGCGCATACGCAAATAAAAATAAATATAAAATATAAAATTTATGTGTACGCGTCTAGCCCTTAGTAGCATGCGCCCGACCTTTTTTATCGGGCGCGTACAGCCAAGGGCTGGGCGCGTACGAACAATGGCTAGGCGCGCACAAATAAGGGCTGGGCCCGTACGCCTACAGATCTTTTTATTTTTTAATATTTTTTTCACGCATATGCGCCTAGCCCTTGTACGTACGTGCCTGACCCCTTGAGGTGCGCGCTCGACCCCTTTAGGAACGCGTCGCACCCCTTTAGGTACGCCCTCAATCCCTTTCGGAACGCGTCCGACCCCTTTATCATTTATGTATGCATCCAACCCCTTTAGGCACGCGCCCAACCCTTTCAAGTTTGCACTCAACCTTTTAGAGTATGCGCCCTACCTCCTTAGCTACCCACGGAACCTCTTTAGATACGCGCCCAACTCCTTGAAGTATGGGCCAAATCCTTGTAAGCATGCGCCTAACCTTATAAATCGGGCGCATACGTTCAAGGAATGGGCGCGTGCAATTTTCTTTGTTTAAGGGACGAGCTCAGCCCTTGTAAGCATGCGCTTGACCTTCTAGATCGGGCGCGTACGTACAAGGGCCGGGCACGTACCCCAACAAAAAAAAAAAAAAAAAAAAAAAATCGCGTACGTGCGCGGCCCTACTAGGTACGCGCGCGGGCCAAAGGTGTGCGCCCGGCCTAATGATGTGACGTGGAAAGCGGTCTGACGTGTCGGCACACGTGTTTTACTAGGGGGTAAGTTGTAAATTTGATTTAGGGTTTGTAATTTTTTTTTACACGCAACTGTCCGCCAAAAAGTGTTGTCCGTCCTGTCCGTCCGTCCTACAATCTGTCCGTCCGCTGTCTTTAGGCCCTTGTCCGTCTATGTAGACAACCTTGTTTGTGACATGGATCTTGATGTAGTGAATTTTAGAAACTTCTAACTTTTGCTCTAAATCTGAATTCAATTCATTCAGATGATATTTTTTGAATTCAAATCTAACTAATGAAGCAAATTGTTTCTAATTTTAGCTGAACACGGAAGATTCATCAACATCAAAAGTTTTGTCCCTATAATGTATACCTTAGGTGAAATTTTCAGATTTTTTTAGCATACTTTGTAATCAATATGAATTTTCTTCACTTTTTCTTCAAAAATCACAATAAACTCAAATTTGCAACAAAATGATTGTGTTTTTTGTGACATAAACAAAACATGTGATCTCATCTCTGAAAAATGAAATAAACAAATTTCCACTTAAATTCAATAAACAATTAGAGCACATAGTAGTATAGAAATTGGGATTGATGCCATTTTCATAGGCTCCATCCATTAAGGTTTAAGGAGCACATCTTAGCACAATGGACTCAAATACACAAACATAGTAGAAATCTTGAAATGTTGCTTGAAAACCAGCCCAAGACTCTCAACCAACAGTTCATTGAAATTTTGGAAGCGGTATTGCAGCTGACGAGTTAAGGAATTGGGAACACTTGGAAAACTGCCTATTATTCAAAAATTGGCTACATTATCTAGATAGCAGAAGTCTACATAAACTGTGTACAACTATCATAATTGTTTGATCTTCCGGTGTAATGCAATTTTTGTAGATCCAAGGCGGAGAAAGCTACAATTGTTAGGCCCTTGTCCAATTTCCTCATGATTCCTCGAAGTGTGTCATCTATAACGCAATGAATCCCTTATGTGCACCACATGTGCTGCGGGTGAATCCAAGAAAAATGTACTGCTTGCGTATTGCCAGCGTCGCACCCATGTCCTTCCTCAACTTCATTCTCAAAATAATCAGAAATGACACCTCGAAGCCTTGTCCCCTCAGGAATGATACAGCGGCAAGCGTAGCGCAAGCCAAGTCGATCCTTGCCAAGTTTGGCTACAAGCAAGCACCGCCAATATAATCAGCGGACACTTGTCATCCTCTGCACCCAGAACATGGTGGCAGATCACAACATCTTGCATGTGACGAGGCCGACGCCTATACTTGCATTACTCAAGTAACACCATATTCATTAACATGAGACATCTTAGACTCTCAATTTATCATGGTGTCGAATTATAGTCAATTTTTTTATTTCATTAATTTAAAACTATGTATTAAATTGAGACTTAATCTGGATTGAAATTTCCACCTAATATGTCCAGATTTTTTATCATAGCTAGAACATAATTACTCCATGAAAATTTAAGCGGCAATAAATTTGAGCACCCCTGGCAGGATTTAGAATTGGACTAAAATACACATATACATTCATTTACAAGCCACCTAGAATGCATGTCTTCTCATTTGAAAGGGAAATGAATACTAATTTAAGGGGATTATACAATTTTCAAACAACATGATTATTGAAATACCAATCACTAAAAAGTTAGCACATATTGTAGAAATACATTCAATAATTTATATTAATAGAAAGTATCAATACACCAAGGATAAATGCACAATTAATCAGACACACAATGTTTACCACGGTTTATTCATCAATAATGTAACAAAATAACATCAACGTTGAATGATATTGAAAGCAACTCATTGATACATCACTTTATGAAACTACAAACTCTAATCTAATTCTATCTACAAATATGCTACGCAAACATTCAAAGTCTACAATTCCATCATAGACCCCATGTTCAGTACATACTTAATAAGATATCCAGTCCGGAACAAGGCAAGTTTAAATAAAAACATGCACCCCCACCTATTTCATATTGGTAGGATAATTCCAGTCATCAAAAACCACAAACCTGTTGAAATCTAATATTCAGCTAAAGATGCCTTGATTATGTCTACCTGTGATTTTGGAATTTTGAGCCTAGAGGAGCTAGTGTTTCCATGAAACCTAGGCTTCCAATTATTTTGCACTTATTATTTCCAATTATTTTGAGCCTAGAGGAGCTAGTGTTCCCACGGAACCTAGGCTTTCAATTATGGTGTTCCCATGGAACCTACGCTTCCAAAGGGATGTAGGTTTGTAGTATTGCACTTTAATCTCATGAGAATGTTCACGATCCGGATGTGGATTAGTCAATGCCAAGGCAATCCAAAATGGGCGGAAATCCCCATCAACAGAACGTACCGCAAGTATATAGCCCTCGTACACATCTCTACCAACCCGGAACAATGGAGGCGGACAATGACGTCATTGTCCAATGAATGGAGGGTCTTCTGCATACTCCTCCCTCAATGTACCATCTATCTCGTATTCATCCACCATAGATGGAGCATATCTAGATAGTGGCCAAAATCCCTCTCGTAGGGAAGGCGATTCTTCCAATGGCACCTCAAGAGCAACCTTTACACCTCTCCCAAGTACATAATATGCTCATTCTTCCTCCTGCATTCATCCGAGAGATCCTCATTTGCCATAGATTCCTGAAGACTTAGAAACCCAGAGATACCCTTCATAACCTTGTCATACTTTTGCATGACGATGCGGAATGAGAGGAAGCGGTTGTCTATGAGGCAATATTGGCCTACCATCTGCCGTCACTTTCCACAACTAAATTCCTCCATTCTCCTCTGGCAACCAATCCCTATCTGTACAAAGAATTTGGTACTACATCTTTTGCAAACCATCAGAGTCCTTGTAAAACTTAAATTGTTGGCCCTTCGTATGACTTGTAAGGGCCTCATTGCCAATGCACAAATATCCTTCAAGAAAAGCCCTTGTAATCGAGCACCTTTTCAACGAAATGTGGTATGACTGGCTCATCTTCAACATCCATGAATGACTTCATCAAGAGTGGGATCGTTGGATAGCTATTTGACTTAAGTTTGGTACTCCATCTCCCAAACATTGCATCAATATCCTCGTGAGTATGACCAACAAGTAAGAAGTTGACGTATACTTCCCGGAAAATACCCATGTGTACAAGGAAGGAGAATGCAAACACAAATCTATTCTTATTGTTCCCTGTAGCATTATCCAATTGCATTTGGAGAATTGGTGGTAATTGTTTCACAAGAACATGTTTAACCAGTGAAGCCGCAAGGGATCCAAGGCACACCTAAGCATCCGCAAGCACAACTTCAGAGAGAGAAGAAGCTCTTCCACTTGCAAATAATTCACGAGAAGAATACACTAGTGTACTCTCTAAATCTCGAAGTAATTTAGCAGTGGATCCAAGAGTGTGATTCGAGTCGGTGAGGAAGTTGTCAAGACAATGATGTACATAACGGACATCTCCATGTCCATGCGCAATCATTCCAGTCACAGCTGTAGGGAGTTTCATGAAGGACTCCGTCGCTTTATTCTTGTAAGAAAAATGGGGAGATGTTGTTTTGTTGTGATCCATTTTATCATAGATGATGCAAACAACGTCATCTGGTCTATTGTCCGAGTTCTTCCGGTTCCCATAATATAAAATACGATGAGTTTGTTGGGAGGCCTAATGTAACTTCAATTTGGTATCCTACGTTATGTATGTAGAGGAGCCTTGCGTAGTGGCCTTCTTCAATTGCTTCAATTGGTCGCATCTACCACATCGAGCAAAGTCGTCACCAGGTTTCTTAGTGGAATATTGTTCAAATTTAGAGCTCCGAATTCGACTAAGACCAGAAAAGGATATTGATTTGAGGCCAAATCTTGCATTCACCTCATTCACTTTGGATCGCTCGCACTTCATCCTTCACATCACTTTTATATCGGTAGAATGTGGCTAAGCTAGCCCCTATGATTGCACACCATGCATCTTGTTATACATCAATTCCATCGAGCGTCACTACATGGTTGCCATTTGAATCAATGTGCATTTGCCTATGCATATCAAGTAAAACATATTCCTGAAATTACACACCTCCAATGTCATTGTGAACTTGTGTTGGAAGTACTGAAATGGAACACCATGGAAATTATTGAGTACAAATTCTTAGACAACAAACAATGCTCGCAACAAGGTTGATCAATTGTGCAGAAAGGAATACTTCCTTCTTTGGTGAAGAAGGCACCACTCGCCTATGACAATTGCTCTCATGTTGTCGAATACCAATTCTTGGACCCCGACGAAATACCTTAAAAGCGGCATTGTAAATGCTTGTTTGCTCTTGGTTATATAAACTCACATTACGAAGAAAGACTTGTCAAATTGGCCATGCTCGGAGAGCAAACATCCAATTCAAAGGAATATCATCCTCATGTAAGGATTCAACAATTAGAACTGCAACATGATCATTTCCAAGTGGCCGACCTCTAGTTTCAGGAATTAAACTCGAATCGACACTCTGACATAGTCTGATTCCAACTGTATTCCTTGATGTGTTTTTTAAAATAATGCCCTTTGAAATCTAGGCAGCGCAAGGAATAACTTCACAAGCAACAATATCAGGAGGCAAGGTTGGTGGTACTTGATCTCTCACATCAAATGAGCCTCCTTCCATCTACAAAATATCACATTTCAAGGGATATTAGTTCACGTATGAAGTTCAACAAAGTAAGTAAAAATAGAAGCAAATAATAGCATATATCCTCTACAATTTGGACAAGAAAATTTTAGCACTAAGACAATGAACAAATACTCCACCGGGTATCCTCGACTCGAGTATAAGAATGAGGATATTTTCTAACAAAATATTAAAAAGTATTCAATACATCATCCTCGAGTCGCGGATACTTACAATATAGATCCAATTGAAAGAGCGACATGTGTGCATTATAGTAAAAAACATCATACTACCAAATACTTGATGAGATTCAAAGACAAACTAAGAATCATGCAAGTTGATTATTGACATTTTTAGTCTATTCTCAACTTGAGGATACCCGGAGTGTATACGACATTTTCTCTCATTTGATCAAGCACAAATGTTTCAAATCCAAATTGACATAGTCTTGTTTAATATAATTTAGCTGTATCCTTGGGTTGAGAATAAATCAAATAAATATAATTTCGAGCACTTTAATGAGAATAACATTCATAGGATTTGTTGATCGACTACTGAACTAGCAAGAGTCGGGGTTATCCTGGATCTGAGGATAGTAGCTTGGTTTGAAAATAGTTCATTGAAATGCTACAGTGTCCTCAAATGTAACGGAGCAATTACAACAAACTTCCTTTTCATTGCATTTCTACATGAAAATTCTATAATGAATTAGAAGTACTTCACTAAGAAGTATGACTTCGACAACGAAATGCGATGCATACATTCTGTAAATAAAATGCGGTGAGATGGACAACCTACGAGCAAGGTTCAGGTATACTTAGAATGCTCAAATGTACTTCAAAAAACTTTAGAAATACTATCGACGACCATCGTGCGTGTTAACTAAAGAAGGAAGAACGAAGTTGAGAGAGAAAAGAGAGAATCCAGTAGGTGCAATAGTAGATGAACTTCTGAAAATGAGCATACGGAAGTCTTCTGCAAAGCAAAGCACAAAAATCGGTGCTAGGCGGGAAAGCTCCTTTCCAACGGCTCCAGGATTGGGGGGGCTGTGAGTGGCCAAAGTGGGCCCTCACTCTTTTTTCTTTGTTTTTTTCGAGTTTTTGATAGTATTGACCCAATTTTAGTTAAAGTAGTAGTCAATCCATCTACTAGAGTCAAATTCCTAGAGTAATAAACTTAGTGCCATGATGTCACACTACGGTTCGTATTTTTCCTCTTCCCTACTAATATGCTTGAAAGTGTAGTGGAAGTGGAGTGGGAATGAAGAGAAAGATAAAAAAGGGAAAAAAAAGGTCCTTGGAAAATGACTAAAAATTGAGAAATGGGACAAAAATTATGGAAAAAATTGAGAGAGTGTCTCCTAGCAGGTAGAAGTAGTGGTAAAATTTCTAGAATTTTCCGAGTTGAATTACTATTTAATTCTAGGGGTTGACTAGTTAGTCGACGGGTTGACCACTCGGAAAAAATACTTAATGAACTCCAAAAATGCTAGGAAAATTTGTGTAGACTAATTAGGGTGCTAGGAGTCCAGCTATGTGGTTAGTTTTTGAAGTTATAAGTAAATTGCAAATCATCAGTAGATAGTAGTAGATCTAGGGTAATGGTCGTTAAAAGATCAAAAGGAAAAGAAAAAAAGGGGAAGAAAAGAAAAGAAGGTGGTTGGGTGTGCTTCCCCATGCACATGCCACATGACAATTCTTGCCACCATGGAATTAATTTTAGGGAGGCTTGTCAGGAGCAAAGCGGCGAGTTAATGCTAGTAATAAACTAAAAACATGCAAAAACGGCTGTAAGTGGCCAATCCTGCACTTCTGTGAGAGGTCATGGGCTGCCTCATTTAAACTAAGCCAGTCTTGTCGGGGAAGAAAAACGAGAAAGACCAAAAGAAAAAGAAAAAAAAAGAAAAAAAAAGGAGAACCAGCCAGGCTGAGTCGCTGGCGAGAGAGCTGGGGTCACGGGATTTTCGGGGGGCCGTTTTTGGAGCGAGGAGGAGCTCCTGCGAGCAGGAGAGAGGGCTGGAGCTCTCGTTTTTTGCTTTGGGTTGGGTTTGTTTTGTTTGGTGGTTGGTGGTGTGTGCGCCCTGGGCGCGAGGGAGAGCTGGCCTCTCTGTTTTTTTTTCTTTCTTGGAAGAGCTCTGTGGGGAGAGGCGCGCTCTGAGCGCGTGAAGGAGGTCTCGTGTTCGGGGAGCTGGAGGAGGAGCTCCGGCGCGAGAGAAGAGCTGGACTCTTCTGTTTTTTTTCTTCTTCGTTTTTCTTGTGCGAGGCTCCTGTGCGAGGAGAGTCTCTCGTCTTTGTGGTGAGCGCACCGGCTGCGCGCGAGGAGGGTCTGCGCCTGCCTGCGCGAGGATGTCTCGTGTTCGGGGAGCTGGAGGGTGAGCTCCGGCGTGAGAGAAGAGCTGGACTCTTCTGTTTTTGTGTGTGTGCGCGGGGATCGGAGCTGGGGCTTGCACGAGCTGGGCTCTGTTCCGGAAGGCTGCTCGGCGAGGGGCGCACCTGTGCGCGCAAGGGTCCGTGATTGTGATCACGAGGTCTGGCTCTGAGCACGGGAGAGAGAGCCGTGTTTTCTTTTTTTTTGTGGTTTTGAGAGAGCGCGCTGGAGTGCTCCTACGGTGGGAGCTTCGGTGTGGAGGCGCTGTTGAAGGTCGGCGTTGGTGATCGTGGAGCCGTGTGTGCGCGCGGTGGTGTGAAGGTGCCGCGAGCTGAGAAGACTCGAGCTGGAGGATCCAGGCGAGAAGAGGCTGCGGCGCTCGGACCAGGGAGTATTTCCTGGGTGAAGCTACCTTCCCTAATTCCTACCTGCATGCGGTCGTTGCGGTTTCCTTCTTGTGTTGATTGAATTTGTGGGATCTCTAAACTTGTGCGGAAGCGCTGGAGGATTTTTTTTGACATTAGGGTTCCAAAACTTGGTGATGATTGCTCGCTGGCCGATGCAAGAATGCTGATGCTTGTAAGTTGGTGCTTGCTGGAATCGTTGAGAATTTGGTGAATGGTGTTCCCAATTGAATGATGTGTGAGCTCATGAGGAAGCTGTGAATACTTGTTGTGGTTGTTGGGTCGCCGCTATCCGTCTGTATGTGGCAGTCCTCAAGGTCTGGTTGGACATTCTGAGGAGTCCATCGTCAAGAGCACGAAAAACTAATAAGATTAGAAGTTGAAAACGCTCAATTCGGAGTTAATCCTAGGAAGTTAAGATGTTTTAAAAAAAAAAAACAAAACCTGGGACTCACAGGGACTGTCTGCTGCGACTGCTGGTGGAGGCCGGTATCAATCTCAAATTAGGTATTTAGTGTTTTAACCAAGTTGGAATTGAGCTGGTGATCATTTTAAGAGGAAATTTTTTGGTATTCGGAGTCCCGAATCAATAGATAAAGGCTGCCGAAGTTGCTGCTCCAACCAGGGTCTGGATCAGGCCTGATCAGCTGACCTAAACTAAAAAAAAAATAAAAAAAAAATAATAATAATAATAAAACAACAAAAAATTAAAATAAATAAATAAATAAAGAATAAGTAATAATAATCATAATAACTAATAGCCATAATAATTAGATAACAATTAATTAATTAACTATTCATACCTATCTAATTTATCCAGAGTTAAGCCTTTAAATACCAAGGAGGGTTAATCGAGTTCACTTAACTGGATTAAGATAATAGTACTATTGATTTCTAAATATATAAATGGATATGCCAAGATCCAAATCCAGTAGAAATTAGGGTTTACAGTTAAGCATAAGGAATGGTAAGTGGTGTAACAATAGGACCTCGTAGGTTTAAAAATGGATTCTCTTAGGGGGTTTATTTTTGGGCTTACATTTGGTGCGTCCGCCGGGAGGAGCTTTTGTTTGGTTCATTGCTTGGAAGGTGTTTGTCTTACTGCTGGATTGCTAAATTTAGGGTTCTAGGGTTCTGAATGGTCTATTTCTGACCTAAACCGTGAATGGAGTGGTTTTTGCCACATATGGGGAGTGGAGTGCGCTATTGCTTGAGGTAAGTTGCTGAACTACTTTTGTGCATATATCCTTGTATGAAGTGTTTTGTCCAAGTTGTAATGGAGGTGGGGAGTTAGAAGGGTGTGTGGAATTCCCGACCTCCTAACACAAGCACATTGTGTTAGGCGGACCACCTTCTAACTCTTGTGCTTTGGTTGAGTTAGGGGGCTTAGGGGTGAAAGGTTGAGGCCCTCCCACGATTGCTTGAAAGTAATCAGTGAGCTTCTAAGCCAAAGAGGGAAGGTGCATGTGCCCGGGCATGGGACAAGGGCGCCCTTCCCTTCCCCCCCGAACTTGATCTACCACCAAGGTAAGAGCAACTTGCGTGCTATCAATAGCCTTGGTTGTTGAATGGGATGAATGTTGCATACATGGAATGATATGCATGTTGAAGGGGTCGTGAGGAAGGAGCACGGCATAAGGTGAGTACACGAACCTTCCTCACTACACCAAACCCTACACTAGGCACTTAGATTCGCTTAGGGATCGAACATGGATGGTGAAATTGCAGCCAGGTACGTTCTCCCCTTCTTAATGAACAAATTGTGATGAACCAATGAAGGATTTTTCGTACATGTTGGTGTCGTTTCTCTTAAGTTGGTGATGCCATCCCTTGGAGAGAATTTGGGGATACCTTGATACCGAGGAGAAACCTCCAAGTAGGTGGTCAGCCCAACTAAGAGTCTGTATCGTATGGGGCATAGTGGGTGTACCTCGTCCGGAGGTTAGCCCCACATGTAACCTTCTGTTTTGTTTACTTCCCAGCATGGGGGAGTTTGGGAGAAACTTGGAATCATTGTAAGTCAATTATTGGTGTTTACGAAATGTCTTCACATAGGTCTAGAAAACTAAGAACGGCAACTTAATCGTTAGATGAGCCCTGTGACTCGATCTGGAAGATGTTATAGACCGCTTCCCCTTCCCCTAATCTCTACTACTCCAACTTCATTTCCCAATCCTGAGACATTAGAAGGAGGTCCTAGTACAAGAACCAACTCGGGAGGCCCAAAAGACCGTACAACCGTTGAGGAATCAAGCTTTAGGTCTTCCTCCTCTCCTCACTCTTCCCCTCTTCCTAGTCCTGGTGACATGGAAGATCCAATTGTCAACCCACCCCTAAACCCCTTGGTTCAACCAAGGGGTTTGCCTATTGTAGTTCCTGA
This sequence comes from Bryoerythrophyllum caledonicum, assembly GCA_963971425.1. Lineage (NCBI taxonomy): Eukaryota > Viridiplantae > Streptophyta > Bryopsida > Pottiales > Pottiaceae > Bryoerythrophyllum > Bryoerythrophyllum caledonicum. Next base: position 9,481,620 of record OZ020520.1, read on the forward strand.
AGGGCTTCAAGCTGCCCCTATGCCCCCAAATCTTCCTAGTTTCAAGGGAACTAGGGATGAGGATCCCTCGATGCATGTGGAGCGGTTTATAGAGTTATTGACTACGTGTTTGATAACCGACAACCGTTACTACTTGGTGTGGTTTCCAACCACACTCAAGGAATCGGCTTACGAATGGTACCGCAATCATGCGGCATCCACCTTCCGTGATTGGGATGGCCTCATGAGGTCATTCTTGGAACAATACAGACCCGAAGTAGGCCAGAGTGCAGCCTTGACAGCCTTGGCAAGCTTTAGACAAGGGAAGGATGAGGATATTTCATCCTACATCCGTAGGTTTGAACAAGTTGTCACCCGGTTCGTGGGTGATTTGCTCACGGATGATACCTTGAGACACTTTTTCCTTCAGGGGTTTTATCTAGAGAAAACGATATGGGAAATCCTCCAGACAAGGCCCACCACCTTAGAGGAAGCTAAGGAGGCAGCTAGGACCGTGGCAGCGGTGGCAACAGAACACGAGAAACTATGGAGGAAGGAGAATGAGAGCATTCCTAGCTTTATTCCCATCCATGCCCGGGAGAAGTCAGACTCAGTTAAACCTCCACCTGGCCCAACAGTGTATTCTCCACCTGTGGTGAATACTATTCCTCTTAATGTCAGGCCCCCCGTTCCTCTACCCGCTCTTACATATGGACCCACTTGGCGTCACGAGATGAAGAAGGAGATCCACGACGCTCAGCAAGGGTTCCAAGACCAACTCCAACAACAATTGAGGGCAATGACAGATCAGATGGCTCTTCTACTCAGGAACCAGAACCCTAATGCCCCACCTCCTCAGATAGAGTCAGGTAGGCATTCTTCTGGTATGTGGTGCACTTCATGCGGCGAGAATGGTCACACCATGCAGTTTTGTACCACCTTCCCACACCATTCAAACGTCTATCAACCCCCACACCGGAATCAACCACCTAACCGTGGTCAAGGTCTGAGGTCCCAGCCTCGTTGGGAGATCTGCCAATCCTGTGGAAGAAGACATCCACCTGGGAGTTGTTGGTTGGAAAATGGGGTAGTGTGTGGGAATTGCGGTGGTAATCATCCCACAATTAGATGTAGGGAGAAGGAAAAAGTCATTCCTATGAGGCCAATGAGAGGGAATTTTGCCCAACAAGCCATGGATAACCAGAGAGGGGCTCGAAACTCTTCGAATGACAATAGTCTCCATCCTCCCAACATGTACTATGATTATAATAATCATCGTCAAAACCACCAACCTCCCCAAGGCTTACAAACCCAACACGGTTTTGTGCCTTTTGGCCAAAACCAGGCACCTAACCAAGATGCCCGATTTGCATCTCCTTCTTCTTCATCTTCCTCTACCACCGTCACATTGACAGAACTCGGGTCTCAAGGAGCTCCTCAGAGTTCTACCTCTTCTCAATCCCATTTTGTATCGCATGAACCTGTCATTCCACATCAAGTGGCTCACCTTTCACTTCCCGTAAATGCGGTATTGACACGAGCCCAAAAGGCCAACCAACCCTTCGTAGCTCAGGAATCAGATGCTAGCTTCGAGGATTCACCACACTTATCAGAACTTAATGATGTAGTTCATGAAGCCTTGAAGTCCACAAAGGAGGCCAACCAGAAGGTGCCTCCGGTAAATCCGTTGATGTTAGATTCCACCCCTTCTGAAGGAGGTGAAAAACCCCAGAATCCCCACACACCCGAGCCAACCTGGGAGGGTCCAACAATTCCCATTCAAGAAATGGGGATTAAAAACCCTTCATCCACCCCCACGTTTAGACCGTATGATCTTTGGGAGGACTTGAATAGGTTGAATGCCAACATTACCATTGCCCAACTCATCCACTTGGCTCCCTTGGTACGAAAGGAATTGAAGAAGAAGATTCCCCTAGCCAAAAGGGTAAAGGTCAAGGCCAATTTAGCTGCTAGAATGAGCTCTTCTAGGAAGCCTTCTAAAAAAGCATTTGAAGTTCGTGCGGTAGAAATTGAGGCCACTATAGTGGATAAGGTGTTGCCTAAAGTATTGGTGGATGGTGGTAGTGGTGTGAACATCATGCCTCTTCACACCATGGAACAATTAGGGCTAGAGATCACAGAGCCCTCACCTTATGTGATCAACATGGCCAACCAGATTCCAGAAGCACCAATAGGCCAAATTTCTGGGTGTAAGATGAACACAGGAGGGGAGGACTACACGATCACCTTCCAAGTGCTTCGAATGCACTCGAACAAAAATTCCTTTCCCTTGCTTCTAGGGAGACCGTGGTTGAGGGCAGCCAATGCTAAGGTAGATTGGAGTGGCGAAAAACCTCACATCACCTATGGTGTGGGGTCGAATCTAACCAAGGTTTATATTCAACCTAGCTTCCCTAAGACCTTAGGATCTTCTAGCTCATCATCGGAGGATGAAGACCACGTGCCCCGCGGTGCTAGGAAGACAATCAAGGGGGTCAAGTTCGCGCTTCCAAAAGTAACAAAAACCACCACTCCTCTCTCATTGAGTTGCTTGGGGCCTAGTCTATACGAATGGGAGGATGATGGAGAATTCTCTACTTGGTTGGCTGAGCACCCGCACACTGAGTCTGACCGATCCATGGATACGTTTTTCATGGAAGAACTTAGTGGTGATCCTCTCAAGGACATTGACTTAGCCATTCTCGTAGATGACCTACGTTACGAGGATGTTTGTGGTGTCACCTTAGATGGCACACAATTGTCCAATGTAGATCCTATCTTGGATGAAGAAGCCCTCATTTCTCCGTTGCACTTCAAATCCACTTCACCAGGAATACAAGTGGGAAGTGATCTACCCATCTATCCACCAATCCCCCATGACTGGTACAAGGGACCAACGGAACAACCTCATGCGAGTCCAAAAGATTGGCAAGAGATAGATGTATCGTTTGAGGGAGAAGGGCCGCGAATGATAAAGGTTGGGAGCCAACTCACAAGGGAAGGATTAGAGCCCTTTAGAGCCCTAGTCATGGAGTATCGCGATGTGTTCGCATGGTCTTATAGAGAACTCAAAGGCATCCCTCCAGAAGTGGTGCAACATCGAATTCCCTTAATTCCAGGCTCAGTGGCCGTTCGCCAGAAAGAGCGCCGAATGAATCCACAACTCCAACTTATAGTTAAGGCGGAATTGGAGAAACTCCTTCAGGCTGGATCTATCCGCCCAGTAGAGATTACCGACTGGGTTTCCCCCATGGTGATAGTCAAGAAGAAAAACGGAAAGTTGAGAGTTTGCATAGACTATCGCAAACTTAACCAAGCCACGCAAAAGGACCACTTCCCTCTTCCTTTCATTAACACCATTTTGGAAGAAGTGGCTGGTCATGCACTTTACACCTTCATGGATGGTTATTCTGGCTATAACCAAATATCCATACACCCCGATGACTACCACAAAACAGCCTTTACCACTCCTTGGGGCACCTTTATCTATGTAGTCATGCCATTTGGATTGTGTAATGCACCATCCGCCTTCCAGCGGGCTATGACCCATGCCTTCTCTGATCTCCTACACACATCTATGACAGTGTTTATAGATGATTTTAGTACCCAATCATCAATTGAGGAACATTTGGCATGTGTTCGAGGAAGCTTCGAGCGGTGTAGGAGGACGGGCATCGCCCTTAATCCAGACAAGATCTTTTTAGCCGTTGAGAGGGGTGTCTTGTTGGGTTATGTGGTCTCCAAACATGGTAGGGAACCAGATCCGGAGAAGGTCAAGGTGATAGTTGAACTGCCTCCACCCACAGATGTTAAAGGAGTCCAAAGGACTCTTGGTCACATGGGATGGTATCGGGAATTAATTCCTGACTATGCGACAATTTCATTACCCATTAATCGGTTGCAACAAAAGGCGGTAAAGTTTGAATGGACTCCAGAGTGCCAAGGGGCATTTGATATCCTTAAGACCAAGCTTAGCACCTTTCCAGTGTTAAAACCTCCAAACTGGAACTTGCCCTTCCATGTTTATTGCGATGCCTCCTCTATGGCGGTAGGGAGTGCATTATGCCAACCAACTGGAGAGAAGGAGAAGGACTACCCCGTGGCCTTTGCTAGTCGCCAGTTAAACCCGGCAGAAAAAAATTACACCACCACGGAACGAGAATGTCTAGCCATGGTGTTCTCTTTGAAGAAATTTCGCCACTATCTATTGCTAAATCGGGTGGTCTTCTTCGTAGACCACATGGCCATCAAATACTTGGTGAACAAAGCCGACCTTAGCGATAGGATTGCTCGATGGGTACTCCTCTTGGAGGAGTTTGATTATACCGTGCAATACAAACCGGGTAGGAAACACTTGCAAGCGGATCACCTATCTAGACTATCTGGAGATCCAATTACCACGCCCATCGATGATAGCTTGGTAGATGAGAACCTCTTCCTGGTCTCTTCTTCTCCTATTTGGTACCAAAACATTGCGGAGTTCCTCAAAACCCAACAAATGCCGGACAACTTGGGGAAAAACGATCGACGGAAGGTGCGCATTAATAGCCGCCACTTCGCCCTTGTAGGTGGCCGTCTCTATCGCCGAGGCATTGATGGCGTTTTGCGTAGGTGTGTAGAGGCCATGGAGATTCCAGCTATCTTGGCTTCTTGTCATGATAGTGCATGCGGGGGGCATTTTTCTGGTACCTTAACAGGCCAGAAGGCCTTACGCGCTGGTTACTATTGGCCTTCCATGTTTCGGGATGCCCATGGTTACACTCGACGTTGTGATGCTTGTCAACGTTATGCTAGAAATGATCTACGCATAGAGCTGCCACTTCATGTCTCTCTTCCCCTCGTCCCCTTCGAGAAGTGGGGAGTGGATTACATCGGAGAGATTCATCCCCATTCGAGTAGAGGGATGAAGCACATAGTGGTGGCGACAGAGTATCTCACCAAATGGGCAGAAGCCAAAGCGGTAAAATCGAATGATGCCAAGAGTGCTGCTACGTTTTTGTTTGAGCAAGTGATAACCCGGTTTGGATGCCCTAAAATCCTCATTAGTGATCGAGGCAAACATTTCCTCAATGAGGTGGTTGAGGACTTAACCAATCGGTTTCAAATTGACCACCGTAAAACTACACCCTATCACCCTCAGACAAACGGGCACACTGAGAGGGTCAATCAAACCTTGGCCACGATCCTGAGGAAAACGGTCGTAGACTCGAAGAGAGATTGGGATGTTAAACTCCCCGCTGCGTTGTGGGCTTACCGAACAACGTACAAGGTGACCACCCAAGCCACTCCGTTTTCATTAGTCTATGGTGTAGAGGCTGTACTCCCCATAGAGTTTGAAGTGCCATCACTTCGAATAGCGATAGACACTCGATTGACCACCAAGCAGTCCCTGATCCATCGATTGGAACGGTTGGAGAAATTGGATGAGGATCGTAGACTGAGCGCACAACACATTGAGGTTGTCCAGAGGCGCCGGAAAATTGCGTTTGATAAACGCCACAAGAAGCGGACATTGTCGCCAGGGATGTTGGTTTTGCTTCAAGATGCGAGAAGGCTAGAATTCCCTGGGAAGTTTGATGCGTTGTGGTTGGGCCCCTATCTCGTTACCAAGGTGTTTCCCAACAACTCGGTCCAACTCGAAACCCTGAATGGTGAATCATTTCCAACGCGCACGGCTGGGAGTCGTTACAAGGAATACCGGACATGATAGAGTGGATTCACTATCACTAGCCCACCTCACTTCGTGACAATTGGCCTCACAACGGGGAGGACATGACTCTTCCGATTCAACTAAGTGCCTTTTGACCACTAGTTGCAGCCGGTCATCTCTTCTCCATGGGTCAACCATACTAGTTTCATCACTACACTAGAGACAAGTGTTTTCCTTTCTCCCAAATTCTTATCAAAAATATAGTTTTCTCTCCTTGCTTTCCTTACCTTCCAAAGAGATTGGAACTTCTATCTCTCTGTAGTCCAAGTTCACTCCGATGAAGGCGGAAGGCGGTTTTGAAATCTTTTTTGGCTGTAGATTCAACCTGGGTCCGTCCAGGGCGAATGGGTTTAACTCAAAAATTGGGACGTGCATCCATTCTGCTAATCTTTCAATTCTTTCTAGTCGAATGCCGTCTCTATTTTCCCTATTTTTCTCTCATTTTTTCCCCCTTCTCTATTGAAATTTCCTAGCTTTTCTTCAATCCCATCACTTTTGTCTAACTTCCTAGTTTTCTTCCAAATTCCATAATTGTCTTTCTACATCTCTTTATTTTTTCTCATTACCGTGTGCCGTAGTGAGCAAGAGGTCTAGGTCCACTCTCCTCTCACGAGTCGGCCCAGATGGTCGCCATGTGTGAGTGGCCAAAGTGGGCCCTCACTCTTTTTTCTTTGTTTTTTTCGAGTTTTTGATAGTATTGACCCAATTTTAGTTAAAGTAGTAGTCAATCCATCTACTAGAGTCAAATTCCTAGAGTAATAAACTTAGTGCCATGATGTCACACTACGGTTCGTATTTTTCCTCTTCCCTACTAATATGCTTGAAAGTGTAGTGGAAGTGGAGTGGGAATGAAGAGAAAGATAAAAAAGGGAAAAAAAAAGGTCCTTGGAAAATGACTAAAAATTGAGAAATGGGACAAAAATTATGGAAAAAATTGAGAGAGTGTCTCCTAGCAGGTAGAAGTAGTGGTAAAATTTCTAGAATTTTCCGAGTTGAATTACTATTTAATTCTAGGGGTTGACTAGTTAGTCGACGGGTTGACCACTCGGAAAAAATACTTAATGAACTCCAAAAATGCTAGGAAAATTTGTGTAGACTAATTAGGGTGCTAGGAGTCCAGCTATGTGGTTAGTTTTTGAAGTTATAAGTAAATTGCAAATCATCAGTAGATAGTAGTAGATCTAGGGTAATGGTCGTTAAAAGATCAAAAGGAAAAGAAAAAAAGGGGAAGAAAAGAAAAGAAGGTGGTTGGGTGTGCTTCCCCATGCACATGCCACATGACAATTCTTGCCACCATGGAATTAATTTTAGGGAGGCTTGTCAGGAGCAAAGCGGCGAGTTAATGCTAGTAATAAACTAAAAACATGCAAAAACGGCTGTAAGTGGCCAATCCTGCACTTCTGTGAGAGGTCATGGGCTGCCTCATTTAAACTAAGCCAGTCTTGTCGGGGAAGAAAAACGAGAAAGACCAAAAGAAAAAGAAAAAAAAAGAAAAAAAAAGGAGAACCAGCCAGGCTGAGTCGCTGGCGAGAGAGCTGGGGTCACGGGATTTTCGGGGGGCCGTTTTTGGAGCGAGGAGGAGCTCCTGCGAGCAGGAGAGAGGGCTGGAGCTCTCGTTTTTTGCTTTGGGTTGGGTTTGTTTTGTTTGGTGGTTGGTGGTGTGTGCGCCCTGGGCGCGAGGGAGAGCTGGCCTCTCTGTTTTTTTTTCTTTCTTGGAAGAGCTCTGTGGGGAGAGGCGCACTCTGAGCGCGTGAAGGAGGTCTCGTGTTCGGGGAGCTGGAGGAGGAGCTCCGGCGCGAGAGAAGAGCTGGACTCTTCTGTTTTTTTTCTTCTTCGTTTTTCTTGTGCGAGGCTCCTGTGCGAGGAGAGTCTCTCGTCTTTGTGGTGAGCGCACCGGCTGCGCGCGAGGAGGGTCTGCGCCTGCCTGCGCGAGGATGTCTCGTGTTCGGGGAGCTGGAGGGTGAGCTCCGGCGCGAGAGAAGAGCTGGACTCTTCTGTTTTTGTGTGTGTGCGCGGGGATCGGAGCTGGGGCTTGCACGAGCTGGGCTCTGTTCCGGAAGGCTGCTCGGCGAGGGGCGCACCTGTGCGCGCAAGGGTCCGTGATTGTGATCACGAGGTCTGGCTCTGAGCACGGGAGAGAGAGCCGTGTTTTCTTTTTTTTTGTGGTTTTGAGAGAGCGCGCTGGAGTGCTCCTACGGTGGGAGCTTCGGTGTGGAGGCGCTGTTGAAGGTCGGCGTTGGTGATCGTGGAGCCGTGTGTGCGCGCGGTGGTGTGAAGGTGCCGCGAGCTGAGAAGACTCGAGCTGGAGGATCCAGGCGAGAAGAGGCTGCGGCGCTCGGACCAGGGAGTATTTCCTGGGTGAAGCTACCTTCCCTAATTCCTACCTGCATGCGGTCGTTGCGGTTTCCTTCTTGTGTTGATTGAATTTGTGGGATCTCTAAACTTGTGCGGAAGCGCTGGAGGATTTTTTTTGACATTAGGGTTCCAAAACTTGGTGATGATTGCTCGCTGGCCGATGCAAGAATGCTGATGCTTGTAAGTTGGTGCTTGCTGGAATCGTTGAGAATTTGGTGAATGGTGTTCCCAATTGAATGATGTGTGAGCTCATGAGGAAGCTGTGAATACTTGTTGTGGTTGTTGGGTCGCCGCTGTCCGTCTGTATGTGGCAGTCCTCAAGGTCTGGTTGGACATTCTGAGGAGTCCATCGTCAAGAGCACGAAAAACTAATAAGATTAGAAGTTGAAAACGCTCAATTCGGAGTTAATCCTAGGAAGTTAAGATGTTTTAAAAAAAAAAAACAAAACCTGGGACTCACAGGGACTGTCTGCTGCGACTGCTGGTGGAGGCCGGTATCAATCTCAAATTAGGTATTTAGTGTTTTAACCAAGTTGGAATTGAGCTGGTGATCATTTTAAGAGGAAATTTTTTGGTATTCGGAGTCCCGAATCAATAGATAAAGGCTGCCGAAGTTGCTGCTCCAACCAGGGTCTGGATCAGGCCTGATCAGCTGACCTAAACTAAAAAAAAAATAAAAAAAAAATAATAATAATAATAAAACAACAAAAAATTAAAATAAATAAATAAATAAAGAATAAGTAATAATAATCATAATAACTAATAGCCATAATAATTAGATAACAATTAATTAATTAACTATTCATACCTATCTAATTTATCCAGAGTTAAGCCTTTAAATACCAAGGAGGGTTAATCGAGTTCACTTAACTGGATTAAGATAATAGTACTATTGATTTCTAAATATATAAATGGATATGCCAAGATCCAAATCCAGTAGAAATTAGGGTTTACAGTTAAGCATAAGGAATGGTAAGTGGTGTAACAATAGGACCTCGTAGGTTTAAAAATGGATTCTCTTAGGGGGTTTATTTTTGGGCTTACAGGGGCACGAAATGGTAACCACGGTACTAATTTTAAGCTGCCATAGAGATTTTATTGGGTTGGCCTACACACTAATTTAAGTAGGCCATTGGCGCAAAATCCACACATGCATTGAACAAGTCTTTTGGATAAGTAGTGGTACAAATTTATCATCTTTAAATGACTTTTTCTTTGCAATTTACGCCTAATCATGATTTTGATTTAACCCCTAAATTTCCTTGACAATTACACACCAAAAATACTTCAAAGTTGTAAATTCTAGTGCAATAACTAACCCCTAAGAGCCTAAGTGTATGTGGGGCGTACGTTCTGGATTTTGAGCAAGTTCCTACAATTCAAAAAATTATAAAATTTACTGAAACTCTCAAACTAGATTTTCCCTGATAAGAGCTCTATGGAAATATTTTTATTATTATTTTTGGGATCATGGTTTGAAAGTTAGTACCACTCAAAGTTAGAAATAGGGACTCCGGGCAGCTCCAAATTTTGCTAGAAGTCTCTATTGACATTGATTTTTTCCATATATGTAGAGAATATTACGTTCTTTGAAGATGTCAAAAAAATTCTTGTCAATAGTGTAAAAAAACATTTTAACACATTTTTACACATTTCAGGCAAGCAGGGGAAAAAACTTTGTCTTTTCTACACAAAACCTAGATACCTTTATAATTTTCACTTTTTATTTGTCAACAACAATATGTGGTGTTAACCTTCTTATCCACTATTTATATTATCATTCTAAAACATATTAAGTTCTCAAAAAAAAAATCGTGACTTGACAATTTCTGAACCTCCACTCCTTGCACACTTGTTTTAAATATGCTACACCCTTTCTCTACCTCTGAAATTTGTCGAATACGGATTTAACATCATGCTCAACACAATGGTAAAAAAACTAGACCTTATGTAGTGCAAAAATTTAACACGAAGCGAAGTCAAAGTCCGTTGATCCACTCAACGTAGAGAAGAAAATGAATAATTTTCTTGACTTCAAACACTATAACCTTTCACTCCGTGCGATCAAAGAATATGAAGTTTTGTGACTATGTAACTAAGTAAGTCTTAATGGTGATCCTACGGTCCAAAGGATAACTATATGGATTTGTTTCCTTCCTTACTCATTGCACTAGAATCAACAATTTTGACGCGTTTTGGTGTGAAATTATCACTGGATTTTAGGGGTTAATGAAGGAAATAAGGATTTTTATATCCAGTTTCAACCGTAGGATCTCATTTGAAACTTAATAAATAACATGCTCACCAAATCTCATCAACTTTGACCGCACGGATTGGAAGATTATAGTGTTTGAAGTAGAAAAAATGGGTCATTTTCATCCGAACGTTTAGTAGATCATCACACTTTGACCTCATTTGGTGACCAATTTTTACACTACACATGGTCTGAGGCCATTACCATCATGTTAAGCATGATATTAGTTCCTTGTACACCAATTTTTAGAGGTAAAGAAGGGGTGTAGCATGTTCAAACAATTTGTGCAAGGAGTGGAGGTTCAAAAAATGCCAATTCTCGTCTTAATTTCTTGGGAACAAAGTATGGTTTAGACTGATAATCCCAATGGTCAATAAGAAGGTTTACACCACGTCTTGTAATAGAAAAAATAAAAAGTGAAAAATATAAAGACTCAAAGTTGTATGTAGAAAAGAAGAATTTTTTCTTGTTACCTGGCCGACAATTTGTGGCAATGTGTGACAATCGTTGACTTCGGATAAAATGCAATTTTTCACTAAAGACAAGAAATTTTTTCTGACAATATGAAAGAAAATAAAGTTACTTGCTAGTATTGGAAATCTCAAATATACTAGTGTGTCCTAGCAAAAGTTTTTGGAGTTGCTAGAAGTGCCCGCATTTGGCAAATATTTCTTTAAGATGGCATAACTTTATTTTTTTAATATCCAATGAGAATAAAAATTACATTCTCGCGTACCTCTTGTCTTCTTGCATGTGTGTGCAAATTTTCAAGAATTGCTAATATAAATTGCAACCCATGGGAATGTGTTCCAAATTTTGCAAACGCCCACCTCGAGACTTTTTTCATTTAGGGGTTAATCCCTCTAGAAGAATCCAAATAGTCAATTAAAAGATTATCAGCACGATGTGTTGTTATTGAAAAATGAAGAGTGTAAAATATGAAGATCTCTAGGTTTAGGGTAGAAAAGATGAAGTCTTTTCCCACTAGCCCAAAATCTATATAAATGTTTGACTTTGGTTTAAATGCTACTTTACACTGGAGACGAGAATGTTTTTGTCATTTTCAAAGAAGATAATTCTCTCTCTATATATTACATATATACATATATAAAATTGCAATGTCAATAGAAACTTCTAGCAAAATTTCACCGCTACCAAACTCAACCCAAGATTTGCTTTGGGTGGTACTATCTTTCAACCCATGAATCATAAAAAAAATCATAAATTTTGAAATAAATAAATAAATAAATAATATATATATATATATATATATATATGTATATGTATCTCTACAAAGCTCTTAATAGTGACTATCAAGTATAAATATTTAAACAAAAATGGATAATATTTTCTTAATTTAAGGTACCTATCCAAAATTAAAATTGACTCCGCTGGGGGCATTTGGTCTTTTACGAAGTTAATTCCTAAATTTGTTGATTGTTATTGACTAGAAAAACATTGATATTCTCCATCTTAGAGCATGGTGTAGAAAAGTAAAACTTGAGTCCATGTTTCTACTGTCAATTTTAGGATTTGAATCTTTACCATGAGGATTTAAGCTCACAAAGTTTCATAGCATATAATTACACGGATTGGAAGATTATATTGTATAATGTGGCGTTATCTCATCATGCATTAAATAATTTTTTTAATCAAAGAATGCAATTTTAAATCCAAAATGCAACTTCTATACCAATTTTGTTATTCAAGTTCATGGTAAAACTAAATTATAAATCATTAAGTTTTATATTCCTAGTTGTGGATTTTAAAAACCAAAGAAAAAAAATAAAAATTCATTCCATTTAATCCAAAGCTATATTGTTACACATTATTCTGCTCCTTAGTCATCTTTAATTATGTGTGTGTGTGTGTGTCTTAGACTTTATTTTACTATAATTCTAAATTGAAATTCAAAAGTTTGTTTTTAAGAATGTGGTCTGATAGATTTATCAATTTTAGTAATTTCCAAAAACATTTGAGGCATTGGATATTACAAATTGCTATGTGTGATGTATATTCAACACATTTGCTTGCATTTAAATTCCTCTCAATGTTACTTTTGATTTTCAAGAAAAATTTAATATTGTTAAAATTTTTATATAATAATGGATTACTTGATAATACGACATTTGGAATGACATGTTAATTTATATATACTGTTATCTATTTATATCTTTATAGTAAAAATGTCAAAGTGCATTTTCATTTTCATGCATTTATTTGCAAGTACAATATCATGTTTGTTATCTTGAATAAAAGTCATGAGAGAATACACTTTTTGTACTTCTTTAAATATTTTGTACACTTTTCTATTTCCGATCCTATGGACAAATAATTTGATCATAATGCACACTTTTCCAATGCCCCTTTTTATTTTGACTAGATATATATACATACATTTAAATCCATAAGTATAAATTACAGATTTTTATTGAATTGGAGTTGTAATTGTGTATTCTAAAATATTGGAATCAACCATAAAGCTACATTACAATTAACATAATTTTTAAAAGTAACTTCTCTAGTATGTGAATATTATTTATGGATAGCATTAATTTCTTTATTATGTGCTAAGTGAACAAAAGTAGGATGGATTTTGAAATCAAGACCATTTTAGAATAATCAATTATACTTATATTGTTCATTTGCTTAAATTCTCTTAATGTTAAAATGAATTTGTATCCACTTTGTAAGATATCTTTTAATTTTTTGCTATGAGGGTTTTGTTTTTGTTGAAATAAACTTAGATATTTTTCTCCCTTTTAAAATTCTCCCAAGGATTTATATTTTGATTTTTCCACGTTTTTTTTATTACTTTACACTGGTTTTTTGAAAATGTATCGTACTCCATATAGTTTCAAAAATATGTTTTTAGACCTTTTGCTATAAAAAAAAAATATTTCAATGAAAGAGTATATTCCATTTCAAAAAATATTTTACTTTTTCCCTTATAATTATATTTGAGGCTCAACTTTTTCCCTTATAATTAAATTTGAGGCTCAACTTTTTCATAAATGTTTCAACTTGTATATTTTTCTAAACACTTCAAAGTGCATGAAGTAAAATATTTGAGACATTTGAGACATAATTTCTTCATTACAATAACTTTAATATTTATAACATACTAAATAAAAGAAGATAAAACAAGAGATAAAAGATAAAAGATAAAATAAGAGATTTTTGATATGGCTCTTTTCATTAATTGTATCATGATCCCGTTATTAAACCAAACCAATAAGATTTGATTTTATCGTAGGAAATGAAACAATCATTTTTTTTTTTCAAAAAAATTGTCTTCAAATTTTTTTAAAATGGCATAATGCGATTTTAAATAATGAGATGTTTCATTTCTTCATTTGTTTTCTTAGTTATCAAAAGAAATTGAACTTTCTATATTTCAATTCATTCGGAAATCCTCCTTTAGAAAAATAACTTGTCTTCATTTTTAAAAATTGGTTGTTCTAAAGTTTGAAAACATTTATCTCTAACTAGAATGTTACCCGTGTCCTCCGGACACAACATTTTTTTTGTGTTGAGTCCCCACCTCCCCGTCCCCTAGCCCTTTCCCTCCAATCCCCGTCCTTGTCTCCTTGTCCCCCGTCCCCCGTCCCCGTCCCTGTCCGCGTCCCCGTCCCGTCCTTTTATCCAAAACCCTAACTTTTAGCTTTTCATCCAAAAGCATTTTTCATCGACGCGTTCATCCATTCGCCGCGTTTTTCATTGACGCGTTCATCCATTCGATGCATTTGTCATCCTGTATTCTTTTATAGATATAGATATTAAACGTTAATCATAATCACTAAAATTTGTAGGGGCTATTATTAAAAAACGTTTAAACCCCTAAATGAAAAAAGTCTCGAGGTGGGCGTTTGCAAAATCTTGGGCACATTCCCATGGGTTGCAATTTATATTAGCAATTCTTGAAAATTTGCACACACATGCAAGAAGACAAGAGGTACGCGAGAATGTAATTTTTATTCTCATTGGATATTAAAATAAAATCATAATCCGTGCAGTGAACCACGCAGCGATCAATCGCGCAGTCAACCGTGCAGTGAACTATAGTAACGGTGCAGTTAACCGTGCAGTTAATCGCGCAGCCAACCGCGTAGTGAATCATGTTACCTTTTTTTATTAATGTAGTTTGTAATATAAAAAAACTACATTAAAATGGTTGGACTAATGCATTGCAAAGCATTAGCTTGAGTTTTTGGGTGTGACAAACTTGCAATTTATGCTCTTGATTACAAATTTGAAGTTCAAAATATTTTTTGAGTTAAGCACTAAAAGATTGAATTGTAAATTGTGAGTTGTAAACTTGGAGTGAAAAAGTTGTGAAGTTGGAGTTGTGATCTTAGAGGTTGGCATTCAAAGTTGAAATTGCAAAATTGCATATTCAAGTTGTGGAGATTGAAATTACAAGTTTTGAGGTGAGATTGTAAGTTTTGAGATTGTCATTGCAAATTGTGTTTGTGGGTGTGTGAATTTGAGATTATAATTGCAAGTTGAGTTTTTGGGTGTGTGAAATTGAGATTGTAATTGCAAATTGAGTTTGTGGGTGTGTGAAATTTGCATTTGTATGGTGCAATTTGTGCTTATCCAAAATAAATTTGAAACTCTTGATTACAAATTTGACGTTCATAACATTTTTTATATTCCATGTTAAAATGCAAAAAATCTAAAACCTAATTTATTTTTTTCTATTATATTCTATTACATTATTAAAATTCATGCATAGATTTCAAAGACATATTTATAATTTATGTAGATTGTTGTTACCTTTTTAAAAAAAAAAATTTGTGATATAAAAACTACATTAGAATGGTTGAACTATTGCGTTGCAAAGCAAGCGCCAACTGCTAGTTGGATATTAAAAAAATAAAGTTATGCCATCTTAAAGAAATATTTGCCAAATGCGGGCACTTCTAGCAACTCCAAAAACTTTTGCTAGGACACACTAGTATATTTGAGATTTCCAATACTAGCAAGTAACTTTATTTTCTTTCATATTGTTAGAAAAAATTTCTTGTCTTTAGTGAAAAATTGCATTTTATCCGAAGTCAACGATTGTCACACATTGCCACAAATTGTCGGCCAGGTAACAAGAAAAAATTCTTCTTTTCTACATACAACTTTGAGTCTTTATATTTTTCACTTTTTATTTTTTCTATTATAAGACGTGGTGTAAACCTTCTTATTGACCATTGGGATTATCAGTCTAAACCATACTTTGTTCCCAAGAAATTAAGACGAGAATTGGCATTTTTTGAACCTCCACTCCTTGCACAAATTGTTTGAACATGCTACACCCCTTCTTTACCTCTAAAAATTGGTGTAGAAGGAACTAATATCATGCTTAACATGATGGTAATGGCCTCAGACCATGTGTAGTGTAAAAATTGGTCACCAAATGAGGTCAAAGTGTGATGATCTACTAAACGTTCGGATGAAAATGAACCATTTTTTCTACTTCAAACACTATAATCTTCCAATCCGTGCGGTCAAAGTTGATGAGATTTGGTGAGCATGTTATTTATTAAGTTTCAAATGAGATCCTACGGTTGAAATTGTATACAAATTTTTTTGTTTCCTTCCTTACTCATTGCATTAAAATTTACAACTTTGAATTCTTTTTGGCGTGAAACTGTCAAGGAAATTTAGGGATTAAATTAAAAATGATATTAGGCATTAATTGCAAAGAGAAAGTCATTTAAAAGATGATAAATTTATGAAACATATTATATTCCCGCAAATAATATGAGCTGCTTGCTGGCCGCTTCCCGAAAAGGTATCAAACTTGCGGGATGAACCACCGTGACTATTGCCTGTCCTCCTCGTTTTTGCGTTGTTGCTCAACTCCTTGCAACTCTCTTTGCCATGCAACTCTCTCCTGTCAATGTCTCCCGCGCAACTCTGCCGTCACTTCTGCCACGCAACATTTTTCCGCAACGCACCTCACTTCTGCCGCTTACCTCACTCGCGCGAGGCACCTTTCTTGTCTGGTGTTTTTGTGTAGCTTTTGTGGTTGTTCTCGTGTGGTTTAGATATATATATATATCCGGGTATCATGCCGTAGGGTTACACAAGCAGGAGCATCACCGAGAGCGTCACCACAGCGGGAGCATCGCTGGGAGCAGCATCACGACAGAAAGCATCACTAGAGCACGAGCATCGCCGAGAGCGTCACTACTAAAATCACAAGCCCCCCCCAAAAAGTCAGCTGTACTTTTACTTTTACGTTCACTTTAATTTACTTTTACTTTTACTTTTACTTTTACTTTACTTTTACTTTTACTTTTACTTTTACTTTTACTTTTACTATTACTTTACTTTACTTTACTTTACTTTTACTTTTACTTTTACTGTAGCTTTTTAGAGAGCCGTTTTGAAATTTGAACGTTGGATTTGTGGGTGTATGCAATTTCAAGTGTATGTTTCAATTTGTGCTTCCCCAAAACATACATGAAACTCTTGATTACAATATTGAAGCTCTTGATTACAATATTGAAGCTCTTGATTACACTTTTGAGTTGTGAATTGGAAATTGCAAATTGTGAGTTGTGAATTGAAAATTGTGAGTTGTGAAATCAAAATTGTGAGTTGTGAGTTGTAAAATTGGAAGTTGGAAGTTGGAGTTTGGAGTTGGAGTTGGTTGATGTGATCTTGGAGGTTGGAAGTTGAAAGTTGGAGTTAGAGTTGGAGTTGGAGTTGCAAAGTTCAAGAAATTTGAGGTGAGATTGCAACTTTTTGGTGATTTTTTATTTTGGGTAGTCATACATCAAGTATTCAAAGATTCATCTTTCAAATCGAGTTGAAATTGAGTGAAAATTGAGTGCAAAAACACAAAAAACAAAACAAAGAATGTTGAAAAACGAGCACAGCTGCTGTTTGCAGTTCTGTGCTGTTCGCAATTCTGTGCTGTCCGCAGAACAATAACTTTTACTTTTTTATTTATTTATTTATTTATTTTTTTAAATTATTTTTTTTGTCCTTCTCCTGGGCACAGGTCTATGCATATCGCAGGAAGAAAAAAAATCTAAATTTTTACTTAAAACTTTAAATCTTTAAAACTTTTATACTTATTTATTTATTTATTATTATTTTATTGCTGGGCACATTTTTGTACGGTGATATTGGGGAAAAAAAATTTAAGTCATTTCTTTCAATTTTTATTTTTTTAATTTTGATCTTTTTAATTTTTTACTTCGAGGAGAGGTGGGGGTTTTGATGAAATTCTGAGTGATCTTATTCTATTTTTTTGAAGTGTAGTGCATTGAAAGGAAACTTTTTGGAATGGAGTACACTTTTCCATTAAAGGGGCAACTTTTTTGGAGCAAAGCTATTTGAGGTACTATCAAGAGCCTTTTGTGAATTTTGAAATACTTTTGGTTTAATTTAAAAATTTAGTGGAGTTTGAGAGTTTGGGTAGGGTTTTTTAAAACCTTTTTTATCTTAAAAAATCTATTTATCTTCGTGGAATTTAGAATTTACGATAAGATCTTCATTATCCTATCCTAAATTCTACTTTTTAGAGAATGGCTCGTGCTTTGTTTACCATTGATAATTTTGTTGATGCCAATATTTATAGTGTTGGATCAATGTGCATTCAATGCCCAAAATGTTTGGCATTTCGTTTTAAAAAAGAAAAAAATACCATTTGTTGTTATAATGGCAAAATTGCCAATGAACATATTAATCACCCCATGGTCCATCCAATGCTCAACGAGCTTTATATGGGCACAACACCTAAATCTCGAGATTTTCTCAAATCTATTAGAAAATATAATCAAGCTTTTGCATTTACAAGTATGCGAAGTAAATTTCAGTCTGGCCAAGTTGAAGGTAGAGGGGTATATACTTTTCGTGTTAACGGAGAGTTATGTCATCACATTGGAAATTTACAACCCAATTTAGACCAAGATGCTAGATTTGCACAAATTTATTTCTTGGATGATGATTTACAAATAAATCGCCGTATGAAGATTTTTGATGATCTTCATCGTGATATTACTAATAACATTCAAGAAGTTTTAGAATCCATCAATGCGTTGGTTGGTGGTTTTTAGTCTTCGCGTGATGTTCTTCAAAGGGGACAAAATATGGGACTCCGTATCTCCAGTGAAGTTCCTTTTGGAGAACATCCCCGTCGGTATAATCGCCAAGTAATTCCAGAAGTTGCTGCTGTTGTTCTTGACGAACAATATATGAATTTTGGTAGAGATATCATTCTTCACCAACATGGTGGACAATTGCAACGTATTAAAGAAATTCATCCAGCTTACGATGCTTTATCCTATCCATTGTTGTTTCCTGACGGACAATGTGGGTGGTCACCGACTTTTAAAGCAGATACTGGAGTGATTTTAAAGTCATATGTCCAATATTTGCTTAAAAAGTGGCCGGAATCTAATGTATTACATAAGGCTGGTAGATTATTCGAGCAATATGTAGTGGATCAATATCTACGCGTAGAACATGAAAATTTGCTTTTCATTAGATATCATCAAACCGAACTTCGTGCAGAATGCTATCAGGGGGTCGTGGATGCTTTACAGGAAGACAATACAGCACGCATTGGGCGACGCATTGTCTTACCTGCAACATTCATTGGTTCCCCCCGGTACATGCAAAAACTATTTCATGATAGTATGGTTTTAGTCAGAGTTTTAGGAAAACCTGATTTGTTTGTGACAATGACATGTAATCCGACCTGGCCTGAGATTCTTGATGAGCTTGAACCAGATCAAAGTCCCCTTGATCATCCAGATATTGTTGTGCATGTTTTTGAGCTTAAATTACGAGCGTTGATGGATGAGATTACAAAGAAGAATGTCATGGGAGAGACAATTGCTTTTTGTTACACTATTGAGTTTCAAAAACGTGGTCTTCCTCATGCACACATTCTTCTTTGGTTGAAAAACAAGGTCAATGATTGTGACCTTGTAGATAAGATAGTATGTGCGGAGATTCCCGATTTAGAGAGGCAACCGCAATTATATGCCATGGTTGCCAAACACATGATGCATGGACCATGTGGTTTGGACAATCCCAATTGGCCATGCATGGAAGACAATAGATGTACAAAGGATTATCCGATGCAAGCTAGGGATACCACCGAGGTGGATGGTGACGGTCATGTTTTGTACCGTCGTCGAAACCATGGTCGGTACATCGAGAAACGTGTACGTGGACAAATCGTGCATTTAGACAATCGATGGGTTGTGCCATACAATCCGTATTTGATAGGTCAGTTTAATTGTCATATTAATGTGGAAATTTGCAGTTCGGTAAAAACTATCAAATATCTCCATAAGTATATTTTTAAAGGTCCAGATCGTGGAGTTGTGGAAACGGATGAAGTTGTAGATGAGATTAAAGACTTCTTGGAAGGCCGTTATGTGGCTGCTCAAGAAGCATGTTGGAGGCTTTTTGGTTTTGAAACCAACAATAAGAGTCATAGTATTTGTCGTTTACCGGTTCACCTACCTGGTCAGCAATATGTTACTTTTGAGGAAGGAACATCTTTGCAGTCGGTGATTGATCAAAATGCTGAGACTAAACTCACCAAGTTTTTTGAGCTCAATTGCCGCGTTCGTGCTTTAATTGCTTCTGGCAATCAAGGCAATCACATGCTTCTTTGTTACATGGATCTTCCACTCCATTACAAGTGGGATGTAAAGAATAACATGTGGGGAAGAAGACAACGTAAGATAAAAGTTTTTGGTCGGATAAATATGGTTCCCGTAGGTACCGAAGTATTTTACTTGCGTTTGTTGTTGACTCATGTTGAGGCACCGACTTCATTTGAGGACCTACTTTGTTTTCATGATACAGTGTATCCAACGTACAAAGCCGCTTGTATTGCAAGAGGACTTTTACAAGATGATACCGAGTGGAAAAATTGTTTGCAAGATGCAACTGTCATTGCGTTGCCTAAGCAAATTCGGCGGTTGTTTGCAACACTTCTTGTGTTTGGACAACCGCTAGATCCTCTTAGTTTACTAAAGACACATCTTGACGCTATGTCTGATCATTGGCGCAATGATCAAAATCGCTATTGCAAAGCGATTTTGTCCATTGAGGAATATTTGTCATCATCAGATAAACATCTTACACATTTTTTTAATATCGAAGAATTGAATGGGTTAGGTTATCCAAACAGTGTTGATGTTGGCAGTGATGCTTATGACAACATTGATTCTAATAATCAAAATCGTACGTTTCTAGAAGAGGATGTAGGAAAGCTCAACGAAGAACAATACATTGTTTTCAATGCGGTAACTACTTCAGTTTTGAATTCTGATTCTCCAAATAAGCTTTTCTTTTTAGATGGTCCTGGTGGTACAGGTAAGACTTTTTTGTATAATACCATATTAGGTTATCTTCGCGGTTGTAGTGTCAAGTGTGGCAATGGCAACAAGTGGAATTGCCGCATGCCTTTTGAATGAAGGGCGAACGGCACATTCATCTCTTGCTATTCCATTACAATTGCATGATGCATCGATTTGTAGCATTAGTGCCCAATCTACATTAGGTCAAAGCTTATGTGAAGTACAATTGATTGTACTTGATGAAGCTTGTGCGGGGCATTGTTTTATGTTTGAAGCTATAGATAGATCGTTGCGAGATATACGCGGTGTAGATAGTCCAAATGACGGTGTTGTAGTTTTATATGGCGGTGATTTTCGCCAAACTTTGCCTGTAGTTGTACGTGGAGGTCGCAAGCAGACTGTTCAAGCTTGCTTGCGACATTCATATCTATTTCCACTAATGCAACATTTTCATATGACCACTAACATGCGTTTGCAAAGTCAACCGGACTTTCAAAAGTTTTTGTTAGATATTGGTGAGGGCAAAACTGGTCCAAAAGTAGATCTACTGCCGGAATTAGTTGCTCCTAGAAATTCTTTAGATGGTCTCATTGATGCTATATTTGATGATTTGGTTGATTTTTCTGAGCGCGTTATTTTGGCTGTCCGAAATGATGATGCCCAAGAAATCAACCGAAGAATCACCGATCGCATATCTGGTGATGTGCATCAATGTTTTAGTGCTGATTTTGTCCACGAAAATGATGAGCATGCCCATCATTATCCAGTAGAGTTTTTAAATTCTTTACAATTGAGCGGTTTGCCTCCTCACCAATTAAGTCTTAAATGTGGTCAATATTTGATGTTGCTAAGGAACTTGAATCTGGCAAAAGGTTTGTGCAATGGTAGTCGTTTGCGTCTTTTGCAAGTGTCTCCGAGTGTATTGCTATGTGAAATTGTAGAAGGTCGCTATCGTAGCCAAGAGGTATTGATTCCTAGAATCACACATCATTGCAACGATAGCCGCTTGCCATTCACACTTTGCCGGAGACAATTTCCTGTCACAGGCGCTTTTGCCATGACAATCAACAAATCGCAGGGCCAATCATATGATCGAGTCGGCATTTATCTTCGTAATGAAGTATTTAGCCATGGTCAATTATATGTGGCTTTGTCTCGTGGTAGACATCCTGCAAACATTAAGGTTGCCAATGACAACAATGAAGCCGTGGGAAGGGTAAAAAACATTGTTTATCATGAGGTTTTCCATGACATTGTCATGTAAATTCTTCTAAATATTTACATCTGAATCAGGTGGATGGAAAAGTTAAAAGTTTGATACAAACTTTGCATGTTTAGGATTCATGCACGCTTCGGCGACGTCCCCTTCCATCCAATTGTATTCGTTTGGTGTCCATCATCATGTTACTGTTTCAAATGAGATTTCAAATGAGACATCTTACATGTCTTGTAAATGAATATCGCTATACATAACAAATTTGAAAACACAACCAACATCCAACACACAAAAAACATGCATGAGATCGAATGTGATGAACATATTCTCTAGCCATAATCTACCTCCAAAGTTTAGTCTCTGAAATGTATTTTTTAAATACACTCAAAAATGTCAAATTTTCAAAACTTTTGTAATAATTTTTTTGCTTCCTTGCCAGATGAAAAAGCACCTAAAAAGCCCAAATCCGAAGTCGGAATTCCAAAAAAATGAATATTTTGGAAGTTATTAACTCGCTGTTAAGTTAATTCTGCCAAAAAAACTGTTTCATCCGCTGTGGATGAAATTCTTTGCGGCGGAAGGAAAATCTCACAGCGGATGAAAATTTTCGCAGCGGATGAAAAACAGTGCAACGAATGAAAAACAGGTTGCGGATGAAAAATCAGGCTGCGGATGAAAATCAGACTGTGGATGAAATTTTTGCAGCGGATGAAAATTAGACTGTGGATGAAATTTTGAAAAAATAATTATAATATTGAACTACATTAGAATGGTTGGACTAATGCGTTGCAAAGCAAGCGCCAACCGCTAGTATATATATATATATATATTATTTTTTTTGTTTTTTTTGTTTTTTTGTTTTTTTTTTTTCTACTTTTTTTTTCCTCCCTTTTACCTTTCATATAAAATTAAACACTTATTCTCTCGAACAAATATTTTAATTCTTCTAAAAATCACTAAACAAAGAAAAGAAAAAAGAACCTAAACAATTAGAAAGAAAAACTACAACTAACCTATCCATCGAAGGAAAGCTTTGATAGTAGTTAACTGAGCCCAAGTGGTGATTGGGATCATTTTTCCCGAAGATTCTTCCGGGCATTCTTTTTAGGTTTTTCCGGGCATAAACTTGGTGGTTTTAAGGCCTTGTTTTATCACCACTATAACACTAATTAACTAGTTAAGCATTCACCTACTTTCACTAATTAATATACAACCTACTTCTATATAATACCAACTACTTAGTCGGTTAAAGTAAAGGACCCATGTAAAGGAGAAACTAAAATACGCAATTTTAGCTATTTTTTTTGGCAGGGGCAACCAAGTGGGAGTTTCAGACTTCCACAACTACCCAATGTCGTTTACAGCATTGATCGTTAAGCTCCGTGTCAGCCTATAATCCATATTTTGATGGCTCTTTGTGTGACACTAGACTTGCAATTCTCCAATCACAAATCCAATGAAGACGGATCCTGGTTTCTTTGCAAGAAAGTGGAGAAGCACATTTGTGGGAGCAATGTCATCGTGAATGACATTTGCCTTGTGGACTTGGACCATAGTGTACATAAAATCCGAAGCAAGTTTTGCCCTATTCCTTTGAAAGGCTAAGATCTGTGTAGTGTCCTATGCTGAAATGTATGGAGCTGAAATGATTGAGTTTCTTGAAGTTGCCGGATTTACCATTAAATCGACGGTTTTAAAATGGGCCCAGCTACCAACATTCCACCATAATGTGTACGCATTCATATTCTTCGTATTCACCGCCCAAAACTTTATAATTCATGGGTGTGCAACCTGACATATCATGGCCTCGTGAGACCGTTGTCTAAATTTCTCCTAAATTGGATGGGATGCCATTGGCATTTTCCCGGCAAACTCCATGTATGCCAAAATGGCTCTCACATTCACGATGCGCACGTTTCGAACCTTTCCATATCCATGAACGGCGTGTTCTTCTTCGCCCTCATGAGCTCCTGCTGATCGTGTTCTTCTTCGCCCTCGTGAGCTCCTGTTGGTCGTATTCTTCTTCGCCCTCGTGAGCTCCTGCTGATCGTGTTCTTCTTCGACTAATCTAACCTAATTCACTCCTCTTCGTGGCCGGGGCTTCCGGCTCTTTCTTTTTTGTGCTCTCAGTCTACTCTCCTCATTTTTTCCTCACTCTCCCAAAAAAATCTTTCGCTATCCTTCAGTCCCCTCTTCAAAGAATGAGAGCCTTCCTGGGAGTAACCCCCAAGCTCTTTTGCTCCCCTTGCGTTCCCAAGGGTGTTCCCCGCCGCCTTTGCCTTCTTCCATTAATGACCTTCTTCATAAAAAACCCATAAACCTATGACTAACTAATTCCGTGCCACCCTTGCATTAATAAAAGTGGGTGTCGCACTAACCAAGGAATATCTAAATCTCCTATTTTAACTTCATGCCACATGGTGTGTGCATGATCACCAATAAGTGAGCTATTTTAGCTAATTCCAAGGATGCAAAAAATCTAACTCTACCTAAATTGAATTTCCCTTGCTTGGGGTTAGGACTAATTTACCGAGTGATGGTGAGGGTTTTTTTCCCACTTCTTTTTGGATCCCCTTGAATATTTTTTAAGGGCTTTTAAAACCTCATTTTTTTTTTCTTTTCACCTCCCATCATTCTTCTTCTTCTCCTATTTTTTCCCATGATTTCCTCACCGTGGCCAATTGCGGTCCGCAACTCGGTAGGAGGTAAATTCTTCTCCACCACTTCTAATTTTAATTCTTTTCTATTGTTTTTGTTTTTTTTTCTAACCTTTTCTTTATTTTTTCTTTCTATTTATTTTTTTGGTTAACCTCATAAAATTCTTGGTTGCCACAATGTGGCCCCTAATTAAAGAATTAGCGCATGGAAAGGCTATTTAGCCATCTTGATAAAAAAACCACGAGCTAATCCAATGGGATGACCCATTCCTACTACTTGTTAACCTTTATGGACCCGATGCGTGGTCCATTCGTCATCGTGGGCCGTTTTTGCGGCTCACACAGGTGAAAGTAAACTTAACAGTGTTGAAGAAAAACACCACTCAGAACCACCATCACGAGTAGAGAGTCCAGCTGGACATTCCTCAGGTACTTCTGGGAGGATTTCTCCTTCTGACACTTCTTTTGTTAATTCTACCTCTAACAGGTCCTCATTATCTTCATCACCTTCAAGCCCTCCTACTCCCGACGTCCGTTTCGTTGATCCCGTTGCTATGGCACATCATAGGATGCTTAGTATAGCTCCATTTCCCATATTCTATAGAGATTTAGGAGAAGATCCAGATTCCTACTTAGAAAGATTCCAAGTAGTGAAAATAGCTAATAATTTAGCAGTGGATAAGTATTTCACTAGCTTTTCTAGTAATTTACTAGGGGAAGCTCAGAGGTGGTATGCAGCATTAAATCCTCGACCAGCAAATTGGAATGCTATAAAAGATGCATTTTTGGCCAGGTTTAGACGTCAGTCTTATCACAATACCTTGCAAGATCAATTACAAAGTTTTCAGATGTATCCTACTGAATCTATAGCCGGTTACTATACCAGACTTAAGAATTTGTTACACAGATGGAGGGATAATGAGATGCCCGAGTCATGGATTACAAATATATTCACCAGAGGATTATTAGATCCTTTGTATATCTATCAAGTTAAACTTTGTAGTCCTGCAAACTTAACTACAGCATATGAGGCTGCCAGAAATTGGGAAGCTGCTATGGAGAGATCTAACATGTTGTACCAAAATAGGAGAATTACACAACGAGATCCTCAATATATGCCTATACCTTACCCAATTGGAATGGATCGAAGTGGAAGAGACTACTATCCTAAATCATTAACCCAACAACCTCAATTAATGTTACTAGGACCAATCTCAAAAAGAGAAAAGCAGTTAGCTTTAATGCCTCCTAACAATGAAGAAACTGAAATCCAAGCCTTACAAAAACAATTCAGGGAATTGTCAGTTCAAATTAATGAGGGAAAGAACAAGAGACCTAAGGCTACAAACCAAAGTACTAATATTTGGTGTAGCAATTATAAAGGACATAGACACTTAAGTACCGAGTGTAGATATCCTATAAGGGGAATCCCTAAACTTAAATGTGCTTATTGTGGTGCAAAGGGCCATGACATAACTACTTGTAGAAATATAAAAGAAGATAAGGCCTTGGTGCAAGAACAACCTGCACAAAGTAATAATAATAAAAAAGTTTCTTATAGGATTACTTCTAAACAACCATTTACTAAATCCGGTCACAATAGATGTCCCAGTGGGACCAATGGATACAGTCAACATGCGGTTTAGAAAGGACCATCTAATCAAGATAGGAATAAGGGAGTTGTATGTTTTAGGTGTGGAGAGTCGGGTCATTATTCAAGGGAATGTCCAAATCCACGTCAACAAGTGGGATATAACCCAGTCTGTGGAAGATGTGGACAACCAGGTCATGTTTCTACTTATTGTACTGCTGTTATCACAGAATTTCCTAATGTAAGAAAGCAAGTTCAAATTCAAGAGTTGGAAACCTCTAATGCTAGAGATGTAAATTATCCTGCTGTTGATACACCCCAAGATGTTTTTATTACCAGATCACAAGCTAGAAAAGCTAAAGAACAAGAGCCGATTAGTAGTTCAGAAAGTGATTACAGTAAAGTTAAACTTAACCCTATGCTTAGTAGACAATTGCCCACTATACTTAAGAAACCTGAACCACCTAAACCCAATCCAGAAACAATAGACATAACAAATAGTGATTCCCAGACCAACATTAGGCCAGAGCCTATACAACCGAAAGATGTAACTCCACCTAAAGATATACCAAGTATTATAACGAAGCCGTTGGACCAACCTACTTTTTATAGACCTTCAAAAACCATTGTTAAAGAACCATCTGAATTGACATTGAAAAAAAGAAAACATAATAGAATTATGAGATTAGTTGTTGGGATGAATCCTTATGACATCCTTACAGATTTTGATAGATTGCAACCTCAGATTTCCTTAAGACAGTTACTTGCTTGGTCACCATCTTGTAAGAATGAATTAACATCCTCTTTAATAAGGAAAAGAGCCAAAATTGTTGAAGACAACAATGCTAAGAAAGCTAAATAAAAAACAAACAAAGAAACAATCAAACTTCAACCTGAGATTGTAAGTGTCCATGATATCTCTTTTGATCCAGGAGCACCCATAGTTGATGTCATTATAGATGGAACTTTAGTTGATGGAGTTCAAATCGATAGTGGGAGTAGTGTTAATCTTATGAATGTTAACACTATGGAGGAGTTAGGTATAACTAACATAGTACCTACTCCTATTATCTTAAGAATGGCAGATCAAAGCCGAGTGAAACCATTAGGTAAATTCTTGCAATTAAATACCATAATTGGTGGGATTAACTATAAATTTGATTATATTGTTTTTAAAGTAACTGAGTCTATATCGACTTACCCTATTCTCCTTGGTAGACCTTGGTTATCCTTAGCCAAAGCTAAAGATGATTGGAGTAAAGGGACGTTAACAGTAGGGGAGGGTAAAAGTAAAATAGTGCTACCTATGTTTCCAGTGGAGTACCACGGAGAAACTCAGAATGGAGATTCAGATTGGACCACTGAGGTAGACTCTGAATCTGAACTTGGTGACACTAATAAAGTCCAAGATATGCCTACTATTAAAAGTTTAGGTCCTGGAGAATACTTTGTTCTTCCTAGTCAGATGGATGACTCAGATGCAGCCATAGAGGGTTTTTTGAGAAATGGGGAATAGACTTTGTAGGCCCCATTAAGCCACCTAGTCGGGTGGGACAAAAATGATACATCCTAGTTGCCACAGAGTATGTAACTAAGTGGGTTGAAGCCGTAGCAACTAAGATAGATGATGCAGATACTGTAGCAAAGTTTATTTATGAAAATATTATTGCTAGATTTGGTTGCCCCAAGGAGATTGTAAGTGATAGAAGGACTCACTTTATTAATGATACTATTGCAAAAATGTTACAACGATATTTTATTAAACATCGTAAGTCATCTCCCTATCACCCCAGAGCTAATGGGCAAACCGAGAAGTCTAATGGCATTCTTTGTAAAATAATAACAAAAACATTAGAAGGAAATGCATCAAATTGGGATTATGAGTTAACTAATGCTTTGTGGGCCTACCGTTGTACCATTAAAACTACAACTAAGGCTACTCCATTTTCATTGGTCTATGGCTTGGAAGCCATGTTACCGATTGAAGTGGAACTACCATCATTAAGGGTTGTTATTTCTGAAAGATTGGGAGATTCGGCTTCCTAAAGGGAACGTCTAGATAATTTAGAGCAACTCAATGAGATTCGAGCCCAAGCTTATATGAATATGGAAGCAATTTAAAAGCAAAGGAAAACTTACTATGATAGTAAGCTACAACCAAAAATATTAAAAGATAATGATCTAGTCTTACTCTATGATAGTAGATTCCAGAAATTTCCAGGAAAATTTAAAATGAGGTGGTTTGGTCCATATCGGATACTTAAGTCTTATCCTAATGGATCTGTTGAGTTACAAGATTTTGCAGGGAATATCCATGCAACAAGATACAACGGTTACAGATTGAAAAAATATGTAACTTGAGGGCAAGTTAAGCATTAAGAAGGGGGCATGACCTCCAAGATGTGACCTTTTATGTGGTCCGGAATGACCCTAAACTACCTAGGTGAAAGTAAGAAATAATGGCAAAGTTTTGAAGTCTAAGTGAGGGTGATTTTATAACTTTGCATTAAAAATGTCTTACTTGATGGGATAGGTCACAAGTTGCTAATAAAGTTACTTATGTGGTAAATAAAAATAAAAATAAAATAAATAATAATAAATAAATAAATAATAAAAATAAATAAGTTTACATAATAGTGCCTCATGAAGAAAGTGAAAAATAAAGCAACAAATTGGGAAAGTACCCTCTATAAGTTAATTTTTAAAGTGATTAAATGACTCTCCATTTCTTGGATGAAAGTGGAAAAATATCTAAAAGATTCAGAAGCATTATGAGTTTGAATAAGTTAAACACTTATGACTTCATAATAAAAACTTTTTTTGGATTTTAGAAGATTTTTGAGAGATCACTAAAATAACCATTTGTTTATGTTAAAAAATAAAAACAAAAATAAAAAGAAATTTTTGAGTAGAATTCTCAAATTTATAAGTGGTAAAACTTTTTAGACATGATGGCATGAGTATGTACTTAAGAAAAAAATTAATGAGTAAGATTGACAAAATAAATGCAAGATAGAAAAGAGTTAAGTCTCGACCAACTTTAATTTTAACCAAAAACCGTGAGTGTAAGCTCATTGATGCTGAGATTATGCACTTCAGGGAAATCAGAAAATTGTGGAAAAAACTAATGGTTGAAAGGAGACAAACTCTGTTGGAGCTACTTTGCACATGGATGCTAGGCAAGGAGCGGAACGCATGATCATGGAAAAATTACAAGAAAACGAAGATTTGATCTTGACAATGATGAATGGTGTCAAAATCAGAGATATTGACACGTTCCGTTGATCTGGTACGTTACACTGGTTGAATTAATCATCATGTAGACTCGTCAAGAACGAGTAAAAAGAGTTCTCTTTCTGCCTATTGATGACCGCCATAGCTGCGAAGTTGAGAGAGCATGGGGGAAACTGAGAGTGTAGAAAACTAGGTGTTGTGAGAGAGTAGGGAAACTTGACTTTGTAATTCAGAACAAAACTCCCGAGATAGTGTGTGAATGTCCTGTGTCGAGACAAGCAGGTATGTGCTTCAAACATTTTGTGATGGCTGGAAGTTGATTTCCACACCAACCTTGTAAGTTGATTTCTGCACAAACTAACGGAAGTGTGTGTGACAGAAAAGAAGAAACTGCGGTTGGGAGCCAAGACCAAACCCTGTTGAGGTAAACAATGCTAACTCACTCGTAGGAAGTAAAATAGTGAATGCCGCGGAAATTGAACAACAACTTAGTTATTAAGTTCATCTTGTGTGTAACCGTTAAGAAGTTTAAACTGAAAAATTCAGTCGAACTAAGAAACGTTATGATAGTTAAGAAAAAATCTTCGGAATTGTAAAGTAGTTATGGATCAGAGGCATCAAATGGAAATTGTCATGAATAAACACAGTGATAAGAAGGTGAAGTCTCTGAGTTGAGCAAACAAACGTATACTCCAACACGATGGGGAGTATTTGCTGTAATCTCTCTGTCGTGTATGAGTTAACAGGAACTCTAACAATTTTTCTAAGAAAACAAAAAAATCAGACTTAAATCTAAAGACATTTAAGCTGTTGTGTGTGTGGGAATGGTGTTAGCAGACTGAATCATCAGAAGGGAGTGTAATCAGGAAAGAAAAAAGAGTCTGTAAAAGTCTCAGTCTTTTTAGTAAAGATTAGCGCTTAAGTGAACTTAATGTGTTTCAGTCTGCATGTGAAAAAATAAAAAGTGCGTAAGTCGAAACTACATTTTTGTGATTAAGTTGATAGAATACAGACGTTAATAAGTTCTGCCGAGTGAACAACGAGGATATAAAGAAAAACAGAAGAAGAGTGACGAAGAAGACGAATATTGAAGGAACCTTCTTACCATGGTGATGCCAAGTTGGAGTATTGATGAGGCCTGCACCAGAGCAGACACACAGGACAAGATGACGGCAGCCAAGAGCAGGAAAACCGACTTCCTGTTGGTCTCACCTGAAATGCACTACTTGACGGAGAAGGCAATGACAGCCAATCGTCAGAATTTAGAGAGCGCAAGATTGTGGTTGTTTATCATGCAGAGATGGCCCGCATCGAATCTTCAACGAGCACGAGCGTTCATCATCGCCAGTGACAGAGGGACACTTGACGAATTCGTCATTGAAGACCAGGTGGTGGCGTTCGACCTCGCGACCATCAAGAGCCACTTTCCAGGATTGAGTGACTACGGACCAACACTTGTGAATATTCCCCTCCTCGACCGTGAGACCCTGCTGAAGATCTTTGATGCGCCAGAGAGCGCAAAGGTTGACAAGAAAGATACGAAGAAAGGTTACATAGTGACTAAGGCCAAGTCACGGTGGAAGGACTAGCTTCAGTTCGTGAATTAACGATTGTTGATGTCACTACCACGCCCAAATGTGATCTCATTCGAAGGGCTTGCAGCAGCTTACAGGGCTTGGCATGGTGATAGATTCAACTGGAGCAAGATCCTTTATGTGCACATCAAGTTGGAGATGGCGAGCAAGACCACCTGCCACACGAAGTCCTACTTCTGCACTACCTACCTTCCTGAGTTTTGTCATGAATTACGGAAGCAAGCTTCATCTAAGCGGATGGAGGAGAAGAAGAAGACAATACCAACTATCAAGAAGCAATCGAGGCGAGGTGAGAAAGCACAAGAGGAATCAGAGGATGAAGGAGAGACAAGGGCGCTGGATGTGCATAACAGGCTTACCATGGAGGCTCCAACTATCCAAATGGGTGAGACGCCCAAACCTCAGCTAGAGAATGAAGAGCAGCGGACCCCCACCTCGGACGCACAGAAGACCACCAAGAAGAAGGCGCGACGGGAAGCACCTACCGAGACTGGACCTGCACCTCAAAATCTGGCTGCTACCTCGGAGGAGACAAAAGGAATCAAGAGCAGACAGGCCGAAAAGGAGAAAGTGGAGGTCGTCATCGACTCGGAAGATGGAGAGGATACGGCTTCTAAGGCGGAAGAAGTGGTTTCAACGAAAACCGCAGACCTAGCCACCAGTTCAAAGGCAGCTAAGGAAGTGACGACTTCAAAGGCCTCGAAGGGTAAGGCCAAAGTGGACGAGAGAGTCGTTAACTCATCCAGAGGAAAGTCAACCAAGGATGATGCTATCTTGCCAGTGGGCAAGAAATAATTAGAGTTGTTGGTCGTAGAAAAGAATGATTTGATATAGGAGTATCAAAGGACTAACGAGGCCATCTTCCGCGCCACAGAAGAAATATAGTTTGCGCTTCACAAGAAGAAGGTACGAGCTGCAGCAGATGTGCGGAAGGTACAACAAGAAGCCGATGAATGGAAACACAAGCATGCTGAAGAACAAACACATAAGGAAGCTAAGGAGCAGCTGAATGAGCAGTTAGCGAACGAGAGGGACGAATTGAGGAAAGAGGTGGCACAGCAAGTCACTCACGTGACACACTGGAGGAAGAAATGTGCCAACCTACAGGAACAAGCAAGACAAGCCCAAGGACGCGAGAAGGAGGTCCAAGACCTCATGACCAAACGTGATGCAGCAGTTGCAGGAGTGTGTACAACAAAAGAACTATACGAGAGTGAGCGAAGCTGTGGGGAGCAGTTTGCTAAAGAACTGGTGGAGCTCAGGCAACGGCATGCAAGAGAAGTCGCGGACTTGCAAAAACAACATACCAAGGATGTTGCTGATTTGAAGGGGCAACATGCGCAAACGGTAGGAGACTTGAAGAAGCAAGTCAAAGGAGTGAGTAGTCTTCCTCGAGAGTGGAGTGTCCTCTCCAAGTTATAGGAGGTGGAGACTCTGACTAAGGAGCGAGATCAACTTCGGTCGAGAGTCGTGACTGAGTGTGGGGCGAAGAAGCGAATGTAGGAGTGTTTGTAGGAGCATGAGTTGCAATCCCCTCCTCCTTTCTCCCTTTTTCGTAATTACGAGTTACAGCGGGAGACCTTCTTTCGCATGACCCAGATAGCTCCAGGAGCAACACTCCAAGTTGCGGAGTTTGATGTCATATGGGATAGTGCAGAACATTATCCCAATATGAGAAACTTGATCTGTGAAATGCTAGCACAAGGTGCTTTGCAACTTACAAGTGTAAGTAAGTTTACACACCCGATAGGAGATATGGGTGCCAGAGTTTTGCTTTATTACATGAACCTAGAGCATTAGCTTGCCTTCAAGAGGGCGCGGGATAAGCCCAACGAAGTTTTTAGAATGGTGAAGATCCCTGAGAACAGGGTGGCTCCAGCGAATCCTCCAGAGTGGAGACAACTGATTGAAACTCTCTATCACGAGATACGTGATGAGAATGCGCTTATAAGTACCTTGACTCATGTACAAGCTCGAGAGGCAGTTGCTCAGAGAGGAGAACCCTCTACGAGACTCTACATCCATGAGTACACCAGAGTGTGTCAACGTCTCAAGAAGATAGTGGAAGGGCAACAAGTGGCTGTCCATAGTATTGAAAATACTTGTCAGCAGGTGCTATTTGCTCCACCTCCATTCGACTTCAAGGTGCCACCCGGTGTGAAGATATCCCTACCAGTGTCGGGATCCTTCCTCAAGTAGCAGTATTTGGGCAATTATGACCTCATGTTTGATGAAGCTTCGGAGAAGCCCTTTGCTACGTGGACTGCGATGGAGTGGCTGCTTGAAGATTTTGGTGTGTTGCCCAAGCAATGGCGACCATGGGACATAGTGTATCCCTTGCTTATTCAAAGTTGGCCGGTGATTGTCCCACCAGCGGTAGCGCTCGACGCACATCTGTGTCCGCTACAGGGGCAACGGCGTTATAAGTGGGCGGTATGGGCGAAGCTGGACACAATGCCATACAAGTGGCCTATTATTCCGGGAGCATTCGACGCACCAGAGGAGTGTGTGAATTCTAACCGAACCTTTTTTGAAGCTCACCGTCACCATACAAATCCAATTTGTTTTAGAGCTGCAGTGTTTTGCAATATGATGTCGTATATGTGCTGATTCTACAGGATCGTGGTGAATGTCAATCGTT
The DNA here is from genome assembly GCA_963971425.1 of Bryoerythrophyllum caledonicum. Classification (NCBI taxonomy): domain Eukaryota; kingdom Viridiplantae; phylum Streptophyta; class Bryopsida; order Pottiales; family Pottiaceae; genus Bryoerythrophyllum; species Bryoerythrophyllum caledonicum. The sequence continues at coordinate 9,515,183 of OZ020520.1, forward strand.
ACAACGAGAAGAAGGTGGAGTTTTTGATGTGGATAAAGTTCCAACAGCATCCGGCAAGGTGGATTCGGATGTTTGAGTGCATGATCATCACTCAGTTCCTGTCACCATCCAGTTCGGCGTTCGCATTGGAGTTCGAGCCAAAGAGGTACAAGGATATCTCATTGTGGTTGAATTTTCAAGGGACCCGTAAGACTAACCTATTACGAGATGAAGATGTGTGTCGCAACTTGGAAGAAGCAGACAGACAGAGTCTTTTGAGTGAACTGGAGACTGAAGATGAAGTTAAGCACAAGCGTCTGCGACATGACAAGCGAAGGAACAATGGTTAGACTTGTTTGTAGTGGAGTAAAGAAACTGATTATGCTGATGAACAAGTTTTATTCGTTAGTCAGGATTGGCTAGCTAAGTAGCGCTGCAATTTTGAGACCTAAGATTATCCTGAACTATTGATGAAGACTATGATTTCTGGATGTTGTGACTTTCACTTTCGACGTTAAGAATGGTTTATCAAGTCCACATGAGTGTGAATCAAAAATTAACAAAGGAGTATAGACAACTTTGCAATATACCAGTAAGACATCGTGACTTAGAATTGTTAGACTATCGCATGCTTCTCATGCACAAATATATGAAGAACTGATACAAAAGCATGAAGATTTTAAGTATGATTAAGGAACCCAAAGTTGACTAAACTTCAAAAATCACCTCAAGATAGAAGAAATCTGGAAGAAGACATCAGGCATAACTTAAAGAATTTCAAGACGTTCCACTCATATGTATTACGCTACACACAGGTTGTGAAGAAAGAGTTTAAAGATTAAAGACCAAAACTAGATGTTCCAACTGTGAGAAATTGTAAAAAGATTGAAGAATGCTATACGTGCAGCAAGTGCGGGAGTTTGAAAAAATAAATAAATAAATAAAAATTGCTCCAATTGCAAACCTATTCTTACACCTGCACCTACACTACACTACATGGTGTGGTGGGGCGGGTGTCGAGTGGATGAATAGAGACCCAGCACTAGCACCCGCAGGTTGCCACAACAGCGTCTACTCACGTCCAACGATCACCAGGCCACCAAGGCCGAACTGAAGGAGTGTGTGCCAATAAGCCATTATATACTAGCGCGTCAAGGGCGCACCAAACGATATGGGACAATGCGCTAGCACGCACGGCCTCGGCTACCCGTCACCGTAGAGAGAATTACCTGCAACAACTAATTACGAGCTGCTCGAATGCCAAGCACTGATGCTGATTTCAATTATGGAGTTGGTCTGCATATCGAGTAGGTGAAGATTGTAGTGAAAAGTAATGAGTTGACCATGGAAGATTTCAAACAGTGAATGTGGACTCGGAGAAGAACAGAAGATGGACTTGTTGACAGATATGATGCGCACTTACGAATACACGACGCAGGACATGCATAGAGACATGGATCAAGACCCTTGCGACACCATCATGCACGAGTTCCGATTCGAGCCATCTCGGGTGCTGGTCACGACTAATTTGTTGGTGCGAGGTATAGACGTGCAAGAGGTGTTACTGGAGAATTGAGATCAACTATGCCCTGTCAACACAACCAGCGAAGTACATGCATTGTATGAACACAGTAAGCGTTTCGAACGAAAGAGAGTAGCTATCAATTTTAAGCTGAAGAAGGATTGGCGAGTTCATGAAGCAGTTTAAAAATTTATTGAAATTTTTAAAAAAATAAAATAAAATATTGAATGAAAGAGGTTATATAAAGAGAATCCTAGAAAAGATAATCCAAGTTAGAATAAAAAGAACAACTAGGATAGCTCCTTAAGATGTCTCAAGAAAAAAGAAAAAATTAGAAAAAGAAGAAGTAAAATACGAAGTTAGTATTTTAAGAAAGAACAATTTTAATAGAACCTTGAGTCTAGGTAATGCATTGAGAGAATTTTATAACAAAAGAACAATTAGAAAAGAATATACCTATAGTATCTCAAGAGAGACCTAATACACAAGAAAAAATTAAGTTTAGATCTAGTAGTGAGAGATGACACAAAGTGGATGAGAAACATTATAGTTTAGAATTTCTTAACTCTAAAAAAGTTTAAAGAAGCCTAAGTGGATTTAATTAGGACTTGATAAAGTTCAAAGTAAATCTCAAAAAACTTAAAGATTTAGCAAGTCTAGGTAAGTAGAATAATACCTAAAATTCTAAGTCTAAAAATGTGTTGAAAAAATAAAAGTTGGAAGAAATGGGAATATTGAAGAAAGGAAAAAATAAGAGAGAACATGATAAGATTGAGAGAAAGTAGTTGAAAGGAAAAAATAAGAGAGAATATAATAACATAATGAGAGAATCTTATGTTAAGAGAGAATAGGCTAGAAAAAGATAGTTAGCACAATTAGTAGTGAGGTGATATACACACTATTTAAATTATATGTAGTATGATACTTCAACTGAAATTGAAGTTACCAGTAGAAGAGAGAAAAGAAAGTAAGGAAATTAGCAATATAAAATTAGTAATTAGTAGTGAGACCACAATCTACTAACATACTAATTTAGTAATGTGAGTACTAATGAGTGCTAATTTTCCAAAAGCATAAAAAAAACGAGGATGGCAAGTGAAGCCTAAATGAAGAATTAAAAGAAAAATTAAAATGAAGAGAAATATTTGAAGAACAATAAAAGTAAAAAAGAGAAGATCTAAAAGAGAATTGAAAAATTTAAGCTAAAAGGAAAAATATTAATGTCTAAGTGAAAGACGTAAACAAAAGAGTTTAGTTTAGAAGAAACTTAAAGACTTAAGTATGTAAGAGACATACTTATTTAAGATGGAAAGAATGGAAAGCAAATAAAAAAATTTAAAAAAATTTAAAAAATTTAAAAAAATCAACAATCCTTAAGAAGGTAAACAAAGCTATATGGAGACTTAAGGATAAATAAGTACGAGATGGAGAGCAAAAGATTAAGTTCAAGGACAAAGGTCGTTCAAGTTGACGAGGACGTCTCCGAGCTAGGAAGGGGGCTATGTAAAGCCTAAATCCTAAAAATGGTTTTTTTCAGAAAATTAAGTGTAAAAAGGGTTGTAGATGTATGGAAAATTAAATAATTAATGATTAAGTTTACATTAAATAGTTAATTAATCAAAAAGTGTCTCTTCATATCTAAGAAATAAGAGATAATGGGAAAAGGATTGAACTCACATTCTTTGGAAAGGGTGTGCCTTTTCATAAGTAGATATGAATAGATGTGAGGATCAAGTGAAGTTAGTTTTAACGGTTAGTTGTTGAAAAAACCGTTTTTCCAAGAGGTGTGCCTCTAAGCTTCGAGTAGAATGAATAGCTTGAATTTTTAGCATTCTTGGCCATTCCCATAGACATTCCTTGGAGGAAGATTGGAGTGAGCCCTAGCTTAGGTGAAAAAGCTAGCAATTGAAGAAATCTCTTATGTTGTAAGAGTATTATGTTATGTGTGAAATTATTAATATATAATTATTATTGAATTTGCATATGTAAAGTCTTGTGTGTGACTTAATTAATATGTATAATTGCAATAATATTAGTGCTTCATAGAATAAATTTGACATTGTGTTTTATAAATGCAATTATATGCATGAGGTATTGATTGTGAATAAATTCCTATGCATAAATGCATTAATTATTTATTTAGATCTTCATTGTAAAAATTAGGATACTATCCTAATTAATTATGTGACATGAAATTGTGTGTGTTAATGAGTTAAATTTAATGTATTACATATGAGTGAAATATGAATACTTAGTAATTAAAACTTCAAGAGGAAAAGTTAGGGAAGATCCTAACTATGTCAAAGTGACATTGTGAATATTAATGTAATAATTCTAAGTGTATATAAGGCATTTAGAAATTAATTTGAAGTAAGAAACTTAATGCATTAATGTGATAAATGTATAAGTAATTAATGTTAGACTTAAGTTTGAATGTGGAAACTTAAGTATTAAGTCATACGACGGGAGTCTTGTGCATGTGTAAATAAATAAACTTAAGTCTAAAGTGGAATAGAACTTAAGTCTAAAGTGGAATAGAACTTAAGTCTAAAGTGGAATAGAACTTAAGTTTAAGTGATAAAACTTAAGTATAGAGTGAGAAAGAACTTAAGTATAAACGATAGGACTTAAGTCTAAGTGTTAGGACTTAAGTCTAAGTGTTAGGACTTAAGTCTACAATGAGGGAAAACTTAAGTTTGGATGATAGAACTTAAGTTTGAGTTAGAAAACTTAAGTCATACAAGTATAAGAGTGAAGATACTTTTATGGCATTCAAGTGTTAAGGACGAATAGATAGTTAGACTTAAGTCGGGACTTAGAGTAGGATTATTTAGGAACTTAATCTAACTTGTATGTTGTTTGAACTTAATACTTGTAATGAATGCGTGAGCGGATTGGACGCACGTGAAAAGTAAAGCAAAGTGTATGAGGTAAAATTGTAAATTTAAATGGAATTAATTAAGGAGCAAACAATGAGTGCAATGGATAGTATTTATGGGCCGAAGATGGCAAAAACTAAGAAACTAACCAACATGCACATTCATAGTTAATTCAAAAGCAAGGCTCTTTAGAGGAGCAAGGCTCTATCTAAGCAAATAAATCCTTGGGATTAATACCTTAAGAGTGAAATGCTAAGTGTGAGACATTTCAAGGCTTAATTCCCTAAAACAAATGCATAAACTTAAGTAATTCAATAAAAGATAACTTTTGACCTATAATTAAAGACAAACTACTTAACATTAGATGCTAGACCATCTCGGGACGAAGAATTTGGATCAAGAGTGATTCTCGGGTGTTTTTGGAGAGTGGAATTTTTGGGCTACACGAGCCCTGAAGAAAAATCTTGTTTTTTAGCAATAAAAGTGAAAATAAGTTTTCGATCTAGAATTTTCAATTATAATATATGAACACATTATGGCGTAAATGTGTCCCAAAACTTTTGAAGTATTTAACTTCCTAGAACTCTCAAAATGAGTATATTTGGCAAATGTCATATACTTGTGACGGTTATATACTGATGAAAGATATTCCTATACTGGCCAAACCGTAAGTCACTACTCAATATTTTAGGGGTTCCCAGACTTTAAACCAAGGCAATTATCTCATTCCATCAATAGAATCCAAAGATCGGCCCGACATTTGCACTATGCAGCAAAAGTAGGTTCGTGACTCTCTTCAAATTCATTTGTGACACAGTGACACTATAAATATACCACCTTAGTGGACTTTCACCCCAGATGACTTGGCCTCTCTGACTATTGCCTTCACCTTCATGGAAATGGCATCTGCCACATCACTTTGATTGAGTTGTAACACTAACTCAGCCTTTGTGATGCCTGTAGCGTGTTCTGTACCCCCCATGGATGTGCTACTTGTCCATGGACACTTCTCCTGAGTATCCCTTGTTAAATCCAATCCTTCAATAGTAGACGCTCCCAACATCAAAAGTTGAGCTCATGAATCCTGAAGCACACGTCGAGGTATAAAAACCTTCCCCTTAGGCCCAACAAGTTGGAAAATGCCTTCGGAATTATAAACCACTACCACATCAGGGATAATGGATGATCTCTCAATCGCAGGTCTGGCGGCAATTGTCTTCACAAGCATAGTTGCTGAAAGCTGCCCTCCAAGTTGTCACTCTAGCTCTCCTCTGCATTGATTATCTTTGTCTTCAATACCTTTACACTCGTGGAGTTGTCCAACTCACACATTGACGCTACTATCTTGAAAACCTCTGCCACACTAAAGCCATCTTGTCACAACATCTTAGCAGAAAACAAAGAAGCTTCCCATTTAGCAGTTGTTGCTTCTGTAAGTGCTCTAGAACCTCATGTGAGTCCTCCAACTCATGGTGAGGCGCGTGTGGATGGCGCCACTGGTTATGGTGGAAACACCATCGACGATGTAAGCACCATCTCTTCTAACGTGAAGGATTGGGGCAACCGTGCTTGTCGGTTATCCTTTCCATGGTGGGGATCTAGAGTTGGGGTAGCTCCACGTGGAACATCCTTGGAAATTGGAGTATGGCTCCGTGTAAGGGCACAGGCCTCCTATGTGTCATTTCTTATGGCAAGTGTCATGCCACTCAACATGAAGTCTCCAAACTGGTCATCCACGGAACTAAAACCGCCCCAACATGGAAACTAAGAGTAACGAGAGGGTTGCCACCTACTACGATAGTGTTGGCACTCATTGCTTCCATTTTGTCGTCTAACTCTGCGAACTTGGCTTTCTAGCTCTTCTTCTCCCCTCCAGTGGCGTTGGACTCCTTCTCCTTGCCTTGTGTTTTGGCTCTCTTACTTCTGGAGGGCTTCAATTCTGGATGAAGCTTCCAACAGCTAGCCTCTGCATGCCCCTTGGCACTACAACTAAAATAGAAACCTCTAACCTTCCTTGCAATCTTTCATCTGATGTCTTGGCTTCCTACATTTGAAGTACAAGGCACCAGTGTCTGCGATATACAAAGGGATAGCCATCTTGGCCACCTTAACCTTCTTTGGGACCTTCTCTTCATGTTTGAGAAATTCCATGGCTGCCTTCTCTTTTAGTAAATTTATCTCAATCGGCTCCGAGGTTTCAAAAACAAACCGTAGTGTAGTTGGCACTCCCAATCGCAACGCCTCATTGCGAACCAGGGTCTTCAACTCCTTGTCCAGGATATTGTACTAGTATTGCACTACCGGTTGTTTTGTAGCTCCATGAGTAGTTGAGATTAGTCTATCGATCTCCTTAATCTTGCATGAGCCTCTTTCAGAGACTCGTCACCTCCACATGTGAAGGAACATAGGGCCTTCATCTTATCCGCCCTCTATCCTTGATAGTCTCTGTGGAGTTGCACAAAGAACCTCATTGGAGGATTGAATGGAGGTGGGTGATTTACCAGTCCCTCTGGCTGCATCATATCCTCCATAGTGCTTGTGCCTTCCTCCATCTTCCCCTTGGACAAGAGTGGTGATGTCACCCTCGGTGCTCCACCGAATATGTCCACGTAGTTTGGTGCGTAGAAATCTCTCCAGGCCATAATTTATGGGAAATGGGCCTCCCCAAACTCTCCGTAGTCCGCCAGTGGAGCTCCCTCTAGACACCCAAACAATGCCATCCACACCATGTACGGATTGAAGTTGGGATTACGGGACTTCTGAAGTTCACATCACATGGTGAACTCCCTCTTGAAGTCATCAACTTCGATGGTGCTCGTGGCATCTAAAAATCTCCGTACCCCTCTTTCTCCACCTCCATATAGTGAAGCCATCTCCTCTCAATCAAAGTATGATTGGTGTCGGAACACGGTTGTTGCAAGTGCATCCCCTTAAGTGTTTTAAATGACCAAAACACCCCAAGTGGTGACTCATGTATCATTCCAGGGATTCAAGTGAAGTTTACTAGACTAGGACAATCCGGTTATGACTCCTTATACTTCTTTTTATTCTTCTCATCCAATCACGCCTAATCTGGTTATAGCACCTACCTGGTTATCCGGATTGCCTTTCCCCACTTTCCTATTTTCGGTTTTTGAATCCGGATCCGGGAATATCAAACCACACACACTCCAGTAATCAACTTTAATTTTTCCTCATGAGGTTAGCTATCGGAGAACGCGTCCTGTCTAGAGAGGGACGGTGTGCAAAACTCTTCCCTCGTAGATTAGAGTGGCGAAGGAACCCACTATCAATCCTAACATTCTCTATACATGACAAGCACGTGCACCAGGGTGGTGTCTACCTCCTCACGACTATAGGGTTGTTACCCAACAGCCGGTCACGCAAGAGGTATTCCAACCCTCCACTTACTACAACGACAGGAATCCCAAAATATCCGGATTCAGTTTATGACTAGTTATGGTTTCTAATCCTTTTGCGGGATCCCAAAGAAACCCAGATCCCTCACCTTTTCCTCTCTACCCCAATCCAGGCTTCACGAAGGTTACACAACCATGCGCGATGGGGTACATCCATGACAAGGACCACTTCGGAGCTCACACAAAAAGGGATAGATAGGTGTCAAGATAGAAAGACACAAACTTAACATTAAAAATGGGCATTGCATCTCATACAACCTTAGGAAACAACGCCCCGTAGTTGGGTGCTTGCAAACCCCCTTCCTAACACTAAGATAACGGGAACCAAATTCTAGCAGCAGCGGTGGCCATGCAAGGCGTCCGACCTACACACCAAAACCCTATGTTTCCCGGGTCCGTAATCTTTCCCGCTCTTACGATTAGATCAACTAACAAGACCCTAACCGACTTGAAACTAACAACAAAATACCCTCTCTTTGGGAGCAAAATACAAAACCAAGAACCCACAATCAAAATGGGTCCTGACAACTTGTCCGCCACTTCCTAACTAACCCCGACCAGATCCGAAAGTTACGGATCGGATCCACCTTTCCCGGAATAGGTTCCGGTTCCGGGTAATACCCTAATAACCAGGTCACTGTTGTGACTATAAAACCCTACCACTAGACTCCTAACCTCTTACGGCTAGTTTCTTGAGCACAAAGCAGGGGAGCCATCCTACTCCTTGTCTTCTTCGTCTTGACCTTCGTCCTCCTGTGAAGAATTTGAGAGTTTTACAGTTGATGTTCCAACTTGATGTGAAGCGGGTTCCTCCTCTTCAATATTGTCCTCCGGCTTCTGAACCTCAATCCGTTGGCTTGTATTTGTCCACTCCTTCGCCTCACAAGTAATGGTCCGTAAAGCCGACCGGGTTTGTCGCATGAGGGTTGCCTTTTCAAAAACGGACAGGGTCCGCCTCTTGGAGACTCGCAAGTCTGGCATGTTGATCTCCACCTTACTCGTCTTCCCCTGCCGAACCTTCGTCTTCAGCTAAGACAATGGTGGAAGCACATCCTTCCGCTTCTTGGGTTCCGGACCCGGGGTTCGGAATCCGGCTTTTGGATCCGAAACCGCCAGCACTACCGGAAGCGCCTCCGTCGGCTCGGATTCAGGAGACACCTTCCGCTTACCTTTCCCAACATCCCGGAAGATGCCTACATGAATCTTCCGGCACTCCTCAAGCACCTTCTCCATCTTGGAGTGGTACTCCACCAACACTCCAACAAGCTTCTTTGCCATCGGGCCGTCCATCTTCCGGGCCTCGTCGAATCCGGCGTCAAACAATCTCGCCTTCAGCAACACATCTCCTGGCTGCTGCACAAATTTCGTCACCCGGGTAAGAGCAATCGCGGAATCATTGGCCTTATCCATCGCTGCAATCAGCTCCACTTCCTTCTAGCTTAGGGTCGTCTTCATCTTCTGATTCCGATTTTCCATGGAGATGAGTTGAGCCTCCAGCTCCTGCACATTCCGGGGTTGCAGGTTTGATTCTAGGTGTCCGCAAAGCTCGTCTGCTCCCACGTCTCCCGCAATCCGGCACGCCTCTGCCAAGATGACCTTGATCCGCTCGTAAGTCTCCTCCGTCTTTTCATATCCTTCCGCGATCATGTCGAAAGGATCTTCCTCTTGCTAACCTTCATCCGGCGGATGGGAGGGGTCGTGTTGCTCCTTTCCGTCTGTTTCCTCTTCTTCCTCGGGCTAACTGTCGCGGGCGGGACGTCGTCGTGAGAGGAATCCGAGTCCAAATCCGAATCCGAAATCGATGTATGCTCGGATTCCGCATCCGATTTTGTATCTTCCCAACCGTGACTTGCCAGCACCTTGGCCGTCTCGTAGGCGGTCTTCTTGTTGTCGCGTAGTAAATCCTCATGCTCGTATAAGTGATACAAGAATGGAGAGATTATGGTAGGTCGCACCTTCCTCAATCCGGTCAGGAATTTACTTACCAGTTCCCGCACGATGTCTCCCCACGCCACCTTCCGCTCGCCAGTGTACGCTCCTCAGATCGTGTTGGCCACAGTCGTGGTAGTCTTCGATGGCCGATCCGAATACAGGATCGGGAGCAGGAACTTGTACACCCCCCGTGTCCTCGGATCCTTGTAGTCCGCCACCGTCAAGCCGTCCTTCGGATCCGCCTTCCGCGAAAACTTCCCGTCAATAAAACATTCCCGGCGCGAGTACATACCTTCTCCACGAGTCAAGAACCTGTAGACTTCGCTCCACATTGCTGAAGTCCACTTCTCCGGCTTCCCTCGGATGGTGCCATTGAACTCGTAGGAGACCCCATCCAGCAGCTCCCCGACCATCGTGTCGTCTCTGAAACCCCACGGCTGCTCCCAAAAATTGAAACATCCCATCCTCTTCAGATCCGCGTCCAACGCCTTCCCGGATTCGGGAACCACCGGAACCACATTCCGGAGGTTCACGATCGAATAGTTTGTCGCCCTGCTGTTGGTGGCCTTCTTCAACGTCATCGAACGATCCTTGATTTGGATACGTATCCGGATTCTTTCTAAAGGATCCGCGAATGAATCCGCACTCAAACCCTAATCCGCAAAGGCAGCGCTACCGACTCACCCAGCTCACTCACATAATCCTCAGCCGCACACGTTCGCTCGCTTCGTGCTAACCAACCCTAGAACTCACTAAGAAAGATGAGAGGAAGAACCCTGGGATTAACTATTTATTTCTAGTCCAGTAATCATTACTTGAATCCGAACCCACAATCGCTTATGGCCATCAAACCCGGTGACGCTTCTGACCGTTAGGTCCCGATCCTGGTTCTATCCTGCCAAGACCGGAATCGGGCCAGTGACACTCAGATTCTTCCTTAGAGACTTTAGGATTTTTAGTTTTAGGCTATGAGTGCTTGTGATAGTTTTAGTAAAACTATCTATTTACAATGGGGATGTTCCTTATTTCCAAAAAATCACCACCCAATTGCCCTTCAATTATACTAAGACCTTATTCCGTAAAAACTAGGTTCCGACAATTGGTAAGGCTCTGTGGTTAAAATTGGTACTTGAACACTCACCTTCAGGTTTTCAAGAAATTCCTCTTCTTCTCCCAGTGGCAAAGAATTGTCCTCTGCCTCTTCTCGTTGACCACAAATTTCTGTCAACACCCTCTCACTAGCATCTACTAAGAAGGGGGTGTTTCTACGTGTAAAACCAGGACCTTTCCGGTTCTTCATATTGCTAGTTGGATGATTTACTCGAACAATCGCCAAGCTTCATGGGTTCCTCTCATCTCTGGAGCATAGATCGTAGGTGTCACTTTCCAGTCCAAAAACTCTAAGGTAAGAATATCCCACACACTAGTGGCACGCTCTTGCCACGTGTTAACCTTCCACTGCCACGTAGTATGAAATAAGAACCCTTCACTCTCAAACTCGGTGAAAATAAGGGAGAAGGTGGATAATTAGATGCCTGAAGAGAAATCTTCTACCTCTACACCATGCCTTGATCTAGAATTCCGTAGAATTACAACCTTACCTCCGATCACCAAATCCTCGACCCTAACTTGCCCACGAGCGCGGCACAGAGGTGCTGGAATTTCCTCTTTCATCCTAAGTGAGCGGATCGTCTATACCTCACCAAGTGAAGTCCAATACTTCACCGATTCCGTGCTCAACACTTTCGTGGCTGGTTTACGCAAGTTCTGAGGCCCCGTGCGAGATCTAGCTATGGAGGAGAGCTCAAAGCCCGTATGGCTACCGCTTGTTGTGGAAGGATAGTATTTCACTTGTAGGCTCCGCAAACAAGTATTTAAGGTGTCCAACACCTCCTCATCAATTTCCACCTTTCGCCCACTAGCCTTCTCGGGTTTCTTGGCCTTACCTCTTCCCTCCATGGCCCATAATTTCAGCCCCAAATATTATTGCAACTCCTTCAACCATGTTAATAGGAACCTCGCAATCTTTAAGCTTCCACCCTAACCTCCCTAATTTTCCTTAGCACTTGTAGTGTGGGATACAACTATGACAAGGTATAATATAGAAATAATACGATCATTACTGAGTACCATACAGGTACAATACGGACTCGATACAATACGGTTACTATTGGATACCAATATCAACAATCGGGTACCAATTTTTGCGAATCGGATATCAACCTGAACCGGTTATCTACACAAGCACCAGCTATCAGCACCAACATCGGGGTATCAGACCCAATACCGGGTAGCAGCTCTCACCGCGGGTATCAAATCTAACCGGGTACCAGCAGCAGTGCAGGATATAAGTAGTCGGGCCGGGTATACATAGCAGCAGTATGGTATCAAGGCATAGGCGGGTACCAGCCACTAATCCGGGTTTGAACCAATAAGCCGAGTATAGTGCAGCACGTGGATATCGGGTCATCAGGTGGGTATCAAGTCACCAGGCGGGTATAGGCTAACATGCGGGTATCAGCGAGGCTGGGCAGGTTATATCAATGCTCACGTCTGTCTGTACCTGTCGCACCCATCTGTACACACAGACCCCGCGTCTGTGCACACTCACCGCGTCCTCGTACGCACACTCCCCGACTCACAAAACCGCAGACTCTATCACTCCTTCACCCGTCCTTTCCTCTCACACCCTAATCAAGATCACAACCTCGCCTCAAGTCCATAATATCTGTGGCACCAAAAGCGTCCCTCAACCTTCTGTCGCTAAACCAAAAACTTCCTCCACAGCACCAAACACCAGAGACCGAACTTGTGCGCAACCTGCTCAACTGGTGTAATCTTAAAACTAGCGCGAACCTGATCAAGCGCCAACAAGACACGTTCAGACTCTCGGGTGTGTAACTCCATACTCCAGCACCACGCTCCGGATACGCTAGATCGTGAAGGAGAGCGGCAGGACGCCAAAAATGTTGGCGACTACGCTGTCGACGAGACACGGAGTGGACACCCCGAATTCTCTCGGCGACCTGCTCCAAACCCCCGTCGTTGCAGTACGTTTGTGACCGCTGGTACTTCCTCGCGCGAAATCCTTCACCTCCACCAGCGACGTCGGCAACTCCTCCACTAGCGCAGACCTGCGTCTTCTCTCCGAAGTCAGTGACCACCTTCCCGCAGGCTCCCAACGTCAAGAGTCCGCCCAAAACGGATCTTGCTGAAGAATGTGTGGTGAGTAGGTAAATCATGAACGACATTACACATGAAATACTTGCAATCATTTACTCTACCTAAAAATCAGACATGTATAGAAGTACATCTAGAACGGCCAAACAAGCAACAACAAACGATTGCCATCACTTCCAAGCTTGGAAATGAGGTACTCAAAGAATTCAATGATCTCGCCCTTGAGCTGCTACGAGTGTTGTAGGTGTTCCAAGTCCGAGGGTACAGCGTTACATTGCAGAAGTCAAGCACCTCCAGGTTTGAGATCGACAACACTATTGCTAATGTGTTTAGTTTTGCAACTCTCTTTCAAGTTCTCCGTGTTCGGGCTTGTTTATTTACAACGTTGTGCCCAAGGTCTGATTCAGTGTGTGCGCGACAAGGTATCTCCTTGGTATCTAAAAAGTATCAAAATAGTATCGGATTTGGTTTGCCCGGATATCAATTGGTGGATGCAAGGCATTTTTTTCCTTCTAAAGTAATAATATGAGAAATTATGAAGGCTAAGGGAAAAAAAAAAAGACAAAGTGATTGGATAATGATAAGACCATGTTTGAATGTCAGTCGGAACTGTATGGACAAAAATGTATTTTACTCTATTGTATAAAGTATGTGATGTTGTCATGCCATAGAGTGGTGTGGAGTAGGTTGAGTTCCTACACCATTGATGTGATGCAAGTTCAACTTAATATAAATTGTACAAATTTGTTGATCTCAATGAAGAGGCTAAAGGCCCAAGAAGTGCTTTCTGGGATATAAATAAATATATTACCGTGAGATCTTCTACGGTAAACATTTGATAAAGGTGCAAACTTTAGTAGTGCACTTTTAACCTAAAAACTATCATTATCATGATTCATGCAACAATTATTAATGTGAACCATTGTCACCTACATGAGATAAAAGAAGTCCTTTACAAATTTCTTTAAAAAAGTGATGTGAGGTTTGGTAAAAACTTAAGTCTTATATTGGTTATTAAAAAATAATGCATAGCTTATTAGTGGAAATTTACATCCAATTGGCGGCTGGTACACACTTGCTTAAAAATAAATAGCCAATCAAATTTTGACATGCATGTGCTTGATGAAAATTAGTGTGGGTGATCCACATCAATTATGAATCCACATTATATTCAGTGTTTGGTGTAATGCCAAACATGTTGCAACCAAAAAAATTACATTTACTTTATAGACAAGGAGCTATAAATAGGAACTCTCCAAAACTGACCTCCTCAGGAATCGGCGTTAAAAGGTTAATCCTCAAACACTGAAGCAGCCAAAAAGTGGCTCCTCGGATGACATTTTGAGGATGATTATCGATGTAAACAATCGTTTTTCATCCAATTCTTTTTGAGGAGAGTTCATTGAATGTGTGAGTATTAGGTGATGATGAAACTTGCCTCATTGAGGTAATCATGTTATATTTAAAGAAGAAAAAGTTTGTATCATGGATCTCAATGTAGTAAATTTTAGAAACTTCTCGCTCAAGCTTTAAATCTAAATTTAAGTAATTAAAATGATACATTTTTAAATTTTGAGTCCAACTAATGAAATGAATTTTATGAAGTCTAGTTTCCATACCAATTTGAAATTTTGGAAAATACACAAAATTGAATAAGTTAATGCGATTTGAACTTTGGGCCTATAACCATAATTGACCAATTTTCTAATTTTTGCAGAACACAGAAGTTTTATTTACACCACAAGTTTTGTCCTTTCAATATACACCTCTAGTGAAATTTTCAGAAATTTTTAGCGTACTTTGTATTTGATATGAGTTTTCCTCACTTTTTCTTTTAAAAATCACAATAAGCTTAAATTTTCACAAAAAAATTGTGATTTTTGTGACATAAACAAAACATGTGATCTCATCTGTGAAAAATGAGAAAAAAAAATTCCACTTATATTGAATGAAAAATGAGAGGAAATAGTAGTATGGAAATTGGAATTGATGCCACAGTCATAGGCTCAGCCCTTTATGGATAACTGGAAAGAATAAACTTTACTCTATACCATGGAATTAATTTAGATATACACAAGCAACTTTATATGCAAAAATTATTTGAAGTAAAATCTCTATTTTTAATTTACTAAATAAAGGATGTAACTTTGATGGTATCAACATACGCACTACATTTCCCACTGGTCCACCACCCTTCCCCAACGCTACACTAAAGATCACATTTAGTGTAATGCTCAGTAAATGACTTGTAAATGCAATAAGTTTTTACTTCAAGTGAAACTTTTTACCAACTATGCTTATAATGATCCTCTTATTTGAATACTGTAGAGAGTTGTGCTCTTGGTAAAAATTGGCATCAAGAGTAAAAACTTATCGCATTTACGAGTCATTTACTAAGCATTACACTAAATGTGATCTTTAGTGTAGTGCATACGTGGCATCCATCATGGAGCTGAGGTGACATCACCAAATGCCCCAAACCTCGCCAATACTAGTGTAATACACGGTTTACAAACTATCCGGGTATACCCTTAGGAAGACGTATCTAAAACCGTCTCTAACACCCTAAGTGAACATCGTCCTCTTTTTTTATAGACTTCAACAACTTGAATGTAACGAGGGGTAAGAGAATGTCGGTTTTGGGGCGCAGTAACGCGATTTGACCTCTGTTCGTGTTGCGGCTTCTTCAGTTTTCTGCTTCGTCTTCCTCAATGCTGTGATTGAAGTTTGGAGAGTGTTTTCGGAGGGAGAATTTGGTCTGCGGAGGAGGTGCGGGAGCCATGGGGAACTGGGTGAGCAAGAAGGAGCCGCCTCCGCCCGTGGTGCTGGTGCCTCCGCTACTGGAGCGCCCTCATTTCGCTACTCGCTCCAGGTACAATTCCATCACCCTAATTTCACAGAACTCACTTACTCTTATGCTCATGACCTCCAGCTGATCATCGTCTTGTCTGAATTCTCCTTATTGGAATCATCTGCTGCCAATCATCTACCAAAAAACCCCACGCTAAGCCAAAGTGACGTTATATATGCTTTTTCGTTTATACATTGGTTTTAGGTGCTGGTGCTCGGGTGGTGTGATTTGGAGATTTTGTGCAAACATTTGTACTTAACGCAAATGCAACAATCAATTCATGGATTTAGATTCAGTGACGGTTTTGGGTACTCGTCTCTCTTATTATGACATGAATCTGATTGTTGATTGTTTGAGTTCTTTGAAGTTTTAGAGTGCTTGTTGGAGTCGGATTGTGCCAGGATTTGGCGATGGTTTGATTGATGATGTGCGATTAATGAGTTTTGCAGGATGACAGAGTCGTCATATGATTTGATGTTCAGCAAGTTGGCTCGGGCGCGTTTGTTTAACATGTATTTTGATGAGTCCCGGAATATATTGGCTCAGTTTGTGTTGCAGCCTGCTGATGATCCGCGCGTTGATGTCACTGGCCGGGTAATTCTCTTACTCACTCGGGCTTTGTTTGAGACAATGCATCTCAGGATTTGGCGATGGTTTGATCAGGGATGATTTTAAGTTTACTTTTTGCGCTTCTTTTACTTGATGAGTCTGGTCGCATGCAGGTGTTAGCTCCCACTCATGAAGGTGCCGTGGATTCGTTTGATGGAGAAGCTGTATTTAGATATCAGCGGTGAGATAGAAACCCTAAACCCTGGATCTGTATGTTTCTTTTTTCTTTTTCCTGTTGGACGCCTTCTTTTTAGATGAGTACGTTTATGATGATTTTAATTTCTCATGTTGATCTAATGTTAACTGTTATTTTTGTGGGATGTTGTTTCTGTTGTTGATTTCGGATCTGCTACCGAGTGCTTTTTTTTTTTTTTTTTTTTTTTCTTAATGCTTTAGATTAGGGTTGAGGGATTGTCATGTTTTCAAAGTAAATTATTGCCAGGGTTCTGGATGGAATACAGTAGCATCTATGATCGATGATGCTGTAATTTTGAAGTTGCCAGCAGTTTCTTTCACGCTGATGGAATTCGTATTGCAGGGAAGTGTTGAATCCCTTTAATTTTGCAGATCTTACAATCTCCAGCGTTGGCAGGTGCCATTCTGAACCTTGTGTTTCTACTATTGAGGTGGATGCAATCAGATGTGGGCCTGATTTTCGTATGATGGTTGTGTTGAAGTCCAATAAAATTACGAGCTTGTACGTTCGATGTGACGAGAGGACTTGGAGCATGGACTTTGCTACCTCTCAATCCCACCAATATGTAAGTTCTACATTTCACACTTAAATCCAGAAAGTTCCACACGTGCATAAAATCCATCACGGTGAAGCACAGTTTGTTCATGTTCAGTGAAGACTAGGCTCAGAAGAGTTGATCTTTAGGATGATTGATGGATTCTGCTTTTAATTTCAGGGGAAAAGCTGGAGACAATATTGTACTGGGAGCTCGCTATGCAACGAGCCAGCTCACAATGGGAACTAGTGTTTCTCCACTTCAGTGTAATGCCCTCTATGTTGTTTTTAACTATGTGCAGCATCACTTTTGATCTTCTCATACGTTTTTCGTATTAACCTTAGTTGTGGAGAGATTATTCTGCCGCATTAAACTAGTGGACTTCGTTATAGACTCTCCCTCTATTTTGACACTGTCCTTGTAAGCTAGCTAGAGCAGGGTTAATGTTGGTTGAGGCTTATCATCTACGTCAATTATCTGTTGCCCGATGCTTGCATGTTGTATTGTTTAGTGAATACACTCAGAGAATTGTTTGTCTTCATCTCTAGCTAATTGGAACTTACTGAGGTGGCGGTTTTGGATGAGCAGGGGCTGGAGCGCCAACAAGTCAATGGATACCGACTTGTGCTTGGGCTTGTGGCCGAGTTGGGCCCATAACTACGGGTGTTCAGTTCAAGGGTCTAGGTGAGGAATTACACCTTCTTCTTGTCATGCACTGTCAAGGAGCCCGTGCGTTGAACACTATGCATCACTTCGATTCTCTTTCTACTTTGAAGTCCATGCTAAAATGTCTTGAAATGACATTGAGAACACGAAATTTGCAATCCTTGTTTTATTGGATTTGTTAGCTGGTGAAGACTCTTTATTATTTCCAGGCTCTGCTTTTGAATACTGTAAACTGACTCAGGAGTGGTATTTGCTGAGAGTCATGAAAGGGCAGAAAAGCTTTGAGAATGGTAGTTGGAGGTACGCCATAGACTATGGTGTAGGAGGCAAGAGTCCTCTGGAGCCTTCGTTCAATTTTTGCGTAGAACTCACCGACAACTCAAAGGTACTCTGCCTCCTGTAGTTGGTATTACTGTAGGCAGTTAGTCTAAAATGTTTTCTGTGTGCTGCCTCATGTTATCCTCTTATGCATTTCAATCTTAGTCTTCTGGTTATTAATGCCTCTACTTTGTTGCGACATCACATCCTATTGTGTTAAAAAAGAACTAGAATTCTTTCAAGCACTGAGTGAATATGGAGGTATAATTCAAAGGTTTTGAAATAGTGGTACTTTTATGTGAATCAATTGTATTTCTAGTAAATGTATTTCTAATATTAGCTTTTCTCACTCTCTGATTTTGCTTCAATTGTTGTAATGGACCAGCTTATCGCATCGTACTACCATCACTTGGTTGTTCAAAGAAGGGTAAGTTTTTTACCAAGTCAGCCCCTTCGTCTTTTATGCTTATTCCTTACACACATTATTTACTACTGGCAACTTTCCCTTCAGTGACTTGAGGTTACTAGTTTGATAGCCTCTCTTTTGATGCTCGCAGGTGAAAAACCCTTTTGAGATTAAAGAGGTGGTCGCGATCACCAATTATGTGGATTTGGGTTTCGAGTTCGAGCACACGTACGATTCTCTCCTCTCTTTTGTTGTGTAACTAGTGCGGATTAGGTTTATACCATGTCCAAAAACTTTATTATTTTGAAAGCTGGGTATTAATTGATGGACAGAGTTTCTTATTGGAATTTGAACAATTTAGTATTCTGACCGTAAAGCGAATGACAAGATTTACAGCATGTATCGTTCCTCAGAGACTAAGTCGATTGTTTGTGCAGGCTGAAAACAGAATCGACGGATCCTAGCAAACCCAAACCTCGTACAGAGCCCCGCATGATGCAACTAGCTGGATCCTGGCAAGCGAACAAGAATGTGCAAGTGAAGGTGAGGCTTACATGTCTACACAACTATCGTATGTTCAAAAGAAAGTTGCAGAGACCTCATCTTTAGAAAGGCTCACAATATTACCTGTTGCATTAGACAGATTATGAATAGTTCATTATCTGATTACAGTAGTAGTAATCATGGCCTAACGTGGTTGAATTCATTATGCATTATACGTAATCTTATTAAAAAATTGGACTTTCAACTTTATCTAGCAGTTCATAAGTATAATTGAGGTCTCTAGAATGTTAGAACTTGACAATGTACTTCTGTGTTTCATGAAATTACAGGCCAAACTTGGATCCCGAAATTCGGGCTTGACTGTCATATTGAAGTCGTGGTGGCAGCCATCTGTGACACTGTCACTTGCAGGTAAGATTTCAAGGACTTAGTCTGCTTCCTTTCTGCATTCTTCTTGTGTCTACAATTTGCATTGCATTCACAAATTCGAGAATGTGAGGTGATCGACTTCAGCTCAAGTTCAAAGTTCTGACTGTTTTTCCTACCGCATGTGCAGCGGTTAGGGATCATAAGGTTGGATTGACGGACCTTGGATTTGGTGTTCGAGTTGAAAACTTTGGAGATGTCAGGTTTGTATTCAGTGATCATCTTTTATGAAAGGATTCGATTCCTTTTTTGTGACAGATTCTGTTGTATAAGGTCTATGATTTGTACTACATATGTGGTGGATTGACAGACTGTTTTTATATTGGTTCCAGTTACGAGAGAGCAGATCCCAACTATGTCATGTTGACACCCACGAAGCAGCATCTTGCGGAAGGGCTTCTGAAGGAAACCGGCAAGCGACCCATGCTGCAGACTGACGACGTGAAATCTGTTTCGTCACAAACTCTTCCAGTAGACCTCCGCCCACAAGCTGACAATCTCATGTAATCTGGTTTCAAGGTAATAACCTTCTGTCAGTTGTAGTCAAGATTTGGAAGCAGTTAATATTGAACATGGTTCTGTCTCATGTAACACATTGAACCAGGGGAAGAGTTCATTCATGCTCTCAGTTGATTTACAAAAGGTTGAGCTGATAGAGTATTTCAGTGAATCATATAATTCACATGCAACTTTCAGAAACTGGTAGTCTGCCTGAGAGGAGCTGGTCATGCAAAATCAGTGATGAATGACAAATCACCAGCATTTTGCCACATCCACAACACAGTGCCTTCCAAAAATGTTTCAACGTCTGCCTGACACAATTTTGAATGTCCATATCTGCAAATTGACTGTGGCGATTCCATGGTTCAAGTCATGTCAACTTCTAATTCAAGTTACAAAACTAATCTCTACTTCATAAAATGGCAATTCAAGTTACAAAACTAATCTCTACTTCATAAAATGGCATTCAGTGTATCCAGAGTACAGTCAGCTCTCTTTATAATTGCATTTCAACAACAGTCTGAGGGCTAAACCACACGAGAGGAAAGGCAGTGAGTTGGATGACTCACATTGGTTCAAATTAGCAAGTGGTTGCCACATGAGAGGAAGTAGGGGGAGTGGCAAGAATGACATGGAGCAACTTTGTAGCTTTGGAATTTGCATTGGATGTTGCTTTGGAATCTACATGGCAATGACTTGGCACAATCATTGCCGTTGAAAACTACCAGGCACTAGTGCCTGCAAGTCCACAGGCACTAGTGCCATGTTGGAGGAAAAGAATATTTTTCGTGCCACTAGTGCCATGTTGGAGGAAGTTGTGAAACTTCCTCCCCCTCCCGTGTGGTAAGGCCCTCATTACTACAAACAGCTTGGATGGTTCTACTCTCTTTATAACAGCAACACTTGGTATACATTCATTTACCCTCCCTCTTTTCCATTGTAGCAGCCAACTGTAAATGATTTAGAAGTGTTGTAGTTTTTACTTTTGATGAAGATTTTCACCAAGAGCACGACTATCTATATACTTGGAGCATCTCCACCGAGGCACGAGGCCCCGACAGATTTGCCCAAATACCATGGTTTTTGGTTAGATGAGTTGCACCGCAAGCGGCACACCATAATCCCGGTCCGTTGTTCTCCCGCTTGCAAGCCTCCTAGACGGGAGCCGAGGTCCTCTCCCGTGCCTACACTATCTTTGCCTGTCCGAGTTGATCCATCTCGTTCTGTCACGTGGGGCGACAAAATTTTACTTTGATGTAACCTTTGGTAGGCGTCTCATTCCCTGGCTCCCCGTGAATAACCTTTTGCGATGCAAGCAATTCACAGTATTGGCATTCCCGTCCCTGCTCCTGATGGGGATCTCTCAGCCTGGCGTAGAGATTTTCCCGCTAGAGGTGAAGATGCTCTTATGTAGCAACTAGGTTGTTCTTGTGCTCTTATGTAGCAACTAGGCTTGGAAGGGTGGGGGAGGATAGGGACAAAACATGCCCCAATTTTTATGTTGATGGGGGGGCCTATTTGACCATTAGGGGGCCCTGATGGTAACTTTGAGACCGCAGGCCTTAAATTTGGCAAAAAAAAACCCAATTAAAGCCTCTAAAGCCCCGAAAACTAAAAGGCCAGAAATATGGACCACCTAAGGCTGAGGCTCGGTGAAACGCTCGACCAAGGAAAATTGGGCGATCCATTCGCGGGCCGATTTTAGAAAGAAGTCCACTGAGTCTTCAAAGCGCCACTGAGAGCACCTCCACTGGGGATGCGCCAGCCCGGTGGAGACTGCCCTGGATTTTGGGCCTGAACCCTGCCCCATGATCGGGCTGTAGGGCGCTTGGCGTAGCGCCAGCTGGGAGCAAGGTTATCCGGCCTGGAAACCTGTCCCTCACAATAAAAGCCCTGTTGTGGGTCCCGCTGTGGAAAGTCCAAGGGGAAGTAAATAATGCAAAAATGAGTAAGTGAATGGACTGTCAATGGCAGCCTCTCCCACAGCCATTACTACTCCACCACGTGCTAGAACCAAATTGGTGGCCCAGCCCCGGTGAAATTTTTAGTCGCCCGCCATATTCTCTCTTTTTCCAGGCTTGCTCCCAACTCCCTCCATCCCACCTGACCGGTTTGGCGGCCCCGACGAGCGCGGTGGGGGAGCATCTTACACCAGACCCACCAAACCTGACAAGTCTGCCGGGATGGGGGCTCGCGGTGCAGGTGCTCTGATCCACCCCATTCCACTGCCGTCATTCGCCCACATCTCAGCTCTTAAAAGCGGGGCACCTCGAGAGCGGGGCGCCCGTTGCGTGTAGAGAGTCCAGATTTGACTCCCAACCTTCGTTCAACAGCAGCGTCATCGCTTCGGCCGACCCAGGCACGGGGAGTGGGATTTTCTGAAACTGGCCCCTCTCGTGCTGCGTCTTGTCCGGATGCGTGTACGGGTTGCTTGCAATGCCGCGAGCGGAAACGAAGGACTCGCACTCCTGGCCAAGCTGCATCCCCCCTCAGTGCTGCACGAAGGTGAACCCAGGCTCTGCCAATTTGAGGATGTTAGAGAGAATAAATTGTAGTCTTCGCACGTTTTTATAAATTGCGCCTTCAGCAGACCTCATGGGAACTCTACGAAACGAGACCTGCGCGTATATCTTCAAATGAGGAACCTCTGAAGCTTATTCCGATGACAGTTTTCAACGACGAAGGTGACAAGTGTGGGGCGCCAGCGAGAAAGTCTGAAGGTGTGATATATGCTACCGTCTCATTTCTTAGCCATTTAACGACCAGCAGGTTTGATAGATGTAATCTTACGAGTGTCCCATGCTCCATGCGCGGTTTGTTAACTGTTGTTGAGCCCAGGTTGTTCCATGCAGCAGCATTCTGATGATTAGGAAACAAGAATCCTCAGCCTTGTTCCTAATCAAAGAGTGTGATCGACGGCCGGACATCCCAGAGTGATGCACTCCAGTTGGATCAGTTGAGGAACTGACATGCGGGGTACGCATTCTCACGATGAAATTTAGCTAGTTTCTCCTACTAGTGTTTTGCCTTCATCCCTTCTGCTTCTCAAAGATCTAATGACAATGCTCGGAGAGTGTAACTGGAAATACTGTTGTACAGTACTGCAGGTGTGCTCAGATATTTGTTTCCGTCGCTCTACCACCAGCTGCGGTCACAGGTGTGCAGCTCAAAGCCTAAATGAGCATGTTTATTGCTCTCTCAACCTTATCTTTATTTTAGGCTATTCTTTGAAGTTTAAAGGACTGAGAAACTGCGGTACTCATCGGTTTTTATTGCGCTATTTCAGTTTCTGTGAAGGTTGTTAACAATCGGCATACAAAACATGTGGGATGCGCTGTCCGAAGTGCAGGCAGAGATTGAGTTGTGTTTCTACTGTTTATCTGTTACCCATTTGCCTGTTAAAATATGCTTAACGTCAATAATCACTTGTTCATGTATGATTACCACATGGTTTAGGTCAACGTTTTCTTTAATTGTCACATATCACGCTGAAAAACGAAACGGGATAAAGAGTGTTTATTAGTGCCATGTAAATGGTGTCATTTCTGTCTAATATTCAATCTCATGTGAACAGAGCGACCAGTAAAAGCGAATGTCCGATCAACACAGTGCTGTGGAACATAATCCAGTTATTGTTCCCAAAAGAGACCTCTGCTCGATTATTGATGCCCCGGGTCTTGGAGTTGGAGCGAACTATTAAACTTTCTCAGGTTGGCTTGTCAACCAAAACATTCTAATAAGTCTCTTGAGATTATGTGGTAACTTTGTACAAGCGTACTGTCCAACTATTTCTTTTTAGTTGTCTGCTTCAGTCAACTCACCGTCTGTCTGGCGCGCAGGCAGCAGTAAGAAAGGCTGGATTGGCGGATTGCACAAGGAAATGCAGCACAATTAAGTCTGAAAGAGTGGTTTGCACAATTTCTGCACAAGTGTTGAACTTGACAATACCATTTCAGCATCAACGTCACTGAACTTGAGCCGGCCGTAGGATTGTGATAACACATCAATGGCCAGTCGCCTCTGATCTCATGGCTCATGCTAGTTCTATCCAAGAACTAAGCTACTGTTAATTTGTGAGTAACATACTGTACATACGCTACATGTGTGCAGAGAATTGGACAAGATTTTGTGCCGTTGCACTCAACGTTGTTTTATCAGTTGTGAGGTATTATCTTGTGGTGATCCACTTCTGATAATGATTGTGGGTTAGAGCCTCGAATGGACCTTGTTGAACCACTGGTGAACATGAATAACAGTGCGTTTCACACCAATGACTTCTCTTGATCATAAGTAGCATTGTATGAATGGACAACCAATTGTGGGATTTACCATGGAGTCGATTTTGTACGCCTAAGTGCTTCAACTTGTGACAAAAATATGTAAGAATTAGAAGTCATATCTCCCTAAGACCATTGCCCCGAAATGGTTTTAATGAGGAATTTAGGCAGCCTCCCACAATCACTTTCAATCATAAATTTAAAAAAAGAAATATGGAGATTTGGGAATTGAAGCATGAACTTTTTTAGGTCAAGCAGTTCCAAAACTTTTTTTTAAGTTGTCCTACTTTTGAAAGTTTTGAACAAATCTCTATCAAAATATTTTGTTTATATTATAAATCTAATTGTTTTAGCAGCATCATCTGATATTGTGTTATCACTTTAACCCCTAAGGTACTGTGACAGTTTTACACCAAAAACACTTCAAAATTAATGGATTCTATTGCAATGAATAAAGAGGGTAACAAAAACTTTAATTTTTAGTTCTGACTGTAGGATCTCATAAAGGCTTATTAAGTAGTAGATGTTCACAATTTCATAAACTTTGACCGCACGGATTGAAAGATTATAGTGTTTGAAGTCAAGCAAATGGTTCACTTTCTTCCCTGCGTTTAGTGGATTAGCAGACTTTGACTTCAGTTGGTGTCAAAAAATTTCACTACACAAGGTCTAAATCTATTACCATCTTGTTAAACATGATGTTAGCTCCTTACACACGAATTTTTAGAGGTAGAGACGGGGTGTAGCATATTCAAAAGAAGTGTGCAAGGAGTGGAGGCTCGAAATTTGATAATTCACACTTTTTTTTTTTTTGAACTTAATATGTTTTAGATTGATAATCCGAATGGTTAATAAGAAGGTTTACATTACATATTGTTGTGGAAAAAACAAAAAGTGAAAAATATAAAGATCTCTAGGTTTTATGTGGAAAAGAAGAAGTTTTTTTGGTACCTTGCACGACAATGAGTGATAGTGTGTGAAAATGTTTGACTTGAATTGGTATGCTATTTTTCACTAAAGACAAGAACTTTTTTTGACAACATGAAGGGAAATACTATTACTTGTGAGTACTGAAAATCTCACTTTCAATAGAGTGTCCTATCAAAAGTTTTTGGAGGTGCCCAAGGTGCCCGCCCTCCCCATTTAAAATTCAAAACCCTATAATTTTTTCATCAAATGTCCAATTTAGGAAAAAATTGTTTTCCCACTAAGATCTTGGTAATGTCTTTCTATAGTAAAAATTTCAAAGAAGAATGTTGGAAATTGACACCATAGAAACCTGACCGAACTTTCAAAAAGCCCATTTTTTACACTTGGTACCTTAGGGGTTAAAACACGTCCCTAGTGGAATCAACTCAATCTTGTACAATTTTGAGGCCTGCAAATAATTAGTTGCTAAAATCCTGATAGTATATTGTTTGTGTATTTTGCCATATTGGAATCCTCAAATCATTCAAGAAGTTTGAAAAGTTGTAAAGACCTGCAGATAAACCCTTAAACGTCATAAGGTGCCACTAGTGGCCACAATATTCTACACATATGGTGTGGTATTTGAACATGATAAGGTTCAAATATTGAAATGACCTTCAAATGATAATGCTTGTTGAAGAATCTTCAATCTAAAGGTGTAAGTCTTGCTAAGCTTCAACACATTTTTTGTATTCTACAGAGCAGAATATGTGCATGTACAAGTAGTTCCGGACTAACGTTTAAGGGCTAAGAGATCATGTGTTCAACCTAGATTTCCTCATCTAGAGATTAATATTATTTGTTATGAAGCAAGTATCACTCGCCATGATAAAGTTGGAATCATCGCAATGGAAATGAATTACTAGAGATATGTGAGGGAAGTTGGTCTTGAAGATTTGATTCTTCAACACAGTTCTGCAACCTCTCAAGTTTTTAGTTTTTCTTTCTTGCTACACTAAAGATCACATTTAGTGTATGAGCGCAAATAGTGTAATAACCTTAGTACACTATTTGTGAATAAGTTCGCAATTAGTGTTAGATGCCAATGTCATTAATGACACCACCAAACAACCGCTTAGTGGCTGTCATAGATTCATGCATCAAGATTCTTCAAATTATTCTAGAAAATTCTCTAACATTCTCAACATTCCTCCCAAGATTCTCCAAAAGATTCACCAAAAGATTCCTAAAGGATTCCTACACGATTCCTACAAGATTCCTATACAATTCCTACAAGATTCCTCAAAACTCTCCATGATTCTCTAGGATTCCTCCAAATTCCACAAAATTTCTCCACATTTGTCTATATTCCTCAATATTCCGTAATATTCCTTAATATTCCTCATATTCTCTTAATATTCCTCATTTTTATTTTTTTTTGCAAGTCTTCCTTTTTTTCGTTGTTTTTCTTGCAAGTTATGTTTTATTTAATCAACGTTCTTCCTCCAAATGGTTGTTTTTTGTCTTAATGAACTTATTATGTTTTTTTACTTTTCATACACTAAATGCGCACGAGTAAAATAAAATCCGTTACAATCTTTATTGAAATTCACATATAGTGTAGTCTTTCACATTTACTGTATGGTTATGTCACTACACCAATTGCAAATTTTGCATTTAGTGTATGGCTTCGCATTTAGTGTATGCTATACTAAATGTGATCATTAGTGTAGCTACTGAGTGGAAGTTGAATTTACTCGAATTCTAAATGGTGGTAACAATTTTTCCGTGAACAAATAAATATGAAACACCTGTAGCAAATATCACATCAGACTAAGGCCTTGGCACCAATGTCAATTAATGTTACTTGACATGTTTGATGAACCTTGTTGTTCTCTTGATTAACCCTTAAATGCCTACAAGGCCCTAGCAGGGTTGATTTTGGTGCTTTTGTTATCTAACTCTTAAATCAACATTGTCTCTCTAGTCGTTTGAACACATTTTTAGCTCCTCATTACCTTTCCAATAGGTCTCTCCAATCTCCAATCTATATAGGCATTAGCAAACACAGTCATTTCCGTGAAGTGGGATCAATCTAAAATGTACCTGCTCTATAGATGATATTTTGCCTACTCTACTATGCTTGTAGATTCTCCTAGGCTCTCATGGTCCACTTAAGCGTTAAAGGGTTAAACTAGTGACCCAGGTTGAATTTGAGGCAAATGAAAGCCAATTTGAATGCAGCACGTGATAATGAATTTAATTTCAAAGATGCATACATCAAATGTGCCATGGTTTAACTAAAACTGAATATTTACAAAACTTGGAAAGAATGACACGATCCTGAGTCCAAATAATGTGCACAATAATCTCGTCGCCATACAAAGTATATACATTGGCAACTTGCCAGAATTCTCAGAGCCAATTAGTCTTCTAACTAGCATCTATTATAAATAGAAGGTTATTTGCCTACGGTTTTTTGAAATGATACCCAATGCTGAGTAGGAAGGACAAGAAGGCTTTCACAACTGATTTTCTCTCCCTCATTTACACGCTTTGTGAATCATCAACTACACAAATCAAGGGGTAGCCTTGAAGGGGGCAGCCTTGAGGAGGGTGACCTCCCTGAGAGCCTCGAGGATACCACAAATCAAGGGGTAGCTTTGAAGGGGGTAGCCTTGAAGAGGGTGACCTCCTTGAGAGCCTCGAGGATACCTGCCAAGCTGCCGATCAATGAATTGATCAAAACCACAAGAGTGATGAAGTTGAGGAGCTGCAAAAGGTTGTACTCGTGGCTCCACTTCGCGGCGTGCACCTAATGAATATGCATATGGATTGGGAAATAGACTGTGAGCGGCCAGGAGCCGATAGCACTGAGGACGTCTAGCACAGAAGCTAAGAAGGGGATCACCATGGAGATGATGGAGGTGATGATCACGTACGCCGTGTGCGAGATCAATCGGGAGGCATTCGCCTTCCATACGCCCATTCCAGATATCCTCACAAACCACTCGATCGTGAGTTTGGTACCATTTTGAGTTTGGTACCATTTTGAGCACCAAAGCTTTACGAAGGTGCATCCGTACGACATGTCTGAAAACCTAAGAAAGATCATGTCTAATCAAACCATATCTTTAGAAAAATAACAATACAAAAAATGTTCCATCAATGTTCTCATACATACACATAGTCATATATTATGTTCAAATATAACATAAGACTATGGTCCATTCCTAGAACTCTCTAGCGAGTGTGCGGAGTAGGCTTCAATGGAGATGGTGAAGCAAACTCAGGGAGAACAACCCACAACCGTTCTTTTACTCCAAATGGGGTCAAAATCACATTGAAAGTCTACTGTGTAGATAGATGAAAAATCAGGAATGATGCTCAACGAGCAATTTTTCAAATTTGATCTCGAAGGTGCCAAATTGATACAAGACTTAACCCTTTAGTGCCTACGAGACTCAAAATGGGAGTCTAGATGTGTTGAAACTCAACTTTTATGAAATCCATGAGGAATTAAGTTGTGAAATTTGAAGTTTAGACTTGCGCACATATTACATAAACACTCTCCAAGATCATATCATGATTTGGAGTTATAGAATTCATGAAAAAGCTAGGAATACAACACAAAATACATCAAATACACTAAAATACAATTGATACCATGCCGCATACTTTGTTGTATTTCATACCCATGCAAAATGATTTTGGTCTTAAATTTTGTCTTTAGGAGATTCATCATTGTTTTGGGATTGTTGATCTTTGCATACAAAACTATTGCTTCTATTTGTACAAGTTTGGAACATTTCGTATACAATCAAGTAGACAAAAGTAAAAAAATCATCAATAATCACATATAATTTTTTTCTTCACATATGATATGTCAATGCGAAGCTATCAACCTAGTGCAGATGTGAACCTCGTTTATTCAAAATTCAAATATTTTTGCAAGAATCTATTTCAGATGGATAAAGTAGTACACCCTCCAAAGTCCACAATTTTCATTACCAATATACGGTAACTTTACACACTGTAAGGTTGGATGACCTATAACCACCAACTTAAGCTTGCTGACCCATTTGATAGCGTTTGTATACGTGGTAAGACATATGTTGGGAATTCGAAATAGGAATTCATGAATATTGCAATTGTCGTGACCATTTATTTCTTCATATTGAAATTGCTACAAATTTTCAAAGTGGATAGTAAGCCGTGACCCATTCCTCGACATACAAAACTCTCTATTTCCACACTAAGTTGTACTAATGACCACTTCTGCAAGAGACTAAAAACCGAGAGCTTTGAACCAATCATGAACTGACATCCAATCATAATTGACTTCCTAAAATTTTGGAAATGGGGTGGGTGGGTGGTGGTTTTGGTCCACATTAGATTGTTGGTTCTGGGGTTCGTGGTGGTGATAGGTCATCCAACCTTAATCAACTGTTGGATGTTGTGCAAATTTTATCCAAAGTTCACATCATGGTTTGAGTTCAATTTTGTAAGGTTGAATACTAAAATTAGGCATTGTATTTCCATCAAAGTTGGTTCAAAGAAAAAAATCAACAAATATCTTGGTTTTGGAGAAACATGACGTGGGCACTAAAGGATTGAAAGCCCAAGATCCACCTGAGCCTGGAACTATGTCGTATAGTATGTGGTATTTGTCATGGGTCAGGTCGGGATTTTATTGCCCCCCTTGCCAAATGCCATGAAGTGACGGTGAGTAAAAGTGAAAAGGCATGGGATGCACTACACTGATTTTGATGATTAGTGTCATGGGCAGTAAATGACTTGTAAATGCTATAAGTTTTCACTCTTGATGAATATTTTTACCGATCACGTCCACTACGATCCCCCTTTTTGAGTAGTATAGATTGTTGTACTCTTAGTAAAAAATTATATCAAAAGTAAAAACTTACAGCATTTTCAAGTCATTTACTGCCCATGACACTATACATCAAAATCAGTGTACTCACAACCACACCGACTTGTTGAAACTTTCGATCAAGGCGACCACTGACAGGCTGGAGTGAGGTAAAAGCAATTAAATGTTGCACACCTTCATGACCCTAAAGTGCTACGGAATGTTTCTAGTTGTAGTTATCCAAAATTTATGTTCATTGATGCGTGTCAGATTTCACCATATCATGCATAATTTAAAAGACAGATTCAGATTAATTCTTGTCAGTCTTCACCTACCATATCATGGATATTCTACAAAAATGTTGTATTTAACTATTTCTGGACTTTGCAAAGTCCAGAAAAAAGGAAGAAGGATTTTAGTCTCATAAAATAGTCGTACCAAAGAATTTAAAAGGGATACCCAGTTAATTTATTTCAATCATTCAGCCGGATATCTCCGGATGGTTTGAGTGATACAATACGAATTGAATATAGTGATAAAACAAGCGAGAAATTTCGTTCGTCGTGATTGACAAAATGATAACAACTTTCAAGCTAACATGTTTATAAAACATACCATGTAATATGGTGTACTCTACATTTATGTGGTAATATCGTGTAGAAGATGAGTACAATGCATTTCAGAGCTTGAAGCATTGACATGTAAGGAATGGCGTTCAGCCATCCGGAGATATCCGGTCGAAAGCAAAGTACTAAAAAAATAATTGCTCGGCTGTTCAAAAACGACAATGCTACTCTAGAATGAAGTCTCTTTACAAAAGCGTCTGATACAAGACCAAATGTTGGAAAAAACAGTGACTAGTCTCAACAAAATTCCTGGATCAAACAATAAATTCTATCCTTGCACTACCTCTCTGAAGAGCTCTAAAGATCCTTCCAGTGAGCCGGTGCGTACATGTCCAAATCGACATTAGACCCTGTGTCACACCCAGTTTGAAATGGGCTGCAGCCGCCCTCTGAAGAAGATTCCTCCTTGTCTTCATACCACGGGTCGTCCTCCTCCTCTTCTTCAACCGAAGCACCTCCATTAAGGGTCTCTTCCACATCGGAGTCGATCTGCTTCTCTTCCTCCGCATCACAATCGATGCCGTCATCTTCCTCTTGAATATACTTGCTCTCAGCGTCATCCTCCAATTCGTCCAGAAGACGCCGATCGGAAGAGATCGCCCTCCTATACCCGACTTGTAAGAAAAACACTCTTCCCTTCTCCAAACCCTGAGCCTCGCTCACCATCCTTCGTAAAACTCTCCTGTCTACCGAATCAGAGACTTCCCTCTCCCTCTTTCTACTTCTGAAAGCCATCTCCTCTCTCTCCACCATGGCTATGGACTAACAAGACTTACGGCTGAAAGACAAAACATATGGATTGCTGCAGTCCTGAACCTTCTCTTATACTATCCTCTCCACCCACCCACTAATTACACTTCTCGAGCGTAGGAACATTGATTTAAGTCGCCATAACACCGAGACTGATGGACTTAATGGTAGATGCCAAATTCATGAACGAACAACATGGTAGGCCACGCGTCAAGCGTCCTGTCGTAATGAGATGTGAAAAGTACAATCTCCGCCGCCAACCATCAACATCACTTCAATCATAAGAAGGAACTCGGATGATTGATATGAATTGTGAAATTGACCGCCCATTTTCATTTTAGGAGTGGCATGTCATAAATAAAAAAAGGAACCAGCCAGAAGAATGCCCAAAAGGTCTCTGTAATTTTGAAACAAGTTCCATGGTCAGAGAAATTATAGTATCGTAGTCAGTGAAGATCTTCGGATAAAATACAATACTATTCAGAACACCTAGGTAAGCTCAAAATTGGGAAATGTGGACCTGTGGGAATGTGTTCCCACAAGGTTCCGGAAGTTAACCTAAAAATCCGGCACAAAAAAAAATAAAAATTAGTGTTAGAATGTTAGAATACTAAGTTTGAACTATAGAATAGATAAATAAGAAATAAGACAACCTAGGAGTACCAAAGATCCTTAAACCCGTTTAGGAATTACCATAAATTCAAGGGATTTGGAACCGGAGAGATCGCTCACATCCGGAACCTGCCGGAAGCATCCGGAACCGGAAGTAAACCGAAGCTGGAGGGAACCCGGATCCGGAATTGGTCCGGAGCCGGAACCCCTATTATGACCGTAACGGCCGTCCGTACACCGCAGAAGGTATTAAAGCAAGAAGTTAGGTTTCACTTGCCACACTTCTTGGCTTACTCTTTTCCCTCAACCCGTGCGTCTTATCTTCTTGATTCCCCTAGAACGGAAGTGTTTCCAGTAGAGAGAGTGTGTGGTGAGGTCAGTGCGTGCAGGTGGTACCGGAGGAACTGTGACGAATCTCTGCAGAAATGGCGGAAGGAGAACCTTCCCGGACTACTCGTGGTACGACGACGCAACCGGCGGTTCAACGGGTAGTCCCGATCATACCGACAGACCCGGAGGAGAAGGCCGTCCTCGAACACTACCTCACCAACATGGGCTGCCGAGGGCTTCTCGACGTGGCATGGGGTGCGAAGGACCCGAAACTGGTGGTGGAGCTGCTCGGGACGCCGGACAACCAGTACGATGGCACAATCCGAGCTCATCCCGAAACTTGGGGTATTCCGGAGTGGCAGCGTACCTACTTCTTCAGCAGCGGAACCGTCAAGACAGCGGAGCGGTGCGAAGACATACTTGGGGACGAATTCACAAGGCAAGCCAACCCCAAAGAAGGCTACTGCACCGACGACCTCCGGCATCAAGACGCGCAAATTGTGGTAAGATTCTTCAACCCGATCTTTCACCCGGAGAAACCTAAACGAGTGGTGTCTAAATGGGCCACCACCATATTAGGTTCGATGAGAGAGAAATTTAGTGTAGATTGGGCCTCGCTTATGAGCGAGATGATCAACCGGATGGTTAAAGGACTCCAGAAGTCGAAGAGGGCCGACACCCTTCTTCCCTCGTACCTCACTCACCTCTACGCACAACACGATGTGCTTACCCCGGACAAGCAAGACGCATATGAGCTGCTGCTGGAGATCCAGAACTATGGAGGTCCG
This sequence comes from Bryoerythrophyllum caledonicum, assembly GCA_963971425.1. Taxonomy (NCBI): domain Eukaryota; kingdom Viridiplantae; phylum Streptophyta; class Bryopsida; order Pottiales; family Pottiaceae; genus Bryoerythrophyllum; species Bryoerythrophyllum caledonicum. The sequence goes on from OZ020520.1 coordinate 9,548,268, forward strand.
GAACCAGGAGACAATAACGAGGTTCCGGAGGACGTGGAGACTTCCTTGCCCGAGACAGTTCCCCAAAACCAGAAGCGGAGCAGATTTGTACCACGGGAATCGACACCGGGACCATCTACATCGATTCAGCCAACGGGAGAGCAACCTCCGCAAGGCCCTAGGTGAGTTCCACGTGAAGGTCGCATTCCTCCGGCGGAGCCCCCGCACCTTGTTGGACTCGACGGGCCCGACCTACTGGAGCTCATCCAGCATGCAGGATGGCGTGCGGCGATCCTGTGCCAATCCGAAGCACGATTACGAGAGGTCTTGGATGGCATCCGGAGGGAGCTGGAGGTAGAGAGGGTCGTGGAGATACCGACAGCGATCCAAGAACTACAGAAGAACACACTCCGACTCCAAGCCTTAGAGATCCAGCAGGCTGCCATCATCCGGAGTCGAGACAAGTTTGCTGCCACGTGCGACGAAACGTTTACGGCGTTGACAGAGTCCCGCAAGAAGCTGAAGGAAGCGGAAGATCGAGCAGACGCTTCCGCATAGGCCTTGACGGAGGTACGTGCAGCTTTAGCCTTTCCGGTTGACACGGTCAACCAGAGTCTTCTCTTCACAGATCAGCTAGAGAAGGAAGGCAGACTGAACCGGATCCAGATTATACGATTCTTGCACGACCACGGCAAGAAGATGGAGAAGACATGGACTCGGATGCAGGAACTGGTGGCCAACCTACCCACTCAGGGACCAGAGAACCAGAGCACTCAAGCATTGGAGGACATTGCAGTTCGGGTCCGTATCCGGACGAACCCGGACCATCAAGCGTACACCCGGAGGTTTCCGGGAAGCAGACGGATATCCCAACTCCGGCGGAGCCTGCTGCACCCATGACCAGCAGTCCTCCCGGCAACCCAAGCCCCGGTGCTGGAAAGCACTGGACGGAGTTACTACCGGAGGTAAGTCAGGGCGAAATCCCTTCTCCCATCCGGCCTGCACCTACTCCTCCCTCATCAGGTCGCCGGAAGTCCACTCCACCACTCACTAGGCGTTTGGCGACGGATCCTCCCAGTCCCGGAGCCGAATTCCAAGGCTTTGCTGAAGCTCCGGAGACCATTGTGGTGGATTCCACCTCCGAACCCCCTCCACCAGCAGCATCACAGCCTCCCACTTCCGGAGCCGGATCACAAGACCTTCCGGCATCTTCTACTCCCCAGCGGAGGAGGGCCGGCAAGGCGAAGGCAGAGGCATCTACGAGACGTACCAGTCCAAGATTCAAGAACGTTGGATCACCCCCTTAGGTAGGGTAGAATTAGGAGTAGTAGTAGCTTAGAGATCGGAATAAGGTAGCGATTAACGATGGGGCCCAAAGTTGCACCCGGCTACTCAATCCGGAAACTAAGCCTTCCGGAAACTTGGAACCTTTCCGGAGTTTTGCGTACTTTTCGGATGTCCGGAATCCGGACCCGGGAAAATAGGATCTGAGATTCTCTTTTCCGGATTTTTCAGGATAAGATCCTTAACTTTAGGAATAAGATCCTCCGGATTTCTTGCAGATAGGATAAGCCTTAATTTAGGAACAATTCTTGTACTTAGTAGATGGGTTTGAAAAACTCATGGCCTTGTTTTCTTTTCCTCTACGTTGAATATATTTCAGAGCTTTTCTAGATTTGCTACCTAGTATTTGTGAAGAGAGTTATTTTACGTGTGAGGTTCAAGGTCCGTTGCGGTAGTACGTTTTGTGCAAGTTTCTTCGAAGAGAAGGATGTGTTGTTGTGCTAAGGAGTGAACCGACTTGGATATTCAGCAGGGGAGTGTCCGGAATAACTGGAGGAGGTTGCAGAGGTGTTCCTGGTCACCTTCAGAGTCCGGAAGAACCAGGAGGGGAAGAGATATATTGCAGAGGTGTTCCTGGTAGTCTCTAGGGCACGGAACAGTCCGTGTGAACCCGGATTCCGGTCCAAAACCGGAGTTTACCCCCATGATAGGATAAACCTGCTATGTGATTCTAGAAGGAGTCCTCCCAAGTAGAACTATATCCCTATCTTCGTAGGGCTACAAAATTGCTACCGAAACGTCGTTGTAGTCCGGCTGTACCTTTGTGTGACCGCATCCGGAAGGCCTTCCGGATGTCGTGAGAGTTACGTCTAGGACCAACACCCTATCACAGGTTAGTAGATTAGAAAAAGAGTGATTTTCCGGTCACTATAAAACCCGGGGCAGTGGGTGTCTAGCCACTTAAACTTACAAGGCAGTGGGGAATCCGGCCACTTACACAAAATAGGATCAGTGGTCTTCCAGTCACTCGTATAAACCTTCCGGAAGCCGCTCTGAGGAGGAACAGAGGTAAATCAAACTACCCTCCACGTTTCCGGAAATCCTTTCCGGAATTACCTATAAAACCTTCCGGAATCTAGATCCGGAAAGTTTTGCTTGGGTTTTGGAATCCGGAAGGATCCGGACTATCACTGACTAGATTGACTAACTGTGAGCCAAATAAACCGCCCCCTAATGGATGGCTTACCTTGAACACAAGACCCTACATATGGGATGCAGCCCCTAGTGCAAACATACTCTAACCATTCAAACGAGCATGGTGCCCCAAGGCGTGGTCACTTAAGAGGGTTTGTTAATAATTGGTGATGTGGTGGCTGAATTCAGCCTTAGGTTGAGTCCAACCTTTAGACAAGCGTAAATTCCGCCTCAAAGCTCCGTTTCCAATGTTTTAAAGCTCCATTAGGTTCAATTTCGCCTTGTGAACTTGATTAGCACCTTAACCACCAGTTCCAGGCCCAAGTGCGACCCTGACAGCAGCAACCAGCAGACAGGCTCCTCTTCTTATGTTAAAAGTTTAATTCTTCATTATCTTTGTGATTATGACTCCGTTTTTTACGTTTGTTTTTTGTATTCTTATTAGTTTTTTATGCTTAACATGATGGCAGCCTTCAATTACTCATTTGACTCGACCCTGGACCTCGCAGCCAGCGACCAGCAGTGCACCTTCAACATACATGTTTACTCAAAAATTGTAGCCAAACATTCACATGCACGCCCATATACTCACATGATTAATCTCACCTTAACACTAAGCTACTCATGAGCATCCAGATGCGTTCCCTTATCCTTATAGAGCAATCACCTAGTTAAGTGGAGTTGACTATAACCCTAATTCTAGTGAAATTTTGATAGCGCTTCCGCGTGACGTGTGTGAATAGAAAAAATTAGGGTTTCTTTAAGCACAAGGAATTGACTATTAGCCGGGGGAAGGGAGGGGCTCCCTGATCCGATTCAATTCACCCTCCTTCCTTCAGCTTCGCCGGTCCTCTTCTTCGTGTGCTGATCCTCTTCTACGTGATCTCGTCCTCTTCTTCGTGGTCCTCTTCTTCGTATGCTGGTCCTCTTCTTCGTGATCCTCTTCTTCGTGTGCTGGTCCTCTTCTTCGTGATCCTCTTCTTCGTGTGCTGGTCCTCTTCTTCGTGTGCTGGTCCTCTTCTTCGTGTGCTGGTCCTCTTCTTCGTGTGATGGTCCTCTTCTTCGTGTGCTGGTCCTCTTCTTCGTGATCCTCTTCTTCATGTGCTGGTCCTCTTCTTCGTGTGCTGGTCCTCTTCTTTGTGATCCTCTTCTTCGTGTGCTGGTCCTCTTCTTCGTGTGCTGGTCCTCTTCTTCGTGATCCTCTTCTTCGTGTGTTGGTCCTCTTCTTCGTGTGCTGGTCCTCTTCTTCGTGATCCTCTTCTTCGTGTGTTGGTCCTCTTCTTCGTGATCCTCTTCTTCGTGTGCTGGTCCTCTTCTTCGTGATCCTCTTCTTCGTGTGCCGGTCCTCTTCTTCGTGTGCTGGTCCTCTTCTTCGTGATCCTCTTCTTCGTGTGCTGGTCCTCTTCTTCGTGTGCTGGTCCTCTTCTTCGTGTGATGGTCCTCTTCTTCGTGTGCTGGTCCTCTTCTTCGTGATCCTCTTCTTCATGTGCTGGTCCTCTTCTTCGTGTGCTGGTCCTCTTCTTTGTGATCCTCTTCTTCGTGTGCTGGTCCTCTTCTTCGTGTGCTGGTCCTCTTCTTCGTGTGCTGGTCCTCTTCTTCGTGTGCTGGTCCTCTTCTTCGTGATCCTCTTCTTCGTGTGTTGGTCCTCTTCTTCGTGTGCTGGTCCTCTTCTTCGTGATCCTCTTCTTCGTGTGTTGGTCCTCTTCTTCGTGATCCTCTTCTTCGTGTGCTGGTCCTCTTCTTCGTGTGCTGGTCCTCTTCTTCGTGATCCTCTTCTTCGTGTGCTGGTCCTCTTCTTCGTGTGCTGGTCCTCTTCTTCGTGTGATGGTCCTCTTCTTCGTGTGCTGGTCCTCTTCTTCGTGATCCTCTTCTTCGTGTGCTGGTCCTCTTCTTCGTGTGCTGGTCTTCTTCTTCGTGATCCTCTTCTTCGTGTGTTGGTCCTCTTTTTCGTGATCCTCTTCTTCGTGTGCTGGTCCTCTTCTTCGTGTGCTGGTCCTCTTCTTCGTGTGCTGGTCCTCTTCTTCGTGATCCTCTTCTTCGTGTGTTGGTCCTCTTCTTCGTGTGCTGGTCCTCTTCTTCGTGATCCTCTTCTTCGTGTGTTGGTCCTCTTCTTCGTGATCCTCTTCTTCGTGTGCTGGTCCTCTTCTTCGTGATCCTCTTCTTCGTGTGCTGGTCCTCTTCTTCGTGTGCTGGTCCTCTTCTTCGTGATCCTCTTCTTCGTGTGCTGGTCCTCTTCTTCGTGTGCTGGTCCTCTTCTTCGTGTAATGGTCCTCTTCTTCGTGTGCTGGTCCTCTTCTTCGTGATCCTCTTCTTCGTGTGCTGGTCCTCTTCTTCGTGTGTTGGTCCTCTTCTTCGTGATCCTCTTCTTCGTGTGTTGGTCCTCTTCTTCGTGATCCTCTTCTTCGTGTGCTGGTCCTCTTCTTCGTGATCCTCTTCTTCGTGTGCTGGTCCTCTTTTTCGTGTGCTGGTCCTCTTCTTCGTGTGCTGGTCCTCTTCTTCGTGATCCTCTTCTTCGTGTGCTGGTCCTCTTCTTCGTGATCCTCTTCTTCGTGTGTTGGTCCTCTTTTTCGTGATCCTCTTCTTCGTGTGCTGGTCCTCTTTTTCGTGTGCTGGTCCTCTTCTTCGTGTGCTGGTCCTCTTCTTCGTGATCCTCTTCTTCGTGTGCTGGTCCTCTTCTTCGTGATCCTCTTCTTCGTGTGCTGGTCCTCTTCTTCGTGATCCTCTTCTTCGTGTGTTGGTCCTCTTCTTCGTGATCCTCTTCTTCGTGTGCTGGTCCTCTTCTTCGTGATCTTCTTCTTCGTGTGCTGGTCCTCTTCTTCGTGTGCTGGTCCTCTTCTTCGTGTGTTGGTCGTCTTTTTCGTGTGCTGGTCCTCTTCTTCGTGTGCTGGTCCTCTTCTTCGTGATCCTCTTCTTCGTGTGTTGGTCCTCTTCTTCGTGTGCTGGTCCTCTTCTTCGTGTGCTGGTCCTCTTCTTCGTCTAATTCGCACTTCCAGTGGCCGGGGCTTCCGGCTCTCAGTCCTCTTTTTCTCTCCTCGCACCTCCCCCTACACTCCCTGTTTCCCTCTTTTCCTACCCACACGCCTCAACCGAATGCGACCTCTCCAGGGGTAACCCCCCAGCCAATTGTTCTCCTTGAGTTCCCAAAGAAGTTCCCCGCCGCCTTTGGCCTTCTTCCATTAATGGCTTCATTCTTACAAAGCCTATTAAACCTATATCTACTAATTCTGTGCCACCCTTGCATTTAACAAGAGTGGGTGTCCCACTAACCAAGGGATATTTAAATCTCAACATTGAGTCCATGCCACATGGGTGTGCATGATCTCAATAAGTGAGCTATTAGCTAATGTCCAAAGGTGCTAGATCTAATTTAATCTACCTAAGTTGAATTCCCCTTGCTTGGGGTTAGGATTAAGTTACCAAGTGATTGTGAGGGCGGTTCCCACTTCTTTTGGACCCCTTTTTTCTTCTTTTTCTACTTCACCTAATTTTTCCCCCATGGTTTTCCCCACCACTTTACTTTCTTCCTTTTCTATTGGTTTTGCTTTTGTTTTCTTTTTTCCCTCTCTAGTCTTCTCTTCATTTTTTCCTTCCCTATTTATTTTTTTGGTTAACTTAATAAAATCCGTGGTCGCCATGAAGTGGCTCCTATTCAAGGAATTAGTGAACGGAAAGGCCATTTAGCCATGTGAATCAAAAATCATGGATTAATTCTATTGGATTTCCCACTTCAACTACTAGTTGAACCTAACACAATTGATGTGCGGTCCATTCATCCTCGGGAGCCGTTTTGGCGGCTCACACTAACCTAGGTGATGAATAAACTAGTGATTTTGGGGTAATTTGAAAGGATAACTAGATCTATGTGGGAACGAAACCGGAGTGGTTTACTTTGGAAGCACTTAGTGACGATTGAGTGCATTCCGGAGGAATACTGACTTTGCAAACTACGACATGATTTTGGCGCCGTTGCCGGGGATCTTGTTCCATCTTTTTAGATTTGTTGTAAATAGCACTAACTAGATTGTGAGTGATGGATTATGTGTATTCCGGATAGAATTAGAAATAGAGTGGATCTGTATGAGTGCTCATCAGAGCGAAGGATCTCGAAGGTGTGCCCGGAAGAAAGCAACACCCGGAGGATCTGGAAGTAGGTCTCTCAGCCCGCCAAGAACTTCACCACAAAGGACATCACCGGTGGATGGACCATCTGCCAACACCACTGCGGGAATGGTGCTCGCACGGTCTACGTTCCGGCTGAAGTACCAGAAGTTCAAGGGAGATGGACGGGAGGATGTGGACGATTGGTTTTGCAAATTCAACGCCACTGCCACGGCCAACCAAGAGGACAACGCCACGAAACTCCGTTTGTTTCAAGGGTTGCTGAAGGGAGAAGCGTTACAATGGTACCAAGACATTCCGGAACCCACCCGGGCGGATTGGGATCTACTCACGGCGGTTTTTCTCCGGACGTTCCGAGAAGTTGGAGGTGAGGGGCGCACTCTGGGCAAACTCAGCAAAATGAAGATGAAGTCTGCCGAATCAATCCGGAGGTATGGACAACAGGTCCGGAGTCTGATACACAAACTAACTCCGGACATTGCACAAAGTGTTCAAATTGAGTGGTATGTAGCCGGATTCCCGGAGAAGATGGGATTCCACGTCCGGCAAGCTCGACCTACGTCCTTACAGGAGGCTATGGAGGCAGCACAGAATTACGAGAACTCCAAAAAATTCCTTCGGCAAGCCCGGTCAAGGTCGAAACACGAGAGCTCCAAGAAGGGGAAACAGATCCGGAGAAACAAGAAGGATTCGAGTTCCGGATCCGGATCCAACACCTCCAGCAGTACAGACACCCAATCCAGCAAAGAGGAGGATTCGGATGATCTCAGTCCGTCCCGGAAGGCGTCAAGTTCCAAGGCGTACCGGAAGGACCGGGATCGTGTGGTCGTGAAGGTGAAGGAAGAACTACCAAGCGACAGACGGATGATCAAGGATATTCTGACTAGCCTAGCTCCCATCAAAGTTCAACTGGCGGATAAGAACAAGCCGAGGAGAGCGGTTCCGGTAGTCCGGAACAACGTTTGGTGTAGCCGGTGCGGACAGCAGGGTCACTACCCGGGGGAGTGCCCCCATGTGCCCTCTCATCAGGTACAATTTGTGAACGAAGAGGGGACCGTTTTCTACGCCACAACAGAATACGAAGAGGAAGAACAGGAGGGGTTGCCGGTGTATCAGATCGCCCCTACTTACGGAAGGGGAAGAGGACTTCAACCCATGGTTAAAGCTCGAAACTTTACCGGAAGACCGGTGATGCTAGGTCAACCTACCGGTGATGCTAGGTCAACCTACCGGAGATACGCCTGCCACAACCGGACAACCACGACGTCCGGTGATGATGGAGCGTCAATATGGTCTCTGCTTCAACTGCGGTGAACCGGGCCATTATTCACCAAATTGCCCACACAAGGGAGGTCAGGGAGCTCCGCTACAACTTCCATGCTAGAACTGTGGACACTACGGACACATCGCGCCACAATGTCAGTATCCAGCAAAGCCCAAGCCAGTATACAAGCAAGTGGAGATACCACCCCGAGAGCAGATGGCTCTGAACTACGCCCACAAAGACGGAGTAGAAAAGTCGGACACCTGACGGTGTCCGGTGGAGCAATCGACCTTGCCTGGAATAGGTATCAACCAGGTGAGTACCCGCAGCTCTACTCGTGACCGAGGTCGTAGGAAGAAAAAAATTCATAGGGCAAAGTTGTCCGGAGTCAGTATCCGGACCCCAGAGACATCCGGAAAGTCTGGTAGTTCAGAAAGTGAGGCTCTTCCGGAAGTAGTAGAATTAGAAAAAGGGGTCAAGATTCCCGCCCTTGTTCTGGATATAAGTAAGGAAGTACGGGAGGAACTGACCAGACTCTCTGAAGGAAAGAAGGCAACCTTTGCCGATCAACCGATTCATGTCATTCCGGAATCAAGGATTAGAGTGGACGAGTACGACATTTTACACGATATCAAGGAGAAAAAGGCCAACGTCACCTTTGGTCAACTTCTCCACGACAATATCAATTATCAAAAGCAGTTGAAGACTGCTTTGATCAGACCGAGAAGGAGAAACGTCCGGCTACCTCCCGTCACGGTGAACTTTACAAAGATAGAAGATTTTGGAGCTCCAGAAATCTCGGTTGAAATTGACGGATGTACCATCCGGAATGTTCCGGTAGATGGAGGATCGGGAGTAAATTTGATGTTAGAAAGCACGGCGGCCGATCTAGGGTATATTACCTTTGAACCCACGAACCAGACCCTCCGGATGGCAGACCAGTCAAGGGTTGTTCCAGTAGGAAAACTTTCTGGGATTCCGACAAGTATTTCCGGATTGACCTATGAGTTGAATTACCTCGTCATTCGCGTAGGAGAGGGGAGGCCTTTTCCGCTACTCCTTGGAAGACCGTGGTTATACCTAGCCGGAGTTAAAGTTAACTAGGCAAAAAAGGCCTTTTTATTTGGAGATCCGACGGTCTGTATGACCTGGCAATCGGAGGAGCACCAAGGGGAGACAACAGACTCAGACGGCTACACCTCCAATTGGACAGATCCGGAGGCGTCGGATTCCATTCCATCATACTGAGTTCAGCAGTTCTCCGAACTGACGGAGGAGGAATGCGGGTTTCCGGAACCAGTTCCGGAACAGGAGCTCTTCCGAGTAGCAGCCGATGAGACGACAAAACCAGATGAAAGGATGTGTGACCGGTCTTTGGGAGAATCCAATGTCACATTCTCCACCGAGTGGATCCGGAGCCAGATTGCCACCGGAACTGTGACCCCAGTACCTTCCGGTTTGTCAAGAGTTAGTCCAACATGGTCAGATTTCCACTCCGGACGAGTGACGGATGAGGCGGATCACATCAAGACCATGGTATCGCCGGATGACTACGCACCGGTCGAAGTATCGAAAGGGAAGACGTTTTTCTTAGGAAAACAGTTGTCACAAGACGAGAGGGAGGAATACCTCAAGCTGCTCACGGAGTTTGATGATGTGTTTGCATGGTTACCATCTGATCTGGTAGGGATACCACCAGAGTTGGGAGAGCACCACATAGACTTGATAGACGGAGCCATACCGGTCCGTCAACGACAGTATCGGCTGAATCCGAAATACTCTATGATGGTCAAGGAGGAGTTGGACAGGCTGCTGACCGCCGGATTTATCTACCCGGTCAACAACTCGGAGTGGGTCTCACCCATTGTGATTGTGCCAAAGAAGGTCGGACCGGACGGGAAAACCAAGATCCGAGTATGTCAAGATTTCCGGAAGTTGAATACAGCAACAAAGAAGGACCATTTTCCGCTACCCTTCATCGACATGGTGTTAGATCACGTGGCCGGCCAGGAATGTTTCAGCTTCCTAGATGGGTTTTCCGGATACAACCAAGTTTCCATCCGGGAATCCGATCAGCTCAAAACCACCTTCACCACGGATTGGGGAACCTACGCTTTCAATCGGATGCCGTTCGGATTGTGCAACGCCCCCGGAACCTTTCAGAGGTTGATGATGGATATCTTCCAAGACTTTCTCAAACATTTTTTGGAGGTTTTCATCGATGACTTCGCCGTCTTCAGCAAATGGGTAGAACATCTGACCTATCTCTGGAAGACGTTTTAGCGCTGCCGGGAGACAAAGCTCAAGCTGCATCCGGGTAAGTGTTTCTTTGGGATGGTATCCGGACTTCTATTGGGGCACGTAGTTAGCCAGCGGGGAATAGCTGTGGATCTTGGGAAGATCATGGTCATGATAGCACTTCTAGCCCCAAGAAATCTGAGAGAGTTACGGGGATTCCTGGGTTGTGCCGGCTACTACCGGAGGTTCATCAAAAACTATGCTCGGATCGCCATGCCATTGACGGAATTATTAAAAGAAAAGATGGAATACATTTGGACCGGACTCCGGCAAGCAGCCTTCGAGGAACTGAAGACCCGGTTGGTGACAGCACCAATCCTGGCACCACCGAACTGGACAAAAGACTTCCATGTCACTCTAGATGCTTCCGGATGGTGCCTAGGCGCAATTCTTTGGCAACCGGACGAAGAAAAACGAGAGCGGCCCATTTACTATGCTAGCCGGCAGATGAATCCGGCAGAGAAGAACTACACCACCACGGAGAGAGAGGCCCTGGCAGTCATCTACGCATGTAAGAAGTTCCGGCACTATCTTCTAGGATACAACGTAATATTCCATACCGATCATGATTCCTTGAAGTACCTAGTTAACAAACCGGATCTATCCGGAAGGCTTGCAAGGTGGATCCTCCTTCTCCAGGAATTCAACTACGAAGTTATTGTGAAGTCCGGTAAGTCCAATCTAAATGCGGATTACCTATCAAGACAGCGTGGACCGGAAAACCCCCTTGAGATGCAGACAGATTTTCCGGATGAATTTTCGGATCTCGTTGTTCAGAAGAACCCTCCGGAAAAGGAAAAATGCCAGGAATCCGGAGACATCACCGTCTTCTGGACAGAAGAAGATGACGATCTCGAGTTGACCCCAATGTGGGAGTACCTTAGAACGCAGAAGTATCCGGAGGGAATGTCTCGAGAGGAGAAGAGTGTTTTTCAACACCGGGTGGCGCCATATTCAATGATAGGTGATGTTCTATTCCGGCTCGGGGCGGATGAGAAGCTAAGGAGGTGTTTGGAACCTAGGTTTCGGAAGACCGTGATCCGGAGTCTACATGACGGACCATTTGGAGGACACTTCGCATCCGGCACCACTATCGAAAGGATACGGGCTGCCGGGTACTGGTGGCCACATTTAAACAGGGATGTCCGGAACTTCATTCAAAGTTGCGACCCATGCCAACGAACCGGAAACCCAACCTTCCGGAACCATTGGCCGCTGACTCCCATCATACCCTAGGCACCCTTCGAGAAGTGGGGAGTAGATTTGATAGGTCCCATTCAACCGTTGGGAAGCCAGAGACATCGCTACATTATCCTTGCGACAGATTACGCGACAAAATGGGTAGAGGCCAGAGCAACCCGGAAAAATGACGCAGAGACGGCAGCCAAATTCGTCTTTGAGCAGATCATCATGAGGTTTGGTCACCCATTAGAGTTGGTAAGCGATCGCGGAACGCACTTCTTGAATGATGTGATAGAAGATCTAACCGGACAATATGACATCAGCCACCGGAAGACCACTCCTTATAATCGGAAGGCAAATGGGTTGACGGAGCGAGCCAACGGCATCATAGGCAAGATATTGGCGAAAGTGGTGACCTCCCACAAAACGGATTGGGACCGGAAACTTACCTCTAACACCATATTCGTTATATTGGGAGATTTAGCAACTCCCAAATTAACACATGTAGATCATAAGAGCTAAAGTGCACATCTAATTTCTACAATATGGAGGGATATGAGTTTCCATTAAATTGGGAGGTAATGTTTTCTACAAAAACCCCTAGAAAAATAAGTACTACGGATAACATTGCATTACGAATCTAACTATAATATTGAAAAGAAGAACACATTAGTCGACACTTCTTTTATACCACATGTGTTCATTGAATATGAATAGCTAAATATTCACACTCGATCCTATTAACCCGGATTAACACCATGCTCCAATTTAGCTAAAAGTGAGCTAAATGACGGACAAATATCCACTTGTAAGAGAATTAGCTAAACACATTTTGATGAGCCTTTTTTTATTTAAAAGAATTTCAATTCTCCTTGTGGAATACACATTGGCTAAAAATATATAACGAGTTTCAAATGATGGTGCTCAGAAGTGGGAAAAAAATTGCATACACACTACCTCTCTTTGAACTAAAGTGTCCCCATCACTTAGAGGTGCAATGAACTCAAAAAGGCAATTCCACACACTTTAGCTCCACTTGACCTAAAGTGCGCACCATTACTAAGTACAATGAACTAAATAAGAAGATTTGCTCACACTTTAGCTCCACTAGAGCTAAAGTGCGACTCAACATATACTTTCTATCATTCACCATGAAGACAATTACTGGTATTATTGGTTTCAAGATTAGAAGCAATTTATCATATTGTTATTTTAAAAAGAAAATAAAACATACTGCAAATTATCACCGATACGCAAAAATAATGGAGAGAATATTTCATAGCAATCATTGGCATCACATATAATAGTCATACAGAGTGTAAACAAATACAAATGTCTACAATCTCAACACCAATGGATCTAACCATACTACATGAAGTATTACGCATCAGAATCCAAAATCTTGGAAAAGGAAAGTCCATTGATCTAAGTCCAATACGACTCGGACCTGGCAAGTGCTTCCAAAGAGGCCTTGATAATTGCTACTTGCCCCTTTGGAATTTTTGTAGTTGAATCTTGCACATGACCTCCATCCCTCTTTGAAGACCTAGGTTTCCATGCTGTCAAGATTGAATCGGTACTCTCCCACGTTATGGCTATCCCCTTTTCAATTGTCCAACGAAGGTTGCTATCAGTATCCCAATCTTTGTAGAACTTCACAACATCCCGATCGTGCGATATAGGGCGGTAGAATTGGATACGCACGGTGTTTGGCATATCCGGATTAGAATTAGGATCTGAAATCGCTTGAGCAATCCAAAATGGGCGCTCGTCCCCATCACAAGGCCGCAATGCAACAAAATAGCCAGCAAAAAGATCACGGCCAACTCTAAAAGAAGGAGGTGGACGATCGCGTCTCTGGCCAACAAAATGCTCATCTTCACCGTATTCCTCACGAACCTCACCCTCCGCTGAGAACTCATCTTCAATGGCATGGGCAATTCGCGTCGTTGGCCAAAAGCCGTCTTCCAATGATATCGGTGTATCCATTGGAAGTATCAGAGCATCTCTAACATCGCGCCAATAATACGATAGCGGCTCAAAACGCGAACGGGCTTCAACAGACTCCCGCGATGATTGCTCCCAGTGATCGATGAATCCTGAAAGTCCCTTCACCACTTCATGGAGATGCCGCATCGTAGAAGGCTTCAATGCATCAGGTTCTCCGCGAGGCCATAAAGACCTCCCTTCAGAATCCTCCTTCCACAATTTGATGCCACTACCTTCTCCTCTCTTAGGAAGCCAATCCTCATCATGGCAAAGGATTTTATACTTCATTACCGGACAACCACTTGAGTCCATATAAAACTTGAACTGATGAGCCTTCGTATGACCCTGCAAAGCTTCATCACCGTCCGCAATCATATCCCCAATGAACTTCTTAAAGCCAGGAACCTCTTGAATGAGATGCGGGATTGTGGGAACACTCTCATTTTTCATGAACGACCTCATGAGCAAAGGAATGGTTGGAAAACTCTCCTTCGTTAGTGTCATACTCCAACGTCCAAATAATGCATCTATATCATCATGTGTATGACCAACTAGCATAAAATTAACATATACCTTGCGGAAGATGCGTTTTGCAACAAGAAGAGACCAAAAACAGAAAACAAATCTATTTTTGTTATCACCAACAGCATTGTCCATTTGCACGTTCAATATTGGTGGCAAAGGCCTCCTAGGAACTGGGATATCAGGAATCTGCCCTAATGGATCCAAACACGTCTCTGCACCCCGTAACACGGCCGCATACAATGGATGAGAGCAAGATTCAGGAAAGAGTTGCCGGGACGATGACTTCGGAGGCGCCTCCAAGTCACGCAATAGTTTTGTGAACGACCCAACCGTGTAATTGGCATCATGGGAGTATAAATCAAGGCCGTAATGGGCGTAACATTGGTCCACATGACCATCGACAAGCATGCCTGTGATTGCAAGAGGCAACTTCATAAGCCCATCTAAGTGCTTTGTTTTATGTGAAAAAACCGGGGACGCGGTCTTTGAGTGATCCATCTTATCATGCATGATGGTAAGAACCTCCTGGGGCGACGACTTTGATCGAAATCGGTTCAGGTAGTACAAGTCCCGATGTGAGAAGGCAGAATCGATGTGAACCTGCATCTTCTTTTGCCATAGCAGCGATGCTTGTGTTCCAGGTTGAGTAAGCTTCTTCTGATCCTGGTATTTGTCACATGTAGAACAACGGGCGAAGTTGTCCCCACCTCTCTTGGCATAGTACTCAGGAAAGCTCACTCGCCGAATCTTACTCAAGCTTGAGGTTGAGATTGGCGGCAATCCACAATCAGCGAGATGATCATCAAGAAGCGGTATCTGATCCTTCCACTTAAAACTTGCAGGAAGGACCTTTGCCACAGCCTTCTCACCAGATGGGAGAACACGGGACTTGTGAGGCATGTGGTCCGCATGTCTATCGAGAATGGCTCCAAGAGCGGCAGTAGCCACAACCGTATGACCTCTAGGCTTACGCAAACCGGTATTCCCATGGTGTTGAGCCGCATGACCAGCGGCAGCGTCCTTCGCATTCCGATAGAAAGTACTCAAACTTACACCCATGATTTTCATCCAAGCATGGGCACAAACGTCGACACCCTCTAGGGTCACAACCTTCCTACCCGAAGAGTTTCTATGAAACTGTCTATGAACGTCGAGTTTGATATGATTTCTAAACTGCACAATGGTCTCACAATACAAGCGCATCCGAAGGACTTTTATTTTATCTCTAGGATAGTGTTGTACACAGTTCTCACTGCAACAACTATTGCTCGCAACTGCGTTAATGGAAAGAGGGGTCATGAGAAATTCAACATTCCTGGACACTGTTGGACGTGTATTCCTTGAGGAATTGTCATAAGAATGGGAGCTCCCACCTAGAGGTCTGTTACGCTCAACCAACCAGACATTATAAACGTCCCTAAGGCAATGATGGAAGAGACTCACACCGTTTAAGAAGACTTGTTGAATAGGCCAGGACTTAAACGAGTACCTCCACTCATCAGGAGCTTCCTCCAGAACAAAAGTACTGGACACCTGTACTACAACATTCGAATCCCCAAGAGGACCAGAGGAACCTAGAATTGCACTGGACCGGACATTGCGAACCAACCCCTCTGCAACGCGAACACCCGAACCATTGTGAAGCAAAACAGTCATCCCGACCCAGAGACGGCGAGGAATAACATCAAACTCAGGAAGGTCAGGGTTCACGGGAGCGTCAACATGAACATCGTCGTCCTCCGAAGACGACATTCTGCATTCAAATGAGGTAAATATTAAATAACCCTGCCAAATAAAAATAGGTGAATACCTTGTAGGAATAGACATCAATGAAGAAGCATATGAAGAGGTAAAGTCTGGCGCTTGAAAATACATTTGATACAAGTGAATTGACATTAAAGAACAGGCAAATTTAGCTCGACTCGAGGTAAACTGATGCGGTATTATATGACAAGTAGAAAATTTAATGCGATTAGTTTTAATCCGAATATGAAATAATCTCACCCTCGACAGTGACAATTTGGCCCGATCCGACCTGATTTAATGACTATAAGACGCAATGTAATTTTATCCCGAGTCGAGTTAAAAAGACATAGAAAATAAGGTAGATCAGTTTAGCTCGAGTCGAGATAAACTGTCCTTCGAAAGAAGGTAAGACAGTTTAGCTCGAGTCGAGCTAAACTGTCGAAACATTATAGTAGGACAGTTTAGCTACATACGAGCTGCACTGTCCTAAAATATTGAATCGACAGTTTAGCTCGACTCGAGCTAAACTGTCTTACCTTCGATCGAAGGACAGTTTAGCTCGACTCGAGCTAAACTGACAATAATGATATTGACCGACAGTTTAGCTCAAGTCGAGCTGAACTATCCTTCGAAAGAACGTAAGACAGTTTAGCTCGAATCGAGCTAAACTGTCCTTCCGCAATTCTCGGCGCCTTTGTCGGGATTCGTATGGGAAAACTCTTCCGTCTATGAATCTGACTCTCTGTAAACTACATCCCAAATCTTTCCGTTAGTCGTCAAGAAACTCTCACTGATGCTTCAAAATCACAGTAGCAGCTGGAACCAGCGCAATAACCCTACACACTGTCACATCCTAATTGCTAGAGACTGTGCACGGAGAATGCAAGAAGTATACATTGTGTACCTTATGAAGAAGACAACCGGTACGTTGTTGCCTCACCTGCTCAACCGTGCGCAACCTATAGGTGTTGCCCTCTTCAAGCTCCGACAGTCGTACTACCTCCAAGCCTCTCCACAACAACCTTGCACAACAACCAAAGCGAGAAGGAAACAAATGAAGAAAGTTTTCGAGTATCGGCGAGGTCACTCACGGACACACGAACGTTTCAGAATTGGCGGGAGGAAACTTCATAATTGGCGGGGGGGGGGGTTTCACAACCCCTAAAAAGTGCAAATTCGAAATCTTAGCGGGAAACTGAATCAACTATTTCCCGGTTGACTAAAATAAGGAAAGGTCAATACCTCGAATATACTCGCACATGCGAGTTATATACACGGTTTTAGGGTAACGCTCAGGGTTTTGGATAGGTTTAGGTTTAGGGTTTAGGGTTAGGGTTTAGGGTTTGGAGTTTCGGGTTTAGGGTTTGGAATTTAGGTTCAGGTTTAGGGTTCACGGTTTAGGATCCTTGGTTTAGGTGATATCTTCTGATGTCAATTCATTTCAATATAATAATACTTTGAAGATTCATGATATTGACAATTCAACTAAGGTATAGGGAAATGTAGAGAAGATATTGAGATGATTAGAAATAGTTTTTATTACAATCCAAATAGGACTTATCTATTATGTTGAAATCAAAGACCTTAAGAGACGAGTAGCATTTAAAAAAACAAAAAAACATATTATATGTGCACGTGTATTTTTAGCCAAAACAAATGTATTCAAACATGCTTTGGACATCATTTCTTTGGGATTTTAAAAATGTGCGTCATGTAACTATTTCATCATCAATGTAGAATGTGCATTCTTTGGCAAGAATCCCAATGTCCCCATGGTCTGGATTTGCAATTGAAATTGGTTACTTTCCACTTAGAGGTACTCAAAGACTTGAAATGTGCGCAAACTAATATTTCAATTAAAATATCTTATTCTTGAGTTCACATTGTATTTTCATGACTTTAGGGTGTGGCAATCTAAGCATGACATAAAAGATGGAAGATTTCTTGACCATATACAATTTATTTCATGTTTTGACGTGAAATTGAAGACTTTGTCATTTGTAAAACATAGAGAGTGGAACAATATTAAAAGATTTAAATAAGAAACGGAGAGACCTCCTCACGACAAAAAAAGGATAATCAAAATATAAAATATAACTAATACAAAGTGTATCACTTAGTGCATCAGGCATAATTTAATGTTCGTAATGTAAGTAATTTTGAATTTATTTATACATGCAAAAATGGAATAATTAGTTTTTGAGCACGTTCTAGTGGTCGCAAATTATATTTTAAATTCTCAAAATCTTATAGAAGGATGATAAAAGTAATGAGGCATATTTATAAGTAATGTATTTTCTCAATGAGAGGCATATTTATAAGTAATTTATTTTCTCAATGAGAGGCATATTTATAAGTAATTTATTTTCTCAATGAACGTCTTCATTAAAAGTTATGCGAGCCGAAAGAGAAACTTCTCGATTGCCGGCACATCGAGCAACCTAAAAAACCTTTTGCTATGACACAGTATGGAATGTGGTATTTTCAATACATAGAAGTAATATTAGAACAAATGATATTGTGAAAAAATATGTTATTTTTCTAGTGAAAAATAAGATTACATATTCATTCATCTATTTTTCACATTGTCACATATTATTGATTTAGGGTACCAAGAATACTTAGACTTCATATCCACTAAAAACTAGGGGATCGTCATATTTTTTTGTTTTTTAATATTACTATTCGAGATTTAGATCCACATATTATGAAAATCCTTTTAAAATTCAAAAGATTACTATTCCACTTGTGAAATACTTATCCATAAAGAGAAGTACGGAGTTCAAAATGATTGTTTGTAGAAGTGGAAATACACATTGCACATACATCAGATCGGTTTTTAGCAGAGGTGTGCACCATCACTACATGCAGTGAACTAAAAGGAGCGTGTGCACACACTTTAGCTCCACTCGTGCTAACGTGTGCCTCATCACTAGGTGCAGTGAACTAAAAAGATAATATGCACAGATTAGCTCTACTAGAGCTAAATTGTGCACCATCACTAAATGGAGTGGATTAGAAAGCAAAAATGCACTATGTAGCTCCAGTATACAGAAGATGGCTTCTAGAGAAGTGGAAACTAAATAGGAATGCACACAGTAATTGTAAAATTTACAATAAGTGTAGTGACAAAACTATATTACACTAAATGCCAACTACTACACTAAATGTCAATCCTAGTAAATAGTAGAACATAAAGTTTTTTACTTGTGGACAATTACTGTAGGGAACCTTAATCATGATTTGATTACATCTTGAGCATCATAGTAAAGAAGGGTTGAGTGCATGTAGAAAAGGAAGAATTTGCAAGAAAGAGCTTGGGAATAAGCGGACGTAGGTATGGAGCAAAAGGAAAATATAAAAAATTGGACAAAGTAGAATGTAAAATATGGAGGGAAAATGAAACTACAAGTAGAAGACTGGAAATATAAGAACATTCTTCTGGAAACGAAAATGAGAAAAGAAAGGAATATTGGAAAAGGAAAAAACTTAAACATACAATAAATATAGGAATACAAGTAAAATACTCATTAGATATCCATCACATAATACGCATTCAATGTGCATTACATATTCAGTAAATATTAATTAAATACTCATTAAATATTCAAATACACATTAATTTTACATTAGAAATTTATGCACTATTCATTAACTATTCATTAATAGTGCATTTAATACTCTTTAAATAATCATTAAATATATAAATATTAATAAACTATCATAAATATACTTTTAAAACTTCCAACATTCAATAAATAAAATTCCAATATTCTTTAATTGTGCATAAAAGTTACAGATATACCAATATACATGAATTATCCTCTAAAAAATCATTACAAAGTCATTAGTTATTGGCTAAATATTTGATTACACATTAAATATTCATTAGATAATATTAAATAATGTAAAGAAAATGCAAGAGATGGGAATGAGAATAGTTGTGGATAAGAGGATAAGAAATTGAGGTTGAAGATGAGACGAAGAATGAATGCATGGCGACCGGTAGGCTAAAGACTTTGAGCTTATACTATTTATCAAGTATCAAAATTGTGTGCTAGGGAAGAGTTTTGATAGAGGGCTATTACGAAATGAACTGTAGTAGGTGAACGAATGAGGGATAATATTCAGGACAATGGTGGCTAAAACTAGTTGCCAACTTGTTGACAAATAGTGTACTAGAAAAAGATAATCTCCACCGGGGCCAAGTGACCGGAATGCAAGAATAAACACGGTAAAGCCGACTCCGTGAGGCCTAGGCCGGTGTCCCGGCCCACTGGAGTCGCGGCGCCGGTTCCTCTAAATAGTAAATTTACAAAAAGTACGGGGGACACCAAAAGTCCCCGAGAGCATGTGTTCAAGCATGAAATTACACGAGGGAATTAAAAGAAATCAATAAAAACCTCCAAAAAAATTAGCCTACTATAGAGTTAGTGCTGGGCGTTGGCGTTCCCTCATAGTGGCCAATTCGGGGACGGTGCGGGGGGAAAAGGGTGACCCCCCCACTTCATCTCAAACTTGGGCACCTTCCCGCTGGCGTGGAAAATTCTCCGTCAGTGGGGGAGATGCTCTAACAACTGTATTTGTACCGTTACAGTAAAAGCAAAATGAAGTGAAAAGTACAGAAAAAATTCACAATTTAGCTCTATTAGAGCTAAAGTGTACACCATCAGTAAATGCAGGGAACTATAAAGCTAATACGCACACTTTAGCTCCATTAGAGCTAAAGTGTGCACCGGCATTTATTTTATAATTATACAATTGCAAGATGTGGTCTTAACATACTTATTGTCTGTTCGATTGTCATAGAAAATAATATCAAACTCATAAAAAAGCAAAACTTGAATTCAAAGTAATAGAATCTTAAAATCGTAGCTTTAAAACTCTCTTAAGTGTGCTTGACCTAATAATTGGTGTAGGAGGAACTTATATATATCGATGGTGATGAATTTACTCCTTGTGTAATGCAAAAATTGAAATCGAGTGAAGTGAAAGCCAGCTGATCTACTAAAACCATGAAAGAAAACTAAACACTAAATACTATAAACGTTCACTTTTGTCCAATTTAAGTTTGTGTATTATTGAGAAAATGTCAATTTAGAAGTTTTAATTGAGATCATACGAATGAAATTGGAAATAATCACTTTCCTTTTGCTACGTGTTCGTTGCCCCAAAATATGCAAAATTGTAGTGTTAATGGCTCCGAAAAATTGTGTTGGAAATTTACGAGTACACAAATACTACAGGCGCGTAATATCTTGAACTTATTCTGGTAAAATTAAATTGGCTTCTTAAAAGTCCGGGTATAGTAGCGAAGGTTTAGGATTTGTGGAGCATCCGGCATAATACCCGGGAGTTACACCCCAATATCGCGGGTATCCCGACGGTATCTCGGGACCACCAAACGGCCACAGGGTTTCGACCCTCACGGCTTTAGGTGGCCCAGAAACTTCCCCACAAAGTCGTGGCGCAAGCCATTTTTCTATTCTTTTCGTTGCAGTGCAGGTTTTCCGTGTACTTCCAGGCGTTGATGTTTTGTGAGTTTTGTGAGTTGATGCGTTAGTTTGTGTTAGTTTCGTTATCTACAGGGATTGTTATGTTTTTACACTGTAGCGCTGTGTATAGGTTCCGCGTGCAATTTCTGGAGTCTAGGGTTTCCTGCGCATAGGGTTTGTAGGACGTGCGATTTGTTGTTGTTGTGTGACTTCGTGTACACTGTAGCGCCAGAGTTTAGGGTTGTTTGCGTGAGATTGTGTGAGATTTGTGAGAGTTTGTGTGAGTGTGTGAGTTTCTGTGAGTGTGTGTGCATTTCTGTGAGTGTGTGTGAGTTTCTGTGAGCGTGTGTGAGTTTCTGTGAGTGTGTGTGAGTTTCTATGAGTTTCTGTGAGCACGTAGAGTCTGAAACGGCCGTGCGTGGAGGATTGACGTGAACAAGTAACAAGACTTCCAGCTTTTCTAGTCGGATTTCTCAGTTTTAAAGGTAAGTGCACTCATTCAGTCTTGCATTTCTTTTGATATTTGTGTAGTTTTGCTTTTGATATGATGTGTTGAAACATAATATACGTGTAGCATTGCTTTTGATGTATGTGTCACCACGTAGATGAGAGTGTGTATTGGTTTCAATGTGCTGGTTTGAATGTGATGATTTGAATGTGGTGATTTGAATGTGGTGGTTTTGTGGTGGTTTGTGGATATTTGTTGTGCTAGTTTAAATGTGCTGGTTTGTGCTGGTGTAAATGTGCTACTTTCTGCTAGTTTGAATGTGTTGGTTTCAATGTCATTGTTTCAATGTGCTGAATTCAATGTGTTTATTTCAAAGTGCTGAATTTCAATGTGCCCATTTCAAAGTGTTGATTTCAATGTGAAAGATTTCAATGTTTTGGTTTCCATGTGCTACTTTGATTGATTTTGTGTGTGGGTTTGTAATTGTTGTTGCAGGAAGTCTAGTTCCAGC
Source organism: Bryoerythrophyllum caledonicum (assembly GCA_963971425.1). Classification (NCBI taxonomy): domain Eukaryota; kingdom Viridiplantae; phylum Streptophyta; class Bryopsida; order Pottiales; family Pottiaceae; genus Bryoerythrophyllum; species Bryoerythrophyllum caledonicum. The sequence goes on from OZ020520.1 coordinate 9,570,302, forward strand.
AGAATTTGTTTGGGATTAAGGTTCATAAGCAATGGCTGAAAGGTAAAATCCATACTCTCACCCAGGAGCCCTAAAACCTACGCCTTCAGTATCATATAACGAATGACGAATCTGTACAATCTGCGATGAATACGCTATTCATTGAACACAGTTTAGCTCGAGTCGAGCTAATGTGGGAAATCCATATTGCACTATTGTCCACACTTTAACTCGACTCGAGCTAAAGTGTGCCTCCACTGTGCACTAATATCCACACTTTAGCTCGAGTCAAGCTAAAGTGGGCATTTTCTGTGCACCTTTGGCCACACTTTAGCTCGAGTCGAGCTGAAGTGGACCTTTTTTGTGCACATCTGGCCACACTTTAACTCGACTCGAGGTAAAGTGTGATCAATGAAGCAAACACGAAAGCGCACTTTGGCGCAACTAGAGCGTAAGTGTGCCAAATGTGCTCAAAAAAGTTCCACTTTAGCTCGACTCGAGCTAAAGTGTGGACTATAATACACTATCGAGGTAACATAATAGCTCGACTCGAGCTAAATTGTACGACTGCATACGTCTTCGGTTGCGCTAAAAGCGACTCCTCGAAATAAAATCTTAATATAAACTCTTAAACACTGGGTTTAAAATAAAACATGGCCTCTCTGTAAAGCCTACACACTTTACCTCGAATCGAGCTAAAGAGTGAGACAATAAACATAAAGAACAACTCAAACACAACAACATTCGGACTTTACACAGTCCAAATGTATAGTAATCCAATGATACCGACGACCCAACTCATGGCCACTTCTTGTTATATTTTCACATGTGTGCAAGAGCTTCAGTCTCGCTTCCACCACTTGAGAACCTCAAAGAGTGATGTTTGTGAGTGATTGAAGCGTGAACTGAAGCTCTTTCGCAGTTCTGAGAGTTAAACGAGAAGTAGCCATGATTTGAATAGAAATGTATAGGAAAGTCGTTTGAATGAATACTGTAGGTGTCAGAACTGTTCAGCTATGCATTCCATGCATGAGCACTTTAGCTCGAGTCGAGCTAAAGATGAAGCTAAAACTTGAATACAACATTGATACATTGGTGTAATTGCAGTCTCCTAACTCAACTCACATCTACTTTCCGTTCACCTCTCATAAATCGTGCAAGAGCTTCAGTCCCGCTTCAACCACTTGAGAACCTCAAAGAGTGAGGTTCGTGAGTGATTTAAGGGGGAACTGAAGCTCTCCCACATTTCTGAGAGTTGATCGAGAAGTAGGCATGAGTTGATTGTAAGCGTCTAAGAGAACGTCCTAAATGACTAAATTTTGTTGTAGAGTATTACTCACATACTTAAATATCTGTACACTTTAGCTCGAGTCGAGCTAATGTGTAACCTCGCCGTCCTAATCGGATGATCAATAGAGCAATCTAATATCTTTGCTCTGTTTCGTGTTTGTGCAGATCTGAGAGGGACAGGATGGTGTCGCAGCTGCAGCACTTCTTCCAGCCAAAGCCTGTCGACGTTGACGATGACGATGGGGACGACAACAACCACTTGGATTGCTCGGAGCTGAAGGACCCATCGATGACACTGAAGTGGACGCTTCTGTGGGCGACCTATATGGATCATTTAGTGTTTGGTCAGACCTTCGCTGGTGCTATCGTCGATCCCCAGCACATCGACTTCAAGACCAAAGTTACTGATGTAGTCCACGAAGATAACGATCACGTTAAGTTGTCGTGTGTGGCGACCACTGAGTCCTTAGATCCGTATTTTTTTACTATTATAGTAAACAATAGTTCATCTCCCTTCTGTATCTTGGATTTGGTCGATTCTCTTAGGTCTTCCAAATTTGAGGAAATAGTGACTCAGGTCAAGCATGAGATCTCCCTTAAGAAATGGGAGACTAGTAGCGGACAGCCACTGAAAGCAAAGGCTATAGCTAATAAACTGCGCGTCATTCTCTCTAGAATGAATACCTTTGCCACTCTAGATAAGGCCAAGAATATCGCGGCAAGACGGCCGATAGAACTTTCAACGGTTTCGGGGGCCATGACCGGTAGCTAGGACATGAGTCAAGCGTCGGTACCGGTTAGAACTCCAGGTGCGAGAACAAGTCGAAGCACTCTGCGCAACACGCTGTCTGCTTCCCTTGTCAAGAAGCGCTTAGCTGCCAAGAAGCCGGAGACCTCTTCAATAAAGAAGTCGAAGCTCGTATCGGAGGAGGAGCTAGCCAATTCGATGGCCTCTGCACTCTCGGAGCTCCCCAAGGCGCTCGGATACGGAGAGACAATCGACTACAACAACGTCCAACAGATTTACCAGAAATTCTGGACGGAGTGTCAGAGCTGTTTTTTCAAAGGCGACAGAGAGATGAAGATCGAGCTTGACGTGATGAGGTTGCATAATGCACCGTCGGAGTGGACGATCCGTGCGTTCGAGCCTCGCGGCATGGAGGAGTTGAAGCATTACTACCTCCAAATGCCAGACAAGACGCAGAAGCAGACTCTCTGCGTCATGTCGAAGCTCGACACTATGCCGACGACTCTGGAGGAGCTCAGCGACTGCGACTTCTACATCATCAACGGCCAGCACAGCGTTGTTGCCTCAAAGGAGATGATTAACGGCAACGTTCCGGAGGTGATGAGAAGGCACTTCCGAACATGGCAATGTTACATTGTCTGGACGCAAGATCCGGAGAAGCTGAGGAAGATTTCCGCGTATTATAATCGCGTGAATTATTTGGTCCAGTTCAAGCCGACGTGGGCAACAAATATCCTCGGCTCCCGTGCTTTGTGGATCCAAGCTGGGAGACCAATGCCGAAGCACTCCGCCACAGGCGTTCGCGGGTCTCACAAGTCAGGTCGGAGAACGGTAGCGGAGATTGCAAATGACAAGAAGTTTGAGGTAATATATCATAACCAAGGTCATGCTTTTTAGCTCGACTCGAGCTAAAGAGCAAATTTGCTCTGTATCTGTACAGTCATATGTATAGATAAGAAATCATCATTGTCTGCTCATCGGTTGCAAGTTAGCTCGACTCGAGCTAACTTGCAGTATTTGGACCCTACTGGACATGTTAATATTCCTGCTTTATTGTATACTCAAACGACCCTTTTATGTTCTGCGCAGCCATTTCTTAACGCGGTTTTGTGAGCGCTTCGCAATGATCGACGTTGCGAAGAGCCAGGCGGCGCTCAAGAAAGCCGGGAAGGCGAAGGAGCTTTTAATTACGAACGAGGTGAAGATAATCACCGCGACAAATGAAACCTTCGAGCTCTGGTCTGATGTCATCTGTTCTGCGGCGCATGACGACCTCATCAACGTCGATTCAACTTCGACGCCCTTGGCAAAGTTCAAGGACGCGAAGTCTTGGGTTCCTGAGCAGGATGGGGTTCTGACGCGCGAGTTCTTCAAGTTTCTCGGCAACATGACCGAAGCCGATCACGCAAAAATGTGCAAGCACATTCTCAATCGATTAGGGCCATCTCGGAAACTGCCCTACCCTAAGGTGGTCATCAAGCTGCCAAATTCTGCGCTGGAGGATTGCTATACAGCTCGGGACTGGGTGGATCGGAGGAAGAGGAAGGAGGTCGCTCGGATGGAGCTTCAACTGATCAGGCTGGAGCAGGCCTTCTTCAACAGCACAGGAGCGTACAGATGTTCAAACTAGCGGACGTTCAAGAAGAACTACAACGTCAGCAAGGCCTCCAAGCGTGCCCTCTTGGATTGGGGTCCACTGGATTTGTACTACGCCAACTCGAGGCAGACGCAGTTTCGCAACTGCAAATGTGAAGATCTCTCTCCGTACGCAAAGGAGTTCTTCAGAGTCTTCATCGATGTGCGGTCGCGGTTCGTTTCACCAGTGGGAGCGTTGCACTTCCGTTCTTACAAGGCGGCAACGAATTCGCTCGGGACGTGGCCTTCGGATTCGTGGCGCAACCTGGGCTGCAATGTGAAGCTCGGCATCATCGACTTCCGGAACATCCTTGGGTTCTCTGGGACGTCATCGTCGTCGTTGGAGAGGCCCTTCTTCGACGAGTTCATGACGATGTTCGCATCGAAAGGGCAGCCTCCCCTCACCGATCTTCCAGCCTGGCTCTTCATTTGCGGCAACGAGCAGTCACACCTTCAAGTGACAGCGTTTGCTGAGGGCCCGTCGTTGTGCCATGCATACGATGTGCTGCAGTCGAAGTATCTTCCCTTCGAGAACGAGCGCCTCGGAGGATACGCGCCGATGACCAACAACGCTCTAGACCCGGTTCGGCTCCTCTTTCTCTTCAAGAAGGAGCTTACGGTGATCCCGGCCGTAAAGAAGATCTACGCAGCTCCAGAGCATGTGTTGTACACGAAGCTACGCAAGTACAACAAGTTGGCGTACTCCATGAATTTGAACGAGCTGAGGATGGAGTTCTTCATCAAGGTCCTGGAGCTGTTCTGCAAGAGGGGGGAATCTGTTGTCCAGCTGTTTGGCGCGACGAAATTACTGACAGCAAGTGTGGTAAGCATCCCTGCAGTTTAGCTCGACTCGAGCTAAACTGTTTATTCCCTTTCCGACTGCTTAGTTTGAAAGAGGTCTTGCCTATGCTCTTTTGGTGTCACTTTAGCTCGACTCGAGCTAAAGTGTCGGCTTTTACTTGTACGATTTTATGGATGTCATTTACTTCGTTCGTATGATTTGAAGTTATAATAGCTGAGTTTTCAGACCAGCAATTGTTTGTAGTGAGTTTAGCTCGACTCGACCAAAATTGAATCTTGTTCAATCCATTGGTGTGCAGATGCTGGACCTGGAGGCATTCTGCATTTCTCACGACGCCGATGAGCAGGATCTCGACGACGCCTTTGAGGTCGCCTTGACGTTGGATCGGGCCGATTTCGATATTTTTGCGTATCACGTCAACTCGGAGATCTTCCCCGAGCTTGGAGATGCCGTTGAAAAGGAGAAGGGGAAAGCCATTATTGACCTCGGCGATGAGGAGGAAGATGCGGAGCCGAGCGCTGTGGTTGCTTGCCCGATCTTGAGCACCGTCACTCTCGATAATGAGCCCCAAGACGACTTCGTTGACGCTACTCCGCCTGAGTTTCAGAGTGCCTCTCAATCTGAAGCAGGAGACACAATCGCTTCCTCGCGACAACGACTCGACTTCCTGGAGTTGGATTTGTTGGAGATTTTCGACAGGCCTCATTCAGCTCCCACCTTGGGCGCTTCAACCGCTCATCCCGCGGCCAAGAAGAGGAAGGTTGCTAGCGCGAGCACGCGCTCTCCGTTGGCTATCGCGAGCAGCGCTCAGGATGACAGCAGGTTGATCTCCCTTGAGAAGAAGCTCGAAGAGGAGGCCACCCGGATGAGGTTGATGGAGCAGCGGCTTGCGGAGCGCGACGAGGAGCTCAGGGATCTACAGCGGAGGCGTGACGATGAAATGAAGAGAGACCAAGATCAGGGGCATGCCGAGATGATGCTCATGATGCAGAGATTCATGTCGGCTAATTTGCCGACTGCCGCTACAACACAGCCCGTAGTTATTGCTGCAATCTCCCAGCCTCCCGCATCACCGGACGGCAGGTCTGCGAGTCCGTCTCTCGATTTGCAGCTACCATATCCGTCGGGTACCTCCCCCGTCTCGAGTAGGGCTCAATTGCTTCCTGTTCTCCCTTCTGCATCGGCCTGCCCCTCTTCCCCTCCGAAGTCGCCCGATCGGGACGAATCTATCGCAGATGTCCCCAGGTCATCTTCAGGTTAGTGTAACGTAGTTGCGAGTGTATAGAGGCAGAACATTTTGTAAATGTCCAATTTTGTACTCCAGTATTTTTTTTGTTAATATTACAGTGTGCGGTGTGAGTGGCCAAAGTGGGCCCTCACTCTTTTTTCTTTGTTTTTTCGAGTTTTTGATAGTATTGACCCAATTTTAGTTAAAGTAGTAGTCAATCCACCTATTAGAGTCAAAGTCCTAGATTAATAGGCCTAGTGCCATGATGGGACACTAAGTTCCCTATTTTTTCCTCCTCCCTACTAATATGCTTGAAAGTGTAGTGGAAGTGGAGTGGGAATGAAGAGAAAGATAAAAAAGGGAAAGAAAGGTCCTTGGAAAATGACTAAAAATTGAGAAATGGGACAAAAATTATGGAAAAAATTGAGAGAGTGTCTCCTAGCAGGTAGAAGTAGTGGTAAAATTTCTAGAATTTTCCGAGTTGAATTGCTATTTATTTCTAGGGTTTGACTAGTGGATCGGCGGTTGACCGTTCGGGAAAAATACTTATTGAACTCCAAAAATGCTAGGGAAATTTAGGTAGACTAATTAGGGTGCTGGGAGTCCAGCTGTGTGGTTAGTTTTTTAAGTTATAAGTAAATTGCAAATCATCAGTAGATAGTAGTAGATCTAGGGTAATAGTCTTTAAAAGATCAAAAGGAAAAGAAAAAAAAAGGAGGAAGAAAAGAAAAGAAGGTGGTTGGGCGTGCTTCCCCATGCACATGCCACATGACAATTCTTGCCACCATGGAATTAATTTTAGGGAGGCTTGTCAGGAGCAAAGCGGCGAGTTAATGCTAGTAATAAACTAAAAACATGCAAAAACGGCTGTAAGTAGCCAATCCTGCACTTCTGTGAGAGGTCATGGGCTGCCTCATTTAAACTAAGCCAGTCTTGTCGGGGAAGAAAAACGAGAAAGACCAAAAGACAAAGAAAAAAAAAGGGAGAAAGGAGACCCAGCCAGGCTGAGTCGCTGGCGAGAGAGCTGGAATTCTCTGGATTTCCGGGGGCCGTTTTTTTGGGGAGCGAGGAGGAGTTCCTGCGAGCAAGAGGGAGGGCTGGAGCTCTCGTTTTTTTGGGATGGGTTTGTTTTTTTTTTTGTGGTTGGTGGGTGTGCGCCCTGGGCGCGAGGGAGAGCTGGCCTCTCTGCGTTTTTTTTTTTGGAGAAGAGGCTCCTACGCGAGCTGGAGAAGCTCCTACGAGCGGGGAGCTGTTTTCTCTTGGAAGACTCGGTTTTGGTGGTGAGCGCACCGGCTGCGCGCGAGGAGGTGTCTCCGTGTTGGTGGGTGCGAGTGCTCCTGGAGCCGGAGGGCGTGTGTGCGCGCGAGGTCTCGCTCTTCGTTTTTTTCTGGAAGCTGAAGCGCTCCGGTGTGAGAGGCTCCTGCGCGAGCTGGAGGGTGTACCTGCGCGAGGAGGTGGATCGGCGTGGGTGAGCGAGAAGCTCCTGCGAGCGGGGAGCTGTTTTCTCTTGGAAGACTCTGTTTTGGTGGTGCGCATCTGTGCGCGCGATCTGTGAAGGGTGAGCTGGTGAACTGAAATTCGGTGATGGAGTGCCGCGGAGAGTACGCACCTGCGTGCGCGAAGTAGGAGGTGGCGTGTGAATGTGAGTCTGGTGCGAATTGCTGGAGGTCGTCACTCGGTTGTCGTGGAGCTGCACGCGAGGTTTGGGGAGCTGGAGCTGTTGTGCGAGAGATCAAGAGCCGGCGCGCGCGGTGCTAGCTGGAGAGAAGGTGCTGGAGAGCTGCGAGGAACAGGTGTTAAAATTCCGGTGGCCGAATCTCATGCGGAAGCGCTGGCGAATTTTTGCCAGAATTAGGTATTTGGCCACAAGTTCCTTCAGAACTGAACCAGTTCGCAGCCCATTGACTCCGTCCTGTATGCATAAGTTCGTCTTGGTTCATAATGATGTGTTGAGATCGTTGGTGCATGGAAATTGCTTGTGATGGTGGTTTCTATGTCCTCGGCCTGCTGAATTCGGTTTTAAATGGTTCATTCAAGTTGGAAATGAGTTGCTGATCACTGTGAGAGGAATTTTTTTTGGATTCGGAGTCTCGAGTCAAGAGATAAGTGCTGTTGAAGTTGCTGCCACAAAACGGGATCTGGATCAGGCCTGATCAGCCGACCTAAACTCGAAAAATTAACCAAAAAATAAAATAAAATAAAATAAATAAAAAATAAAAAATATATATATATATATAAATAAAAATAATAGTAATAATCATGATAATCAATAACCGTAACGATTAGATAACAAATAAGTAAATAATTACCTATACCTAATTAATTTATCCGGAGTTAAGTGTTTAAGTTCCAAGGAAGGGTCAATCGAGTCCACATGACTGGGTTAAAATAATAGTATTATTAAACTCTAAATATATAAATAGACATAACCAAGGATCCAGCCCCAGTAAATTAGAATATACAGATAAGCATCAGGAATGTTAAGTGGTGTAACATTAGGACCTTGTAGGTTTAAAAATTGATTCTCTTAGGGGGTCTATTTTTGGCCTTACATTTGGTGCGTCCGCCGGGAGGAGCTTTTTGTTGGTTTGTTGCTTGGAAGGTGTTTGTCTTGCCGCTGGATTGCTAAATTTAGGTTTTCTAGGGTTCTGAATTGTCTAATTCTGACCTAAATCGTGAGTTGAGTGGTTTTTGGCACATGTGGGGAGTGGAGTGCACTATTGCTTGAGGTAAGTCGTTAAACCTATTTTAGTGCGTGTATTCCTGTATGAGGTGTGTTGTCCAAGTTGCAAGGGAGGTGGGGAGTTAGAAGGGTGTGTGGAATTCCCGACCTCCTAACACAAGCACATTGTGTTAGGCGGACCACCTTCTAACTCTTGTGCTTTGGTTGAGTAAGGGGGCTTAGGGGTGAAAGGTTGAGGCCCTCCCACGATTGCTTGAAGCAATCAGTGAGCTTCTAAGCCGAAGAGGGAAGGTGCATGTGCCCGGGCATGGGACAAGGGCGCCCTTCCCTTCCCCCCCGAACTTGATCTACCACCAAGGTAAGGGCAACTTGTGTGTTATTGATAGCCTTGTATGTTGAATGGGATGAATGTTGTATACATGGAGTGGTATGCATATTGAAGGGGTCGTGAGGAAGGAGCACGGCGTCAGGTGAGTATACAAACCTTCCTCACTACACCAAACCCTACACTAGGCACTTAGATTCGGTTAGGGATCGAACAGGGAAGGTGAAATTGCAGCCAGGTACGTTCTCCCCTTCTTAATGAATGAATTATGATGAACCAATGAAGGATTTTTTTGTACATGTTGGTGTCGTTTCTCTTAAGTTGGTAATGCCACCCCTTGGAGAGAAATTGGGGATACCTTGATACCAAGGAGAAACCTCCAGGTAGGTGGTCAACCCAACTAAGAGTCTGTATCGTATGGGGCATAGTGGGTGTACCTCGTCCGGAGGTTAGCCCCACATGTAACCTTCTATTTTGTTTACTTCCCAGCATGGGGGAGTTTGGGAGAAACTTGGAATCATTTTAAGTCAATTATTGGTGTTTACGAAATGTCTTCACATAGGTCTAGAAAACTAAGAACGGCAACTTAATCGTTAGATGAGCCCTGTGACTCGATCTGGAAGATGCTATAGACCGTTTCCCCTTCCCCTAATCTCTACTACTCCAACTTCATTTCCCAATCCTGAGACATTAGAAGGAGGTCCTAGTACAAGAACCAACTTGGGAAGCCCAAAAGACCGTACAACCGTTGAGGAATCAAGCTTTAGGTCTTCCTCCTCTTCTCACTCTTCCCCTCCTCCTAGTCCTGGTGACATGGAAGATCCAATTGTCAACCCACCCCTAAACCCCTTGGTTCAACCAAGGGGTTTGCCTATTGTAGTTCCTGAAGGGCTTCAAGCTGCCCCTATGCCCCCAAATCTTCCTAGTTTCAAGGGAACTAGGGATGAGGATCCCTCGATGCATGTGGAGCGGTTTATAGAGTTATTGACTACGTGTTTGATAACCGACAACCGTTACTACTTGGTGTGGTTTCCAACCACACTCAAGGAATCGGCTTACGAATGGTACCGCAATCATGCGGCATCCACCTTTCATGATTGGGATGGCCTCATGAGGTCATTCTTGGAACAATACAGACCCGAAGTAGGCCAGAGTGCAGCCTTGACGGCCTTGGCAAGCTTTAGACAAGGGAAGGATGAGGATATTTCATCCTACATCCGTAGGTTTGAGCAAGTTGTCACCCGGTTCGTGGGTGATTTGCTCACGGATGATACCTTGAGACACTTTTTCCTTCAAGGGTTTTATCTAGAGAAAACGATACGGGAAATCCTCCAGACAAGGCCCACCACCTTAGAGGAAGCTAAGGAGGCAGCTAGGACCGTGGCAGCGGTGGCCACAGAACACGAGAAACTATGGAGGAAGGAGAATGAGAGCATTCCTAGCTTTATTCCCATCCATGCCCGGGAGAAGTCAGACTTAGTTGAACCTCCACCTGGCCCAACAGTGTATTCTCCACCTGTGGTGAATACCATTCCTCTTAATGTCAGGCCCCCCGTTCCTCTACCCGCTCTTACATATGGACCCACTTGGCGTCACGAGATGAAGAAGGAGATCCACGACGCTCAGCAAGGGTTCCAAGACCAACTCCAACAACAATTGAGGGCAATGACAGATCAGATGGCTCTTCTACTCAGGAACCAGAACCCTAATGCCCCACCTCCTCAGATAGAGTCAGGTAGACATTCTTCCGGTATGTGGTGCACTTCGTGCGGCGAGAATGGTCACACCATGCAGTTTTGTACCACCTTCCCTCACCATTCAAACGTATACCAACCCCCACACCGGAATCAACAACTTAATCGTGGTCAAGGTCCGAGGCCCCAACCTCGTTGGGAGATCTGTCAATCTTGTGGGAGAAGACATCCACCTGGGAGTTGCTGGTTGGAGAATGGGGTAGTGTGTGGAAACTGCGGTGGTAATCATCCCACAATTAGATGTAGGGAGAAGGACAAGGTCATTCCTATGAGGCCCATGAGAGGGAATTTTGCCCAACAAGCCATGGATAACCAGAGAGGGGCTCGAAACCCTTCGAATGACAATAGTCTCCATCCTCCCAACATGTACTATGATTATAATAATCATCGTCAAAACCACCAACCTCCTCAGGGCTTGCAAACCCAACAAGGTTTTGTACCTTTTGGCCAAAACCAGGCGCCCAACCAAGATGCCCGATTTGCATCTCCTTCTTCTTCTTCTCCCTCTACCACCGTCACATTGACAGAACTCGGGTCTCAAGGAGCTCCTCAAAGTTCTACCTCTTCTCAATCCCATTTTGTATCGCATGAACCTGTCATTCCACATCAAGTAGCTCACCTTTCACTTCCCGTAAATGCGGTATTGACACGAGCCCAAAAGGCCAACCAACCCTTCGTAGCTCAGGAATCAGAGGGTAACTTCGAGGATTCACCACACTTATCAGAACTTAATGATGTAGTTCAAAAAGCCTTGAAGTCCACAAAGGAGGCCAACCAGAAGATGCCTCCGGTGAATCCGTTGATGTTAGATTCCACCCCTTCTGAAGGAGGTGAAAAACCCCAGAATCCCCACACACCCGAGCCAACCTGGGAGGGTCCAACAATTCCCATTCAAGAAATGGGGATTGAAGACCCTTCATCCACCTCCACGTTTAGACCGTATGATCTTTGGGAGGACTTGAATAGGTTGAACGCCAACATTACTATTGCCCAACTCATCCACTTGGCTCCCTTGGTACGGAAAGAGTTAAAGAAGAGGATTCCACTAGCCAAGAGGGTAAAGGTCAAGCCCAATCTAGCTGCTAGAGTGAGCCCTCACCTTATGTGATCAACATGGCCAACCAGATTCCAGAAGCACCAATAGGCCAAATTTCTGGGTGCAAGGTGAATACAGGAGGGGAGGACTACACGGTCACCTTCCAAGTGCTTCGAATGCACTCAAACAAAAACTCATTTCCCTTACTTCTAGGGAGACCGTGGTTGAGGGCAGCCAACGCTAAGGTAGATTGGAGTGGTGAAAAACCTCACATCACCTATGGTGTCGGGTCGAATCTAACCAAGGTTTATATTCAACCTAGCTTCCCTAAGACCTTGGGATCTTCTAGCTCATCCTCAGAGGATGAAAACCACGTGCCACGCGGAGCTAGAAAGACAATCAAGGGGGTCAAGTTCGCGCTTCCAGAGGTAACAAAAACCACCACTCCTTCATTGAGTTGCTTGGGGCCTAGCCTATACGAATGGGAGGATGATGGAGAATTCTCTACTTGGTTGGCTGAGCACCCGCACACTGAGTCTGACCGATCCATGGATACGTTTTTCATGGAAGAACTTAGTGGTGATCCTCTCAAGGACATTGACTTAGCCATTCTCGTAGATGACCTACGTTACGAGGATGTTTGTGGTGTCACCTTAGATGGCACACAATTGTCCAATGTAGATCCTATCTTGGATGAAGAAGCCCTCATTTCTCCGTTGCACTTCAAATCCACTTCATCAGGAATACAAGTGGGAAGTGATCTATCCATCTATCCACCAATCCCCCATGACTGGTACAAGGGACCAACGGAACAACCTCATGCGAGTCCAAAAGATTGGCAAGAGATAGATGTATCGTTTGAGGGAGAAGGGCCGCGAATGATAAAGGTTGGGAGCCAACTCACAAGGGAAGGATTAGAGCCCTTTAGAGCCCTAGTCATGGAGTATCGCGATGTGTTCGCATGGTCTTATAGAGAACTCAAAGGCATCCCTCCAGAAGTGGTGCAACATCGAATTCCCTTAATTCCAGGCTCAGTGGCCATTCGCCAGAAAGAGCGCCGAATGAATCCACAACTCCAACTTATAGTTAAGGCGGAATTGGAGAAACTCCTTCAGGCTGGATTTATCCGCCCAGTAGAGATTACCGACTGGGTTTCCCCCATGGTGATAGTCAAGAAAAAAAACGGAAAGTTGAGAGTTTGCATAGACTATCGCAAACTTAACCAAGCCACGCAAAAGGACCACTTCCCTCTTCCTTTCATTAACACCATTTTGGAAGAAGTGGCTGGTCATGAACTTTACACCTTCATGGATGGTTATTCTGGTTATAACCAAATATCCATACACCCCGATGACTACCACAAAACAGCCTTTACCACTCCTTGGGGCACCTTTATCTATGTAGTCATGCCATTTGGATTGTGTAATGCACCATCCGCCTTCCAGCGGGCTATGACCCATGCCTTCTCTGATCTCCTACACACATCTATGACAGTGTTTATAGATGATTTTAGTACCCAATCATCAATTGAGGAACATGTGGCATGTGTTCGAGGAAGCTTCGAGCGGTGTAGGAGGACGGGCATCGCCCTTAATCCAGACAAGATCTTTTTAGCCGTTGAGAGGGGTGTCTTGTTGGGTTATGTGGTCTCCAAACATGGTAGGGAACCAGATCCGGAGAAGGTCAAGGTGATAGTTGAACTGCCTCCACCCACAGATGTTAAAGGAGTCCAAAGGACTCTTGGTCACATGGGATGGTATCGGGAATTAATTCCCGACTATGCGACAATTTCATTACCCATTAATCGGTTGCAACAAAAGGCGGTAAAGTTTGAATGGACTCCAGAGTGCCAAGGGGCATATGATATCCTTAAGACCAAGCTTAGCACCTTTCCAGTCTTAAAACCTCCAAACTGGAACTTGCCCTTCCATGTTTATTGCGATGCCTCCTCTATAGCGGTAGGGAGTGCATTATGCCAACCAACTACAGAGACGAAGAAGGACTACCCCGTGGCCTTTGCTAGCCGCCAGTTAAACCCGGCAGAAAAAAATTACACCACCACGGAACGAGAATGTCTAGCCATGGTGTTCTCTTTGAAGAAATTTCGCCACTATCTATTGCTAAATCGAGTGGTCTTCTTCGTAGACCACATGGCCATCAAATACTTGGTGAACAAAGCCGACCTTAGCGGTAGGATTGCTCGATGGGTACTCCTCTTGGAGGAGTTTGATTATACCGTGCAATACAAACCGGATAGGAAACACTTACAAGCGGATCACCTATCTAGACTATCTGGAGATCCAATTACCACGCCCATCGATGATAGCTTGGTAGATGAGAACCTCTTCCTGGTCTCTTCTTCTCCTCTCTGGTACCAAAACATTGCGGAGTTCCTCAAAACCCAACAAATGCCGGACAACTTAGGGAAAAACGATCGTCGAAAGGTGCGCATTAATAGCCGCCACTTCGCCCTTGTAGGTGGCCGTCTCTATCGCCGAGGCATTGATGGCATTTTGCGGAGGTGTGTAGAATCCACGGAGATTCCGACTATTTTGGCTTCTTGTCATGATAGTGCATGCGGGGGGCATTTTTCTGGTACCTTAACAGGCCAGAAGGCCTTACGCGCTGGTTATTATTGGCCTTCCATGTTTCGGGATGCCCACGATTACGCTCGACGTTGCGATGCTTGTCAACGTTATGCTAGAAACGACCTACGCATAGAGTTGCCACTTCATGTCTCTCTTCCCCTCGTTCCATTCGAGAAGTGGGGAGTAGATTACATCGGAGAGATTCATCCCCATTCGAGTAGAGGGATGAAGCACATAGTGGTAGCGACAGAGTATCTCACCAAATGGGCAGAAGCCAAAGCGGTAAAATCAAATGATGCCAAGAGTGCTGCTACGTTTTTGTTTGAGCAAGTGATAACCCGGTTTGGATGCCCTAAAATCCTCATTAGTGATCGAGGCAAACATTTCCTCAATGAGGTGTTTGAGGACTTGACCGATCGGTTCCAAATTGACCACCGTAAAACTACACCCTATCACCCTCAGACAAACGGGCACACTGAGAGGGTCAATCAAACCTTGGCCACGATCCTGAGGAAAACGGTCGTAGACTCGAAGAGAGATTGGGGTGTTAAACTCCCCGCTGCGTTGTGGGCTTACCGAACAACGTACAAGGTGACCACCCAAGCCACTCCGTTTTCATTAGTCTATGGTGTAGAGGCTGTACTTCCCATAGAGTTTGAAGTGCCATCACTTCGAATAGCGATAGACACTCGATTGACCACCAAACAGTCTTTGATCCATCGATTGGAACGGTTGGAGAAATTGGATGAGGATCGTAGACTGAGCGCACAACACATTGAGGTTGTCCAGAGGCGCCGAAAAATTGCGTTTGATAAACGCCACAAGAAGCGGACATTGTTGCCAGGGATGTTGGTTTTGCTTCAAGATGCGAGAAGGCTAGAATTCCCTGGAAAGTTTGATGCGTTGTGGTTGGGCCCCTATCTCGTTACCAAGGTATTTCCCAACAACTCGGTCCAACTCGAAACCCTGAATGGTGAATCATTTCCAACACGCACGGCTGGGAGTCGTTGCAAGGAATACCGGACATGATAGAGTGGATTCATTATCACTAGCCCACCTCACTTCGTGACAATTGGCCTCACAACGGGGAGGACATGACCCTTCTGATTCAACTAGTGCCTTTTGACCACTAGTTGCAGCCGATCATGTCTTCTCCATGGGTCAACCATACTAGTCTCATCACTACACTAGAGACAAGTGTTTTCTTTTCTCCCAAATTACTATCAAAAATATATTTTTCTCCTTGCTTTCCTTACCTTCCAAAGAGATTGGAACTTCTATCTCTTTGTAGTCCAAGTTCACTCCGATGAAGGCGGAAGGCGGTTTTGAAATCTTTTTTGGCTGTAGATTCAACCTCGGTCCGTCCAGGGCGAATGGGTTTAACTCAAAAATTGGGACGTGCATCCATTCTGCTAATCTTTCAATTCTTTCTAGTCGAATGCCGTCTCTATTTTCCCTATTTTTCTCTCATTTTTTCCCCCTTCTCTATTGAAATTTCCTAGCTTTTCTTCAATCCCATCACTTATGTCTAACTTCCTAGTATTCTTCCAAATTCCATAATTGTCTTTCTACATCTCTTTATTTTTTCTCATTACCGTGTGCCGTAGTGAGCAAGAGGTCTAGGTCCACTCTCCTCTCACGAGTCGGCCCAGATGGTCGCCATGTGTGAGTGGCCAAAGTGGGCCCTCACTCTTTTTTCTTTGTTTTTTCGAGTTTTTGATAGTATTGACCCAATTTTAGTTAAAGTAGTAGTCAATCCACCTATTAGAGTCAAAGTCCTAGATTAATAGGCCTAGTGCCATGATGGGACACTAAGTTCCCTATTTTTTCCTCCTCCCTACTAATATGCTTGAAAGTGTAGTGGAAGTGGAGTGGGAATGAAGAGAAAGATAAAAAAGGGAAAGAAAGGTCCTTGGAAAATGACTAAAAATTGAGAAATGGGACAAAAATTATGGAAAAAATTGAGAGAGTGTCTCCTAGCAGGTAGAAGTAGTGGTAAAATTTCTAGAATTTTCCGAGTTGAATTGCTATTTATTTCTAGGGTTTGACTAGTGGATCGGCGGTTGACCGTTCGGGAAAAATACTTATTGAACTCCAAAAATGCTAGGGAAATTTAGGTAGACTAATTAGGGTGCTGGGAGTCCAGCTGTGTGGTTAGTTTTTTAAGTTATAAGTAAATTGCAAATCATCAGTAGATAGTAGTAGATCTAGGGTAATAGTCTTTAAAAGATCAAAAGGAAAAGAAAAAAAAAGGAGGAAGAAAAGAAAAGAAGGTGGTTGGGCGTGCTTCCCCATGCACATGCCACATGACAATTCTTGCCACCATGGAATTAATTTTAGGGAGGCTTGTCAGGAGCAAAGCGGCGAGTTAATGCTAGTAATAAACTAAAAACATGCAAAAACGGCTGTAAGTAGCCAATCCTGCACTTCTGTGAGAGGTCATGGGCTGCCTCATTTAAACTAAGCCAGTCTTGTCGGGGAAGAAAAACGAGAAAGACCAAAAGACAAAGAAAAAAAAAGGGAGAAAGGAGACCCAGCCAGGCTGAGTCGCTGGCGAGAGAGCTGGAATTCTCTGGATTTCCGGGGGCCGTTTTTTTGGGGAGCGAGGAGGAGTTCCTGCGAGCAAGAGGGAGGGCTGGAGCTCTCGTTTTTTTGGGATGGGTTTGTTTTTTTTTTTGTGGTTGGTGGGTGTGCGCCCTGGGCGCGAGGGAGAGCTGGCCTCTCTGCGTTTTTTTTTTTGGAGAAGAGGCTCCTACGCGAGCTGGAGAAGCTCCTGCGAGCGGGGAGCTGTTTTCTCTTGGAAGACTCGGTTTTGGTGGTGAGCGCACCGGCTGCGCGCGAGGAGGTGTCTCCGTGTTGGTGGGTGCGAGTGCTCCTGGAGCCGGAGGGCGTGTGTGCGCGCGAGGTCTCGCTCTTCGTTTTTTTCTGGAAGCTGAAGCGCTCCGGTGTGAGAGGCTCCTGCGCGAGCTGGAGGGTGTACCTGCGCGAGGAGGTGGATCGGCGTGGGTGAGCGAGAAGCTCCTGCGAGCGGGGAGCTGTTTTCTCTTGGAAGACTCTGTTTTGGTGGTGCGCATCTGTGCGCGCGATCTGTGAAGGGTGAGCTGGTGAACTGAAATTCGGTGATGGAGTGCCGCGGAGAGTACGCACCTGCGTGCGCGAAGTAGGAGGTGGCGTGTGAATGTGAGTCTGGTGCGAATTGCTGGAGGTCGTCACTCGGTTGTCGTGGAGCTGCACGCGAGGTTTGGGGAGCTGGAGCTGTTGTGCGAGAGATCAAGAGCCGGCGCGCGCGGTGCTAGCTGGAGAGAAGGTGCTGGAGAGCTGCGAGGAACAGGTGTTAAAATTCCGGTGGCCGAATCTCATGCGGAAGCGCTGGCGAATTTTTGCCAGAATTAGGTATTTGGCCACAAGTTCCTTCAGAACTGAACCAGTTCGCAGCCCATTGACTCCGTCCTGTATGCATAAGTTCGTCTTGGTTCATAATGATGTGTTGAGATCGTTGGTGCATGGAAATTGCTTGTGATGGTGGTTTCTATGTCCTCGGCCTGCTGAATTCGGTTTTAAATGGTTCATTCAAGTTGGAAATGAGTTGCTGATCACTGTGAGAGGAATTTTTTTTGGATTCGGAGTCTCGAGTCAAGAGATAAGTGCTGTTGAAGTTGCTGCCACAAAACGGGATCTGGATCAGGCCTGATCAGCCGACCTAAACTCGAAAAATTAACCAAAAAATAAAATAAAATAAAATAAATAAAAAATAAAAAATATATATATATATATAAATAAAAATAATAGTAATAATCATGATAATCAATAACCGTAACGATTAGATAACAAATAAGTAAATAATTACCTATACCTAATTAATTTATCCGGAGTTAAGTGTTTAAGTTCCAAGGAAGGGTCAATCGAGTCCACATGACTGGGTTAAAATAATAGTATTATTAAACTCTAAATATATAAATAGACATAACCAAGGATCCAGCCCCAGTAAATTAGAATATACAGATAAGCATCAGGAATGTTAAGTGGTGTAACATTAGGACCTTGTAGGTTTAAAAATTGATTCTCTTAGGGGGTCTATTTTTGGCCTTACACGCGGCCAGCACTTCAGCTCGACTCGAGCTAAACTACTTGACATCTAACCACTGTGACTTGTATCCGTGTCCTCTGTGCCCATCCGCTGATAGGGTGAAGTTGTTGAATTTTCCCAGATCTAAGTTTCGGTGATGACGCGATTGCTTAACCAGTCATAGAAGAGGTCGTCCAAACTGCAGTCCCAGTCGTAGAAGAGGTCGTCCAAGTTTCAGCCGTGCTCGTAGACGAGATCAATCATGATTCTACTGTCCTGGAGCCACCTCTTCTTGTCCCAGAACTGTGCCCCCAAATGGATGTCGGGCACTCCGGGCCCCTTGACAGCATGCAGGGTTCATTGGGATCGATGGATGCCCGAGACGAAGTGCTGCAGGACGATGAAGTTCTCGAGGTATTCTTCTAACTCTTTTCGAACTCCACTCATTCCCCCATCACTCGTCCCCCCATTTATCTCTTTCGTTCTACGTATTGTTGAATCGTCGTTGTTAATGAATCTGTAGTACTATTGGTCGTTCTCCTGGCATTTCCGAACCAGGTCGGCGAGGCATCAATAAATGATGCCAATAATCTAGAAGAAATACCTAGAGTCCAATCAAATATCGAGGGCAGGTGGTTGAACATTGTGTTGGACCTCAATGGGATTCTATGCACGTGTGAGGCGTCGTGGCAGGCTAGAGGATCCAGGGACTCTATCCCGTCCATTCACTCGGCTTCGCTGCCGGCCGAAGTAGGCCCTAAACTAGTTCGAGTACGCCCTGGTTGTGCTGAATTCCTTACGAAGTTGTCTAAGATTGCCACCATCACGATCTGGAGTTCGATGATGGAATCTACAACGCGTCAGATATGTAATTATCTTTTTCAACATAGTTCTTCGTACCCTCTCAGGATTTTTGGTCAGGAGAGTTGCGATAGGGTTCCCGAGCGTAGAGTCGGTAGCAGAACATTCTACATGAAGGAATCTGGCACTCAGAAGGACATCTTCTTGAAGACCTTATCGAGCCATCTCTTCAATAGGTTGGGTCGTGAGTATACTCCGACAAATACGCTTGTCATTGACGACAGCCCGATTAAGCACATGCTCAATTTGTCGGAGAACGTCCTTCTTCTTCCATCATGGTCGCACAAACATGTTGGCGCGAGAGACGACTCTGTATTGTTGGAGGAATTGCTGCCATATCTCTCTGACCTTCATCAGTTTCCGAGTGGTCTAGCGCAGTACCGGGCCGAACATCCCTTTGGCCGGGAGATGTTTTATAATGATCTGAAGACGTGTGGTCAGTCTGCGAGTATCTGGAACGCAATCCAAGCGTTTCAGAATCTCCGTTCTTAATGCCGTTGGGAACGCTTAGATGCCTTTTACACTTTCGGTCGCATAGAGCTAAACTGTATCGATTGACTGCAGCTCGATGTTGTAAATTTTGTTGGACCATTTTTTGTGTATATTTTTTTTATAAATGAAACTGAGATGTTTCACCGCTTTGTTTGTTGTGGGAATTGGATATCTACTGCTGATGGAATGTCGTGCTATTTTGAATGATTGGAATTTTCATCTATTGTTCTAAGGTATGTGTGTGTCGCTGTGGTTGAAATTTCTACAGGACTGTGACTGTCGAGCGTCCGTGGATTCCTTGCTAGGGCCAAAGGAGTTCGTCCTTTCTCTTTGGAGTAAAGGGCTTTTGTTGCACTCTGCTGCAACCGCGCAATCAACCATGGATTATTCCACTATGGCAGTGGACGACGGAGTTGTTGAAAGCCCTATTGCGCGGGAGCCAATTCATGATAGGAACAACTCGCCTTCGCCGCAGTGGCCTCGTTCAGTTCCTGGGTCCCCGCCTTTAAATCCGGATAATTGTACTCCCGCAAAGCGTATTCTCTACGACGGTTTAAGGGATGGTACTTCCCAACGCTCGCTTGCGGTGCGTGTTATGATGACCTCCAATTTGTTGCACTATTGCGATGTTTTGGCCTAGACAATTTTGGTTTGTTGTTGAGCTACATTGCACTAATGTAGTTTTGGTTCATTTGAGCTTGTTTTTTTGTTGGGGGTTAAATGTGCTCTGTGGATCTTTCCTTTTGCATTTTAGCTCCATCCGACCTAATGTGCGCTAGGATGGATCTCAATGATTAAATTTTCATGTGTGTTGTGTAGCAGCATTCGACCTAAAGTGTATTTCTTTGGATTGTGTGTGGCGCCTATTGTGCAGGAACCATTCGGTAAATGTCTCCGTCCCCGAACTTTGTCAGGAGATGCTGCTAGAGGCAAATGCTCTCCTTCCCCCACCCGCCGGCACTCGCTGCCCAAATCAAACAGTGACGAGGTACGTAGGCGGGGTTTGCAGCATCTTCTAGAGAGTCCATTAATGCAAGAGGATGGCGCAACATGGACAAGGCAACGTCAGAGGGCTTTTTTGAAGACGCGTATAGAAGCTTATGGTGGAACTCCGTAGATCATTTGATTAGTGATAGGACGATTGTGTTTTGCCTCGGGGTGAATGAGTGTTGTTCGTGATTTTTTTCATGAAGTTTTAAATAAAGCTTGGAATAATGGTACATGCTTCTTTTAGCGTTACCATTTTTTGGGACATTCGGCTAATTTGGTCCATCCATGTAATGAAATATAGTATTCTTGGTGCATTGTTGATATGCTTTGCACCTATAATTGTCTATATATATTGATACTTTAAAGATCATATATCTTCAAAATCATGGAAATCTCTCATTATAACGAATATGGTGTTCTCTGCAGTGTATGCCTATAACACAGCATACAAGGGCACCACCGGTAAGAGTCCATTTTTCCTCGTTTACGGTCAGGAAGTGCTTCAGGCAATAGAAACCGAAGTTGAAACCTTCCAGGTTCTAGCCAGCCGTCAGAGTATCCGGACGGAAGGAGCAAGTCAACGATTAGATGAAATTGACAACTTGGAGGAGAGCCGGATAGACGCTCTAGACCGGACGAAGGAGGTCCAAGCAAGGCGAAAGGAAGACTTTGACCGGAAACTAGCAACTCAAACCGGAATTTTGGAAGGAAGTCTCGTACTTCTCTTTGATAGCCGTCATAAAGATTTTCGAGGTAAACTGCATACTCGTTGGATGGAACCTTTTCGAGTTTGTAAAGTATTTCTTAATGGTTCCGGGTGAAAGCATGCTACACCCACCCCATTTTGGGCAAAGACCATGGTATATTTTTAGTATATTTTGGTATATTTTTAGTATATTTTAAACTTAACTTTCAAAAAAAGGATATTAATTTAATTTTTTTTTAAAAAGCCACCATATGCCGACCTAGGGTTATATATGAAGCACTGTTTTTGACAAAAATCCATTTAAGAAACGACCCAATCCTTTGTCATTTTGAACCATGTACGATTGGCATGTTTACTACCAATTGGATTTGAAAATTTGTTTTTTTTAATCGGATAGTCCATTCACAGCACCCTATCTATGTGCATACAAGTTTTCATCATCATATGTATCACAGATCACTCAAAATCAGTATATTTGTACAAATCTAGTATTTTGTGACAAGTATATTTCTCCCACAAATTCAGTCATAGAGATGAAACCATTGATCGGCTTACCAAATTTTTAGCGTTTATTTAATGCCATTCAAGTTGGGAACAACATTCCATCATCAAAAATCTGAAAACAAAGGTACATCTTGTTTGGAAGACGAAAGAATGTTCGTTACTCCTACAAAAACAACTTGTGACACGTTTTTTATACCGGTGTAGCTTGCTTTTACCCTTCCTTGCAACTGGAAGATTTAGAGGGTAGACCACTAGATACAAGAACTAACGGATCTAGGGTTAAACTTTACCATACGGAGAGTCCTCCCGAAAGCGTTCGCGAGGACGCACACGTGTGAAAAAGGGATAATGTGGGAATCAGTTCCCATAAGATTCCGGAAGTTAACCTAAAAATCCGGCACAAAAAAAAATAAAAATTAGTGTTAGAATGTTAGAATACTAAGTTTGAACTATAGAATAGATCTATAAGAAATAAGACAACCTAGGAGTACCAAAGATCCTTAAACCCGTGTAAGCCTAAAAATAAACCCCCTAAGAGAATCCATTTTTAAACCTACGAGGTCCTATTGTTACACCACTTACCATTCCTTATGCTTAACTGTAAACCCTAATTTCTACTGGATCTGGATCTTGGCATATCCATTTATATATTTAGAAATCAATAGTACTATTATCTTAATCCAGTTAAGTGAACTCGATTAACCCTCCTTGGTATTTAAAGGCTTAACTCTGGATAAATTAGATAGGTATGAATAGTTAATTAATTAATTGTTATCTAATTATTATGGCTATTAGTTATTATGATTATTATTACTTATTCTTTATTTATTTATTTATTTTAATTTTTTGTTGTTTTATTATTATTATTATTATTTTTTTATTTTTTTTTTAGTTTAGGTCAGCTGATCAGGCCTGATCCAGACCCTGGTTGGAGCAGCAACTTCGGCAGCCTTTGTCTATTGATTCGGGACTCCGAATACCAAAAAATTTCCTCTTAAAATGATCACCAGCTCAATTCCAACTTGGTTAAAACACTAAATACCTAATTTGAGATTGATACCGGCCTCCACCAGCAGTCGCAGCAGACAGTCCCTGTGAGTCCCAGGTTTTGTTTTTTTTTTTAAAACATCTTAACTTCCTAGGATTAACTCCGAATTGAGCGTTTTCAACTTCTAATCTTATTAGTTTTTCGTGCTCTTGACGATGGACTCCTCAGAATGTCCAACCAGACCTTGAGGACTGCCACATACAGACGGACAGCGGCGACCCAACAACCACAACAAGTATTCACAGCTTCCTCATGAGCTCACACATCATTCAATTGGGAACACCATTCACCAAATTCTCAACGATTCCAGCAAGCACCAACTTACAAGCATCAGCATTCTTGCATCGGCCAGCGAGCAATCATCACCAAGTTTTGGAACCCTAATGTCAAAAAAAAATCCTCCAGCGCTTCCGCACAAGTTTAGAGATCCCACAAATTCAATCAACACAAGAAGGAAACCGCAACGACCGCATGCAGGTAGGAATTAGGGAAGGTAGCTTCACCCAGGAAATACTCCCTGGTCCGAGCGCCGCAGCCTCTTCTCGCCTGGATCCTCCAGCTCGAGTCTTCTCAGCTCGCGGCACCTTCACACCACCGCGCGCACACACGGCTCCACGATCACCAACGCCGACCTTCAACAGCGCCTCCACACCGAAGCTCCCACCGCAGGAGCACTCCAGCGCGCTCTCTCAAAACCACAAAAAAAAAAAAAAAAAACACGGCTCTCTCTCCCGTGCTCAGAGCCAGACCTCGTGATCACAATCACGGACCCTTGCGCGCACAGGTGCACCCCTCGCCGAGCAGCCTTCCGGAACAGAGCCCAGCTCGTGCAAGCCCCAGCTCCGATCCCCGCGCACACACACAAAAACAGAAGAGTCCAGCTCTTCTCTCGCGCCGGAGCTCACCCTCCAGCTCCCCGAACACGAGACATCCTCGCGCAGGCAGGCGCAGACCCTCCTCGCGCGCAGCCGGTGCGCTCACCACAAAGACGAGAGACTCTCCTCGCACAGGAGCCTCGCACAAGAAAAACGAAGAAGAAAAAAAACAGAAGAGTCCAGCTCTTCTCTCGCGCCGGAGCTCACCCTCCAGCTCCCCGAACACGAGACATCCTCGCGCAGGCAGGCGCAGACCCTCCTCGCGCGCAGCCGGTGCGCTCACCCCAAAGACGAGAGACTCTCCTCGCACAGGAGCCTCGCACAAGAAAAACGAAGAAGAAAAAAAAACAGAAGAGTCCAGCTCTTCTCTCGCGCCGGAGCTCCTCCTCCAGCTCCCCGAACACGAGACCTCCTTCACGCGCTCAGAGCGCGCCTCTCCCCACAGAGCTCTTCCAAGAAAGAAAAAAAAAATAGAGAGGCCAGCTCTCCCTCGCGCCCAGGGCGCACACACCACCAACCACCAAACAAAACAAACCCAACCCAAAAAAAAACGAGAGCTCCAGCCCTCTCTCCTGCTCGCAGGAGCTCCTCCTCGCTCCAAAAACGGCCCCCCGAAAATCCCGTGACCCCAGCTCTCTCGCCAGCGACTCAGCCTGGCTGGTTCTCCTTTTTTTCTTTTTTTTTTTCTTTTTCTTTTGGTCTCTCTCGTTTTTCTTCCCCGACAAGACTGGCTTAGTTTAAATGAGGCAGCCCATGACCTCTCACAGAAGTGCAGGATTGGCCACTTACAGCCGTTTTTGCATGTTTTTAGTTTATTACTAGCATTAACTCGCCGCTTTGCTCCTGACAAGCCTCCCTAAAATTAATTCCATGGTGGCAAGAATTGTCATGTGGCATGTGCATGGGGAAGCACACCCAACCACCTTCTTTTCTTTTCTTCCCCTTTTTTTTCTTTTCCTTTTGATCTTTTAACGACCATTACCCTAGATCTACTACTATCTACTGATGATTTGCAATTTACTTATAACTTCAAAAACTAACCACATAGCTGGACTCCTAGCACCCTAATTAGTCTACACAAATTTTCCTAGCATTTTTGGAGTTCATTAAGTATATTTTCCGAGTGGTCAACCCGTCGACTAACTAGTCAACCCCTAGAATTAAATAGTAATTCAACTCGGAAAATTCTAGAAATTTTACCACTACTTCTACCTGCTAGGAGACACTCTCTCAATTTTTTCCATAATTTTTGTCCCATTTCTCAATTTTTAGTCATTTTCCAAGGACCTTTTTTTTCCCTTTTTTATCTTTCTCTTCATTCCCACTCCACTTCCACTACACTTTCAAGCATATTAGTAGGGAAGAGGAAAAATACGAACCGTAGTGTGACATCATGGCACTAAGTTTATTACTCTAGGAATTTGACTCTAGTAGATGGATTGACTACTACTTTAACTAAAATTGGGTCAATACTATCAAAAACTCGAAAAAAACAAAGAAAAAAGAGTGAGGGCCCACTTTGGCCACTCACAACCCGTTTAGGAATTACCATAAATTCAAGGGATTTGGAACCGGAGAGATCGCTCACATCCGGAACCTGCCGGAAGCATCCGGAACCGGAAGTAAACCGAAGCTGGAGGGAACCCGGATCCGGAATTGGTCCGGAGCCGGAACCCCTATTATGACCGTAACGGCCGTCCGTACACCGCAGAAGGTATTAAAGCAAGAAGTTAGGTTTCACTTGCCACACTTCTTGGCTTACTCTTTTCCCTCAACCCGTGCGTCTTATCTTCTTGATTCCCCTAGAACGGAAGTGTTTCCAGTAGAGAGAGTGTGTGGTGAGGTTAGTGCGTGCAGGTGGTACCGGAGGAACTGTGACGAATCTCTGCAGAAATGGCGGAAGGAGAACCTTCCCGGACTACTCGTGGTACGACGACGCAACCGGCGGTTCAACGGGTAGTCCCGATCATACCGACAGACCCGGAGGAGAAGGCCGTCCTCGAACACTACCTCACCAACATGGGCTGCCGAGGGCTTCTCGACGTGGCATGGGGTGCGAAGGACCCGAAACTGGTGGTGGAGCTGCTCGGGACGCCGGACAACCAGTACGATGGCACAATCCGAGCTCATCCCGAAACTTGGGGTATTCCGGAGTGGCAGCGTACCTACTTCTTCAGCAGCGGAACCGTCAAGACAGCGGAGCGGTGCGAAGACATACTTGGGGACGAATTCACAAGGCAAGCCAACCCCAAAGAAGGCTACTGCACCGACGACCTCCGGCATCAAGACGCGCAAATTGTGGTAAGATTCTTCAACCCGATCTTTCACCCGGAGAAACCTAAACGAGTGGTGTCTAAATGGGCCACCACCATATTAGGTTCGATGAGAGAGAAATTTAGTGTAGATTGGGCCTCGCTTATGAGCGAGATGATCAACCGGATGGTTAAAGGACTCCAGAAGTCGAAGAGGGCCGACACCCCTCTTCCCTCGTACCTCACTCACCTCTACGCACAACACGATGTGCTTACCCCGGACAAGCAAGACGCATATGAGCTGCTGCTGGAGATCCAGAACTATGGAGGTCCGGAACCAGGAGACAATAACGAGGTTCCGGAGGACGTGGAGACTTCCTTGCCCGAGACAGTTCCCCAAAACCAGAAGCGGAGCAGATTTGTACCACGGGAATCGACACCGGGACCATCTACATCGATTCAGCCAACGGGAGAGCAACCTCCGCAAGGCCCTAGGTGAGTTCCACGTGAAGGTCGCATTCCTCCGGCGGAGCCCCCGCACCTTGTTGGACTCGACGGGCCCGACCTACTGGAGCTCATCCAGCATGCAGGATGGCGTGCGGCGATCCTGTGCCAATCCGAAGCACGATTACGAGAGGTCTTGGATGGCATCCGGAGGGAGCTGGAGGTAGAGAGGGTCGTGGAGATACCGACAGCGATCCAAGAACTACAGAAGAACACACTCCGACTCCAAGCCTTAGAGATCCAGCAGGCTGCCATCATCCGGAGTCGAGACAAGTTTGCTGCCACGTGCGACGAAACGTTTACGGCGTTGACAGAGTCCCGCAAGAAGCTGAAGGAAGCGGAAGATCGAGCAGACGCTTCCGCATAGGCCTTGACGGAGGTACGTGCAGCTTTAGCCTTTCCGGTTGACACGGTCAACCAGAGTCTTCTCTTCACAGATCAGCTAGAGAAGGAAGGCAGACTGAACCGGATCCAGATTATACGATTCTTGCACGACCACGGCAAGAAGATGGAGAAGACATGGACTCGGATGCAGGAACTGGTGGCCAACCTACCCACTCAGGGACCAGAGAACCAGAGCACTCAAGCATTGGAGGACATTGCAGTTCGGGTCCGTATCCGGACGAACCCGGACCATCAAGCGTACACCCGGAGGTTTCCGGGAAGCAGACGGATATCCCAACTCCGGCGGAGCCTGCTGCACCCATGACCAGCAGTCCTCCCGGCAAC
This sequence comes from Bryoerythrophyllum caledonicum, assembly GCA_963971425.1. Lineage (NCBI taxonomy): Eukaryota > Viridiplantae > Streptophyta > Bryopsida > Pottiales > Pottiaceae > Bryoerythrophyllum > Bryoerythrophyllum caledonicum. The sequence goes on from OZ020520.1 coordinate 9,597,397, forward strand.
CCAAGCCCCGGTGCTGGAAAGCACTGGACGGAGTTACTACCGGAGGTAAGTCAGGGCGAAATCCCTTCTCCCATCCGGCCTGCACCTACTCCTCCCTCATCAGGTCGCCGGAAGTCCACTCCACCACTCACTAGGCGTTTGGCGACGGATCCTCCCAGTCCCGGAGCCGAATTCCAAGGCTTTGCTGAAGCTCCGGAGACCATTGTGGTGGATTCCACCTCCGAACCCCCTCCACCAACAGCATCACAGCCTCCCACTTCCGGAGCCGGATCACAAGACCTTCCGGCATCTTCTACTCCCCAGCGGAGGAGGGCCGGCAAGGCGAAGGCAGAGGCATCTACGAGACGTACCAGTCCAAGATTCAAGAACGTTGGATCACCCCCTTAGGTAGGGTAGAATTAGGAGTAGTAGTAGCTTAGAGATCGGAATTAGGTAGCGATTAACGATGGGGCCCAAAGTTGCACCCGGCTACTCAATCCGGAAACTAAGCCTTCCGGAAACTTGGAACCTTTCCGGAGTTTTGCGTACTTTTCGGATGTCCGGAATCCGGACCCGGGAAAATAGGATCTGAGATTCTCTTTTCCGGATTTTTCAGGATAAGATCCTTAACTTTAGGAATAAGATCCTCCGGATTTCTTGCAGATAGGATAAGCCTTAATTTAGGAACAATTCTTGTACTTAGTAGATGGGTTTGAAAAACTCATGGCCTTGTTTTCTTTTCCTCTACGTTGAATATATTTCAGAGCTTTTCTAGATTTGCTACCTAGTATTTGTGAAGAGAGTTATTTTACGTGTGAGGTTCAAGGTCCGTTGCGGTAGTACGTTTTGTGCAAGTTTCTTCGAAGAGAAGGATGTGTTGTTGTGCTAAGGAGTGAACCGACTTGGATATTCAGCAGGGGAGTGTCCGGAATAACTGGAGGAGGTTGCAGAGGTGTTCCTGGTCACCTTCAGAGTCCGGAAGAACCAGGAGGGGAAGAGATATATTGCAGAGGTGTTCCTGGTAGTCTCTAGGGCACGGAACAGTCCGTGTGAACCCGGATTCCGGTCCAAAACCGGAGTTTACCCCCACGATAGGAAAAACCTGCTATGTGATTCTAGAAGGAGTCCTCCCAAGTAGAACTATATCCCTATCTTCGTAGGGCTACAAAATTGCTACCGGAACGTCGTTGTAGTCCGGCCGTACCTATGTGTGACCGCATCCGGAAGGCCTTCCGGATGTCGTGAGAGTTACGTCTAGGACCAACACCCTATCACAGGTTAGTAGATTAGAAAAAGAGTGATTTTCCGGTCACTATAAAACCCGGGGCACTGGGTGTCTAGCCACTTAAACTTACAAGGCAGTGGGGAATCCGGCCACTTACACAAAATAGGATCAGTGGTCTTCCAGTCACTCGTTTAAACCTTCCGGAAGCCGCTCTGAGGAGGAACAGAGGTAAATCAAACTACCCTTCACGTTTCCGGAAATCCTTTCCGGAAATACCTATAAAACCTTCCGGAATCTAGATTCGGAAAGTTTTGCTTGGGTCTTGGAATCCGGAAGGATCCGGACTATCACTGAAAAGATTGACTAACCTAGGTGATGAATAAACTAGTGATTTTGGGGTAATTTGAAAGGATAACTAGATCTCTGAGGGAACGAAACCGGAGTGGTTTACTTTGGAAGCACTTAGTGACGATTGAGTGCATTCCGGAGGAATACTGACTCTGCAAACTACGACACGACCCCATTGTTAAGAATGGTGGATGTGAATCTCGTATCCGGAGATCTCCGGCTAGATCTCATCGACTTGAACATGGCGATACATGAAAATCCGTCCGACCACGAAATTTGTCTTGCATACCCGGAGATCTCTGGTAAGCTTTCTATGAGATATGCGGGTCTGAAAATATTCCGGTGGCATAAACCCGTCAATAATAATTGTGTCACTACTCAATGTAGCCTAATTATAGTGAATGGAAGAGCACAAATCCGGTTCTCTTCACGAAAACTGGCGAGAGCTGAAAGGAAGGATGTCGAACTGGGGACCAAATAATAATCGTCTTCACAGCCAAAAATCTCCAGTGCTCCTCCGTGAGGACGTAGAGATTCTACGAGATTTTTCAGAAACAGAATTTCACACAACAGAATTATAGATATTGGGACTGATCACCGTAGCAGGGATCAGCGGCATTTGCTTTTTCTAAGTTCACAAGCGCTGCTTCTTTCATTTTACGTGGAATTGATCTCATAAGTTGGTTAACTTTGCTTGACCAAGTCGCAAACAACACAGAACTCACATGACACCATACAGGCTTCTCTTGGTCCGGAACCCAAGTGGCTCCCCAACAGCCCTGGTACTTCCGCTTTAGATTCTTTGGCTTGTTATCAGGCTCCCAATACTTAACGAGGAATTTTCCGTGGTTGACATTACCCTCATCCCTGACGACGTCCGAAACTGCTCTACCCTGCAGCCTGCTAGACATGATAGATGTCTGGATCACTAGGTCTAACTAAAATCCAGGACCCGAGACGAATATCACGCCAAGGATTAAATGTGGACTTTGGGGCTTCATTGCGGGTCCACACTAAGGCTCGAGAACCTCATCTTCGGGAGTGACATCCAATGGTTGTGGAAGCGATCCTAGCGGATTTTCACCTCCCTCATGACGGCCTCTCCAATTATGGGCAGGCCAGAATCCCTCTTCGAGCTCGGAGGGCGTCTGTGGAAGTGGCTTATCAAGCTCGTCGATGACGTCCTTCCAGTACTGCAGGTATGGGCGGATGGAGTCTGCGTACCTTGCGCACTTTGACATTCCGGACGCCTAGTAGTCCACGTACTTCCGAAGCCCCGTCTTTATGAAGTTTTTGTTCTCCGTCACTTTTCTGGCCTTGTCTTTGGCAACATCTTGGTTTCCGACCGGCTTGAAAGGGACCGGCTTCGGAGAGCCTGTTGGAAGCATGGGACGTCCGTTGCCATCTACCTTCCAGAGTTTTATCGGCTCTCTGTTCATTGGTAACCACTCTACGTCAACGGCAGATTTTCTGAACTTCATGACCAGAACACCATCATTGTCAACGTAGAACTTGAAAAGATGCATATCACTTAGTCCCACCAGACGTGCCGCCCCATTGCATAAATAACCATCGACGTAAGATTTAAAGTCGGCCACCTCTTGGATAACTTCGGGCATGAAGGCTAGTTTCTATGACTTCATGAATGCCTTCATCAGATCCGATAGAATATATGTACTGCTTTTCTTGAGTTCTTTCGATAAATGACTAAAGTAAGCACCAATATCTTCATGCGTATGTCCGACCACCAGGAAGCCAACCTGTATCTCCTTGAAAACACATCGAGGTGTTAGTAGTGATAAGAATGCCATCAAGTATTGGTTCTTGTTGTCCTTCGCTGAGTTGTCGAGCTGTAGAAACAATTTTGGTGGCAACCGTTTCGGTCCCTTAAAAGCACTGGGCTCCACGGGTTCTAAAGCGTCGACACACCTGCTCTTTCCTCTCATGAGCGCCGCAAATATTGAGTTTGGAGGAGGGTGCTAGAAGAGCGCGCGCGTCTCATGTAATGGTGCTCCCTCAAGCCGCCGAAAAAGTTTTGCCAGAGAGGATATGGTGGCGTTCGAATCTCCAGGCCATAAAGTAGGAGCATAGTGAGCATACACTCCGTCGACATAACCGTGTGCCACCATTCCAGTGACATTCATGGGAAGCTGTCCGAGACCAGATGTCGCCTTAGTAGTCCTCCACATGCGTGGAAGGGCCGTCTTTGCAGTGTCCATCTTGTTGTGAATGACACAAAGAAGGTCAGCGGCGTCGCCTTCGACTCCTCTCTCCATGTCACGTAAAGCTTCCGGCATGATTGTTGGTGATTCAAGTGAGCCTGCCTGTTGGTATAGAATAGCTCGTATGCGGGCGTTCCCTTTGGAGTTGTTAGTAAGAACTGATTGAACTCATCGCAAATACTGCATTTTGCGAAGGTGCTTCAAGATGGCTTAGTAGCAACATTCCCGAAGAATTCCTTTCTTACCCTACTAACTGTGGACTGACTTACAAGAGGGAGACCGTAGGAGTCGTTTGTCTGCAAAATGAAAAATTAACCTAGTGAGAGGAGAAATTCAGAAGTACAATCCAACAGACGGTGCGAAGTACAGAGTTAATCAATTGAAGGTCAATGCATGTCAACGATGACCCAGCCGGAGATCTCCGATTCAGATACTTGGACTTCGGTCAATGGAGGAAGGAGAGTACAAATCCATTGCAATATGCGGGGACTGATAACGTACATCATTGATTCTGGCTCGAATTTGCTTCCAGTTGTTTCCCGCACGAAGATACTTGAGAGTGTCAATCCGACCATTCCCGACACTCCGCATTTTGTGAGGCATTTGATCCGCGTTGTCATTAATAATGGACGTCATTGAGCCCATCGCATGTATAGTGGCAAGCCATGGGCCCTTGATACCCTTGTTACCGTGAGTTGCATTGATGACTCCTCTACTGAAATGACCGATGTACGTGTGAAACGTGGACTTCCGAATTCCATGTATCGTGTACCATGCAACGGAGTAGACCTCCATTCCCAAGAGCGTGACGTACTTTCTCTTTCGGTCCCCATCAATGGAGTGGAACTGCCTACCTACCGAGATCGCATACTCCTTTCTATCTTCAAAGGATTTGTCATAGAATTTCTGTCTAACAGAAAGAGTCTGGGATTGTGGAAAATACTGGCAACATCGTTTGGGACAGCACCTTTCCGAGCTGACTTTGCAAATTTCGTCGTCCGTAGTCCTCTTGGTGTACAAGGATTCCTTCTTGTTAAGGTCTTGCTCTCACGTAATGAAGCGGTATGGCTCCTTCACACGACCCCCCAAATGAGCACCAGAATCAGGATGTAAACGTAGGGATGCGAAATGATCAATTGTGCTTTTCAAAGACCGCCCGGAAGGAAAACAACATTCAAGAATGGGCCACGATTCATGACTCATAATTCTCTCCGTGTCTCCCACAAAAACATCAAGGACAGTTATACCAATATTATCTTCTCCCAAACATCCACTTCGGAAATGATCCGCTAGGAAAGCGGCCATGATTCTCCCAGAGCACTGCACCAAACCATCTCCGTCCAACCGCTGCACTTCAAGTCCAACCCATCGCTCTCGTGGTACGAATGGAGACTCGTCGGACCGGAGATCTCTGGTTGGAATCATGACATCTGCCCTTCTCCATAAAACGGTCTGCCGGAGTGTGTAAACAAGTGAATCGTATCCGCATTGCAAAGGAATGAGTGGTAATTCTTCCGCCACAAAGCATATGGCCGTTGGTCTAAGTAATACGAACTCACTGGATCCGACTGGTATGTCAACTCCAAGCCATTGACCCATGGGGTGAACCTCAACAATGGACTCTTCTCCAATTTCACCTGAACATGGCCTCATAAGGTTCACGGACATTCCTGACCACAGAACCTCCGATCTTCCTGTAGACTCTTGGGATGGATCATGTACATCCGTATAATTCACATGTACAAAATCCGGGCACTGAGCTACAACCAAGGCAAGGTCTTCCGAGTCACTCTGCCACCAATCTGAGTCAGATATAATCCCGTGCTGCATCGGTGGATGATCGGTTGGTGGCTGATGTCCTCAATGAGAAATTGTGTGCATGTAGAGTCAAACTGGATGACCAAGTTCAATATCGTCGGCTGGCCTAGCCGGAGATCTCCGGCAGAGTGGAGAATGATCAACAACGACGACTTCTTGTTTGAGTAAGCGAGAGAAAGGTGGAGCTAAAAATTCCATTCGTATCTAATTGGAGATCTCCGGTTAATCAGAGCTAGGCTGGCGAGGAGACTTTCTATGAACATTTTACACAGAACAGAAGTAGCTGGAGATCTCCGGAAATCCTGCTTACGAAGATTTTGACATCCACTGGAATCAATGGGTGAAACCGTGGTTACTGGGCGAGATTGGCGGAATCCAGAATAGCACGGCATGGACAGCCGGAGATCTCCGGTTGGATTTTTTTGTCTTGATCGAAACAACAGCCGTACGAAATATTCGCGGGTATGGCGGTGTGATACACTTGCAAAACCCGATTAACAGTTCGAATTCACATGCCAAGAAATTACGTCATCTATATACTCGAGTCGAATAAAATTATTGCTTCTGGGCTATGACTGTATCTTCAGAGACAAATTAGTTACAGAATCACTAAACGAGAGCTCCCGATCGACTCAAAAGGCAGAATGCAACACAATCTTCACCAATCCTTATAGATAGACAACGAATACGGAATTTTACGAGGGAACATACTTAACATTCCTGGAATAATGTCGATTCGTTTCCCTACAGTTATCTAGCACGATGTCGCGCACGCAAATACTCTCACTCACTCGCTCAGCTCCCAGAGTATCTCAAACCTCCAGAGCAAAAAAGGATGAGAGCTGAGTTGAAGGATACATGCCATATTTAACTATTTCTGGACTATGAGGTGAATTCTGGACTAAGGACTAAAAGATAGATCCGGAGATGTGCCTCATAAAAGATAGTGAAGCATAAAAGTCGAGGAGTTTAGAGTACTATTCAAGCATTAAATGCATCACCAATGACACTTATGAAGGAAGAAATGGCTAGACAATACTTGAGTCCGCAGCATGCAGCCGGATATCTCCGGGTAAATATCAAGGTGGAATTCAGAAGAAGAACCGAGTCCTGAGAACAGAAATTGATGGACATACTGTACATCACAAATGTGTGGTTAGGAAAAATGTGGTAGGAAAAACTGGGACAGAGCTACGGACAGAAAATACTCGCAATTGATAGAACATGCAACCGGATATCTCCGGATGAAATGAGAGTAAGAGTCCAATACTAAACTGTTTCATTATAAAAAAGTGTCATACAATAAATGAGGGGTGGCCGTTGCTAAGAGGCGCGTGTAATCTATGGAAAATCGATTCAACTATTCTAATTTAAGTGCTTTACAGATGCCCTCTACCCGTCCAGTATGGTGTCTCCCATAAGTTAGATAATGAACTATAGCCTTTCTAGGATTCTTGAATGGATCTAGATCTGCAACAACAACACATTTGGGCCACAAATAATGCCTTGTTCGAGGATTAAATGAAGCCTTCTTGAAGATGTGGAGAAACCTAACATAGGTGGGCCTTCGAGTTTGTTTGCTGGCATAGCAAAAAAGAATATCTGATAAGATGTCTGGGGGCAATAACAATTGGGCCGCCTCCATTTTCCTATCTGGACGCATAGGAGACCAGATCCCGACATTGAAATACCGCAGTAGTATTCGAATAACATCTGTCGTGTCATCAAAGGAAGGCAGCTACGTGGAGCGGGATTTGGCCGAGTCAAGGACCTCGTCCGAGCAGAGAGGACCGCAGAGTGATATGATTATGACCTGCAAATAAGAAGGCAAGACCATCGAATTAGAAATAGAGCACTGGAATGAGGAGAAAATATGGTAGGAGGAGTTCAAGTGACACGAATTCGACCGGAGATCTCCGGGTGACCCTCCCAGACCAACGTTCGGCAGTCGAAATGGTCAGGAGAATACTCAGAAGTGATCACAGATATTGGAAGGTGAAGCTTGGGGGCGAGACACTAACAATAACAAATAAAAAGAAGGACCTCAACAAATAACGTTACTGACAACAACATTTATCTTCAAAATTGAATGGTCGAAATCCCACAGCCATCCTTGACGTAACATTTACAAAGCATAGAGTTTAAAATAACCAGTATAATTCATTGTTCTAAGGAGCCGAAATTATGCCCTTCACCACGGACCGGGCCTCTTTGGAATTTTTGTCTACTGGATCACTGGCAAACATCAATGGATGACGTCTAACAAAGTCGGGAACATCCTCATTCAACGCTAGCAGTCCGGAGAGCCATGGGAGAGAAATGGTGGACACCCAGGTATCTTTCGAATTCCCAGTCCATGATGGCGGATGAACTGCGCTGAATGTATCGTTAAGGACGTTCTTTAGTGGAGTATCGTCCACAAGCAAGACATCCTTGGGAGACCTGGGCCACGCCTTAGTGTTATAAATTGCCAGGTCCTTAAGGAAAATTGGCTTCGATGGATAGGATGGGAGCGTATATGATGTTTTTGTGCAATGGGCCTGCGTCAGGATTGTGACGCCTTCCGGAATGACAACACCTTTCTTGCGCAACTCCTTGATAATATCCACAATATTTTTTTCCAACACACTGCTCCAGAATGAGACTGTAGCCTTCTCTCCCACGAAGTTCAGGAGTTCAGTGGAACCAGGCCTTACTTTGATGTCTCTCGGTTGTCCCTGTTTGAATTCCCCCCTGTGCACAAGAACTCCATTTAAGTCAAACACGACATGATAAACCTGATTGGATGTTACCTGATCCTCGGTTGGAGGCTCTCGGACGATCGTAGTAGGCTTCGTCGAACCTGAACCCAAAAGACGAGTACGTAGACTGAGATGGGGAAGTTGTTCAGCAAAGTGAAATTTCAATTATACATATAGAAGTGTTCTGCACTCACAATCCAGAATTGTTGGGTGGAAAAATGAGCACAATATAGATGATGGCACATAAGTATGAATGTACATATTAGGCACCTGGGACAGTAGGTGGAGTATCCCTAGAAGTCTGAGCTACACCAGAAACTTGAGCAGTCTGTGCGGGGTTCTTGTCACCGACATCCTTTGACTGTGTTGATCCTGCGGACCCCTGAATACCAGTAACGAAGTGGTAAGAATAAGGTCTGCATCGAGTGAACTGTCCTTAGAACAACCAAGAAGGTTTGATGGACAACTAACTATTCACCTTATCTTTTTGGGCCCTTGTCAGAATTGTAGGTGGAGGTGGAGGAGCTTTCGCCGTAGGATTCTTTGCGATTGCTTTTTTCTTCTCTTTTTCAGCCAGCTGCCCGTGGCTCCGCGGAGAGCTGCGTAGAGGGCTCATAGCATGTAATTCACGCAATGTGTGCTGCGCCGACGCCTCATCCATCGTTTGATCGGTGTCACGCAACGTCAAGTCTTTGGCACTCTTGCACACAACCTCCACTAATGGACGCGTCCTCGAAAGGTCGGCCAACGGGAGATCTGCGGGTGCTCTTTGGGAATCGTCAAAGTCCAGGCGATCGGACATTGCCGTGTCATCGTCCCGACCAGGCGAAGGAGAACGTGGCATGCCGGAATGCCAACTGGTTTCTTTTTCAGGAGTACCGAGTCTAGCGGCCGGAGTAGAGTTGCTTCTCGAACTAGGCGAGGCTTGCCTGATAGGAAACGGTGGTTCATCAACGTCTACCTATATGGGGGGAGATGGGGTGCCCGTTCAGACGATCCGCGCGGCAATGGCCAAGGACTGGAGTCCAATGTTGGGTGCAGCTGATGAACTCGGTTCATACCGCACATCAACTTCAATCATTGTGGCATCAGGCGTCTGCGTCACATTGACGAAGTCAGTGCGAAGAACATTAGGATGCAATTGAAATGAGAACGGTATAATACACCCGCAGATCTCCGGTTCAAAGTGGTCCATGTGTACCGGGTGAACTATATCTGAGCAAGGCGATGAGAAATATGAGCCCTAATATATGCAGGGCATCCTAAACGTATGAACAGCCAGAGATCTCCGGGTCATGAAGTTTTATTAGCTGTTATACCTCGCCGCTGTAGTTCATCCTCAACATTGCCCGTGTTAGAACACCAGCGCCTGGGGTTGACCCAGTGATGGCAGTCTCCTCTGACTCCTCTGCAGCGGCGTCGGGTACGTCGGGTACGTCGGCTAAGAGATTCAAGTGGTACTTGAATATTTCTTCTGCGCAGGATTCTGCCTTGAGTTTGGCATCTTGCGCTCACAATCTCGAGGACCCAGGCGTCGTGAGTCTGCAAAATAAAGCCTGTGTAAGGCAACATCCAGAACATATACCAGAAGACGGACCAGAAATCTATGACGTTGAAGTGCTTGGGAAGGATGATCAGCATACCAATCCGAGGTATGTGAAATGTGGTCCACCATGGACATTGACGACCACCATATCCTCTCTAATGAACCCCGTGAACAGCAAATCAAGGACCGAGATCCTGAGCTATGGGACACCGGTTTGCTTCCAACGCTGGATGGTTTCTGGATGTTGAGCAGCTGAATAGAAGGCCTGCATTTTGTCTGCGTGGACTTTGTAGAGCGTCTTGAATGACTGAGCTGGCGTCTCGCTGGAGTCGTATTCATATAGGAATACACAATACACTGCCTCCTCGACCCCGATTACTGGGGTCGGAAACCAATCACCTGGGTGGGGGAAGTAGTAGACAACATGCGTCGCCCACAATTTCACCTTGCCCCTGGACTCTCTCTGCCGAAGACTGATGTACCTCTTCAATTCAACGAATCCCGCGACATTGGTGATAAGGACGGACGGTGATCTGACCCTTGTCCTCCCGTCCTTCGTGTCCACTTCCAGATGGTCGAAAATGGTTCTGAAGTCCAACGCATCCAGGACCTGTGCACGACATATGTCGTCTTTCACGCGATAGAGGAAAAAGAAGTACAAGTGAGGGTCATTGACGTTACGCCACTCCTGAATGTCCGGCATGATAAGTACTTCGGCGATCTCATCCCCTCTCTCTGGCATAACCCTGCACGTCTATTTGGAGTCGAACAGGGACTTGTCATCCGTGGGTGTGGCCTCGACAGCATCCTCAACGATGTGTTGACTCCAGATGGACACAAGGACGTCCGGAGTGGGGTCGGTCTCCTTGTTGATCGCCTTCAGTCGACCCTCAAGCCAAGCTTTACCCTTGGCAGAGTGATTAGCGGCGTCCACCCAGGACTCGAGCTGAACCCGTCCAATATCCCACTCTGCCGCAAAGGTGTCCCACTGCTCCTTCGTGTAAGGGACGAAGTCAGCAGCCTTTGAGGGAAGCGGGTGCGACTTGTAATTTAACATGAGTTCATTCTTCATAGCCCGGATTCTCTTCTCCCTGTTCGCCGCGTTTTCGAGTGTCTCGGCCTGCCCTTTCATAGTACCTTGGTTTGCCGCTTTGGAGGACTTCACACAGACCTTCTTCGAGAGCACTAACTTCGCGAAGTAGTCAAGGTCTTCAGCGCGCATTTTATAGAGTGGCTTGAAGTCGTTCTGCACCAAAGGCTTCCGCTTCAGCTTAGCTGGGTCGCCAGTCTTCCCGTTCGAGTCTGGAAGGAGTCCAGCGACGAACATCCTATCGATTTGGATCCACTTCTGGACCACCGCATCGTCCATCTCAAATAGAAGAGGGACCTTCGCGTCTTTTGGGTCAGTTTTGCCGAGGTGAGTGAAAACCGTCGGCACCACTTGCCGTTGGAACGTCTGCAATAATATACAACTCAGTGTGTGAGCACCCGGAGATCTCCGGTAGATTGGATTTGTTGCTTGAAGAATGAGCTCATTGATGAAATTGAAATATATTCAGGTGGAGGATGTAAGCATACCAAGAATTCGTCAGATTGTGGACGACCATAGAGTTGGGGGGCAGGTTTCCCGAACTCAAACCACTTCACTCTGCACGTTTGCAGCTCCTCAGTAAAACTCTGCTCCTTCCGCAGACCTGTCAGATCTTGGTTCAGAGCGCGCGAGAGTTGTAGCAGGGTCATGTCTTTGGGGTTTGGTTTGGTCCAAACCGGGATGATAAAGAAGTGCGATATTTCTTCGAGCGTCCACGTTGATGGCAGTTGATGTGACAAGATCTTGTGCGCCTCCACAATATGCTGACCACCAATAATGTAAAAGTGTGTCGTGTCCCTAAGGCAGTCCTCCTTTGTCGGTTTGGTCGCGAAGAACTCCACCTTAGTTCCGTCAGGTTTATTCTTCAGTGGCAAGACTCGAATGTGAATCTCTGGGGCCGTGGCCTTCGAGGACGCACGAACTGCGTTGATGATTCCTTCGAGCCGTTCTTTCTGGATGCCCCTGTACACTAATCCTCCAGGGGGGGCCCTATGTAGATTATTGAAATGAACGAGCTTCACGACATCCTTCTTCGTAACAGGGTCTTCTAATGTCAAAGGCTTATTCTTGAGTATGTATATGTTCTTGAACGCGTCGTCGAGAACCTTGCCAATTGCTTCAACTTCAGTCCTCTTCATTTTGGCGAGGTCAGCCAGAGTGAAGTTTAGGCACTTTTCGATCGCCAGGCCAGGCTCATCGGCCTTCGCTTTCTTTCCCTTCTCTGCCCGCGACGAGGAACCTGGGGTCGAAGTTTTCAGGGTTGTCTTGCGTTTTCTTCCCGGGGTTGATTCTGGTGTCAGGGACAGAATGGGTGTCGGGTCTGGAACGGGCTTTCGGGACTTCTCTTGTGCTTTTGCCATCCACTTCCACTGCTCATTAACGTACGCCGGGCTCCATGTATCACTCGTGGGAGGGCTGAATAAGAAGTTCTCATTCTGACATGTCTCCGCCATCTCATCCGAAATCTTAGATGTCTCCAGAATCAAGCCGTATATGAGAGGCTCGGTGGATGAGTCCACGTTCTCCTGGACGACAAGGAGGCAGACATCGTCGTCAAGACCCTGCATCTCTAGAACCTCGAGTCCAATGTCGGGGTGTCCCCGTTTCCCAATCCGAAGTTGGGGGACGTATTTCCAGGCTTCTTCAGGGGTTTTCAAGAGCTTCATTCCCCACTATGTAATGCTCTCTCGGCATTTGTAGACGTAGCCAGCATTGTGAATTCCTCTGTAGACAAACTCAGGGAGCCAAAACTCTACAAACGCCCCAAGCTTCCCGGGACGACTTTCAGTCGGAAGTGTGGTTGTCCACGAATCCCTGCAAGATGAGTTCGAAAGAGCACAAAGGCAGTTAGAAATCACTGCAATTGACCGGTATCCTATGGAGATTCCGTCACTCAAAATCGGCTGCATTCCTAGGGGTGGATGATAGAAATCGAACTTCTAAAATATTTTATTACTTCCCAAGCGAGGGGAGGTCTTCGCACAATTATCAGATCTACATATACTTGACTGATCTTAAATCGCATGAAGTACCTTGCATGAGCTCAGCCGGAGATCTCCGGTTCGTCAGGAACGATCTGTAGTCGGCGTGAGGGGGTATCGAAACATGCTTGAAACGTCCCGAAATCTACGGCTCTATGTCGGATTGTGAGCAGTAATGGCGTTCGTTTTCGAATAATTCCATTGCGAACGTATCCGGAGATCTCCGGCTGATTTGCGGGTGTCGTGTGCACCCGTCCAGAAACGATTCGGTACGTATCAGTCGGAGCCACTTCTGTCCTGAACCGGAGATCTCCGGATGATGACCTGAATGTCGAGTTTCACGATATTCACATCTTCCTACGCGCGTATATGCACTACTTCGTAACGTCCGGAGATCTCCGGATCTTTCTGAGATTTACTAAATTGTGGGAAAATATATCAAGATTCATTTAGCTCGACAATATCCGGAGATCTCCGGCTGATTATTGAAACTCCGTATTCCGTTCGGGATGCAATCGGAGATCTCCGGCTGATGCAAGTACGGATTAACATTGCACTAATCGCAACTTACCATCACGCGTAAATTCACATTCATTCACAGAGAAGTTTGACATACTACACTGGAAGTTTTACATACTCAAAATTCATGTTTCAAGTTACAAAACACACTGAGACAAATCAAATGCTCTCACAATGCTTTCAATAACCGACCTTACACACAGGAAATTGAATCTGCAAATGTTCCGATGGAACGCCAAATGTGACGTTTGCACATGGATTACTCTTGTCATTAAATCGGACCGGACTCGACGGACTCAGTATGGACAAGCACATTCTGACGTTCGTACAATACCATCATCACTCGCAAATTCATGATTCGAAACACACTTCTGTTCATGGGACATCAAAAATATAATCGACTATAGCCTAACAGATATCTGAATTCTAGTACTCATCGTCTGAGGTTTCTCTTCATTATTCAAGTGTACTTTGTTGTCATACACCCGCTAGGAATCAATTGAACAAACTTGAATCACAGTTAAATATAGAATCCACACACAGTCGCTCGGACATAGTGAAAACAGTTCAATGTTGTGGACTTACCGGTCTCCTTTCCATGATGTCTCACTCGACGTTCCAGCTCCAGTCCCCATTTCCCAACCTCCTCGAGGAACTCCTCGGGATCGAAGCGAATTCACAGCTCTAGATGACATCAACGTTCAACAACTCAGCCTCACAAGCTCTACAATTTTTCAAATGCCCTAGAATTTCAGGTCCACATCTGATTGACAAGATTTCCGCGAAATAAATTTCAACACTGCTCATTTACGGATAACATGCTCATTTACACGCATAACATGCATAACATGCTCATTTATGGACCTTCTATACTGAATGCACTGAATACCAGAACCCTATACCCTAAGCCCTACAATTCTGCTTCAACGTCTAATAACATCAGAATTACTTGACTCTCTTGAACCCTAATGGCGCTTACCGAACCCTACACCTGCCCCAGTGCCGATTCTAAGCAGTCATGGGAAACTTCGATATTTGATGATACTGAATTTTAATCTGTGAGACAGTACATACCTCTTCACTGACCGATTCGGCGCACCCGTTCCTCGTGGTCGTTCGTGAAGACGCCACCCTCAACCGCAACGTCGTTTCAGCTTCGCTCGTGAACCGAGGCGCTCGCTAAATTTAAAATCCTATTTCAGTATCTCCGTTCCAGTCCTGCTCTCTGACCTTCAGTCCATATCCAGAAACAACCTATGGTCGATATGCTCAATGTCCCTCACTTTTATCAACACTCACCTCGCACACCGACAGCCTCTCACAGCGCACACCGCCCTAACCTAATGCGTTGATGCCTACTGCGCAAACCACGAAAAAAACCCCTCCCGCCACTTCCGCTCACTACCTACGACATTACAAACACAACACCCATAAAAAAACAAGAAAGGTTTGATGCTTGGAGTTCCCCTAACCCAATAGGGACAAGCTGGACGGCTCAAGGGCTGTGACGGCTCATGATGACAGTGGGTGAACTTAAAAATCAGCTCTAATCACGTACATATACAACGTGTACATTTCACAATCATGAATTGTCAATGTCGTGAGCATGCGTGACAAGACGTATTGATACCCGGATTCCTGGGTATTACATATGGCTACAGTAGATACTCGGGTTCACCGGGTATTAGAGTAATCATCATACTTGAATTTAAAACGTCATAAGTGAAAAAGCTTAATCTCCCTCTCCGTTACACTCCCTCCCTTTTTTCCCTCACTTGTTTTTCTTATTTATGTTTTGCTCTCCCCTCCTTCTCCATCTCCATCTCATTTTTAATCTTGATTCTAGTAGTTTTTAGGCTCCCCCTGATTTCAATAATTACACATTCTTAAATTAACCTACTACTCTAAAAATAAATCCCGCACTCTTCCTTGCTTACTCTCCCTCCCTATCCCTTATTCTCCCTCACTTCCTTACTCTCCCTCTCCATCTCTTTTCTAATTTTGACTTTTATTTTTTATTCCCTAAATTCCCCTAGTGCCATATTCTAAAAATATAAATTACTTTAAAATAAATCCCTCCCTTACTCTTCCTCTCTTGCTCTCCCTCTCTGCCTTATTCTCTCTCGCTTACTCTCCCTCCTACTTGTTTTTAATTTATTATACTCTTACTCTCCTCTCCTTCTCCATCTCCATCTCTATTTTCCTTTTGAAGTTTACTTTTTTGGATTTTCCTTCTTTCAATAAATTCACATTCTAAAATTAAATAACTACTCTCAAAAACAATTTCGCACTATTCCTCGCTTACTCTCCCTCCCTATCCCTTATTCTCCCTCCCTACCCCTTATTCTCCCTCACTTCCTTACTCTCCCTCTCCATCTCTTTTCTAATTTTGACTTTTTTTTTTATTCCCTAAATTCCCCTAGTGCCATATTCTAAAAATATAAACTACTTTAAAATAAATCCCTCCCTTCCTCTCACTCTCTTACTCTCCTTCTCAATTCCTGTCCTTCCCTTACTCTCCCTCTCACTTGATTTTAATTTATTTTACTTTTAATTACCCCTCCTACTCAATATCCATTCTTGGTTATTAATATTGTACTATTGAAATAATAAAATTATTTTTTCTATTCTATTCTATTGCATTATTAAATCATGCATAGGTTTCAAAGAGGTATATACTTTGTTGTTACCTTTCTTCTTAATTATCTTGTGATATTAAAACTACATTAATGGTTGAACTAATGCGTTGCAAAGCAAGCCCCAACTCCTAGCCATAGTACTAAAATCATAATTTGCGCCATAAACCACGAAGTGAACTATCGCGTAGTCAACCATGCTGAACTACAAAAACGCTACTTGAACCGCGGTGTCAACTGTACAGTGAATCATTCCACCTTTCATTTTTTCGTATTTTTAAATATTAAAAATACATAAAAATGATGACACTGGGCTAATGCATTGCAAAGCAAGCGCCAACAGCTAGTCTACTCTAAAGTTATATCCATTATCCTCCCTCTCTTCTTTATTCTCCCTCTAACTAAATTATAATGTATCAAAGTCTTAAATAGTTAAAATTCAATTATCGCTAAATTTTCTTACACGCTATTGAATCCAGTTTTTTTTAAAGTTATAACTGTTATTGATAAATTTAAGGTTATAGTCCATAGAATCAATAAATTTCTAATTTATAGATTTAAAGGTGATATAAGCCCTCGACCTTCATGAACCCAGAACCTTCCACGGTGAATCGTAAACCGAGAACCCTTAACCTTCAACCCCAAACCGTGAAGTAGAAACCCTAAACCCTAAACCCTAAACTCTAAATAGCGAACCCGAAATTTTAAACCGTAAACCCTAAACCTAGACCCTAGACCCTAGACCCTAGACCCTAGACCCTAGACCCTATACCGTAGACCCTAGACCCTAGACCCTATACCGTAGACCCTAGACCCTAGACCCTAGACCCTAGACACTACACCCTAGACCCTAGACCCTAAAACCCGTAAACCCTAAAACCGTGATGAACAATCCTGCCTTACCACGGAAGCTGTACCCGTTTTCATAGGACCAGGTTGCTGTACTTTTAAAAGCATCTGCTCAGTTATATATTTCTACACGTATCTACAAAAGTAGACAAATAGCTTTTGTCGAACAAGGAAATTTTGGAGATATTTCACATTGGAAACGAATGTCGACGTTCTACTTGTGTCCTGTAGTGTCAGTTGAACAACACTACACTAAAAGTTTCATTTAGTGTAGTGCACACTAAATACGAACCCATACACTAATTGTCAACTACGCAATTACTGTAGTGACAAAATAGTACACTAAATGTGAACTACTACACTATTTGTGAACTTTTGTAAACCCTATTGGAATATTAACTATTTTACTCGTGCACGTTTAGTGTATTGAAAGTGAAGAAGAGATAAAATAAAACTCATAAACAAAAAATTGGAAAAACAACAATTGCGAAAAAATAATAATTAGGAGAAAACATCAATTTGGGAAAACAACAAATAGGTAAAAACAACATTTTTGCGAAAACAATAATTAGGAAAAAACATTTAGGAAAAAACAACATTTTTGAAAAAAACAAGAACTATGAAAAAACATCAATTCGGGGAAAAAAGACAACTTACCATTTGAAAAGGTAAACTTTTGTAAAAATAAGCTTTCCCAAATGTAAACATTTGAAAAAGTAAAGATTTGATAACGTAGACGTTTGAAAAAGTGAACTTTTGAAATAATTTACTTCTGAAAAAGTGAACTTTTGAAATAATTTTCTTTTGAAAAAGTGAACTTTTGAAAACGTGAACTATTTCAAGAGTTCACTAATTCAAAGTAAACTTGGAAGAAAGTAAATTTTTGAAAAAGTTAAGTTTTGAAAAAGTAAGGTTTCGAAGAAGTAAAGTTTTGAAAACGTTATTGTATGGTAAAGTAAATTTTTGAAAAAGTAAATGTTTGGAAAAAGTAAATGTTTGGAAAAAGTAATTGTAAGGTAAAGTAAAGTTTTGAAAAAGTAAATGTTTGGTAAAAGTAATTGTATGGTAAAGTAAAGTTTTGAAAAAGTAAATGTTTGATAAAAGTAATTGCATGGTAAAGTAAAAATTTGAAAAAGTAAATGTTTGGAAAAAGTAATTGTAAGGTAAAGTAAAGTTTTGAAAAAGTAAATGTTTGGAAAAAGTAATTGGAAGGTAAAGTAAAGTTTTGAAAAAGTAAATGTTTGGTAAAAGTAATTGTATGGTAAAGTAAAGTTTTGAAAAAGTAAATGTTTGGTAAAAGTAATTGTATGGTAAAGTAAAGTTTTGAAAAAGTAAATGTTTGGTAAAAGTAAATGTATGGTGAAGTAAAGTTTTGAAAAAGTTGATGTTTGGAAAAGTAAATTTTGTAAAATTTAACTTTTTAAGAAGTAAAACGTGAAAAAGTAATATCTTGTAAAAGTAAGCTAATAAAAAATAAATTTCCATGGAGTGTACTCCGATAAAGTTATTATTGATGAAGTAATTTTTGATCGAATTTACTATTTAGAATGTACACTTCTTTGCAATTAGTACACCATTTGTCAAGTTGTTTGCAATTAATGTACAAAGGTAAGTACACTATTCGTGCAATTACACTAAATGAAACTTTTAGTGTAGTGGGCAGCAGTGGGCCGACTGTTATCCATGCGTAGGGTATAATTTCATTCACAATGGTGAGTACAAGAAGAATAATACGATTACATTATACTTAGTCCATGACGTGATTCGGCCCTTGTAATCACAAAGACACACCATGGGGCATACTTCATCTTCCGTTTTCTAATTTGCAGCACTCTGTAAACTAGATGGTTTCCTTACAATACGGTCATCCCACGAGTACGAGCCATTCACTTATCATGAGTGGAATGTGGCCTCGGTCGTGGGCACGTCGAAGAATGCGCACTATCATGATGGTGTACAGTTGCTACTATGATAGAGAATGCATGCCCAAGATTCGTTTCAAATTTGAGCGCCTGAATTTTCCCACCAGGAGGTGATGAGGAGGTTGATAAGAGTATCCTTCAACTCAGCTCTCATCCTTTTTTGCTCTAGAGGTTTGGGATACTGTGGGAGCTGAGCCAGTTAGTGAGAGTGTTTGTGTGCGCGACATCGTGCTAGAATTCTGCAGGGAAACAATTAGACAGTAGGTATTCCAGGAGTGTTAGGATTGTATCCTCGTATAATTTCAAATCGGCATTCAATTTGATAGGATTGGTGTAGATTGTGTTTCTCTTCGCCCTCAAAGTCGACCGGAAGCTGTCGTGTAGTGATTCAGTAACTAAATCGTCTCCTAATTAAGAGATAGATCCGGAGTGTGAGCCGCAAAAACGGCTCACGGTGATGAATGGACCTCACGTCGGGTCCATTAAGGCTAATGAGTGGTGAAAATGGGTTATCCCATGGACTAGCTCGTGGTTTTTTGATTAAAATGGCCAAGTGGCCTTTCCCCTCACTAAAAGAAGAGCCATTTATGGGCAATCGCGGAATTTATGTAGTTAGCCAAAAAGGAAGAAAAAAAAAGGGGAATAAACCAGAAAAGAAAAGCAAAGAGAGAAGGGAAAAAAGACAAAAGAAAATTAGAAAAGAATTAAAATGAGTAGTGGTGGAGAAGAATTTACCTCCTATCGAGTTGTAGACCATATTCGGTCACGATGAAGAAATCACGAAACCA
The DNA here is from genome assembly GCA_963971425.1 of Bryoerythrophyllum caledonicum. Lineage (NCBI taxonomy): Eukaryota > Viridiplantae > Streptophyta > Bryopsida > Pottiales > Pottiaceae > Bryoerythrophyllum > Bryoerythrophyllum caledonicum. Next base: position 9,617,062 of record OZ020520.1, read on the forward strand.
AAAAAAAGGGAGAAGAAGAAGGAGGATGGTGAGGAGAAAAGAAAAAAGAATGGGGCGTTAAAGCCCTTAAAAAAATAGTTCAAAGGGTCCAAAAGAAGTGGAAAAGAATCCTCATCAATCACTAAGTAAATTAGGAATTACCCCAAGCAAGGGGAATTCAATTTAGGTAGGTTAAATTTGATTTTTGCACCTTTGAAAATTAGCTAATAGCTCACTTATTGAGATCATGCACACACATGTGGCATGGAGTCAAAGTTTAGATTTAGATATTCCTTGGTTAGTGGGACACCCACTTGTGTTAAATGCAAGGGTGGCTAGTGAATTATTGCTTTTAAGTTACTAGTTGTTTAGTGTGACCATTAATGTGCCCACCCAAATTGGCGGCTGTGAACGACGAAGGGAACGACCTTTGGAACAAAGAAGGGAGCAAGGGTCTTGGGGTTACCTCCTTGGAAGGCGCTCATTCGAAGGTGGGCGGTAGGAGTGAGAGAGGTGTGTGGTAGGAGCTAGGAAACCGAGAGAGGTGTGTGGAAGGAGAGAGAGAGGTAGGGTTCAGATTTTCCCCTCCTGTGGGCTCGAATGTGATTCAATCGTTGCGAAAATAGGAGAGTAGATAGATTAGAAAGTTGGCTTTTCAACAAGCTCAAGAACACGCGGATCGAAGCTGTGACGACGAAGATACGGGCGGCGGAGTGAGGACGACCAGCTGGACGCCTAATATATTTCGACTCGAGAAGTAGGATGACGTGACTGATCGGGGTGTGAATCCGAACAGTTCTCAGGGATTGGCGACTGAATCTTTCTGCCACAGCCTCGAATGTTCCATACGGCCAATGTTTCGATAACGACGTTGATTCGAACCGGAGATCTCCGGCTGTTTTAGCCGTGACATTCTGGATTCTGCCGTGCTCACTTGCAAGCGACGGTAACTATCCAAAAAACATCTGGCTGTCCCATTTATGAGCCCAGGTTTCCCGGAGATCTCCGGCTATTCAAGGGCGAGATGATCATTGAACGATATCACGGCAGCGTGGCTGGGATGAACCGGAGATCTCCGGTAAGATTCGAATAGAACTTGTAGATTCACCCTTCACATCGTCACTTACGCGAAAAATGGACGTTGATGTTCAATATCGAGTCATCCGGAGATCTCCGGCTAGATACACCCTACGATTTTGACCATGGTTTTTCAGTTCTAATCCACGTCCATATATTCATGTACTAAAGCCATCGGCCACCAGCCGAACATCGACCGACGGAGGCAGGAAGAATGTCTGACTCTGATTGGTGGGAGAGTGACTCGGACGATCTTGCCATGGTCGCAGCTCAGTGCCCCGAATTCTGTCGAGCGGATTCTATGGAAGAAGATGATCCATCCGAGGAGTCTACTGGAAGGTCGGAGGTTTTGTGGTCAGGATTGTCCGTGAACCTCTTGAGGCCAGGCTCAGGCGAAATTGGAGAAGCATCAATTGTCGAGGTTCACCTAGTTGGTCAATGGCTTGGAGTTGACATACCAGTCGGTTCCAGTGAGTTCGTATTACTCAGACCAACGGCCATAACGTCTTTGGCGGAAGAATTTCCACTAATTCCCTTACAACGCGGATATTGTTCACTTGTTCAAACACTTCGGCGGACGGTCCTGTGGAGAAGGGCGGATGTGAAGATTCCAACCGGAGATCTCCGGTCCGACGAGTCCCCTTTCGTTCCACGTGAGAGATGGATTGGACTTGAAGTGCAGCGATTGGACGGGAATCTGTTAGTACTCTGCTCTGATAGAATCATGGCGTCGTTAGCTGGGGATCACTTCCGAAGTGGATGCTTGGGAGAAGATAACATTGGTGTAATTGTCCTCGACGTTTTTGTGGGGGACACGGAGAGAATTATGAGTCATGAATCGTGGCCCATTCTTGAATGCTGTTTTCCTTCCGGGAGGTCTTTAAAAAGCACAATAGATCATTTCGCATCCCTGCCATTACAACCTGATTCTGGTGCTTATTTGGGGGGTCGTGCAAAGGAGCCTTACCGCTTTATTTCCCGACAGCAAGACCTTAACAAGAAAGAATCCTTGTACACCAAGAGGACTATGGATGACGAAATTCGCAAAGTCAGCTCGGAAAGGTGCTGTCCCAGACGATGCTGCCAATACTTTCAACAATCCCAGACTCTCTCTGTTAGACAGAAATTCTATGACAGATCCTTTGAAGACCGAAAGGAGTATGCGATCTCGGTAGGCGGGCAGTTTCACTCAATTGACGGGGACCGGAAGAGAAAGTACGTCACTCTATTAGGAACGGAGGTCTGCTCCGTTGCATGGTACACGATCCATGGAATTCGGAAGTCCACGTTTCACTCGTATATCGCACATTTCAGTAGAGGAATCATCAATGCAACTCACGGTAACAAGGGCATCAAGCGCCCACGGCTTGCCACTATTCAAGCAATGGGGTCAATGACGTCGATTATTAATGACAACGCGGATCAGATGCCTCACCAAATGCGTAGTGTCGGGAATGGTTGGATTGACACTCTCAAGTATCTTCCTGCGGGAAACAACTGGAATCAAATTCGAGCAAGCGTCAATGCTGTAAGTTACTTGTCCCTGCACAATGATATGGATTTGAACTCTCTTTCTTCAGTCGACCGAAGTCCTAGTTAGTGAGCCGGAGATCTCCGGCTGTGTCAATGTTGAACTGAAATTTCCATTCTTTGCAATACTCTGATCATCGCCCTGTCTGCTGGATTGTCCTTCTGATATACTGTCCTCACTTGGTAATTATTTCATCTTGCAGACAAACGACTCCTACGGTCTTCCTCCTGTAAGTCAGTCCACAGTTAGTAGGGTTAGAAAGGAATTCTTCGGGAATGTTGCTATTAAGCCATCTGGAAGCACCTTCGCAAAATGCAGTACTTGCGATGAATTCAATTAGTTCTTACTGACGACTCCAAAGGGAACGCCCGCTTACGAGCTATTCTATAGCAACAGGCAGGCTCACTTGAATCACCAGCAATCTTGCCGGAAGCTCTACGCGACATGGAGAGAGGAGTCGAAGGCGCAGCCGCTGACCTTTCTTTGTATCATTCACGACAAGATGGACACTGCGAAGACTGCACTTCCTCGCATGTGGAGGACTACGAAGGCGACATCTGGTCTCGGACAACTTCCCATGAATGTCACTGGAATGGTGGCTCACGGTCATGTCGACGGAGCGTATGCTCACTATGCTCCTGCTTTATGGCCTGGAGATTCGAACGCCACCATCTCTTCCCTGACAAAACTTTTTCGGCGGCTTGAGGGAGCACCTTTACATGAGACGCGCGCACTCTTCGAGCACCCACCTCCAAACTCGATGTTCGCGGCGCTCATGAGGGGAAAGAGCAGGTGCGTGGACGCTTTAGAGCCCGTGGAGCCGAGTGCTTTTAAGGGACCGAAACCTTTGCCACCGAAATTGTTCCTACAGCTTGACAACTCCGCGAAGGATAACAAGAACCAATACTTGATGGCATTCTTATCACTGCTAACTGCTCGAGGTGTTTTCAAGGAGATACAGGTTGGCTTCTTGGTCGTCGGACATACGCATGAAGATATTGATGCTTACTTTAGTCATCTTTCGAAAGAACTGAAGAAAAGCAGTACATATATTCTAGCGGATTTGATGAAGGCATTCATGAAGTCACAGAAACTAGCCTTCATGCCGGAAGTTATCCAAGAGGTCGCCGACTTCAAATCGTATGTCGATGGCTATCTATGCAGCGGGGCGGGACGTCTGGTAGGACTTAGTGATATGCATCTTTTCAAGTTCTTCGTTGACAATGACGGTGTTCCGGTCATGAAGTTCAAGAAATCTGCCGTTGACGCAGAGTGGTTATCCATGAACAGAGAGCCCATAAAACTTTGGAAGGTAGATGACTTCGGACGTCCCATGCTTCCATCAGGATCTCCCAAGCCCGTTCCATTCAAGCCTATCTGGGGTAATGAGGAGTAGAGCCCTGTTGGAAACCAAGATGTTGCCAGAGACAAGGCCAGGAAAGCGACGGAGAACAAAAACTTTATAAAGACGGGGCTTCGGAAGTACGTTGACTACTGGGCGTCCGGAATGACTAAGTGCGCAGGGTACGCGGACTCCATTCGCCCATACCTGCAGTACTGGAAGGATGTCATCGACGAGCTTGACAAGCCACTTCCCCAGACGCCTTCCAAACTCGAAGAGGGATTCTGGCCTGTCCATGATTGGAGAGGCCCTCATGAGGGAGGTGAAAATCTTCTAGGACTGCTTCCACAACCAGAGGATGTTACTCCCGAGGATGAGGTTCTTGAGCCTTACTGCGGACCCGCTAATGAAGCCCCCAAGTCCACATTTAATCCTTGGCGTGACATTCGTCATGGCTCCTGGGTTTTAATAAGACCTAGTGATCCAGACATCTATCCTGTCTGGCAGGGAAGAGCAGTTTCGGAGGTCGTCAGGGAAGATGGTAATGTCAACTACGGAAAATTCCTCGTTAAGTATTGGGAGCCTGATAACAAGCAGAAGAATCTGAAGAGGAAGTACCAGGACTGTTGGGAAGCCACTTGGGTTGCGGACCAAGAGAAGCCTGTTTGGTGTCATGTGAGTTCCGTGTTGTTTGCGACCTGGTCAAGCAAAGTTAACCAACTTACGAGGTCCATTCCACGGAAAATGAAAGAAGCAGCGCTTGTGAACTTAGAGAAAGCGAATGCCGCTGATCCTTGATACGTTTATCAGTCCCTCTACCAATAATTCAGTTCTGTGAAATTCTCTACGTTTAAAATCTCGAAGAGTTGCTACGTTCACAACGAAGAGCACCGGAGATCTCCGGCTGTGGGCGAATTTATTTATCTGGGCCCGAGTTCGGCATCCTTTCTTTTAGCTCTTGCCAGTCAGCGTGAAGAGGACCGAAATTGTACTCTTCCATTCAATGAAATTTGGGTACATTGAGGAGTGACAGAGTTACTGTTGACTCAATTCTGCCAGCGGTATATTTTTGGACCCTCACGTCTTTCTGAAAGCTTACCGGAGATCTCCGGTTGTGGAAGTAATATTTTGTGGACCTAAGGATGTTCGTATATTGCCATGTTTCAGTCGGTGAGATCTAGCCGGAGATCTCCGGATAGGAGATTCACATCCCCCATTCTCGTCAATGGAGATCCAATTTTGAGCTTCCCAATTTTGAGCTTACCTAGGTGTTCTGAATAGTATTGAATCATATCCGGAGATCTTCTGTGGCTTCGATAATGCATTTCAATTTACGATGGATGTTTCAACAATGTATCAGAGACCTTTCGGTTATTCCCGTGGCTGTTTCCTTCTTAGATTTTTGACATGCCATAAGTAAAATTATAATACGCGGTCAATTACACACTTCATATCAGTTGTACGAGGACCTTCTTCTCATTCATGTGATGCTAATGGTTGGCGGCGGAGATTGTACTTCGCACATCACGTTACGACAGCACGCTTGACGCGTCGCCTCCCATGTTGGTCATTCGTGTCTGTGGAAGCTGCCTTTATTTTTATCAGTCTCGGTGTTATGGCGACTTCTATCAATGACTCATCCTTTACCTACGCTCGAGACCTGTAATAAATGGGTTGGTAGGGAGGATAGTATAAGAAAGGGTTCGGGTCTGCACCAATTCACATGTTTTGTCTTTCAACTTGTTAGTTTTGTTAGTCGATAGCCAGGGTTGAGAGAGAGGATATGGCTTTTGCAAGTAGGAAGAGGGAGAGGGAAGAGTCTGATTCGGTGAACCGTGAGCGACGCTCAGGGTTCGGAGAAGGGACGACTGCTATGCTTTCAAGTCGGATACACAGGGGCGATAGGTTCCATTCGGCGTGCTCGGGACGAATTGGAGGAGGATGCTCAGAGCAAGTATATTCTAGAGGAGGAGGACGGCAGCGACTATGAAGCGAAGGACGAGAACGAGATCGACTGTGATGAAGATGAGTGGGTCTTCGGAGGTCGTTTGGTTGAAGATGAGGAGGAGGACGACCTCTGGTATGTTGACGAGGAGGAATCTTCTTCGGAGGGCGGCTGCAGCCCATTTCAAATTGGTTGTGACACAGGGTCTGATGTTGATTCGGACATGTATGCGCCGGCGCACTGGAAAGATCTTTAGAAGTCTTCAGAGGTAGTGCCAGGATAGGTTTTGCTCTTTCATGCAGGAGTTTCACTGAGACTAATCATTGCTGTCTCGTATAGTTGATCAAGTATGTGATGGTCTTGTAAACGGACTCCCTTCCGAAAAAACAATTTTGTTTTTGAAAACTGACCAACTGTTTTCTGCTTTCCCTGCTTTCGACCGGATATCTCCGGCTCTTTTAACGGCATCCATGAAATGTCAATGCCTTTTGCTCTAAGTTCATTTTCTCTAAATTCTTCCCCTAAGTACTCCCTGGGAAGAAAATCGAGTCAGTACAATTTCTATCGATAATACTGTACCTTGCCTTGAGCAAGGTTCTATCACTGTAATCGATTCGTATCGTCTAACTGTAATCATCCGGAGATATCCGGCTCAATGACTTAGTTTATTTTTATTTGTATCCCTCTCAATCTATTGGGTGCCACAATTCTACTACACTGAAATCCTTCTTCCCTATTTCTGGACTTTGCAAAGTCCAGAAATAGTTAAATATGGCATTATAATGTCATGCCTTTTGGTCTTACCAACGCTCCGGCAGTTTTTCAACACATGATGAATGACATTTTTCAAGAACACATAGACGTTTTTGTTGTCATCTATTTAGATGATATTTTGATATTTTTTAGGAACCAAGACAAGCACAAGAAACACGTTCGTTTGGTCCTCGAAAAATTACGCAAGCGGGGACTTTATGCCAAACTTGAGAAGTGTATGTTTCACCAACCTGAGACAGAATTTCTAGGATACATTGCAACTACGGAGGGCTTGAAGATGGATCCCAAGAAGGTGGAAGCAATCATGTGCTGGAAAGTTCCAAAGACGGTTAGAGACGTACAATGTTTTCTTGGATTTGCTAATTTTTATCGAGTCTTTATCAAGAATTACTCTCAAATAGCTGCCGCGCTCACTCGCTTGACTTGTAAAGACAAGCTTGAATGGATGCCTTTAATAGAGAAAGCGTTTCAAGATCTTAAAACGGCATTTACCACGACTTTAATCTTGGTACATCCGGATTTTACAAAGGCTTTGTATTTTGAAACTGATGCTTCAGATTTTGCTTTAGGAGCTGTACTTTCACAAATGGGCGAAGGCGAGAAGCTCCATCTAGTTGCGTTCTATTCTCGTAAGTTTTCTGCTGCCGAGATTAACTATGAGATCCACGACAAGGAACTATTTGCTATTGTGGATTCCTTTCAAGAGTGGCGCCACTTTCTTGAAGGAGCGGCGCATCCGGTGAGTGTATATACAGATGAGAAGAACTTGGAGTATTTCATGTCCGCCTGGATTTTGAATCGTTGTCAAGCTTGATGGAGTATGTCGTTATTTCGATTCGACTTTGTTATCACTTATCGACCTGGTAAGCAAGAAGGTCTGTCAGATGCACTATCGAGGAGATTGTATCTTATGCCACGGGCCGGAGAAGCAGCGTTTGATCTACAATGTACGACATTATTGAAGCCCGAGCATTTTTAGCTTTCCGCTGCGTTTGTGTCAATTGATGCTGACTTCCTCAACCAGGTACGTGCAGCGACCATTGAAGATTCCATAGCTCTTGATATCAAACAACGTGTCAATAATGGCAATTTCAAGGTAGAAGGCGATCTTTTGTACTGTGAAGAGCAACTATATATTCCAAAAGGGCATGTACGACTCCGAGTTCTTCAATCTCGTCACGACTTTCCAGCTGCGGGACATTTTGGATTCTACAAGACATTAGAACATATGTCATAATGTCCCGAAATTTCTGGTGGACCAAGATGTGGAAGGATGTGAAGGATTTTGTCACCTCTTGTGACATTTATTCAAGGTTAAAGAATCCTCGGCATTGCCCTTATGGTCTTCTACAACCTTTGTTTATTTTGCGTCGACCATGGTCTTCAGTTTCTATGGACTTCATTACGGATTTGCCGCCATCAAATTCTTGTGATAGCACCTTTGTTGTGGTCGATCGACTTACAAAGATGGCACACTTTATTCCTTATAAGAAGACATCATCAAGCGGAGACACGGCAAGATTTTTTCTTGATAACGTTTATCGGTATCACGGCCTACCAGACAACATCGTATCCGATCGAGGTACCCAATTTGTATCAAAATTTTGGAGATCTCTCTTTGCTGTATTGAAGGTGTATATCAAGCTTTCTTCGGCTTTCCATCCTCAAACCGACGGCCAAACGGAACGGGTTAATCAAGTCTTGGAGCAATATTTACGATGCAGCATCAACTATCAGCAAGACAACTGGACGGCATATCTATCGCTCGGAGAGTTTGCATATAACAACACTCTCCACGCTTCAACTCAGCAAACGCCATTTTATTCCAATTATGGCTATCATCCGAAACTTGATTAGCTGACTTTGCCAACCACTAACAATCGAGCGGCTGAAGACTTTGCGAATCAACTATTACAGCTTCAAAATACTTTGAAGCTTCAACTACAAACGGCCCAAGATTCTTTCAAGGCAACTGCAGATAAATTTCGGACTCAAGCACCGCCTTTCCACGTTGGAGATAAAGTATGGCTTCTTCAACGGAATATCAAGACCAAGCGGCCTTGTGATAAGTTGGACTACCGGCAATTGGGCCCATTCGTCATCAAGAAGCAAATCAATCCAGTGGCATTCCGTCTAGAGTTACCATCTACAATGAAGGTACATCCAGTTTTTCATGTTTCCCTTCTAGAGCCTTACAAGGAATCATCCATTCCTGGAAGACGACAATCGGTACCACCTTCCATTGAAATCGATAATCATGTGGAATATGAGGTGGAAAAAGTTCTTGATTCTCACCATAAACATGGCAAGTTGGAGTATTTTATTCATTGGCACAACAAACGTGGGAACCAACGGAAAATCTAGATAATGCGCCGCAAAAAATCCAGGAGTTTCATCAGTGCTATCCTGATAAGCCAAAGCCTTTCCAACAATAACTTCTTCTTGACGACTCTTGACGTCTGACCTTACAAAGAAGGGGAGGAAGGAACCCGTGAACCGGTGGTTAGAAAGTATAAATTGCTGCTTAAGTTCATTGTTTTATGTCTATAGTTTGTTTTCTTTGTTATTGCCTTGTTTAATTTCTACGTTATGGAGAGCCAGGAGACAGATACTATGTCAGTCATGTTATCTCAGCCTAGTAGCTCACAAGGACGACCTCGAGACGAAGAGCCACCTATACCGCGAAGACAACCTCGAGATGAACAGGGTTACCAATCCGACATCCTTGGGGGTTTGAGAGCGTCCTAGGACGAGGACGTCCTGACGTCACGTCGGACGCAACGTCCGGGGGGGGGTAAAATGCATTCACGGAAGGCCCTAGTAAGTTTTCTGGACCATCAGATTCGGCGAAGTGCCACGCGGCGAGATCTCAGCCGTCGTAAAGCGTCAGGTCGTCCGATCGGACCCTGCCGTCGGAGAGATCGGACGGCACCTCGGCCGTCCGCATGATCGGACGGCCGATGAACAGATCGTACGGCCCCGATTTGATCGCGGGGGCGCACGACAGCCGTCCGATCAGACCGACGGCTTTAGGGCCGTCCAATCAGGCGGCCGTCCGATCGGACGACCGTGGTGGCGGTCGACCTCATGGCCGTCCGCCACCCTATAAATGGCTGTCCGCCAACCTCTCGCCCTTTCTTTTTCCTTCCCCTCTCGAAATATATTTTTGAGTGGATGCGGAGTAGCTTTGGCTGGCATTTTTCCATCCATTGGCTCCTCATCTTTGGGAGGGAAAGAGTGATTCACATTGGGGGGGAGTTTTGCGGTTTTTTTAAAGTTTTTTTAAAAACTTATTCTAAACATGTATTTTTCATAGTTTTTTTTTAGAACTTGTTCCAAACTAGTTTTTCTCTTAAAGTTTTTTTTAAAACTTGCTCTAAGAAGTTTTTTCTCATAGTTTTTTTTAAAACTTGTTCTAAGAAGTTTTTTCTCATAGTTTTTTTAGAACTTGTTCCAAACTAGTTTTTTTCTTGAAGCTTTTTTAAAAACTTGTTCTAAAAAGTTTTTTTTTAAAACTTCGAATGGCGGCGGGTTCAAGAAGATGCCGAAGGATAAATAGAAGCAGAAGGTTGCGGACTTTGGAGTGAAGCTTCATCCAATCCACAACGTTCCATCTGAGGCTTGCAAGAATTTCCTCATAGAACTGACCGTCAGATTCTATGAGGAAAATTCTATTCAATCATTGGAGAGCAAGTACGTCAGATATAGAGATGAAGGCCCCGAGAAGTTCCGGACGGACATGCGGCAGCACATGATGAACGCGCTTCAAGCCCCGATGTGGAATACGGAGACCCAGAAGCGCGGGTTTTTGAAGTTCTTGGATGCCAGAGTGCACGATTCACTCTGGAATGCCAAGAACTTGTTGACCAAGTTTTGGGAGGTTCAATCGCGCGGCGGATGAATTTTTCAACGACGTGCAATTGAAGGCGGATTTGTTCGTGGCTCACATAAAGCCATTCGCCAAGAATCGAAATCGGCGTGGCTGCGTGGGATGGTGGAACTTGATAGAGGGGCACCAAGAAGACCTGCTGCGTAATGCCCATCTCATTGCCATTCCGCCAACAGCCGCGGTTATACGAATGGACAACGCGAACAGGAGAGGTGGATACGCCACCATTTGCAAAGTCCGCATTGGGGGTGCTCCGAGCATTGAACCATTCTGGGAATTTGCTACCAAGTTGTCCAACCAATCAGAGACACGGTCGGATTTGGCAAAAGTTGAGCATCAGAATGAGTCGATGGCGGTGAGGATTCCACATCCGGGTGTCATCCGTTTCGTGGCCATTCATCCGGACAAGTACGAAGGCTATGTGTATTGGTGGAATGGCGGGACAATTCAAGAGATGTTGAACCGGGATATCGAATTTGGTGACGATGTCATCACACATTTGAACTATGGGAGATTCCCCGATGATGAGATTATTCGAGTTCAACAGTTGGTTTGTTTTCGCAAAAAATGGACCGAGCTTGCATGGGCGTTGTTGCGCATCATGAACAAGGTCCACAAGAGCAACAATCTTCACAATGACTTGTCTCCGGACAATATCCTCCTCGACTTCCCTCCAGATGAATCGCGAGTGTATATTGGAGTATGCGATTGGGGCATGACCACGGAGGTTAACGAACCAATGTAGTCTCTTTATACGTTCACAAAGCGTGAAGACATGGCCGAGACTCTGCGAAAGCGATGGTGGGTCGATCCACGGGTTGCGTACTTGCACAAACCAGATGCGGATGTGCAAATGATTCCGAAGTTATCGATGGCTTCGGAGGAGTTTGCTACGGCCCGAATAGCGCAACGAATCAACGCGCGGACAATGTCCATAGACTACGAGAATCTGCAACGGGAATCTCGGAGTTCCGTAGTATTCTCAAATCAAGAATTTGCGGATACATTTCATATGTACATGGAGAGAGTCTGCAACGAAAACCGAGAAAGCGGCGGAGGGTTGTTTCATATCATTACACGCTTCAGCGACACATACAACTGGCCCACGCCTCATGAGCATTATCGGTCAACGTATTAGTAATACATAGGTTTTATTTTATTCCTTTCGGCATTATTAGACTATACTAGATACCATGCACATTTTAAAGTGACTATAGCAATAGTCTTAGATTAATATGTATTGCATGCCTTTAAAATTTGGGCACAAGAAGAAAAAAAACCTTATTTCATATAGCGGTGCAAAGAGCGACATTTTTTGAATTTTTTATGGTTTAGGTTGTGGCATAGTTCCGATTTCTTAACTTATCAATGTGTTCTATTTCAAAATTCTTGTATTTCAGAATTTTTGTTAAAATTACCTCAAAATATCCTAATCCAACCTTATGATGAGATTTCCCTACACACCAATTTTTAGAGGTAGAAAAGAACTGTAGCATATTCAAATCAAGTGCGCAAATACTGGAGTTTAAAAATTGCCATTCCATGTTTTATTTATTTGTAAACTGAATAAGATTTCAAATGATAATCCAAACCCTGGTTTAGGAAGGTTTTCAATGTTCACTACATGTTGTTGAAAAAGAAAAATGTGTAAAATATGATGATCTCTAGGTTTTATGTAGAGAAGACGTATATCAAATTTAACGAGTTCGGGTTTGAATTTTTGGGATAAATCATAATGCCCATGGCACAAAATCATACATAACCTCAACCATTTTATGTTTCTTGAATACAATTTAGCATTTATAGAAATTACCCCCATTTGAAACGCCTCCTCATGCCCGACTTCCTACTCATACAACATGTCTCCTATATCCCCAAAAATATCGTGACAATTTTGTACGGGAAACACTTCAAAGTTGTTGGATTCTAGTGCAATGACCATAGAAGGAAACCAGAAGTTTGATTTCTAGTTCTGACCGTTGGATCTCAATTAAGACTTATTAAAAAATATGTTTACAAAATTTCAAAAACTTTGACCGCACAGATTGAAAGATTATAGTCTGTGAAGTGAAGCAAATGGTTTAGGGTCTTCACTGCATTTAGTGGATCCGCAGACTTTGACTTTACCTGGCGTCAAAATTTTAAACTACACAAGGTCTAAATCCACTACCTTAAACATGATGGTAGTTCCTTAGACAACAATTTCTTGAGGTAGAGGACAGGTGTAGCGTATTCAAAACAACTATGGAAGTAGTGGAGGTTCAAACTTTGCCAATTCAAACTTCTTTTTCTTGTGAACTTCATGTGTTTTGAATTACTAATCCGAATGGTCAATAAGAAGGTTTACACCACATATTAATGTAGAGAAAATAAAATGTAAGAAATACAAAGATATGTAGGTTTTATGTGAAAATTAATAAGATCTTTTGGTACCTCGCCCGACAATGAGTGACAATGTGTGAAAATGTTTGACTTCGGTTGGTATGCTATTTTTAAGAATTTCAATAAAGAGAAGACTTGTTTTTTCAAGGGAACGGTGAAAAACATCGTTTCTCATAAGGTTTTCCATGACATTGTCATGTACATTCTTCTAAATATTTACACCTGAATCAGATGCATAGAAAAGTTAAAAGTTTGATTCAAACTTTGCATGTTTAGGGTTCATGCACGCTTTGGCGACGTCCCCTTCCATCCAATTGTATTCTTTCCGTGTCCATCATCATATGATTATTTCAAATGAGATTTCAAACGAGACACCTTACATGTCTTGTAAATGAATATCGCCATATATAACAAATTTGAAAACACAACCAACACTAACACACAAAAAACATGCATGAGATCGAATGTGATGAATATATTCTCTAGCCATAATCTACATCCAAAGTTTAGTCCCTAAAATGTTATTTTTAAGTACACTCCAAAATGTCAAATTTTCAAAACTTTTGTAACAATTTTTTTGCTTACGTGCTAGATGTAAACGCACCTAAAAAGCCCAAATCCGAAGTCGAAATTCCAAAAAAAATAATATTCTGGAAGTTATTAAGTCGCTTGTATGTTAATTCTGCCAAAAAAATAATTTCATCCATTGTAAATGAAATTCTATGCGGCCAAAGAAAAATCCCGTAGCGGATGAAAATGTCCGCAGCGGATGGAAAACATCGCAACAAATTAAAAACAAGCTGCGCATGGAAAAAAAACTGCAGATGAAAAATCAGCATGCGGAGGAAAATCAGACTACGGTTTAAATGTTTGCAGCGGATGAAAACATTCGCAGCGGATGAAAAGTAGACTACAGATGAAATTTTGAAAATCTAATTATAATATTAAACTACATTACAATGGTTGGACTAATGCGTTGCAAAGTAAGCGCCAACCGCTAGTTTGCATCTATAGAAGTTTGGTAGTGGTTCGCGCTTGTTTTGCAACGCATTATAACAACCACTTTAATGAATTCTCTGTATTATTTAATATAAAGAAAAACATTAATTTCAAAATTACTTTTAAAAAACTGGAAGACTAGAGAAGGAGCGGGTTACAAACATTAAGTGTTTCTTAATAGTGTTCATGATGATTCTTAACACTTTGCCATAGTCATTCGCGGACGATTTTTCTTCTGGAGACTGTTTTCCGTCCAGAGACTGTTTTCCGTCCAGAGACTGTTTTCTCAACCAAGGACTGCTTTTCCATCCTCTGACTATTTTCATACGCAGTGGATGAAATTGTAATTTGGCCACATTATATTAATAGTGGATATCGGCTCTCTAAGTAGGGTTATATTTAGTAAAAAAAATAAATTGTGTAGGAGGTTTTCTAAAAACCACATTCTTGTGTGTGTTTATAAAGCATTTTTAGGAAGTTCAATGCCTAACTCCGTAGGTAGATTGCTACGACATATTTACTCGGACATCTAGAACCATAACAATTTAAAGCAATGAAGTATATGCAATCATTAATACAAACATGCATACATTAAATTGTAGAGGCATTCAAATATGAATAGCAAAAATGCTTATAGGAAGATTTTGTTGTATTCATTGATATTGTATAATGTATTTGGTATACCATTTCGTGTACTCTATAGAGTAATTTCCACACACTAAAATATCCTTAGACCAGAACTTATGGCCATACACAAAACATGACAAATCATCACAACACAGTACAACAACTAACCCGCACACATATTCACTAACTGTATCAATGCACTTTATCTACTAAACATCCAAATAACAAACCCTATCCTCTACAATAGCCAGCTCGACCAAACTATTTTAATGTCGTTGATCCACATGTTACAAACTGAACACATATAACAATCCTTCACAAAGTTCTGCTCAAGCAAATATCGATGGGAACGAACAAGCAAATAAACTTGGGAAAGAGGTCCGCAAAAAACCGCATGAAAATCCCAAAGACTTGTACAAACATCCACATGCTACCCCGTACCACTTCCAAAAAGAATATTGGCCTCCTAAAGAGGATACCCCCATTAAGGTTCCGGTTTTATTCTTGAACAAATATCGTAAGAAACAAGACCTCTATAACAACCTTGACACAATCAAATAAAACTTCCCTAATATAGAACAATGGGTTTGCAACAACAAAATAGACTATGAACTCTCTACGAATTCTTCGAAAAATTCCATCATCCCGAACTCACAAATAACATGCGTCATCAATTTCCGTAATAGTCGATATTTGGGAAACGCCCGAAAACAACTCTTATTTGGAATAGAAAAATTCCCATATGTAACATGCTCCATATGCACTTTCTCAGACGCCGACTAATCACTCCATGTTCTACCGAAATTGCCAAAACCATCACATACACTCCTTAATTGTCACAAGACATAATAAAGCAGTACGGGAAATTCGATAACTATTTACCTCCCATAACAAATCATGATGATTTATCCTCATGAATGCTGGCACCTTTAATAACAAGTTACAACCCACAAGGAAATACGGCCCCCCCTTGGCTACTCCCGAGTCCCATGTACATGCGCAACTTAGTGTTGTCTTTGTGACGCTAGACTCAAAGCCGACATACTTTGCATTCGGGGCCTACCATACAACGACCCTGCACCCGACGACATTAACCAAGAGTATACCATTCAATTCATCGAATTCACATATTGTAATGATAGATTCTCCCCGGAAACAATTGAAAACAAAATAAATGAATACCAACCCAGCAACCCCTTATTAATGACATCGTTGCCCTCGGATGGAAAATGGACCCGCTTATTGTAATCACTGCCGATGCTTGTGCCACCACCTTTATCCCATCTGTAAATATCCTTTTGAGATACCTTTAAAATCTCCATCGAAACAATTTCACACACTTTCAATATTATTGACACTGTTGCCATTCAACAGGCCATGTCCATTCTACTACACCAACGCAAAATGGAAAAGAAACCAAGCCCTCCTTGACAGGGTGTCTGGTGGGCATGGTCTTAGTGATGGAACAAACAAATTCTTTATTCACGCCGGCCTCTTTGCGGAGCCGAGTTTCTCTTCTTGCTTTAACTTCTACGTCAGAAATACTCAAGGAACTTTAGAGGTATAGGTTGTAAAAAAAATTTATTTAACATGTAATGATATGAAATACTCTTTAACTTTTATGAGGTGAATGAAAAGTTGGAATGTATAAAAATTTCTCATTCCACACATCCACTTATACAAAAAAATTATCAATAAAATTCATTTGGAAACATGTAGCATGCATTGTACATTCATCATCCACATTGACATGGCCGCAACGTAGAAATATTTAATAAACATCAATTTGAAGATCTTAAAGAATGACCTTCTAAATTTACAAAATAATCAACATTGTTCTCGTATGAAGACATTATCCACATGGATTACATATCACAAAGACCATGTATGATTAATTGGAATCTGAGTCAGTATCACGTCTTTGACTTGGCCCAGCGCCACTTGAGTACGGCCCGCTTAAATAAACATCATAGAAGTTATTGTATTGCCTATTCATGTAGCGAGATTCATCTTCGAGCCTACGGATGTACTCGTTTTGGCTTTGTATTGTGGCTTCATGCATTTGTCTTTCAAACTCAAGATCTTCGTTTTGACGAGGTGGAAACGTTGATGGAGGTGTGTTGTCTCTCTTATCTAAGCTCTGGCCATATCCATCGTAGGCATGGCCATATCCGTCGTAATAGACGGGTCTAGGATTTGAAGTGTCGTGTTCTTCCTCTTTTCCAGGGTAATTACGACCAGACTCGTACGTATCCCTTGCATGCGTTCGTGTATAGCTCTGAGGGGTGTTGGTCCCTGTACCACATTGCCCGCCATCCAAAGAACGGCCATATGCATGGTAAGAACCGCCATATCCGTCGTGATAGACGGGTGCAAAGTGTGGGGTGTAATGTTCTTCGTCTTCTCCGGGGGAATTACGATGAGACTCGTACGTATCCCTTGGATGCATTGGCTTATAGCTCTGAGGGCTGTTGGTCCCTATACCACATTGGCCGCCTTCGTAGTAATGGCTGCCACTCCCCCCACCAAATGTTACAGGCGCGGAACCCATATCATTGCCACGGTTGTAGTCGTTGTAGTAATGTCCCCTGTACTCTTCTGGAGGTGTCTGCTATTGTTGATGGGCATCGGGATCGTCCCCGGATCTTCGGTTTGACCAACGTGGCCAACAATCACTCGGTTGATTCCAAGTGGTTGGTATAAAATGGGCAGTTCGATCCATCAGGCTCACATTGCGGCCCGCCACGGAGCGCCAGTCCACATCCTTGTATAGGACGATTTCCGCCCAAATCATCGCCATGTTCGAATACAACATGATCTCCGGCCTCGAGTTACGCACACCCACCGCAGCAGTGACCTCGTGGTATCGATGGCGGAAATGGTCGCTCAGACAATTGCTCGCTAGACCTTCGCACCGCGGCCCTGATATCCTCGCTTGTGCCCTCAGCCACAACTTCATGAGGTGCTTCATCTTCACGTACCTCTTGCACATGGTGCAAGTCCACAACCTCTCTTCCTCGTCCTGCCATCCGTACTCCGCAACAACATCTGGATCGACCGTTGCGTCCCAATCCATCTCGGGGGCTTTCCCCTTTAGAGCAATGGGCCGGTTGGACCTTGACATCTTTCCTAACTAGAACAACAATAAAATGAATGAATGGAAATTAACCCCTAAAGTTCCTTGACAATTTCCCTCAAAAACTATAAGTGATACTAACTTTCAAACCAGAAATCCAAAAAATAAAATAAAAATATGTCCACGAAGCTCTTATCAAAGGCAATGTAGAAGAAAAATTTCAGAGAAAATTGATTTGTTTTCGAATTTTAGGAACCTGCCCAAAAATCAAAGAATCCCCCCGAAGGAGATTCTGGTCGTTTAGGGGTTAAATGAATAATAAAATAATAAATATCCCACCACTCAAAGGGGCGCAAGCGATTCGACAGAATATGCTAGAACGACCAGCTCGCCCACTAGATTGTGGGAGAAAGGTCGGCTGTCCGCCTTTTATGCCGACCGCGAGTGGCGGACGGCCTCGGCGGACGGTCGGCAAATCGTCCGAGCCGTCCGATGGCGGACGGCCTCGGGCGTATCGCCTGATCGGACGACCACGATGCCGGCACGGACGGTCGCGGCCGTCCGATTGGTCGCGACCATCCGATGGGTCGTGGCCGATCGGATCCGGCCGCAGAGTCAGTCCGCGGCCATCGGATCGGACGGCCGAGGTCTTCCGCGGGCGACCCCGATCGGTCGGCCTCCCCTCTTCGCTCCTCCACTTCCTTGCGCTCCCTCCCCTCCCAACTTTCTCCCCTCTCATCTCCCTTCTCTTGTCCTCCACTTCCTTTTCTGAGACGGTTGACTTTGCACGTGCAATCCAGATCTAGAGATCCAGTCACGTGCATTAATGGTCAGAAGAATGTCGGGAAGATTTTGTGCACATTCACGCGGATATTCCATTGTGCACGTGGAAGCACATATTTATATAGTTTCTTAAGAATGGTTCCACTGAAAATATCTCACATAACATGTAAGAGATGCTCGTTTCCTTTTTTTATGTTTGACTCACCAGGAGGAAATTGGTATGGCCCACGGACACACTGTTCCAAGGGCCAAGGGTACATTGCCCACGGCATAGGTATAACTTTGTATGGGAGGATCTTTGGCCTCTACATGACTAAATCTCCTTCGCGGCGAGTTTTTAATTTTGGGCAGGTTTCTAGATTGCGAATATGAAGAAACAACTTTCGAATTTTTGATGTTACTTTGTCCTTGGGAAGAGCTATTTGAATGTATTAATTAAATTTTTTGTAGATTTGTGGTTTCAAATTTAGTACCACCCATAGTCAAAAAAGGAAAGCACTGGCATCTAAAATCCTTTTATAGATTTGTCTGTTGACATTCACTCATTAAGGTTTTACATACTCATATGAAATATTTTTTTCTTTAAACGTTTCCCAAAAAAAATGAGGGTCTTCATTGAAAATTCGCATTTTATTCGAAGTAAAATAATTTCACCATTTTTTGTGCAATGTGCAACAAAACTTCTTCTTTTCCTCAAGAAAACTTACAATTTATTTTTGTTTTGTCACTTCTTCTTTTGTTCTCCTAAAAGATGTGATGTACACCCTTTTATTGACCGATTGGAATATGGATAAGCATTCTAAAAGATATTTAGTTCACAAGTGATTGTAACGTGAATTGGCCAATCTTGAACCTCCACTTGTTGTTGAATTATCTCGAAGATGCTACACCCCTCTTTTACCTCTAGAAATTGGTGTATTGGATATGAACATGATGCCTAACTTTTAAGACAATGGTAAAAGATTTGGAACTTCTGTACTTCAAACATTACATAGACACTATAATCTATTGATTCTTGCGATAGTTTGCAACTAATACAATATGGCGTGTTCATATATTTGGTTCCTATCGACCGCATGGATAGTTAAATCATGGGGTTTACAATCCAAACAACAACTTATTCTCTTCCCTGCGTTGATCCATATTCATGGGACACTAAGACTTTGACAACACTTCGTATCATATTTAAGTAATATGCAAGGTCTAAATATTTTACTCTTGTTTGAAATTCTAAAGGAACATGGCCAATTTAGCTAAAAAATTAGTCCAAAACCGTCACATCGAAATAGAGGCATAGCAATCACATTTTTCAAGTGATCTTTAGAATTTAAATCATAAGATCCTGAAGTAGACTTCTAAATGAACACTCCATGCTCTTATGGTTGCAATCCACCGCATGGATTGATAGATTATAGTCTGTAAAGTAAGAAAAAAATGTTCATTTTCTTCCATCGTTGATTGGTATTGTAGACTTTGACTTTTCTTTCCCTAAACCCTGATCCAATCCAAAAGTTCATAATTTTATATTGTTCTGTGAAGCTTGATGTTAATTCCATATACACCAATTTATAGAGGTAAGAAACGGGAGTAGCATATTCAAACAAATTTGTGCAAGGAGTGGAGGTTCAAACATGGCCAATTCACATTTCACTTCTTTGTGCACCCGACATCTTTTAGAATGTTTATCCAAACAATGAATGAGAAGGTTTATAACACATCTTGTACAAGAGAAAACAAGATGTTTCAAATTTAATAAGGTGTACATTTATAATTGTCCCACTCTCTCTCTGGTTCTCTTCTCCTTCTAGTTTACTTGACAATTTAATTTTTATTTGGTTGTCCCTCTCTTCCTTTTGAATTATTTTCTTTCTACTCCTCTCTAATTTCCTACACTTCTCTTCTACATCTACCGTCTAACATTTTCTTCTCTTTGTATTTCCATTCTAATCTCCAACATGAACAAAACATAATATCCAATGTGGTCATATTAGTAATTGTGTAAGCATGACATAGCATAACATTACACCAAATTCCAGAAACGTATTACTTAAACAATTTATTTAATGCAATGAATTTATACAAAAACCTAAAGGATGCAGATTGTGCACTACCGGAATTGGCATGACAAATCATTTGTTGGATCCTACAACCCAAATCAACTAAATATTCAAGGGTGCCCACAGTATCCCACCACATTTTAATCGTCTTCACTAAACCACCATGGTTGGCACTATTTGTATGTATTTATGTATCATGGGTAAAAAAAGTTGATCAAACTCTATAATGCTATATTTAACTATTTCTGGACTTTGCAAAGTCCAGAAATAAGGAAGAAGGATTTTAGTCTTGTAAAATAGTCGCACCAAAGAATATGAAAGGGATACCCAGTTAATTTATTTTAATCATTCAGCCGGATATCTCCGGATGGTTTCAGTGATACAATACGAATCGAATATAGTGATAAAACAAGCGTGAAATTTTCTTCGTCGTGATCAACAAAATGATAACAACTTTCAAGCTAATACGTTTATAAAACTACCATGTAATATGGTGTACTGTACATTTCTGTAGTAATATCGTGTAGAAGATGAGTACAGTGCATTTCAGAGCTTGAAGCATTGACATGTAAAGAATGGCGTTCAGCCATCCGAAGATATCCGGTCGAAAGCAAAGTACTAAAAAAATAATTGCTGAGCTGTTCAAAAACGACAATGCTACTCTGGATTGAAGTCTCTTTACAAAAGCGTTTGATACAAGACCAAATGTAGGAAAAAACCGTGACTGGTCTCAGCAGAATTCCTGAATCTAACAACAAATTTTATCCTTGCACTACCTCTCTGAAGAGCTCTAAAGATCCTTCCAGTGAGCCGGTGCGTACATGTCCGAATCGACATCAGACCCTGTGTCACACCCAGTTTGAAATGGGCTACAGCCGCCATCCAAAGAAGATTCCTCCTCGTCTTCATACCACGGGTCGTCCTCCTCCTCTTCTTCAACCGAAGCAGCTCCATTAAGGGTCTCTTCCTCATCGGAGTCGATTTGCTTCTCGTCCTCCGCATCACAGTCGATGCCGTCGTTCTCCTCTTGAACAAACTTGCTCTCAGCGTCATCCTCCAATTCGTCCAGAACACGCCGATCGGAACAGATCGCCCTTCAGTACTCGACTTGTAAGAAAAGTAGTCTTCCTTTCTCCGAACCCTGAGCCTCGCTCACCATCCTTCGTGAAACTCTCCTGTCTACCGAATCAGAGACTTCCCTCTCCCTCTTTCTACTTCCAAAAGCCATCTCCTCTCTCTCCACCGTGGCTATGGACTAACAAGACTTACGGCTGAAAGACAAAACATATGGATTGCTGCAGTCCTGAACCCTCTCTTATACAATCCTCCCCACCCACCCACTAATTACACTTCTCGAGTGTAAGTACATTGATTTAAGTCGCCATAACACCGAGACTGATGGGCTTAATGGCAGATGCCAAATTCATGAACGAACAACATGGTAGGCCACGCGTCAAACGTCCTGTCGTAATGAGATGTGAGAAGTACAATCTCTGCCGCCAACCATCAGCATCACTTCAATCATAAGAAGGAACTCGGATGACTGATATTAATTGTGTAATTGACCGCCCACTTTCATTTTAGCAGTGGCATGTCATAAATCAAAGAAGGAACTAGCGAGGAGAATGCCAAAAAGGTCTTTGTTATTTTGAAACAAGTTCCATCGTCACAGAAATTGCAGTATCGTAGTCACAGAAGATCTCCGGATATGATTCAATACTATTCAGAACACCTAGGAAAGCTCAAAATTGGAAAATGTGGACCCCATTGTTAAGAATGGTAGATGTGAATCTCGTATCCGGAGATCTCCGGCTAGATCTCACCCACTTGAACAAGGCAATACATGAACATTCGTCCGACCACGAAATTTGTCTTCCATACCCGGAGATCTCCGGTAAGCTTTCTATGAGATATGCGGGTCTGAAAATATTCCAGTGGCATAAACCAGTCAATAATAATTGTGTCACTACTCAATGTATCCTAATTATAGTGAATGGAAGAGCACAAATCCGGTTTTCTTCACGAAAACTGGCGAGAGCTGAAAGGAGGGACGTCAAACTCGGGACCAGAAAATAATCGTCTTCACAGCCGGAGATCTCCGGTGCTCCTCCGTGAGGACGAAGAGACTCGACGAGATTTTTTAGAAACAAAATTTCACACAACAGAATTTTAGGTATTGGGACTGATCACCGTATCAGGGGTCAGCGGCATTTGCTTTCTTTAAGTTCACAAGCGCTGCTTCCTTCATTTTACGTGGAATGGATCTCGTTAGTTGGTTAACGTTGCTTGACCAAGTCGCAAACAACACAGAACTTACATGACACCATTCAAGCTTCTCTTGGTCCAGAACCCAAGTGGCTTCCCAACAATCCTGGTACTTCCGCTTCAGATTCTTCTGCTTGTTGTCAGGCTCCCAATACTTAACGAGGAATTTTCCGTGGTTGACATTACCCTCATCCCTGACGACGTCCAAAACTGCTCTACCCTGCTAGACAGGATAGATGTCTGGATCACTAGGTCTAACTAAAATCCAGGACCCGAGACGAATATCACGCCAAGGATTAAATGTGAACTTTGGGGCTTCATTGGCGGGTCCACGACTCCACAGTAAGGCTCAAGAACCTCATCTTCGGGGGTGACATCCAATGGTTGTGGAAGCGATCCTAGCGGATTTTCACCTCCCTCATGAGGGCCTCTCCAATCATGGGCAGGCCAGAATCCCTCTTCGAACTCGGAGGGCGTCTGTGGAAGTGGCTTGTCAAGCTCGTCGATGACGTCCTTCCAGTACTGCAGGTATGGGCGGATGTAGTCTGCGTACCCTGCGCACTTTGACATTCCGGACGCCCAATAGTCCACGTACTTCCGAAGCCCCGTTTTAATGAAGTTTTTGTTCTCCGTCGCTTTTCTGGCCTTGTCTTTGGCAACATCTTGGTTTCCGACCGGGACTTGCTCCTCATTATCCCATATGGGCTTGAAAGGGACGGGCTTTGGAGAGCCTGTTGGAAGCATGGGACGTCCGCTGTCATCTACCTTCCAGAGTTTTATGGGCTCTCTGTTCATCGGCAACCACTCTGCGTCAACGGCAGATTTCTTGAACTTCATGACCGGAACACCATCATTGTCAACGTAGAACTTGAAAAGATGCACATCACTTAGTCCCACTAGACGTGCCGCCCCATTGCATAAGTACCCATCAACGTAAGATTTAAAGTTGGCCACCTCTTGGATAACTTCAGGCATGAAGGCTAGTTTCTGTGACTTCATGAATGCCTTCATCAGATCCGATAGAATATATGTACTGCTTTTCTTGAGTTCTTTCGATAAATGACTAAAGTAAGCATCAATATCTTCATGCGTATGTCCGACCACCAGGAAGCCAACCAGTATCTCCTTGAAAACACATCGAGGTGTTAGCAGTGATAAAAATGCCATCAAGTACTGGTTCTTGTTGTCCTTTGTTGAGTTGTCGAGCTGTAGAAACAATTTCGGTGGCAACGGTTTCGGTCCCTTAAAAGCACTGGGCTCCACGGGCTCTAAAGCGTCGACACACCTGCTCTTTCCCCTCATGAGCGCCGCGAACATCGAGTCTCGAGGAGGGTGCTCGAAGAGCGCGCGCATCTCATGTAATGGTGCTCCCTCAAGCCGCCTAAATAGTTTTGCCAGAGAGGGATATGGTGGCGTTCGAATCTCCTGGCCATAAAGCAGGAGCATAGTGAGCATACGCTTCGTCGACATGACCAAGGGCCACCATTCTGGTGACATTCATGGGAAGTTGTCCAAGACCAGATGTCGCCTTAGTAGTCCTCCACATGTGTGGAAGGGCCGTCTTCGCAGTGTCCATCTTGTCGTGAATGACACAAAGAAAGGTCAGCGGCTTCGCCTTCGACTCATCTCTCCATGTCGCGTAAAGCTTACGACATGATTGTTGGTGATTCAAGTGAGCCTCCTGTTAACCGGAGATTTAGGCTGAGTGTAAGCTCCGGGTAGTAATTTTTTGAGTTACTAAGTAGTTTTATTGGTAAATCGTAACCAGTGGATGAATGTGGACAGTGGATGAGACTGTCCGGACTGATAGTGGATGAAACTGTTCAGTCGGGACTTTGGATGAACTGTCCAGATTTTGGATGAAACTGTCCGGACATGGATGTCATCCATCCGGACACCATTCATCCATTAGGGCAGATTAGGGTTTGGAGGGGTTAGGAGAGCCGCCTCTTGGGTTTTGGAGACTCTTCTCGTTTTTTCCTCTCTTCTCTCTTGGTGTGTGTGTGTGTGTGGAGCTCTTGGTGTGTTAGACTAGATTGTAGAAGTGGAGTTAGAGAGCTAGGAAGTGGACGTATTGTGTGGATCTTGAGTTGTATGGAGTATGGAAGAGGTTTATGAACGTTTGAGGAAGTAAAGCAAGACTTTGCTACTATCTACGGTGTGTTTGTGTGAGGGTTTGAATGTGTGAGTAGGATCTTGTAGTTAGAAGATCATTTGGAGTTACATTTGGTTGTGGGTATTAGAGATTCGGCTTGAAAACACTAGATCTGATATAGATCTATGCCGATCTACTAAACCCAATATCATTTCTGCACTTAAGAGTTAGAATCAAGTCCCGAATTGTTGTGGGTTGTCTGATTTGCTGTAATTGAGTGCGGAAACTTCAGATCTGTGAATTAAACTTAAGCAAAATAGTAGAAACGCAATTCTAACTAACTCAAGACTCAGATCTAGATTCAGATCTAGATCAATTCTGGAGTTTTAGACTCAGTAAAGGTCCCGATCGGGACTTTTGTCTTATTGCCCTGAACTGTAGTTTGAATGAGCGGAGAGATAATTGTTCATTCGACCTTGAGGTGAAATCTCCCTTTAACATTGGCGACCATGCATAAGTTCGGATCAAGTGGCTTTTGTTGACCGGGAGCGCAAGACCGCCGTCTTCAAGAGGGTCGCAAGCGGTGGTTCATCAAGCTGCAGACAGACACAGACATCCACAGACAGACACAGATAGACTCAGATTGACAACTGCAGAGAGACACAGACAGCCACAGACAGAAGAAGTCCGGCATATACCCGCGTCATACCCTGCTGGAGTGAAGTCTGGAGAATACCCTGTCGATATCCTGCTGGAGTAAAGTCTGGAGAATACCCTGTCGATACTCTGCTCGAGTGAAGTTTGGAGAGTACCCTGTCGATACCCTGCTGGAGTAAAGTCTGGAGAATACCCTGTCGATACTCTGCTGGAGTGAAGTCCGGAAAATACCCTGTCGATACCCTGCTACAGTGAAGTCTGGCGAATACCCTGTCGATACCCGGCTGGAGTGAAGTCCGGCGGATACCCTGAGGAAATCCTGCACTACAGTTCAGTCCAGTGATGGATAGTACTTCTCAACATTGGTGACGCTCACTGCAGTGTCTATAGTAGCCCCAAACAATTGACCAACTCAAGGTGGATGGGATCAAGGAAGAACGAAGAGCCCAACAGTGAGGCGCAACTCCCATTGGCACAATCCATTGCAGCCTTTGACCAATACGTCGGTAATCAACACTACCGGGGCTTTAATGAGGAGGAGGACTTCTACACCGCCCCAAACAACCCTTCCGGCTGTGACCATCTCACACCTGAAGAATTACAGAGGGGCATCTTGCGACATCTTGCGACATCTGGAGTGTCCAGACTCCTATCACCCTAATCAGAGTCTTCCCCGACCTACTCCACGATACAAGGAGACGTCCAGGATTACAATCCAAGAACTAGAGTTGCACAACTCCCGAAGACTACCTTTGAACTCTCCACCAGTAGATCCCGTGACTGCATCTCGACCCCAGCAACAGACGGACAGTGGCGCACCCAACACCTTTACATATGACATCCGGACACCTGCAGTGACTCAGGTACTCGCATTGGAACCTTGGAGCAGTGGTCTGGGAGACGATACACTGGAAGAGACAACGTGCAGCCAAGCCTTGTCCAGATCTGGATTAGAGGACTGATCCTACGTCAAAAGGGGGATAGTCCAGTGTTACTAAAGTAAGTTCCAAATCCAAAATATTTCACAGTTCTGCAACAATTGGATGGAATGGAAATGTGTTTGATTGATTGTCATCAAAGTATGTTAAACGAAAATCAGTAATGGAACACAGAACCAGGGAAACATCTGAAAAAAAACTATATATAAATCTGGACATGAACCAAGAATCTGGACATTTACTGGATATATCAGTGAAGAATCTGGGCAAAACTAGACATGAACTGGATATAACCCTAGATATTCATTAGACATCTGGATATTCACTAAAAATTACGATGAAAACATAAAAGCCATAAAAACCAGAAAAAGGAAGAGCAAACAACATATGCAACAAATGTGTAGGGAGGAAAGAAAAACAAAAGAAGAAAACCTGAACCAATTGAGAACAGTTAGGGCGGAATTGAGACCTAAGACTCAAAGGGATACGGTAAGGAGAAAGGGTGTTGCTGGAAATTAGATCTGGACATCCAGTGGGAAATGAACAAAAAAGGAAGCAGTGGCTGGACCAGTGTTATCCCGGGGAGAATGTTGGCAGAGAATATTTGACGGCGAAAGAAATGATCTAGAACCGAGAAAGGACCTAACCTGAATGACGAGCATGTACTACTGACTGCTGGAATGAGTGGGGTGATCTGGGTGTAGAAACAGGACAGTGGCAAAGACCAGAACAGGCGTAGGTAACAAGAGCAGTACCGAAGGAGGTAACTGATTGGAGGACCACACACTGGAGTACTGGAGAAGCACACTACTGGAGTGATACAACAGATAAATCGCAACATACAGTGGCAGCACGTGCTACAGGATGGAGGGAGACTATGAAGGTCTAGACATGGAGCTCGCAGCAAGATTCCAAGCACAGCAACAGAGGAGACGAATCCTACCGAGGATTCAGGAGCAGAAAGAAGAGGCAAACGACACTACAGGATACCGGAAACCAAGCTCAGAGGAGAGTACGGCGAACCAGAGACATCCAGTAGACATGGAAGTGATTGGGGAGAATTCATCACAGGGGGCATACAATTTGCCCACGAGAAGACCAGACGGACCCGGAGATCCTGGAGAGCTCCCGATCCGGACAAGGCAGAACAACAGAGAAGTAGAGGGAGCACCAGAGATGAACCGGAGGGAGTTTGGAGTCCACGAAGGCACAATCCACCACCGATGGGAGCCGGTTCAGACAAACATCAGCATGCTGGTCAATGATCCAGACCCAGAGGAGAGGATGGATCTCCCTGCATGGGAAAGACCGCCAACTCCAAGAAACGAAGCTCAAACTCCAGACAATCTGCGTGCAAGTCTAGACGAGATGAGCCAGAGGTTGGGGCAAGAATATCCTAGGAGATACGGTCCAGACATAGGATGTTCGGGTCCAGTTCTGAGACATCCTGGACCAGATCAGCACAAGAAACCAACCGTCCACTTTAGAGAAGAAGAAGATTTTGACCATGATCCAGAGTTCATAGCGGAACAAAGGCGCATGCTGGACGAATTTAAGGCTCATCAGAGAGCAGAGAAGGAGGCTAGACGTCAACGGACACAAGGAGATCCAATACAGCAGAACCGGAGTCAGTGGGGCTACTAGACAAAATACGGACCTGAACTCCCGGAAGCTATGCGGCTACTGCCAGAGCAGACACAACGTCAAGATGCAGAAAAAGCATGGCACGACGAGCAACGACGCCTGGAAGTCGAGAGGGTCGATGATATTCAGCGGCGGAAAGAAGTAGCTCGGCGGAACCCTTTCCAATGGTGGGAAGAGTGTCGGAGCGCTGCTGAGCCATCTACGGAAGCACCAAAACTAGACCCGTTAAGAAGATGGTGACACTTTTCAGAAACCGGCCCTCCAGATTATCTGGGAGGCTCATCCAGACCACCAGGCCCAGAAGAACGGGAATACATGGACCAGAGGCCCCCCAAGACAATGGGAGCCGCATCAACGTCCAGACCTAGCGGTATGGAAGTAGGTCCAGGAGGGCCAGTCCATCCAACTGGAAACTCACGAAGGCCACCAGAACCGGCGAGTTATATGGAGCAGCCATATGTGGACACCTATCCTATGGTCTATCCACCTCAGGTCAGTCGACCAGAGCCAAGATCCACGACAACAGAATTTGTCCGCATGGGTCAACCTCCTAGTCTGGCTCCAAAACCAAACCTCAGCTATCCACCAATGGTGGATGACAGACTGCTATACACTGGAGACGCAGGTCACCGAGGATCTATCCGGGGATATCCAGAACCAACGTATCCTCCACCACGTTATTCAGCTGGACCTCCAGCAACAGACCCAACCTGGCGTACAGCAGGACCTCCAGCAACAGCTCCAGTCTGGAGAACCACAGCACCCCCAGTGGTGGTACCGAATCGGAAACCCCTACCGTATACCAAGAACAAAGAAGGGAGCAACCCAGATGCTCACATACTCCAGTTTGAGCGAACATTATGGCACAATGGGGAAACCGACGAACAAGTTATCATCAACTTGTTCGGAACCACATTGGGCGACAAGGTTGGGGCTTGGTATGAGACATACCTGGAGAATCACCTTTACTGTTCATGGGCAGACATCAAGGCAACATTCCGGAAACGCTACAGGAGCCAGACTACTGATGAAGCCGTGTACCGTGAGTTGAAGTCTTTCGCCCAGCAGGTGGGAGAAAAAGTCCAGGATTATTATGACCGGTTCATGACATTGATGAAATGTCTACAGTCGGATCCAGGAGAGGGCTTCCGGATTACCAACTTCAGAGCTGGACTTTTGGAGTACATCAAGTTTACCACAAGTATTGCACCGGCTCGGACTTTGACAGAGTTGCTTGATGCAGCACTTCGATGCGAGGAGAATTGTACGGACCTGAATAGTAAAATAACAGGCATTGAGATTTGGAGAAACGACTCCAGTGGCAAGGCTGGCGGCACCACAAGTAAGGCGGTCACTCCAGAAGCGCCCAAGAAATTCTGCACCCGTTGCAAACGTGCAGGACATCTGGAGCCTGATTGTTGGTTTAATCCAGATAATCCACAAGGACTGCCTCGTAGAACCACGGAAGGAGCACCGGTGAATGTCAATGAAGTCCGGATCCAGCCCGAGTCGAACCAAGGCACACAACAAAACTCTTCCGGAAGCTACTCTAGACCAGGATATTTGCGCTCTAGAGGTGGAGACTCTAATTATAACCGGCCTGAAGTTTGCCACTTATGCGGTCAACCGGGGCACCGGAGATACAACTGCCCATGCAAGAAAAAGTGGGAAGAGTTTCTGGCCACGACGGCTAAGACCAAGGCAAATCCAGCCCATCACGTCAGCAACGTGGAGATCCAGCTACTGGAGGAAGCAGATCTAGTTGCAATAGCCAGCCTGACTAGAGCTCAACGTCTCAAAGCAGGATTAGCATCTCCAGACAAGGAAGACCGAGCCCCTGAACCCAGGAGTGCTTGGACTAAGGCGGACTGGAAAGAAGAAGAGAGATTGCGGAACGAGATGATGGATACTATTAAGGAGATAGAAGAGCGAGAACAGGCCGATCAAGGAACGATCTCTACCCAGCCCAATCAAGACCCAGACAAGGAAGCTATACCTCCCTCTTCAAAAGATTGGATGGAATTTCCAGACACTGATGTTCTGGTGAGTCCAGTCCGGATCAAGGAGACCTCACCAAGCGAGTTACCTACGTCCGGAGGTTCAACAGACATCATTCCTGGAGTTGGAAGGAAGATATTACAGAGTCCAGTAACGGGGACTCTAGGGCATCTATTGCACATGGCTCCCAACCTCAGAGACTTTATGAAAACTCATTTGTTTCCCTCTCCAGAACCACAGCCAATTCCAGACCCGAGTCCCAATCCAGATCAATCCATGGTACAGCGTCCAGTTTCCAGTGCCGCAGTGGATGTTGACCGGAACCTACCTGTACTGCGCGTACAAATAGAAACTGGAACCTTGGAGAATGTTCTGTTGGATGGAGGATCTGGGGTTAACCTCATCACGGACGAGGAGCGGAAGCGTCTTGGCCTGAGCGACCCACAAGCTGCACCATACAAATTACGTATGGCAGACCAGACAGCTGTGGAACCGGTGGGACTTATCTGGAATGTCAAGATTCACATTCATGGAATCCCATACATGATCAGTCTTACGGTGATCAAGAACAAGGAGGTTAATGAAGCCTATAGTATGTTGCTCGGAAGACCATGGCTGATAGATGCCAAAGTCCAGCATGATTGGGGCAACAACCTGGTGACAATTCGAGGAGGCGGCACAGTGAAAACCATTCCGGTTGATCAGCGCACAGGTCCCAGACCGAAGCTCCCGGAAGTTGTGGTTGCCTATAGCTTTGAGGTTGGACTCACCGAGGAGGAGGAGTCCAGGTGGTTGGAAACAGAATCAGACATTTTGGTCGTTGGGACAGTCACACTACCCAGTTTCGGCCCAAGTCCAGATTCGAACTTGCTCCCAGACACTCCCACGTTACAGGAGATGGTGTCAGACCCGCAGGCTTCTTCTGAGGGCAAGACGAGTCCAGATGCCACGTACCCGGATCACTTCTACACATTCACGGAAGGTGACATTGATGTAGACGAAACTCCAGCGAGAGTCAAGGTCCAGAACATGAAGGTGGCGGCCTGGACACTTCCCGAGTCAGAACAATTGCGGAAGGTCAATATTGGGACAGAAGAGGACCCACAGTATTTAAGGATTAATGCTGATCTGGATCCGGAACTGGCAACACAAGCAGAGACACTCCTTCGTCAAGGATGTCTTTGCCTGGGCGTACAAGGATTTGAAGGGAATTCCCCCTTCAATAGCCCAACATAGGATTGAGCTGGACAAGGATATTCCTCCAACACATCAAGCCAGATACCGGATGAATCCTAACTATGCCAGCATTGTCAAGCGTGATCTGGACAAATTGCTACAGGCTGGATTCATCACACCTGTGGAAGATGCCACATGGCTATCACCAATAGTCATAGTGCCGAAGAAGAATGGGAAATTGCGTATCTGTGTAGACTTTCGGAAGTTGAATGCCGCAACCAAGAAAGATCCATATCCGTTGCCTTTTACAGAGGAAGTGCTAGATACTGTCGCAGGACATGAGATGTACTCCTTCCTGGACGGATATTCTGGATATCATCAGATCCAGATTGCCCCGGAGGATAGATACAAAACAGCATTTGTTACAGATTGGGGAGCTTTCGTCTGGATAGTGATGCCATTCGGACTCAAGAATGCTCCACCCACATACCAGAGAGCGGTAAACCGAGCTTTTCGGGAATATATTGACGACTTCATGAAGCTGTTTCTGGACGATTTCAACGTCTATAGTGATATTTTCACTCACTTGGAGAAACTTCGGTTGTGCTTTATCAAGTGTCGGGAGTACGGCATTAGTCTAAACCCGGACAAGTGTGCACTACTGGTGTACTCTGGAATCATATTGGGCCATGTCGTATCTAGGGAAGGCAAATTTCCAGACCCGAAGAAAATCGAGGTCATTGCCAATATGCCCAGACCGACAAAACCTGGAGATGTCTAGGTGTTTAATGGCTTTGCCCAGTTCAACAGGTGCTATATCCGGTCTTATGCGCACATCATGGAGCCTATTACCAAGCTCATGCGCAAAGCCGAGTTCATCTGGACTGAACAATGCGCGAAAGCTTGGCTGGATATCAAGGAGAAGTACCAGAATGCCCCGATTCTAATTGTGCCACATTGGGATCTGGAGTTCCACATACATACCGATGCATCCAACATCGCAGTGGGAGTTATGCTGGCCCAGAATTCCACTGGAAAATGTGACCAACCAATCTCCTATGCTTCTCGGCTGTTGAATTCAGTCGAGAAGAATTACACCACGACAGAACGGGAAGCTCTGGCGATGGTATATGCTCTGAACAAGTACAGACACTATTTGTTGGGCAATAAAATTGTCTTTTATGTGGATCATATGGCGTTGGTGTACCTGGTCAATAAACCGCAAGTATCCGGGAGAATTGCACGCTGGCTATTGTTGTTTCAAGAGTACGACTTCACCGTGGTTTACAAACCAGGCAAGACTCATGGCATAGCAGATGCGTTGTCCAGATTATCCAATGGGGAACCACCCACTGGAGTTGAGGATCAGACTGGAGATGCTGGCCTGTTCTACGTGAACCCGGAGTGGTTACAAGATGTGACGGCCTACCTCCGTACTGGACATTTACGTCCAGAATTGACCAAGGATGAACAACGAAAGCTCATCCTCAAATCATTGCCAATTTGCCGTTCACCCTCATATCGGGAGTACTGCATAAGAGGGGGCAGGATCTGGTTATCCGTCGAGTACTGGACCCAGTCCAGGCAGAACTGGTCATGCGAGAGCTACATGCTGGAGTTAGAGGCGGCCATTTTTCGCAGGATATTACCGCCCGGAAAATTCTGGATGCTGGATATTGTTGGCCAGCCTTGCACAGGGACATATCTGAATATTGTCGGGCTTGCGACAAATGTCAACGTGTGGGAGGGATGGCCAACACTAGACTAGCCCAACTAGTTACCAGCATGCCAGCGGAGCCCTTTATGAAGTGGGGTCTGGACTTTATTGGGCCCATTAAACCCATGGCGTCCAGAACTGGGTGTCGGTACATTCTGGTGGCCACGGATTATGCTACTAAGTGGGTCGAGGCTCGGGCTTTGAAAACAAACTCTGCTGCTGTTACTGCAAGGTTTCTGTATGAACAGATACTAACCAGGTACGGGTGTCCCTTGACACTTGTCAGCGACCAAGGTTCCCACTTTATCAATGAGGCAATAGAGTATATGGTGGACCATTTTCTACTCCAGCACCGGACTTCTACAACATACTATCCACAGGGCAATGGTCAAGCGGAATCTACCAATAAGGTGATTGGCCATCTCCTCACAAAGTTGGTGAATGAGAAGCGCACGGACTGGGATGAACATCTCCATACTGTGCTGTTTTCGTACCGAACAGCATACAAGGTGTCAACTGGACATACACCATTCCAGTTGGTATATGGATTACATCCATTGATGCCAACGGAGTATCTGATCCCGACCCGGACATCGGAAGGTTCTCTGGACTACACGTCTACACGTGTCCTGACAGCTCGAATTGCAGATCTGGAACAGGTGGACATATACCGAACAGTGGCCCAGGAGCAGGTTGGCAAACGGCAGTGGGATCGAGCACTCTGGAGTCAACAACATTACAAGCAGAAGGACTTCCAGGTTGGAGATAATGTTTTATGGTATCCAAAGGGCCATAAGGAGCACGCGGGCAAATTCAAGAGTCGGTGGTTTGGACCTTACCGGATCCAGTACAGATTACAGAACAATACAGCTCTTCTGGTGAAGGTGGACAATTTCGACCCCAACCCGATACTGGTCAACATTAACAAACTCAAGCCTTATCGGTTCTATGAGAAAGACCAGTCACTCCCAGTGATTCCTGGTGACTCAATCCAGGGACGGATTGTGCAGCAAAAGGGGGATAGCGGTTCCAAAGACCAAGTACAGGATACTGCAATTTTTTTAGAAAGTTCAGATGCTACAACAACACTAGCAAGAGAAAACCAGGTAGCGCAAATGACCCACGAAGTCAATCTGGAGTTGTCTGGACATGGTGGTCCAGAAGAGTGGAAGCTCTCTGAACATGGGGGTCCAGAGAATATGTCAACACCTGTACACGGACTTGTACAGCCCAGAAGTCCTGGGGAGCGCTTGGTTGTTCAAGGGATGGAGATAAACCGTAAAGGACTTGGATGTCTAGAGTTTACAGAGGGAGGACAATGCGAAACAGTGGCCCTGAAGAGTCCGAGTGAATTGCAAAGTCCAGTGTTTACTTCAACACTGGCAATATACAACCAGCTGGACACTAGCTACCTCCAGTCGGACATCCACACACCAAAAAGTCAACCGAAGGAGGAAGGAAACTCCAGAGGAAACCAGCAGCAGCAGCATGAAGAATGGAGACGGGAAATTGAGCAGAGGCGTTGGGGATTAATATTGGGCTGCAACATGGTGGAAGTGGTGGAGAAAGAGGATGGACAAGGAAGCAGAAAAATGTCCAGACCGAACAAAAACAATACTACTAAGGTACAATCCCGTTGTGTAACAAATTGTTCACCCCAATTAGTTGAAGATAGTGGAGAAGCGCAAGTTCCATCGATAGTGGAGGAAAATCGCTCACAAAAACAAAAAATGTCCAGGTCGGATGAAATCTGGATGATAGTGAGAAGTTCATCCCCATTGAATGAAGATTTTTCGTTCCCACTGAATTTATCTAACATGGAGGAAGACCGGAATCAGAAGCTTATTGCATCTAAAAGGGAGGAAAAGTGGTGGACAGTACCGGTCACTGGAAATAGGGAGTGTATGCAGGAGACATCCAGAACAAATGAGGACTGGAAGATGAACAATGCTTTCTCTGAAGCAAAAAAAATGTTGGAAAGAACAGTTTTCATCCATCCGGGATGAAAAAGGACAATCCGTGGGAGTGGCATCGGGTCTGGATGATAATGACCTACCTAGACGAGATGTACACCGGATGGATGAACAAATCTGGAGGGACACATTGTCATCCAAAGGGAACCAGGGCCGGGAGGAATGTTCGAGGGTACAAGCACCACAGAAGACGGCTATGTGGGAGCAGAAGAAAGCAGTGAGATGGGAGGCGCAGCAGGTGCACAATGAGAGCGAACAAAGCCGAACAGAGGAGAGGAGCGTCGTGAGAAAGGATCCGCGAACAAAGTGGGGAGAGTCGGCCGAAGGATTGGAGGGCGTGGCCGGCGGGATCAGGCGAAGAGAAGGAACCGGAGCTTTACATCACAAGGACGCGGGAGCAACCAGTGCCGAGGAAGTCGTCAGAGGACCACAGCACCGAAACAAGGAGCAAGGCGACCTCCAGAGACTCGCCATCACCAACGACGGCGCAGGTATAGGTTACAGAGAGTCCACGCTAGGGTTTCACGAGCCTGCAAGAGAGTTTCGTGAGCCGGCAAGAGAGTCTCGAGAGTGTGTAGGAGAGTTTCGAGAGCTTGAGGGGGGATTGGAAGATATTAGAGGAG
Organism: Bryoerythrophyllum caledonicum; assembly: GCA_963971425.1. Lineage (NCBI taxonomy): Eukaryota > Viridiplantae > Streptophyta > Bryopsida > Pottiales > Pottiaceae > Bryoerythrophyllum > Bryoerythrophyllum caledonicum. The sequence continues at coordinate 9,652,609 of OZ020520.1, forward strand.
CGAGGGTTCACATCAAGAAAACAAAGGGACCAGTTAGGATTTCAAGAGCGGGGGAAGTCTCAAGAGTCTGGATCGTTGAGAAGGTAGCAGCGGCAAGAGCGACACCCGAAACACCTAACGTGACTGAAGCCGCAGAAGGAAGAGCAGTTACTGACCCGGCAGCAGTAACGCTAAAAGTTTCGGAAACAGGAGGAGAGCGGCAGCGTGAACGTAAGGAGACGGCCAGAAGAACGGTGAGGAGGGAAGAGCGAAGTAGAGCCAGCAGGATCCCACGCGAAGAGAAGGAGGTGATCTCGGAGAAAGTGAAATCTAAGCAGGGCGATACCAAGAATACCGGGGCAAGCGAACCACACTCGCAGTGCTCCGAACGAAGTCTTCGGGGAGGGACAACTCCAGCATCGGGGGACCAGGTCGGTAGAGGAGAGCGACCACGTTCAACCACACGCACAGAATCCCACCTCAGTAATCAGGAGCTGGAAGGAGGAGACATAGGGGGGGTACGAACATTGTTGATGACCTCTCCGGGGAGAGGTGCACCTCCCGAACTGATGGCACTTCCAGGCGACGACCTAGAACCTTAGGTACTCTCATATTCAGCGCGACCTTTTACAGAGATACAACGACCTACAGAGACCTCTAGTCTTGTAGAATTGCAGGACAACTTGGTACCAAGGAGCACGGGGCTTGAAGGAAGCCTTCTTGGCGGGGCAAACACCGGAGACCAGGCTCCAGTCCGGCGAAAAGTCACTCAAAAGGATGCCCGAGTCCCCAGACGAATGCACCTACCTCGACAGGTAAACCGCAGATTAAACCTCCAGTTTTTACCTTTAAGATTCTGGAAGAATTGGCGGGATATTCAGGATGATGCCTGGGCTGGATCGGTGGGCCTTGGGGCATTGTATGAGTACACGTGGTCTCCACCTCGAGAGGAGTTAGTGTGGGATTTTGTGGAAGGATTCATCCACAAAAAACCAGAGGCATTAACTCCAGAGTCACCAGTGCAGGGAGTGGTCAGGGGCACCCCAGTCAACATTACTCATCAGGTGGTTCAGGAGGCTCTAGGATTGGAAGGTACACAGACTTTAATCGTCTCCAGAAGCGCCAAAGATATACACCGGCTGTATCAAAAGCGTTTCAAGCTCACTCCCAAGCATTTTTCTACCGATGGTGTCCATGTAACTGGGTTTTCAGAGTTCTACAAGACCCGTATCCAGGCTTTGGTGGAGATACTATGTGTGAAGAAACGTTCTTCACACGCCAGTAATGACCTCATGGCTCATTTGTATACTGCGGTGGAATCCAAGGAAGGTAATCACGACTGGACACCATTACTAGTCATATCTAGACTTCGGCGGATGTTAACCCGAGTATACCTCGGGGGAATGTCTGAAATCCCAGGGACAGAATTGATTGACACCCTACTCAAGAGGTGGTTTCCACATGACGAGGAGTACGGTGATGTAGAGGTCCAGGTGGGCCACGAGAACTCCTTATCTGGCACCCCCCGGGACTTGCAAGAGAGTGATGGTTCTCGAGGGCGGACCGTGGGGGACCCAATTCCTCTCACACCATCTCCAGAGGGACCACCTCCTCCAACGACTGCACCCCCCGGCAGACGGTCCATAAGAAACCAGTCCAGGAAGAGGAGTCCCCCGCATAGCTCCATCCAAACCCGGAAGAGGACCAAACATGCTGAGCTTACAGAAACTCCCCAGACACTTGCACCCAGTACAGCAGAGGACCTGGATTCTTCAGAGCTTCGACAGATAGAGCAAGGTACAGTCACCTCCAGTCAAAGACAGTTTTCACCAGCAGCTACCACGATGGGAGTAGAGTTTCCCAGCACGGTACCCAGAATTCCAAAGAGATTGCGGAGGCTAGTCCAGACCCATCTGGGGACGGATGAGGAGTCTCCACCACAATACAGACCTAGCACTTCCGCAGCTCCACAGATGCAACCCTGTATCGTACCAGAGAAGGCGGTTCCCGAGGAGTCACCCTCCATTCAGGACTCTCAGCCAACGGGCCAATCCCCAGAGGTTCCCCCAACGACTATGGCGTTGGAACTGACAAGTACCCAAGTCCAGCAGCAGTCACTGGAGGTTGCAGCACGATTTCAGGAGGCACTGCGATATCTGGACCTTACTACCAAGACGTTGTCCAGAACTCAGGAACTCCAAGGCCAGTTGGAACAAGCTCAGCCAACGCGGATCCAATTAATCGAGGATCAGGCTCAACTCCAGAAAACAATTCAAGCACTCCGGGTTCAACTGCAGATCACTTCTCAGACCCTAGAGGACAAAGGGAAGGAGCTCGACATCGCAAGGTTGGAGATGCACAGCTTTGACCCCGCGCTTGTTGCAGCAGCTCATGTCAAGAGGGTAAAACTGGAGACTCGGATGAGTGCTCGACTTCGAGCATTTGACCAGTTGGTGGTGGATAACCATCAACTTCTTCGTCGACTGGAGTTAGTGGAGGGGCGTCAACCGATCTCCAGCCATGGGATAACCAAGCCTCTCCTTGCTACTTCACGACGACAATTGCTCAGTGAGGTGGGTGCCTACCAGGCGGATCTGGATCGTTTGAACAAGTATCTCCTCAAGTTTGTGGATGCTTACCCAGAGTTTGTTTACTGCTCCGATGAGGAATTGGACGACCCTCCAGAGAAGGAGATTAATCCAACTCCAGAGGGTGGCACATCTGGAAGCGTTCAAGACACTTCTGCACTGGCCTCCGACACTGAGACTGGATGGCAGGCTACTCCCCAGTCCAAGGCACCTGCTGCCAGGGCGGTGACCCATCCTTGGGACCGGACGAGTACTCTCCCAACTCCAGATTTTCAGCCTCAGACTACTCCATTTTGGGGAACCACTTATCCTTTCCAGGGTCAAGCGGGGATTTCTTCTAGATCTCCAGACGGTCAAGGCGGTAGAGGACCACCAGGGTTCAACATGGCTACTATGGAGCATTATGCTCGAGCAGGAGACTACGGAGGCCCGTTTCCTTATCCACCTCCGGGACATTATCCGTTTGGTGGAGTATCTGGACATTATGGTATGGGTTCTAGTACGGGCGGACATACACCGCAGTATCAACAGTATTACCCGATGGCTCCTCCAGCCACTTTCCCAGGGCCAGTCCAGACGCCAATTCCACCTCCGCACGCAGAATTGACAAAGACACTCGACCCGAAGACGGTATCAGGACCCGAATTGATCAAGCTGAAGGCGAAAGCATCCAGTTCTGGACATGATTTGCAGGCAGCGACAAGTTCAGAGCTTGGAGGCGGTTTGACAAGCGCTGAAGATCTTCCCCGCGAGGTCGTTCTTCCTTCAAGTGGCTAGAGATGTCTAGTTGAACTCTAGAGGTGACTTAACTGGACTTCTCACCCGGTATTAGATCTCTGGACTTATGTTTTTTCCCAGTTCCACTTGAACATCTGAGGGCAGATGTCGTTCAAAAGGGGGATAATGTTAACCGGAGATTTAGGCTGAGTATAAGCTCCGGGTAGTAATTTTTTGAGTTACTAAGTAGTTTTATTGGTAAAACGTAAGCAGTGGTTGAATCTGGACAGTGGATGAGACTGTCCGAACTGACAGTGGATGAAACTGTTCAGTCGGGACTTTGGATGAACTGTCCAGATTTTGGATGAAACTGTCCGGACATGGATGTCATCCATCCGGACACCATTCATCCATTAGGGCAGATTAGGGTTTGGAGGGGTTAGGAGAGCCGCCTCTTGGGTTTTGGAGACTCTTCTCGTTTTTTCCTCTCTTCTCTCTTGGTGTGTGTGTGTGTGTGGAGCTCTTGGTGTGTTAGATTAGATTGTAGAAGTGGAGTTAGAGAGCTAGGAAGTGGACGTATTGTGTGGATCTTGAGTTGTATGGAGTATGGAAGAGGTTTATGAACGTTTGAGGAAGTAAAGCAAGACTTTGCTACTATCTACGGTGTGTTTGTGTGAGGGTTTGAATGTGTGAGTAGGATCTTGTAGTTAGAAGATCATTTGGAGTTACATTTGGTTGTGGGTATTAGAGATTCGGCTTGAAAACACTAGATCTGATATAGATCTATGCCGATCTACTAAACCCAATATCATTTCTGCACTTAAGAGTTAGAATCAAGTCCCGAATTGTTGTGGGTTGTCTGATTTGCTGTAATTGAGTGCGGAAACTTCAGATCTGTGAATTAAACTTAAGCAAAACAGTAGAAACGCAATTCTAACTAACTCAAGACTCAGATCTAGATTCAGATCTAGATCAATTCTGGAGTTTTAGACTCAGTAAAGGTCCAGATCGGGACTTTTGTCTTATTGCCCTGAACTGTAGTTTGAATGAGCGGAGAGATAATTGTTCATTCGACCTTGAGGTGAAATCTCCATTTAACACCTGCCTGTTGCTATAGTAGAGCTCGTATGCGGGCGGTCCCTTTGGTGTTGTCAGTAAGAACTGATTGAACTCATCGCAAGTACTGCATTTTGCGAAGGTGCTTCCAGATGGCTTAATAGCAACATTCCCGAAGAATTCCTTCCTTACCCTACTAACTGTGGACTGACTTATAGGAGGGAGACCGTAGGAGTCGTTTGTCTGCAAAATGAAAAATTAACCTAGTGAGAAGAAAAATTTAGAAGTACAATCCAACAGACGGTGCGAAGTATAGAGTTAATCAATTGAAGGTCAATGCATGTCAACGATGACTCAGCCGGAGATCTCCGATTCAGATACTTGGACATCGATCGACGGAGCAAGGAGAGTACAAATCCATTGCAATATGCGGGGACTGATAACGTACATCATTGACGCTGGCTCGAATTTGCTTCCAGTTGTTTCCTGTAGAAAGATACTTGAGAGTGTCAATCCGACCATTCCCGACACTCCGCATTTTGTGAGGCATTTGATCCGCTTTGTCATTAATAATGGACGTCATTGAGCCCATTGCCTCTATAGTGGCAAGCCGTGGGCCCTTGATGCCCTTGTTACCGTGAGTTGCATTAATGACTCCTCTACTGAAATGAGCGATTTACGTGTGAAACGTGGACTTTCGAATTCCATGGATCGTGTACCATGCAACGGAGCAGACCTCCGTTCCCAAGAGCGTGACGTACTTCCTCTTCCGGTCCCCATCAATGGAGTGGAACTGCCCACCTACCGAGATCGCATACTCCTTTCTATCTTCAAAGGATTTGTCATAGAATTTCTGTCTAACGGAAAGAGTCTGGGATTGTTGAAAATACTGGCACCATCGTTTGGGACAGCACCTTTCCGAGCTGACTTTGCGAATTTTGTCGCCGGTAGTCCTCTTGGTGTACAAGGATTCCTTCTTGTTAAGGTCTTGCTGTCACGTAATGAAGCGGTATGGCTCCTTTGCACGACCCCCTAAATGAGCACCACAATCAGGTTGTAAAGGCAGGGATGCGAAATGATCAATTGTGCTTTTCAAAGTCCGACCGGAAGGAAAACAACATTCAAGAATGGGCCACGACTCATGACTCATAATTCTCTCCGTGTCTCCCACAAAAACGTCGAGGACAGTTACACCAATGTTATCTTCTCCCAAACATCCACTTCGGAAATGATCCGCTGGGAAAGCGGCCATGATTCTCCCAGAGCACTGCACCAACCCATCTCCGTCCAACCGCTGCACTTCAAGTCCAACCCATCGCTCTCGTGGTACGAATGGGGACTCATTGGACCGGAGATCTCCGGTTGGAATCATGACATCCGCCCTTCTCATAAAACGGTCCGCCGGAGTGTGTGAACAAGTGAATCGTATCCGCATTGCAAAGGATTGAGTGGTAATTCTTCCGCCGCGGAGCATATGGCCGTTGGTCTACGTAATACGAACTCAGTGGATCCGATTGGTATGTCAACTCCAAGCCATTGACCCATGGGGTGAACCTCAACAATGGACGCTTCTTCTATTTCGCCTGAACATGGCCTCATAAGGTTCACGGACATTCCTGACCACAGAACCTCCGATCTTCCAGTAGACTCCAGGGATGGATCATCTTCTTCCGTGAAATTCACATGTCCAAAATTGGGGCACTGAGCTGCGACCATGGCAAGGTCTTCCGAGTCACTCTGCCACCAATCTGAGTCAGATATAATCCCGTGCTGCATTGGTGGATGCTCGGTTGGTTGCTGATGTCCTCAATGAGAAATTGTGTGCATGTAGAGTCAATCTGGATGACCAACTTCAATATCGTCGGCTGGGCTAGCCGAAGATCTCCGGCAGAGTCGAGAATGATCAACAACGACGACTTCTTGTTTGAGTAAGCGAGAGAAAGGTGGAGCTAAAAGTTCCAGTCGTATCTAACCGGAGATCTCCGGTTAATCAGAACTAGGCTGGCGAGGAGACTTTCTATGAACATTTTACACAAAACAGAAGTAGCCGGAGATCCCCTGGAATCCTGCTTACGAAGATTCTGACAGCAACTGGAATCAAGGGATGAAACCGTGGTTACCGGGCGAGATTGGCGGAATCCAGAATAGCACGGCATGAACAACCGGAGATCTCCGGTTGAATTTTTTGGTCTTGATCGAAACAACAGCCGTACGGAATATTCGCGGGTATGGCGGTGTGATACACTTGCAAAACCCGGTTAACAATTCGGATTCACATGCTAAGCAATTTCGTCATCTATATACTCGAGTCGAATTAAATTACTCCTTCAAGGCTATGACTGTATCTTCGGAGACGAGTTAGTTATAGAATCACTACACGAGAGCTCCCGATCGACTCAGAGGATAGAATGCAACACAATCTTCACCAATCCTCACAGATAGATAGCGAATACGGAATTTTACGAGGGAACATACTTAACATTCCTGGAATAATGTCGATTCGTTTCCCTACAGTTATCTAGCACAATGTCGCGCACGCGAACACTCTTACTGACTCGCTCAGCTCCCACAGTATCTCAAACCTCCAGAGCAAAAAAGGATGAGAGCTGAGTCGAAGGATACTCTTATCTACCTTTCCATCACCTCGTGGAGGGAAAATTTAGGCGCTCAAATTTGAAACGAATCTTGGGCATGCATGCTCCTTCAAACTAACTGCTGTACACCATCATGATTGTGCGCATTTTTTGAGGTGCCCACGACCGAGGCCACATTCCACTCATGATAATGAAAGGCTCGTACTCTTGGAATGACCGTATTGTAAGGATACCATCTAGTTCCCAGAGTGCTGCAAATTTCAAAACGGATGATGAAGTATGCCCCATGATGTAACTTTGAATATACTAGGGCCGTATCACGTCTTAGACTAAATCACAGTAAAATATAATCGTACTGAACTTCTCGTACTCACCTTTGTGAATTAAATTTTACCCTACCCAAGGAAAGGAGACGGCCCTCTGGTGCCTACTAGTATTGTTCATCAGGCAATACAAGACTCAAGTAGAGAATGGGCTTCCGTGTTCACGCTGGATTGTGCATCAGGGTTTTAGGGTTTAGGGTTTAGAGTTTTAGGGTTTAGGGTTTAGGATTTTAGGTTTAGGGTTTAGGGTTCATGGTTCACGGTGTAGGGTTTAGGGTTCACGGTTCCTAGTTCACGGTTTAGGGTTTAGGGTTCACGGTTCCTAGTTCACGGTTTAGGGTTTAGGGTTCACGGTTCCTAGTTCACGGTTTAGGGTTTAGGGTTCACGGTTCGTAGTTCACGGTTTAGGGTTTAGGGTTAAGGATTCAGGGATCACGGTTCACCGAGGAGGGGTCTGAGTTCATGAAGGTTGAGGGCTTATATCAGCTATAAATGTATAAATTAAAATTATTTTATAACTATGAACTATAACCTTAAGTTTATCGATAACTATAACTTTAAAAAAAAACCTGGATACCATAGAGTGTCAGAAAATTTAGCGCGAATTGAACAATAACTATTTATTTTGATACATTGTAATTTAGTTAGAGAGAGAATAAAGAAGAGAAGGAGGGGAATGGATTTAATTTTAGAGTAGACTAGCTGTTGGCGCTTGCTTTGCAATGCATTAGCCCAACCATTTTTATGTATTTTAAGTATTAAAAAGTAAAAGGTGGAATGGTTCACTATATTGTTGACAACGCAGTTGATTGTAGCGTTTTTGTAGTTCACTGCATGGTTGACTACGCGATAGTTCAATCCGTGGTTTACTGCGCAAATTATGATTTTAGTAGTATGACTAGGAGTTGGCGCTTAATTTGCAACGCATTAAATCAACCATTTTCATGTAGTTTTTATATCACAAAGTATTTAAGAAAAAAGGTAAGAACAATCTACATAAAATATAAATATATCTTTGAAACCTATGCATTAATTTGAATAATGTAATAGAATGAGATAGAAAAAAAAATACTATTACTATAGTTCAATATTATTAACTAAGGATGGAGATTGAGAAGGAGGGGAGAGTAAAACTAAAATAAGTAAAAAACAAGTATGAGGGAGAGTAAAGGAGGGAGAGTAAGAGAGGGAGAGACTTGAGGGATTTATTTTTAGAGTAGTTTATATTTTTAGAATATGTAATAAGGGGAATCTAAAAAGAAAATCAAATGTAAAAAAGAGATGGGGAGGGAGAATAAGGGAGAGGAAGAGTAAGAGAGGGAGAGTAAGGGATTTTCTTAGAGTAGTAAGTTAATTTAAGAATGTGTAATTATAGAAATCACAGGGAGTCTAAAATATATTAGAATCAAGATTAAAAAAGAGATGGAGATGGAGAAGGAGGGGAGAGTAGAACAAAACTAACAAAAACAAGTGAGGGAAAGAAGGGAGGGAGAGTAATGGAAAGGGAGATTGAGCTTTTCCACTAATATTGTTTAAAATTCAAGTATAATAATTACTCTAATACCCGGTGAACCCGAGTATCTATTATAGTCATATCTAATACCCATGAAACCGGGTATCAATACGTCTTGTCATGCATGCTCACGACATTGACAATGTCATGATTGTGAAATGGACACGTTGCACATGTACGTCATTTTTGCTGATTTTTTAACTTCACCCACTGTCATCATGAGCCGTCACACCCTTGAGCCGTCCAACTTGTCCTCTTTGGGTTTTGGGAACTCCAAGAATGAACCATTTTTTGTTTTTTTTGGCTTTTGTCTTCGTAATGTCGAAGGTAGTGAGCGGAAGTGGCGGGAGGGGTTTTCTTTCTTGGTTTGCGGAGTCGGGGTCGACGCATTAGGTTAGTTTCGTATGCGCTGTGAGAGGCCGTTGGTGTGCAAGGTGAGTGTTGATTTATGTGAGGGACATTGAGCGTACCGTAGAGAGGTTGTTAACTAGATATAGACTAAAGGTCAGAGAGTAGGACTGAAAGAGAGCGAATGCATTAGGAAGAAATTTGAAGGGCGCCTAGGTTCAGCAGCCAAGAGTGAACGACGCTGCGGTTGAGGGTGGCGTCAATACGAACAACCACGACGTACGGGTGTGTGAGTGGCCAAAGTGGGCCCTCACTCTTTTTTCTTCATTTTTTCGAGTTTTCTTGATAGTATTAACCAAATTTTAGCTAAATTGGTGGTCAACCCACCTATTAGAGTCAAAGTCCTAGATTAATAGGCCTAGTGCCATGATGGGACACTAAGTTCCCTATTTTTTCCTCCTCCCTACTAATATACTTAAAAGTGTAGTGGAAGTGGAATGGACATGAAGAGAAAGATAAAAAATGGGAAGGAAGTCCTTGGAAAATGACCAAAAAAATTGAGAAATGGGTAAAAAATATGGAAAAAAAATTGGAAGAGTGTCTCCTAGCAGGTAGAAGTAGTGGTAAAATTTCTAGAATTTTCCGAGTTGAATTGCTATTTTACTCTAGGGGTTGACTAGTTGATCGACGGGTTGACCACTCGGGAAAAATACTTAAGGAACTCCAAAAATGCTAGGAAAATTTAGGTAGACTAATGAGGGTGCTGGGAGTCCAGCTGTGTGGTTAGTTTTTGAAGTTATAAGTAAATTGCAAATCATCAGTAGATAGTAGTAGATCTAGTGTAATAGTCTTTAAAAGATCAAAGGGAAAAGAGAAAAAAAAAAAAGAGGAAGAAAAGAAAAGAAGGTGGTGGGTGTGCTTTTCCATGCACATGCCACATGACAATCCTTGTCACCATGGAGTTAATTTTAGAGCGGCTTGTCAGGAGCAAAGCGGCGAATTAATGCTCGTGATAAACTAAATACATGCAAAAACGGCTGTAAGTGGCCAATCCTGCACTTCTGTGAGAGGTCATGGGCTGCCTCATTTAAACTAAGCCAGTCTTGTTGGGGAAAAAAAACGAGGAAGATCGAAAGAAAAAGAAAAAAAAAGGAAAAAGATAGAAGCCAGCCAGGCTGAGTCGTTGGCGAGAGAGCTGGAGCTCTCTGGATTTTCGGGGGCCGTTTTTTGGAGTGGGAGAGGAGCTCCTGTGAGCGAGAGGATCGAGAGCTGGAGCTCTCATGTGTTGCTTTGGTTTTGTTTTTTTTTGGTGTGGGAGCGCCGCGAGTGTGCGGCGGGAGGCACTTGTGTGTGCGCAAGAGCTGGGGAATCGGGAGCTGGGCTCTCTGTTCCGGGTTGCTGTGGTCTTCCTTGTTGATGTGAGGTGCGCGTTGGGCACGCAAGGGAGAATCGTATGTGGGTTCCGTTTCCGGGGAACTGTTGGGAGAGGAGCTCCTGCGAGCGGTAGAGCTGGGAATCGGGAGCTGGGGCTCTCTGTTTATTTTGTTTTTTTTGTTTTTTTTGCCGTTTTCTTGGTGAGGCGCCTGTGTGTGCGCGAGAGCGGCCTGTGTGCGCGAGGAAGGCCTCTGTGCGCGAGGAAGGCCTGTATGCGCGAGGAAGGCCTGTGTGCGCGAGGAAGGCCTGTGTGCGCGAGGGCCGGAGGATCCGGAGGAGTGCGCCGGAGTGCACGAAGGAGCTGGCTCGAGCTGGAGAAGACTCGAGGAGGAGGATCGATCTGGAGGGTGCCGGCGTTTGTAAACGCCTCTGACCACAGGTGTTGTGTCGAAGTGTGAGTCTGGTGTGAATTGCCAGAGGTTGCCACCCGGCTTGTTGCGGAGCTGCGTGCGAGGACTGTGGAGCTGGAGGTGTCTGTGCGAGAGATCAAGAGCCTGCGCGCGCAGTGCGATCCGGTGAGAAGGTGCTGGAGAGCTGCGAGGAGCAAGGTGTAAAATTCTGGTGGCCGAATCTCATGCGGAAGCGCTGGTAAATTTTTGCCAGAATTAGGTATTTGGCCACAAGTTCCATCAAAGCTGAACCGGTCCACAGCCCATGGATTCTATTTTGAATGCATAAGGTCGTTTTTGGGATCATGATGATGTGGTGAGGTCGTTGGTGCATGGAATTTGCTTGTGTGGGTGGTTTCTATGTCTTCGGCCTGCTGATTCTGGTTCTAAGTGGTCCATTCAAGTTGGAATTGAGCTACTGGTCATTTTAAGGGGAAATTTTTTTGGATTCGGAGTCCCGAATCAGAAGATAGAGGCTGCCGAAGTTGCTGCCCCAAAACAGGACCTGGATCAGACCTAATCAGCCGACCTAAACTCAAAAAATAAAAAATAATAAAAATAAAAAAATAATAAAATAATAAAAAATAGATAAATAATAATAATCACAATAAATAATAACCGTAATAATTAGATAACAAATAATTAAATAATTATTTATACCTAATTAATTTATCCAGAGTTAAGTGTTTAAATTCCAAGGAAGGGTCAATCGAGTTCACTTAACTGGGTTAAGATAGTAGTACTATCACTTCCTAAATATATAAATGGATATGCCAAGATCCAAATCCAGTAAAGGCAGAATGCATGGTTAAGCATAAGGAATGGTTTAAGTGGTGTAAGAATAGGACCTTGTGGGTTTAAAAATTGATTCTCTTAGGGGGTCTATTTTTGGGCTCACATTTGGTGCGTCTGCCGGGAGGGAGCTTTTTGTTTGGTTTGTTGCTTGGAAGGTGTTTGTCTTGCTGCTGGATTGCTAATTTTAGGGTTTTAAAGGTTCTGAATTGTCTATTTCTGACCTAAACCGTGAGTTGAGTGGTACTTGGTCTCATGTGGGAGGTGGAGTGCACGATTGCTTGAGGTAAGTTGCTAAACCTTTTTTGGTGCGTGTATTCTTGTATGAGGTGTGTTGTCCAAGTTGTAAGGGAGGTGGGGAGTTAGAAGGGTGTGTGGAATTCCCGACCTCCTAACACAAGCACATTGTGTTAGGCGGACCACCTTCTAACTCTTGTACTTTGGTTGAGTAAAGGGGCTTAGAAGTGAAAGGTTGAGGCCCTCCCACGATTGCTTGAAAGCAATCAGTGAGCTTCTAAGCCGAAGAGGGAAGGTGCATGTGCCTGGCATGGGACAAGGGCGCCCTTCCCTTCCCCCCCGAACTTGATCTACCACCAAGGTAAGGGCAACTTGTGTGTTATCGATAGCTTTGTATGTTGGATGGGATGAATGTTGCATGCATGGAATGGTATGCATGTTGAAGGGGTCGTGAGGAAGGAGCACGGCATAAGGTGAGTATACGAACCTTCCACACTACACCAAAACCCTACACTAGACACTTAGGTTCGGCTAGGGATCGAACAGGGATGTGAATTTGCAGCCAGGTACGTTCTTCCCTTCTTAATGAATGAATTATGATGAACCAATGAAGGATTTTTTGTACATGTTGGTGTCGTTTCTCTTAAGTTGGTGATGCCATCCCTTGGAGAGAAATTGGGGATACCTTGATACCAAGGAGAAACCTCCAGGTAGGTGGTCAGCCCAACTAAGAGTCTGTATCGTATGGGGCATAGTGGGTGTACCTCGTCCGGAGGTTAGCCCCACATGTAACCTTCTGTTTTGTTTACTTCCCAGCATGGGGGAGTTTGGGAGAAACTTGGAATCATTTTAAGTCAATTATTGGTGTTTACGAAATGTCTTCACATAGGTCTAGAAAACTAAGAACGGCAACTTAATCGTTAGATGAGCCCTGTGACTCGGTCTGGAAGATGCTATAGACCGCTTCCCCTTCCCCTAATCTCTACTACTCCAACTTCATTTCCCAATCCTGAGACATTAGAAGGAGGTCCTAGTCCAAGAACCAACTCGGGAAGCCCAAAAGACCGTACAACCGTTGAGGAATCAAGCTTTAGGTCTTCCTCCTCTCCTCACTCTTCCCCTCTTCCTAGTCCTAGTGACATGGAAGACCCAATTGTCAACCCACCCCTAAACCCCTTGGTTCAACCAAGGGGTTTGCCTATTGTAGTTCCTGAAGGGCTTCAAGCTGCCCCTATGCCCCCAAATCTTCCTAGTTTCAAGGGAACTAGGGATGAGGATCCCTCGATGCATGTGGAGCGGTTTATAGAGTTATTGACTACGTGTTTGATAACCGACAACCGTTACTACTTGGTGTGGTTTCCAACCACACTCAAGGAATCGGCTTACGAATGGTACCGCAATCATGCGGCATCCACCTTCCGTGATTGGGATGGTCTCATGAGGTCATTCTTGGAACAATACAGACCCGAAGTAGGCCAGAGTGCAGCCTTGACGGCCTTGGCAAGCTTTAGACAAGGGAAGGATGAGGATATTTCATCGTACATCCGTAGGTTTGAGCAAGTTGTCACCCGGTTCGTGGGTGATTTGCTCACGGATGATACCTTGAGACACTTTTTCCTTCAAGGGTTTTATCTAGAGAAAACGATATGGGAAATTCTCCAGACAAGGCCCACCACCTTAGAGGAAGCTAAGGAGGCAGCTAGGACCGTGGCAGCGGTGGCCACAGAACACGAGAAACTATGGAGGAAGGAGAATGAGAGCATTCCTAGCTTTATTCCCATCCATGCCCGGGAGAAGTCAGACTTAGTTGAACCTCCACCTGGCCCAACAGTGTATTCTCCACCTGTGGTGAATACCATTCCTCTTAATGTCAGGCCCCCCGTTCCTCTACCCGCTCTTACATATGGACCCACTTGGCGTCACGAGATGAAGAAGGAGATCCACGACGCTCAGCAAGGGTTCCAAGACCAACTCCAACAACAATTGAGGGCAATGACAGATCAGATGGCTCTTCTACTCAGGAACCAGAACCCTAATGCCCCACCTCCTCAGATAGAGTCAGGTAGACATTCTTCCGGTATGTGGTGCACTTCGTGCGGCGAGAATGGTCACACCATGCAATTTTGTACCACCTTCCCTCACCATTCAAACGTATACCAACCCCCACACCGGAATCAACAACTTAATCGTGGTCAAGGTCCGAGGTCCCAACCTCGTTGGGAGATCTGTCAGTCTTGTGGGAGAAGACATCCACCTGGGAGTTGCTGGTTGGAGAATGGGGTAGTGTGTGGGAACTGCGGTGGTAATCATCCCACAATTAGATGTAGGGAGAAGGACAAGGTCATTCCTATGAGGCCCATGAGAGGGAATTTTGCCCAACAAGCCATGGATAACCAGAGAGGGGCTCGAAACCCTTCGAATGACAATAGTCTCCATCCTCCCAACATGTACTATGATTATAATAATCATCGTCAAAACCACCAACCTCCTCAGGGCTTGCAAACCCAACAAGGTTTTGTGCCTTTTGGCCAAAACCAAGCGCCTAACCAAGATGCCCGATTTGCATCTCCTTTTTCTTCATCTCCCTCTACCACCGTCACATTGACAGAGCTCGGGTCTCAAGGAGCTCCTCAAAGTTCTACCTCTTCTCAATCCCATTTTGTATCGCATGAACCTGTCATTCCACATCAAGTGGCTCACCTTTCACTTCCCGTAAATGCGGTATTGACACGAGCCCAAAAGGCCAACCAACCCTTCGTAGCTCAGGAATCGGAGGTTAGCTTCGAGGACTCACCACACTTATCAGAGCTCAATGATGTAGTTCATGAAGCCTTGAAGTCCACGAGGAAGGCCAACCAGAAGGTGCCTCCAGTGAATCCGTTGATGTTAGATTCCACCCCTTCCGAAGGCGGTGAACCCCAGAATCCCCACGCACCCGAGCCAACCTGGGAGGGTCCAACAATTCCTACTCAAGAGATAGGAATTAAAAACCCTTCATCCACCTCCACGTTTAGACCGTATGATCTTTGGGAGGACTTGAATAGGTTGAACGCCAACATTACCATTGCCCAGCTCATCCACTTGGCTCCCTTGGTACGGAAAGAGTTGAAGAAGAAGATTCCACTAGCCAAGAGGGTAAAGGTCAAGCCCAATCTAGCTGCTAGAGTGAGCTCTTCTAGGAAACCTTCCAAAAAGGCATTTGAGGTTCGTGCGGTAGAAATTGAAGCCACTATCGTAGATAAGGTGTTGCCCAAGGTGTTGGTGGATGGTGGTAGTGGTGTAAACATCATGCCTCTTCACACCATGGAAAAGTTAGGGCTAGATATCACAGAGCCCTCACCTTATGTGATCAACATGGCCAACCAGATTCCTGAAGCACCAATAGGCCAAATTTCTGGGTGCAAGATGAACACAGGAGGGGAGGACTACACGGTCACCTTCCAAGTACTTCGAATGCACTCGAACAAAAACTCCTTCCCCTTGCTTCTAGGGAGACCGTGGTTGAGGGCAGCCAACGCTAAGGTAGATTGGAGTGGTGAAAAACCCCACATCACCTATGGTATCGGGTCGAATCTAACCAAGGTTTATATTCAACCTAGCTTCCCTAAGGTCTTAGGATCTCCTGGCCCATCCTCAGAGGATGAAGACCACGTGCCACGCGGAGCTAGAAAGACCATCAAGGGGGTCAAGTTCGCGCTTCCAGAGGTAACAAAAACCACCACTCCTTCATTGAGTTGCTTGGGGCCTAGTCTATACGAATGGGAGGATGATGGAGAATTCTCTACTTGGTTGGCTGAGCACCCGCACACTGAGTCTGACCGATCCATGGATACGTTTTTCATGGAAGAACTTAGTGGTGATCCTCTCAAGGACATTGACTTAGCCATTCTCGTAGATGACCTACGTTACGAGGATGTTTGTGGTGTCACCTTAGATGGCACACAATTGTCCAATGTAGGCCCTATCTTGGATGAAGAAGCCCTCGTTTCTCCATTGCATTTCAAATCCACTTCGTCGGGAATGCAAGTGGGAAGCGATCTATCCATCTATCCACCAATTCCCCATGACTGGTACAGCGGGCCAACGGAACAACCACATGCGAGTCCAAAAGATTGGCAAGAGATAGATGTATCGTTTGAGAGAGAAGAACCGCGAATGATAAAAATTGAGAGCCAACTCACAAAGGAAGAATTAGAGCCCTATAGAGCCCTAGTCATGGAGTATCGCGATGTGTTCGCATGGTCTTATAGAGAACTCAAGGGCATCCCTCCAGAAGTGGTGCAACATCAAATCCCTTTAATTCCAGGCTCATTGGCTATTCGCCAAAAGGAGCGACGAATGAATCCACAACTCCAACTTATAGTTAAGATGGAGTTGGAGAAACTCCTTCAAGCTGGATTTATCCGCCCAGTAGAGATTACCGACTGGGTTTCCCCCATGGTGATAGTCAAAAAGAAAAATGGGAAGTTGAGAGTTTGCATAGACTATCGCAAGCTTAACCAAGCCACGCAAAAGGACCACTTCCCTCTTCCTTTCATTAACACCATTTTGGAAGAAGTGGCTGGTCATGCACTTTACACCTTCATGGATGATTATTCTCGTTATAACCAAATATCCATACACCCCGATGACTACCACAAAACAGCCTTTACCACTCCTTGGGGCACCTTTATCTATGTAGTCATGCCATTTGGATTGTGTAATGCACCATCCGCCTTCCAACGGGCTATGACCCATGCCTTCTCTGATCTCCTACACACATCTATGACAGTGTTTATAGATGATTTTAGTACCCAATCATCAATTGAAGAACATTTGGCATGTGTTCGAGGAAGCTTCGAGCGGTGTAGAAGGACGGGCATCGCCCTTAATCCAGACAAGATCTTTTTAGCCGTTGAGAAGGGTGTCTTGTTGGGTTATGTGGTCTCCAACCGTGGTAGGGAACCAGATCCGGAAAAGGTCAAGGTGATAGTTGAACTGCCTCCACCCACAGATGTTAAAGGAGTCCAAAGGACTCTTGGTCACATGGGATGGTATCGGGAATTAATTCCCGACTATGCGACAATTTCATTACCCATTAATCGGTTGCAACAAAAGGCGGTTAAGTTTGAATGGACTCCAGAGTGCCAAGGGGCATTTGATATCCTTAAGACCAAGCTTAGCACCTTTCTAGTGCTAAAACCTCCAAACTGGAACTTGCCCTTCCATGTTTATTGCGATGCCTCCTCTATAGCGGTAGGGAGTGCATTATGCCAACCAACTGGAGAGAAGGAGAAGGACTACCCCGTGGCCTTTGCTAGTCGCCAGTTAAACCCGGCAGAAAAAAATTACACCACCACGGAACGAGAATGTCTAGCCATGGTGTTCTCTTTGAAGAAATTTCGCCACTATCTATTGCTGAATTGGGTGGTCTTCTTCGTAGACCACATGGCCATCAAATACTTGGTGAACAAAGCCGACCTTAGCGGTAGGATTGCTCGATGGGTACTCCTCTTGGAGGACTTTGATTATACCGTGCAATACAAACCGGGTAGGAAACACTTGCAAGCGGATCACCTATCTAGACTATCTGGAGATCCAATTACCACGCCCATCGATGATAGCTTGGTAGATGAGAACCTCTTCCTGGTCTCTTCTTCCCCTAATTGGTACCAAAACGTTGCGGAGTTCCTCAAAACCCAACAAATGCCGAACAACTTGGGGAAAAACGATCGTCGGAAGGTGCGCATTAATAGCCGCCACTTCGCCCTTGTAGGTGGCCGTCTCTATCGCCGAGGCATTGATGGCATTTTGCGTAGGTGTATAGAAGCCATGGAGATTCCGGCTATTTTGGCTTCTTGTCATGATAGTGCATGCGGGGGGCATTTTTCTGGTACCTTAACAGGCCAGAAAGCCTTACGCGCTGGTTACTATTGGCCTTCCATGTTTCGGGATGCCCATGGTTACACTCGACGTTGTGATGCTTGTCAACGTTATGCTAGAAATGATATACGCATAGAGCTGCCACTTCATGTCTCTCTTCCCCTCGTCCCATTCGAGAAGTGGGGAGTGGATTACATCGGAGAGATTCATCCCCATTCGAGTAGAGGGATGAAGCACATAGTGGTAGCGACAGAGTATCTCACCAAATGGGTAGAAGCCAAAGCGGTAAAATCAAATGATGCCAAGAATGCTGCTACGTTTTTGTTTGAGCAAGTCATAACCCGGTTTGGATGCCCTAAAATCCTCATAAGTGATCGAGGCAAACATTTCCTCAATGAGGTGTTTGAGGACTTGACCGATCGGTTCCAAATTGACCACCGTAAAACTACACCCTATCACCCTCAGACAAACGGGCACACTGAGAGGGTCAATCAAACCTTGGCCACGATCCTGAGGAAAACGGTCGTAGACTCGAAGAGAGATTGGGATGTTAAACTCCCCGCTGCGTTGTGGGCTTACCGAACAACGTACAAGGTGACCACCCAGGCCACTCCGTTTTCATTAGTCTATGGTGTAGAGGCTGTACTTCCCATAGAGTTTGAAGTACCATCACTTCGTATAGCGATAGACACTCGATTGACCACCAAGCAGTCCTTGATCCATCGATTGGAACGGTTGGAGAAATTGGATGAGGATCGTAGACTGAGCGCACAACACATTGAGGTTGTCCAGAGGCGCCGGAAAATTGCGTTTGATAATCGCCACAAGAAGCGGACATTGTTGCCAGGGATGTTGGTTTTGCTTCAAGATGCGAGAAGGCTAGAATTCCCTGGGAAGTTTGATGCGTTGTGGTTGGGCCCCTATCTCGTTACCAAGGTATTTCCCAACAACTCGGTCCAACTCGAAACCCTGAATGGTGAACCATTTCCAACACGCACAGCTGGGAGTCGTTGCAAGGAATACCGGACATGATAGAGTGGATTTATTATCACTAGCCCACCTCACTTCGTGACAATTGGCCTCACAACGGGGAGGACATGACTCTTCCGATTCAACTAGTGCATTTTGACCACTAGTTGCAGCAGGTCATCTCTTCTCCATGGGTCAACCATGCTAGTCTCATCACTACACTAGAGACAAGTGTTTTCCTTTCTCCCAAATTCCTATCAAAAATATATTGTTTTCTCCTTGCTTTCCTTACCTTCCAAAGAGATTGGAACTTCTATCTCTCTGTAGTCCAAGTTCACTCCGATGAAGGCGGAAGGCGGTTTTGAAATCTTTTTTGGCTGTAGGTTCAACCTGGGTCCGTCCAGGGCGAACGGGTTTAACCCAAAAATTGGGACGTGCATCCATTCTGCTAATCTTCCAATTCTTTCTGGTCGAATGCCGTCTCCATTTTCCCTATTTTTCTCTCATTGTTTCCCCCTTCTCTATTGAGATTTCCTAGATTTTCTTCAATCCCATCACTTATTTCTAACTTCCTAGTTTTCTTCCAAATTCCTTAAAACGTCTTCCTCCATCTTTCTATTTTTCGTTCCAATGACCGTGTGCCGTAGTGAGCAAGAGGTCTAGGTCCACTCTCCTCTTACGAGTCGGCCCAGATGGTCGCCATGTGTGAGTGGCCAAAGTGGGCCCTCACTCTTTTTTCTTCATTTTTTCGAGTTTTCTTGATAGTATTAACCAAATTTTAGCTAAATTGGTGGTCAACCCACCTATTAGAGTCAAAGTCCTAGATTAATAGGCCTAGTGCCATGATGGGACACTAAGTTCCCTATTTTTTCCTCCTCCCTACTAATATACTTAAAAGTGTAGTGGAAGTGGAATGGACATGAAGAGAAAGATAAAAAATGGGAAGGAAGTCCTTGGAAAATGACCAAAAAAATTGAGAAATGGGTAAAAAATATGGAAAAAAAATTGGAAGAGTGTCTCCTAGCAGGTAGAAGTAGTGGTAAAATTTCTAGAATTTTCCGAGTTGAATTGCTATTTTACTCTAGGGGTTGACTAGTTGATCGACGGGTTGACCACTCGGGAAAAATACTTAAGGAACTCCAAAAATGCTAGGAAAATTTAGGTAGACTAATGAGGGTGCTGGGAGTCCAGCTGTGTGGTTAGTTTTTGAAGTTATAAGTAAATTGCAAATCATCAGTAGATAGTAGTAGATCTAGTGTAATAGTCTTTAAAAGATCAAAGGGAAAAGAGAAAAAAAAAAAAGAGGAAGAAAAGAAAAGAAGGTGGTGGGTGTGCTTTTCCATGCACATGCCACATGACAATCCTTGTCACCATGGAGTTAATTTTAGAGCGGCTTGTCAGGAGCAAAGCGGCGAATTAATGCTCGTGATAAACTAAATACATGCAAAAACGGCTGTAAGTGGCCAATCCTGCACTTCTGTGAGAGGTCATGGGCTGCCTCATTTAAACTAAGCCAGTCTTGTTGGGGAAAAAAAACGAGGAAGATCGAAAGAAAAAGAAAAAAAAAGGAAAAAGATAGAAGCCAGCCAGGCTGAGTCGTTGGCGAGAGAGCTGGAGCTCTCTGGATTTTCGGGGGCCGTTTTTTGGAGTGGGAGAGGAGCTCCTGTGAGCGAGAGGATCGAGAGCTGGAGCTCTCATGTGTTGCTTTGGTTTTGTTTTTTTTTGGTGTGGGAGCGCCGCGAGTGTGCGGCGGGAGGCACTTGTGTGTGCGCAAGAGCTGGGGAATCGGGAGCTGGGCTCTCTGTTCCGGGTTGCTGTGGTCTTCCTTGTTGATGTGAGGTGCGCGTTGGGCACGCAAGGGAGAATCGTATGTGGGTTCCGTTTCCGGGGAACTGTTGGGAGAGGAGCTCCTGCGAGCGGTAGAGCTGGGAATCGGGAGCTGGGGCTCTCTGTTTATTTTGTTTTTTTTGTTTTTTTTGCCGTTTTCTTGGTGAGGCGCCTGTGTGTGCGCGAGAGCGGCCTGTGTGCGCGAGGAAGGCCTCTGTGCGCGAGGAAGGCCTGTATGCGCGAGGAAGGCCTGTGTGCGCGAGGAAGGCCTGTGTGCGCGAGGGCCGGAGGATCCGGAGGAGTGCGCCGGAGTGCACGAAGGAGCTGGCTCGAGCTGGAGAAGACTCGAGGAGGAGGATCGATCTGGAGGGTGCCGGCGTTTGTAAACGCCTCTGACCACAGGTGTTGTGTCGAAGTGTGAGTCTGGTGTGAATTGCCAGAGGTTGCCACCCGGCTTGTTGCGGAGCTGCGTGCGAGGACTGTAGAGCTGGAGGTGTCTGTGCGAGAGATCAAGAGCCTGCGCGCGCAGTGCGATCCGGTGAGAAGGTGCTGGAGAGCTGCGAGGAGCAAGGTGTAAAATTCTGGTGGCCGAATCTCATGCGGAAGCGCTGGTAAATTTTTGCCAGAATTAGGTATTTGGCCACAAGTTCCATCAAAGCTGAACCGGTCCACAGCCCATGGATTCTATTTTGAATGCATAAGGTCGTTTTTGGGATCATGATGATGTGGTGAGGTCGTTGGTGCATGGAATTTGCTTGTGTGGGTGGTTTCTATGTCTTCGGCCTGCTGATTCTGGTTCTAAGTGGTCCATTCAAGTTGGAATTGAGCTACTGGTCATTTTAAGGGGAAATTTTTTTGGATTCGGAGTCCCGAATCAGAAGATAGAGGCTGCCGAAGTTGCTGCCCCAAAACAGGACCTGGATCAGACCTAATCAGCCGACCTAAACTCAAAAAAAAAATAAAAAAAATAAAAAAATAAAAATAAAAATAATAAAAAATAGATAAATAATAATAATCACAATAAATAATAACCGTAATAATTAGATAACAAATAATTAAATAATTATTTATACCTAATTAATTTATCCAGAGTTAAGTGTTTAAATTCCAAGGAAGGGTCAATCGAGTTCACTTAACTGGGTTAAGATAGTAGTACTATCACTTCCTAAATATATAAATGGATATGCCAAGATCCAAATCCAGTAAAGGCAGAATGCATGGTTAAGCATAAGGAATGGTTTAAGTGGTGTAAGAATAGGACCTTGTGGGTTTAAAAATTGATTCTCTTAGGGGGTCTATTTTTGGGCTCACACGGGTGCGCCGATTTGGCAAGTGAAGAGATATGTAAATTCTCAAAAATGGCTTTCAGTGAAATTTCAATTGAATTTGCACAGGACTTCTTAGAATCGTCACTGGAGCAGGTGTTGGGTTCGGTAAGCTTGATTAGGGTTTGAGAGAGTCGAATAGTACTGATGTTGTTAATCGTTTGAGCGTAATAGAAGGGTTTAGGGTTTAGGGTTCTGGTGTTCTGTGCATTCAGTTTCGAAGGGCCGTAATTGAGCAATTTCTGCAGTGTTGAAATATATTCCGCTAAATTCTTGTCAGTCAGAACTGGACCTTCCATTCTAGGGCATTTGAGAAATTGCATAGTTTGTCGTTCTGAGTTGTTGAATGCTGATGTACTGCAGAGCTGTGTATACGTTTTAATCCAGAGCAGTTATTGGAGGAGATTGGGAAATGGCGACTACAGCAGGGACGTCGAGTGAGACTCTGTGGGATGGAAACTGGTAAGTCTACATAATTGAACTGTTTATGCTCAGTCCGAGCGATCGGGTGGGGTTCTTTCTGTGAGTGAGTTCCGAATTAGTTCTATTATTACGGAGTGGACAAACAATTGAATGATTAAGAAAAACCTTAGAAATTGCGTACTAGAATTCAGATGTCTGTTTGGCTATAGTCGATTGGTTTTTTGTTGTCCCGTGAACATAATTGTATATCTATTCATGAATATGCGAATGATTTTGGAATTCCAAGAATGTTTGAATGTGTTTGTCCTCACTGAGTCTGTCGAGTCTGGTTTGATTCAATGTATATAGTGTAATCCATGTAGAGTCGTCAAATTTGGCGTTCCATCGTAACATTAGCGGATTATTCTTCTTGTGTGTAAGGTTGAGTTATAACAGAATTATGTGAGCTTTTTTGATACATATATTTATGTTCTCAATTATGTAACTTATTATTTAAGTATGTCAAACTTCAAGAGTTATACGTCAAACCTCTCTGTAAATGAATGTAAATATTCGAGTGATGATATGATCCGATTAGTGCTATGAAGAGCCGTACGTGCTTCAGCTGGAGATCTCCGGCTGTATCCCAAAATGAATACGGAGTTCCAGTAATCAGCCGGAGATCTCCGGATGATGTAGCGATCAGATGAATATGTAAACCCTATACATGCGTTAGTTATTCTCGAAAGCAACCGGAGATCTCCGGACGTATCGAAACAGTGGAGGTTCGCGTTGATGGATATTTGAATATCGAGAACCTCCACTTAGGGGTCATTAACCGGAGATCTCCGGTTCAAGACAGAAATGGATCCGTCAGAGCAGCCAGGATTCGTTCCTTGTCGGATGCACTCGACTTCCCCAAATCAGCCGGAGATCTCCGGGTGCTGTCCCCTGTTGGCTGTAATACAGATTTGGAAGCACGATTCATGGATTCAACATCTAGGAATATGTCAGGTGATTTAGTTTCGGATTCCCGTTATTGACCAGACAATTGCAGTGATTCTAAACTGCCTGCGTGTTCTTTCAAAATCATCTTGGAGAGATTCGTGGACATCCACACTTCCGACTGAATGTCGACCAGGAAAACTTGGGGCATTTGTAGAGTATTGGCTCCCTGAGTTTGTCTACAGAGGAATACATAATGTTGGCTTTGTATACAATTGCCGAAAGAGCATATCCGAGTGGGGCATCAAGCTCATTAAAACCCCTGACGGTGCCTGGGAATTCGTCCCTCACCTTCGGATTGGCAAACGGGGTCACCCCGACATTGGTCTCCAAGTTCTCGAGTTGCAGGGTCTTGATGACGACGTCAGTCTCGTTATCGTCCAGGAAAACGTGGACTCCTCCACCGAGCCACACATATACGGCTTGATCCTAGAATCATCTAAGATTTCGGATGCGATGGTGGAGACCTGCCAAAATGAGAACTTTTTATTTGCCACTTCAACAGGTGATACGTGGTTTCCGGAGTACATGAATGAGCAGTGGAAGTGGATGGCTGAAGCACAAGAGAAGTCCCGAATGCCCGTTCCTAACGCAACTCCCAATCTGTCTCTGACACCAGCATCGACCTTGGCAAGAAAACGCAAGACCACCTTGAAGACTTCGACCCCAGGTTCCTCATCGCGGGCGGAGAAGGGGAAGAAAGCGAAGGCCGATGAGCCTAGCCTCGCGATCGAAAGGTGCCTGAACTTCACACAGGCCGACATCACCAAAATGAAGCGGACAGAAGTGGAAGCAATTGGCAAGGTACTCGACGACGCGTTCAAAAACGTTTACATACACAATAAGAAGCCTTTGATAGTAGAAGACCCTGACACGAAGAAGGATGTCGTGAAGCTCGTTCATTTCGATAAGCTGCACCGGGCCCCCCCTGGAGGATTAGTATACAGGGGCATCCAGAAAGAACGGCTTGAAGGAATTATCAACGCAGTTTGCGCGTCTTCGAAGGCCACGGCACCTGAGATTCTTATTTGAGTCCTGCCACTGAAGAAGAAACCTGAAGGAAGTAAGGTGGAGTTTTTCGCGACCAAGCCGACGAAGGAGGACTGCCTGAGGGACTCGACACACTTTTACATTATCGGAGGTGAGCATACTGTGGCGGCGCACAAGGTTCTGTCACACGAATTGCCAGCAACGTGGATGCTCCAAGAGATCTCTCACTTTTCTATCATCCCGGTTTGGACAAAACCGGACCCCAAAGACATGACCCTGCTACAACTCTCGCGCACTCTTAACCAAGATCTGACGGGTCTGCGGAAGGAGCAGTGTTTCACTGAGCAGCTGCAGACTTGTAGAGTGAAGTGGTTTGAGTTCAGAAAACCAGCCCCCTAACTGTATGGTCGTCCTCAATCTGACGCATTCTCGGTAAGCATACATTCTCAACCTGAATAGATTTTAATTCCGTGGATGTGCTCTATCCTCACAACAACCAAACCAATCATCCGGAGATCTCCGACTGCTTACACCCTCGTATTGTTCACATTGCAGACGTTTCAAAGGCAAGTGGTGCCAACGGTTTTCACACACCTCGGTAAAACAGACCCCAAAGACGCAAAGGTCCCACTTCTATTCGACATGGATGATGCGCTGGTTTAGAAGTGGATCCGAATCGATAGGTTGTTTGTCGCTAGAGTCTTACCAGACTCCAACGGGAAGACGGGGGACCCAGCTAAGTTGAAGCGGAAACCTCTAGTGCAGAACGACTTCAAGCCTCTTTACAAAATGCGTGCTGAAGACCTAGACTACCTCGCGGACTTAGTGCTCGAGAAGAAGGTCTATGTGAAGTCCTCCAAAGCGGTAAACCAAGGTACTATGCAAGGGCAGGCGGAGACTCTCGAAAACGCGGCGAACAGAGAGAAGAGAGTCTGTGCAATGAAGAATGAACTGATGCTTAAATACAAGTCGCACCCCCTTCCCTCGAAGTCTGCTGACTTTGTCCCATACACGAAGGAGCAGTGGGATGCATTTGCCGAAGAGAGGAATATTGGAAGGGTCCAGCTCGAGTCCTGGGTCGACGCCGCTAATCACTCTGCCAAGGGTAAAGCTTGGCTTGAGGGTCGACTGAAGGCGATAAACAATGATATCGACCCCACTCCAGACTTCCTCATGTCCATTTGGAGTCAACACATCATTGAAGATGCTGCCGAGGCCACACCCACGGATGATACGTCCCTGTTCGACTCCAAGTACACTTGCAGGGTTATGCCCGACAGAGGGGGCGAGATCGCCGAAGTACTTATCATGCCAGACATTCAACAATGGCGTAACGTCACTGACCCTCACTTTTACTTCTTTTTCTTTTACCACGTTAAAGACGACATATGCCGTGCACAGGTGTTGGATGTGTTTGACTTCATAACCATTTTCGACCATCTCGAAGTGGACACGAAGGACGGGCGGACGAGGGTCAGATCACCGTCGGATCTTATCACTTACGTTGCAGGATTCGTTGAATTAATGAGGTACATCACTCTTCGGCAGAGAGAGTCCAGAGGCAAGGTAAAATTGTAGGCAACGCATGTCGCCTACTACTTCCCCCACCCTTGTGAAGGGTTTCCGGTTCCAGTAATTGGGGTCGAGGAGACAGTATACTGCGTATTCTTGTATGAATACCATTCGAGCGAGACGCCTGCTCAGTCATTCAAGAGGCTCTTCAAAGGCCACCCCGAAAAAATGCCGGCCTTCTTTTCAGCCGCTCAACATAAAGAAACCATCCAGCGCTGGAAGCAAACCGGTGTCCCACAGCTGAGGATCTCGGTCCTCGTTTCGCTGTTCACGGGATACATCAGAGAGGGTATGGTGGTCGTCAATGTTCATGGAGGACCACATATAACATACCTCGGCTTGGTAAGCAGGACATCCTTCCCAAGCAATCCAATGTCTAAGATTTCCGGTTCGGATACAGTTATATGAATTGGATGACGCCTTACTCAGGTTTTTTTTGGTTTGCGAAGATGCCAAAGTCAATGCCAAATCCTGCGCAGAACAAATATTCAAATTCCACTTGAATATCTTAGCTGACGTTACCGACGCCGATCCTGAGGAGGCAGTGGAGACTGACATCACTGGGTAAACCCCAGGCGTTGGGGTTCAAACACGGGCTATGTCGAGGATGAATTACACCGGTGAGGTATAACGCCTACGGATACTACCTTACCCGGAGATCTCCGGCTGTTCATTCGATTCGGATGCCATCTATTCTTCAGGACTCGTCTTTATCATTGCCATGTTCATTTTTAGTTCCCCCGGTAGATACGAAAAACTTTGAACAGGAGATCTCTGGGTGTATGGTACCGTTTTATTTTGTATAGCGTCTTAATGTTTTCCACACTGACTTCGTCAATGTGACGCAGACAACTGATGCCACGATGCTTGATGTTGATGTGCGGAATGAACCGAGTTCATCAGCGGTTCCCAATTTTAGACTCGAGTCCTTGGCGACAACCGCGCGGATCATCGGTGCGGGCACCCCAATCGACCCCTTGCAAGAAAACGATGATGAACCACCTCTTCCTGTCAGGCGTGCCTTGCCTAGTTCGACAAGCGACTCTACTCTAGACGGTAGACGGCGTCCTTCTCAAATGGAAACCAGTTTGCATTCCGATAGGCAACGTTCTCCTCCGCAAGGTCTGGACGATGACACGGCAAAGTCCGATCGCCTGCAGTTCGACCACACCCACAGAGCACCCGGAGATCTCCCGCTGGACAACCCTTTGACGACGCGTCCTGAAGTCGAGGTTGTGTCCAAGACTGCCGAGGACCTGACTTTGCGTGACACCGATCACACGATGGATGAGGCATCGGCGCAACAAACATTGCGTGAATTACATGTTATGAGCCCTCCGCGCAGTCCTCCGCGAAGCCACGGGTAGCTGGCTCAAAAAGAGAGAAGAAGGCAATCGCGAAGAATCTTGTGCCGAAAGTTCCTCCTCCTCCGCCTACAGTTCGGACAAGGGCCCAAAAAGATAAGGTGAACAGTTACTTGTTTATCAAACCTTCTTGATTGTTCTGAGGACAGTTCACTCTATGCAGACCGTGTTCTTACCACTCCATCACTGGTATTCAGGTGTTGGCAGGATCAACACAGTCGAAGGATGTCTGTGGCAGAAACGTCGCACAGACTGCTGAAGTCGCTGGTGTAGCTCAGACTTCTAGGGATACTACACCTACTGTCCCAGGTGCCTAATATGGACATTCATACTTACGTGCCATCATCTATATAGTGCTCATTCTTCCATCGAGCATTTCTGGATTGTGAGTACAGAACACTTTTATATGTATCTTTGCAATTTCTCTAAGCTGTACAAGTTCCGTATCTTAGCCGACGTACTCGTATTTTCGGTTCAAGTCTGAAGAAGTTTATGATGATCGTCCGGGAGCCTCCAATCGAGGATCACGTAACACAACAACGAGTTTATCATGTCGTGTTTGACTTGAATGGAGTTCCTGTGCACAGGGGGGAAATTTAAACAGGGACAATCGATAGACATCAAAGTAAGGCCTGGTTTCACTGAAATCCTGAACTTCGTGGGAGAGAAGGCTATTGTCTCATTCTGGAGCAGTGTAATGGAAAAGAATATTGTGGATATCATCAAGGAGTTGCGCAAGAAAGGTGCTACCATTTCGGAAGGCGCCAGAATCCTGACGCAGGCCGATTACACAAAAACATCATATGTGCTTCCATCTCATCCAAAGAAGTCAATTTTCCTAAAGGACCTGCCAATTTATAACACCAAGGCAATGCCCAAGTCTTCCAAGGATGTCTTGCTTGTGGACAATATCCCACTAAAGAACGTCCTTAACGATCCCTTCAGCGCACTTCATCCGCCATCATGGACTGGGAATTCGAGTGAAGCCTGGTTGACCACCATGCTTCTTCCATGGCTCTCCGGACTGCTAGCGTCAAATGAGGATGTTCCCGACTTTATTAGACGGAATCAATTGAAGTTTGCTAGTGATCCAGTAGACAAAAATTCCACTCAAGCCCGCTCCGTGGTGAAGGGCATAATTTCGGCGCCTTAGAACAGTGAAATATACTGGATAGTATAAACTCTATGCTTTGTAAATGTTACGTCATGAATGTCTGTGGGATTTTGACCTTTCAATTTTGAAGACAGATGTTCTTGTCAGTAACGTTATTTGTTGAGGTCCTTCTTCTTATTTGTTATTGTTGGTGTCTCGCCCCCAAACTTCACCCTTAATATCTGTGAACACTATTGAGTATTCTCCTGACCATTTCGACTGCAGAACGTTGGTCTGGGAGGGGCACCCGGAGATCTCCGGTCTAGGATATCACTTGAGTTCCTCCTACCATATTTTCTCTTCTTTTCAATGTTCAATTTCTAATTCTATGGTCGTGCCATATTTTTCGCAGGTCATAATCATATGTCTCCGTGGTCCTCTCTGCTCGGACGAGGTCCTTGACTCGGCCAAGTCCCGATCCGCGCAGCTGCCTTCCTTTGATGACACGGCATATGTTATTCGAATACTACGGCGGTATTTCAATGTCGGGATCTGGTCTCCTATGCGTCCAGATAGACTCATGGAGGCGGCCCAAGTGTTATTGCCCCTAGACATCTTATCAAATATTCTTTTTTGCTATGTCAGCAAATAGCCTCGAAGGCCTAGCTATATTAGGTTTCTCCACATCTTTAAGAAGGCCTCATTTAATCCTAGAACAAGGCATTATTTGTGGCCTAAATCTGTTGTTGTTGCAGATCTAGATCCATTCAAGAATCCTAGAAAGGCTATAGTTCATTATCTAACATATGGGAGACACCATACAGGACGGATAGAGGGCATCTGTAAAGCACTAAAATTTGAATAGTTGATTCGATTCTCCGTAGATTACACGCGCCTCTTATCAACGGCTACCCTTTATATTTTGTATGACACTTTCTTATAATGAAACAGTTTAGTACTGGACTCTTACTCTGATTTCATCCGGAGATATCCGGTTGCATGTTCTATCAATTGCGAGTAATTTCTGTCCGCATGTCTGTCCCATTTTTCCCTACTACATGTTTCCCAACCACACATTTATGATGTACAATATGTGCATCAATCTCTGTTTTCAGGACTTGGTTCTTCTTCTGGTTTCCACTTTGATATTCACCCGGAGATATCCGGCTGCATGTTCCGGACTCTTGTATTGTCTAAATTCAAATTTGGTCGCTCTAGCCATTTCTACCTTCATAAGTGTCATTGGTGATGCATTTAATGCTTGAAAAGTACTCTAAACTCCTCGGCTTTTATGCTTCGCTATCTTTTATGAGGCACATCTCCGGATCTTTCTTTTAGTCCTTAGTCCAGAATTCACCTCATAGTCCAGAAATATGGTTGAGAGATTCTTCGGTTGATATACATAAAAATTGCTACAACCCGAAGATCTTCCATCCAAAGCACGGTACAAATTATAGATTTTAACATTGGAAATATAATTTATTTCTCGGAGAAATAGTCAAGGTAATATAGCATCATGTATACATTGAAACTGAACGACCCTAAACGCCTTCACATAAACTACAAATTCAATTGGTCCACTATTGAAATTCTATGCAGTATCTGGTTCGAATGCTAGAACGATAAAGGTCCGCAATTGCAAGATGAGTTTGAATTGTAGTTTTGTAGATTTTCATAGTCACCCATGTTTGAAATGGAGCCATTTTTTAAAGCAAGTTTATTACAAACTTATCAATGTTTCAATCCAAAAAAATTTCAACAATTTCCACGTGGCATTCACATGGCAAAGAATTGGTGTAATGTAGCATATTTCATACATATAACTTAAAAACTAGCCCCTCATATATACTAAATCCTTAACCCTTAACCTAAGAATGCTCTTTTCCATCTCCAATTTCGAATCTAGTTTTACTTTTTCAAACATATTTTCAATCCAAATACAATTTAACATTAAC
>OZ020520.1:9683142-9844606 GCA_963971425.1 Bryoerythrophyllum caledonicum
CGAATGGGGCCGAGCGTGAGCGCTTTGAAGCCAGGCGCGTGCACTTTGGAGCCGGTTGGGTGCGATTTGAGGCCGAGGGCATGCAACCGGGGGCTCTGCTTTAGCGAATGGGGGTCGGGCGCTTGCGCTTTAGAGCCGAGCGCGTGCGTTTTGAGGCCGGGGCACGCGACCGGGGGCTGTTCTTCAGAGAATGGGGGCCGAGCGCGTGCAAACAGTGGCCGGGCGCGTGCGTTTTGAGGCCGGGCGCATGCGCTTTGAGGCCAGGCGCGTACGCTTTGAGGCCGGGCGCATGCGTTTTGAGGCCGGGCGTGTGCCCTTTGAGGCTGGGCGCGTGCGCTTTGGGGCCGGGCGCGTGCGCTTTGAGGTCGGGCGCGTGCGAATAGGGGCCGGACGCGTACGCTTTGAGTTTGAAATTCCGGACGCTTGCTTCGGCTATGAGATATAGCAATTTTGACTTAGCGTATTGATAGTGAAGGAAAATTGTTGATCATTTTGCAATATGTACTAGCATTGTGATGTAGACATTTTCCTCCCTGCAAATTTAATCAACGCCACCATGGCAGGTGTGGAGGTGCACCTCAAGCACACCTCAACACACTTTTATTTTTTACTTTTGGTTGAAATTCAATGAGAAAAGTAAAAGCGTGTTGAGGTGTGCTTGAGGTGTACCTCAAGCACACCTCAACACACTTTTTTTTTTAACTTTTGGTTGAAATTCAATGAGAAAAGTAAAAGCGTGTTGATATGTGCTTGAGGTGTACCTCAAGCACACCTCAACACACTTTTCCTTTTTACTTTTGGTTGAAATTCATAAAAAAAAGTAAAAGCGTGTTGAGGAGTGCTTGAAGGGAAAGAAAAAATAAAAAGTAAAAGATTGAACGAAATATGTGTAAGAGTATAAATAATTTTATTTGAATTGTAAAGCAAAGTTAATGGAGAAAAATAGAAAAAAGGAAAAAAGAAAAAAATGATTGAACGAAATACGTGTAAGAGTATAAGTAGTTCTATTTAAATTTTAAAGCAAAGTGAATGGAAAGAAAAAAAAAAGGGATTGAACAAAATATGTGTAAGAGTATAAATAATTTTATTTGAATTGTAAAGCAAAGTGAATGGAAAGAAGAGAAAAGAAAAAAAGAAAAAAATACACAGTACCTTATATGCTTATTTTGATCTATGAGAATGTGTACAAAAAAAATGAAGTGAAATAAAATAATTATAAGAAGATGGATTTTATTATTGAAACTTAAAAACCTTCTGAATGAAAAATCAGTATTCAAAATAAAATGGAATACTTTATATATAGATTATTAATTTATCTTTTATTAAAAACTAGGTTTAAATATTTTGTACAAAATAAAACTACTTGGCGTTTCTTTAAATTCAACATCAAGGTAATGAACATTATAATGAAAACCCTAAATTTTAAACCGCACAACCTCAGTTTAGAACCCTAAAGTTGTAGTGTGTGTTCAAAGAGCCCTAATCTGTTTATTTGTAATCCTAAGCTTTAAACCGTGCGTGGATGAAGATATCAACGATAAGGTACTGATAGGGGCGCCAACACTCCCCCTGTCAATACGCTCTCCAAGTTTTAAAGCACAGATCTGACCCCACATTAGCGGATTTTTTTAATGTGGAGATGGCTAAATTAGGGTTTATATTCAAAAGTCAAATAATTATATCCTTACTTGGGATTTTCAGTTTATAAGCAATTATTTGGAGAAATTTGGAAGAATGTGGCATCTCCCAAATATGCACATGCCACCTCAACTAGTAGAGAATAAAGACAAAACCTTATTTAGTGGACACAAGGGACACATGGGACACATGGGCGCCACCTACCTACTGTACAATAGGGTGACATTCAAATTGGCCGTTTAGTAGTTCCAGGGATAGTGTCCTACACTGCTGCCAACTTTGACACCCTCCCCAAAGCTGAGAAATTGTTATTTTACCATGAAAATTAGGAGACAGCATCATCTTTATGTTGAAAACATGCATACCAAATTTCAAGTCCAGGAGACTTATACAAAAAAACTTATGCAAGATCTACCAACATGGGATAGCTGTGAGAAAAGTGTCACAGCTGCCAACTTTGACACCCTCCCAAGAATTGAGGAAATTTTTTTTGCCCATGAAATTTTTGAAGCAAAAACATTTTTATGTTGTTTGCATGTGTGGAAAATTTCAAGTCCAAAAGACCCATACAAAAAATAATATCCCAAACCTACCAACATGTGTAGTTTTGAGAAACAAAGGGGAAAACCATTTTACTACTTCCAACTTTGACGCCCTCCTTAGGATTGAGTTTTTGTTGATACATAATGAAATTTTTGGCACAAGATCATCTCTACGCTGGTAACATGTGGGATATATTTCAAAGCCAAAAGACATACATAAAAAAATTTATTCCATATCTATCAACATGTGTAACTATGATAAACAATTTGAAGGTCATATTGAAAATATCAAAATATCTTTGACACCTCATACTTTTTCATTGAACTCAATCATGTGAGTAAGCCACCAAACATAAATGCTTCTCAAAAATATCAATAACATCTAAATGAAGAAGTGAAGAGGTGTTCCATGCAGAAGAATCCACTTGGCCATAAAGTGTGCATTAGACACATGACAAATTTTTTCTTCTAAATATCTATTGAACACTATGTAAAGGGAATGGTGTGTGTGATTTGTGATAGGCTAATGTTGAGACAATCCTCAAAAGAGAGAGTGTTGTATTGTGGGATGCATGAGTGTTGATTCACATTGGGCATACATGATGAGTGATTAAGAGCAAAACGATTTTTCATGTATGCATATGGGCTTGTGTTTTGGCAACCCTTCTCTCTCCTCTCTGCTCCAGCACCTTGGCTCCCTTCTCTCCCCCTTGCTCTGCTCCAGCCCTGTTCTCCTTCCTCTGCCAATTGTCATGTGTCAATCTTGCAACCCCCTTCGCTCTGCTCTAGCCCCTTGGCTCCCTTCTCTCCCCCTTGCTCTGCTCTAACCCCTACTTTACTGCTGTAGCTAGCATCACGCACTCTATAATTTTATGATGGCAATTTCAGATGAAATTCGTGCTCGCATCATAGGTTTGAGTGAGGGAGGATTTACAAGAGTTCAAATTGCAGCTACTATTGGAGTTCCTATTAGAACAGTTACTGAGTTAGTAAAAACATTTAGAGAAGATGGAACCTACAAGCGCAAACCTTGCGGTGGAAGTCACGCTAAAAAGCTTAGTGATAGAGATGTTCCTAGTATTGTGCATTACTCAAAAATTCATCGTTGCTCTTCACTCTTAGAGATTACCAATGCATGTCCTACTCAAGTGTGTAGACGTACTATTCAAAGGGTCTTACATAAAAATGACATTTTTAGTTGAATTGCAATCAAAAAACCTTTTTTGACACCTCGTCACATGTCTCAACGATTAGCTTTTGCTCAGAAGTACTGTGGATGGAGTGCAAAAGAGTGGGAGCGTGTTGTTTGGACAGATGAATCTACTTTTGAAATTGGAAAAAATTCTCGGCAAATTCATGTTTGGAGAAGTGCATACGAGCGTTATTCATCAAGTTGTCTAGCTCCTACTTTTAAAAGTGGAAGGACTTCTTTAATGATTTGGGGCGCATTTGCCGGAGGACAAAAGTTAGAACTTGTCTTAATGCCTAAAGGTCAACGTTCTGCTAAGGATTTTATAGAAGTGGTTTACGATGCCAAATTGGTACATTTCATGGGTCAAATTCCATAACGAGTGCTTATGGAAGATGGGGCACCCGTCCATAGGAGCAGAATATGTAAAGAATGGAGACAAAGCCACCTTCTCGAAAAGCTCAGCTGGCCTGCAAACTCTCCCGATCTCAATCCATTCGAGAATGTTTGGAGGATGTTAAAAGATGTTGTGCAACATGGCAAACAATGCCCTAGAAGCTTAGATGTGTTGAAGGTAGTTCTTGAAAGAGAGTGGAAGTTAGTCAATGGTACAAAGCTCCTTCAACTATGTCATTCTATGCCCTCTAGGTTACTAGTAGTGATTGATGCTAATGGAGGACATACACGTTGGTAGATATGGAATAACTTTTTTGTGTACATCTTTTGGCTTTGAAATCTATCTCACATGTTACCAGCGTAGAGATGATCTTGTGCCAAAAATTTCACTATGTATCAACAAAAACTCAATCCTAAGGAGGGCGTCAAAGTTGGAAGTAGTAAAATGGTTTTCCCCTTTGTTTCTCAAAACTACACATGTTGGTAGATTTGGAATATTATTTTTTGTATGGGTCTTTTGGACTTGAAATTTTCCACACATGCGAACAACATAAAAATGTTTTTTCTCCAAAAATTTCATGGGCAAAAAAAATTTCCTCAATTCTTGGGAGGGTGTCAAAGTTGGCAGCTGTGACACTTTTCTCACAGCTATCCCATGTTGGTAGATCTTGCATAAGTTTTTTTGTATAAGTCTCCTGGACTTGAAATTTGGTATGCATGTTTTCAACATAAAGATGATGCTGTCCCCATATTTTCATGGTAAAATAACAATTTCTCAACTTTGGGGAGGGTGTCAAAGTTGGCAGCAGTGTAGGACACTATCCCTGGAACTACTAAACGGCCAATTTGAATGTCACCCTATTGTACAAAATTGGAAAGGGGGAAAACAAACACTTTCCCCCATTTCTGTTCATGTGGCCTTTCTTTTCTTCCACTACCTACCTCCTTCCTTTTTTCTAAACCTAGGTTTGGAGATGGCTCCATCCCCTTCTCATCCTTAAAAAAATTACTGCGGCTTTGTTACTTAAGTGCTATGAACCGTTGCCTTGAAATGGGAGCCTTTCTGATATCCTGGCAATAAGGTTTACAATATAAATTGAGGTCTGGTTATTAGGTCATAATCTCCAATATCTAAAATCAGGCATGCTAATCTTTCACATTCAAACCTATCAATAACCTCGTCTCCATGCTCCAAAGTATGCCATCAACTTGTGTTCCAGTCCAAGAAGATCCATTCGTGCTATGCACCAAATTATGCATCCTTTTGCACATCACCATTTGTGTAGCATACAACTAAGAAAACATGCAATTGATTTCTTTGCATGGTAATGCAATGGGCCCTAAATTCAAGGCTAAGGATGAAAAAATTCCACCCTTTATGTGTTGTTTGAATGGTACATACAGCAGGACAACCTAGATCCCCACAGCCACCCAAATCTGTTTTATGTCCAATTCAACTATTTCTGGACTATGAGGTGAATTCTGGATTTAGGACTAAAAGAAAGATCCAGAGATGTGCCTCATAAAAGATAGTGAAGCATAAAAGTCGAGGAGTTTAGAGTACTTTTCAAGCATTAAATGCATCACCAATGACACTTATGAAGGTAGAAATGGCTAGAGCGACCAAATTTGAATTTAGACAATACGTGAGTCCGGAACATGCAGCCGGATATCTCCGGGTGAATATCAAAGTGGAAACCAGAAGAAGAACCAAGTTTTGAAAACAGAAATTGATGGACATATTGTACATCACAAATGTGTAGTTGGAAAACATGTGGTAGGGAAAAATGGGATAGAGATGCGGATAGAAATTACTCGCAATTGATAGAACATGCAACCGGATATCTCCGGATGAAATCAGAGTAAGAGTCCAGTACTAAACTGTTTCATTATAAGAAAGTGTCATACAAAATATAAAGGGTAGCCGTTGATAAGAGGCGCGTGTAATCTACGGAGAATCGAATCAACTATTCAAATTTTAGTGCTTTACAGATGCCCTCTACCCGTCCTGTATGGTGTCTCCCATATGTTAGATAATGAACTATAGCCTTTCTAGGATTCTTGAATGGATCTAGATCTGCAACAACAACAGATTTAGGCCACAAATAATGCCTTGTTCTAGGATTAAATGAGGCCTTCTTAAAGATGTAGAGAAACCTAACATAGCTAGGCCTTCGAGGCTGTTTGCTCGCATAGCAAAAAAGAATATTTGATAAGATGTCTGGGGGCAATAACACTTGGGCTGCCTCCATGAGCCTATCTGGACGCATAGGAGACCAGATCCCGACATTGAAATACTGCAGTAGTATTCGAATAACATCTGCCGTGTCATCAAAGGAAGGCAGCTGCGCGGATCGGGACTTGGCAGAGTCAAGGACCTCGTCCGAGCAGAGAGGACCACGGAGACATATGATTATGACCTGCGAAAAATATGGCACGACCATAGAATTAGAAATTGAACATTGAAAAGAAGAGAAAATATGGTAGGAGGAATTCAAGTGACATCCTCGATCGGAGATCTCCGGGTGCCCCTCCCAGACCAACGTTCTGTAGTCAAAATGGTCCAGAGAATACTGAATAGTATTCACAGATATTAAGGGTGAAGTTTGGGGGCGAGACACCAACAATAACAAATCAAAAGAAGGACCTCAACAAATAACGTTACTGACAACATCATTTGTCTTCAAAATTGAAAGGTCAAAATCCCACAGACATTCTTGACGTAACATTTACAAAGCATAGAGTTTATACTATCCAGTATATTTCATTGTTCTAAGGCGCCGAAATTATGCCCTTCACCACGGAGCGGGCCTCAGAGGAATTTTTGTCTACTGGATCACAGACAAACTTCAATGGATTCCGGCTAACAAAGTCGGGAACATCCCCATTTGATGCTAGCAGTACGGAGAGCCATGGGAGAAACATGGTGGTCAACCAGGCTTCACCCGAATTCCCAGTCCATGATGGCGGATGAAGTGCGCTGAAGGGATCGTTAAGGACGTTCTTTAGTGGGATATTGTCCACAAGCAAGACATCCTTAGAAGACGTGGGCGACGCTTTGCTGTTATAAACTGTCAGGTCCTTTAGGAAAATTGGCTTTTTTGGATGAGATGGAAGCATATATGATGTTTTTGTGCAATCGGTCTGCGTCAGGATTCTGGCGCCTTCCGGAATGGTAGCACCTTTCTTGTGCAACTCCTTGATGATATCCACAATATTCTTTTCCACTACACTGCTCCAGAATGAGACAGTAGCCTTCTCTCCCACGAAGTTCAGGATTTCAGTGGAACCAGGCCTTACTTTTATGTCTCTCGGTTGTCCCTGTTTAAATTCCCCCTTGTACACAAGAATTCCATTTAAGTCAAACACGACATGATAAACCCGTTGTTGTGTTAGCTGATCCTCGATTGGAGGCTCTCGGATGATCGTCGTAAACTTCTTCGGACTTGAACCCAAAATACGAGTACGTCGGCTGAGATGAGGAACTTGTACACCTTAGAGAAATTGCAAAGATACATATAAAAGTGCTCCGCACTCACAATCCTGAAATGCTCGATGGAAGAATGAGCACTATATAGATGATGGCACGTAAGTATGAATGTCCATATTAGGCACCTGGGACAGTAGGTGTAGTATCCCTAGAAGTCTGAGCTACACCAGCGACTTCAGCAATCTGTGCGGGGTTTCTGTCACCGACATCCTTCGACTGTGTTGATCCTGCCGACACCTGAATACCAGGAATAGAGTGGTAAGAACACGGTCTGTGTAGAGTGAACTGTCCTGAGAACAATGAAGAAGGTTTGATGGACAAGTAACTGTTCACCTTATCTTTCTGGGGCCTTGTCC
This sequence comes from Bryoerythrophyllum caledonicum, assembly GCA_963971425.1. Lineage (NCBI taxonomy): Eukaryota > Viridiplantae > Streptophyta > Bryopsida > Pottiales > Pottiaceae > Bryoerythrophyllum > Bryoerythrophyllum caledonicum. The sequence goes on from OZ020520.1 coordinate 9,690,754, forward strand.
GAACTGTAGGCGGAGGAGGAGGAACTTTCGGCACAGGATTCTTGGCATTGCCTTCTTCTTCTCTTTTTGAGCCAGCTGCCCGTGGCTCCGTGGAAGAGTGCGCGGAGGGCTCATAACATGTAATTCACGCGATGTTTGTTGCGCCGATGCCTCATCCATCGTGTGATCGGTGTCACGCAAAGTCAGGTCCTCGGCAGTCTTGGACACAACCTCGACTTCAGGACGCGTCGTCAAAGGGTTGTCGAACGGGAGATCTCCGGGTGCTCTGTGGGTGTGGTCGAACTCCAGGCGATCAGACATTGCCCTGTCATCGTCGAGATCTCGCGGAGGAGAACGTTGCCTATCGGAATGCGAACTAGTTTCCATTTGAGAGGTACGCCGTCTACCGTCTAGAGTAGAGTCGCTTGTCGAACTAGGCGAGGCACGCCTGACAGGAAGAGGTGGTTCATCATCATTTACCTGTAAGGGGTCGATTGGGGTGCCCGCACTGATGATCCGCACGGCTGCGGCCAAGGACTCGAGTCTAAAATTGGGAACTGCTGATGAACTCGGTTCATTCCGCACATCAATATCAAGCATCGTGGCATCGGACATCTGCGTCACATTGACGAAGTCAGTGTGGAAAACATTAAGACACTATACAAAAGTTAACGATATCATACACCCGGAGATCTCCGGTTCAAAGTTGTCCTTGTCTACCGGGGGAACTAAAAATGAACATGGCAATGATAAAGAAGAGTCCTGAAGAATGGAGGGAATCTGAATTGAATGAACAGCCGGAGATCTCCGGGTAAGGTAGTATCCGTAGGCGTTATACCTCGCCGGTGTAATTCATCCTCGACATAGCCTGTGTTTGAATCCCTGCGCCTCGGGTCGACCCAGTGATGTCAGTCTCCACTGCCTCCTCCGGATCGGCGTCGGTAACGTCGGCTAAGATATTCAAGTGGAATTTGAATATTCGTTCTGCGCTGGATTCGGCCTTGACTTTGGCATCTTCGCTGTTTACAATCTCGAGGACCCGCGCGTTGTGAGTCTGCAAACAAAAAAAAACCTGAGTAAGGCGTCATCCAATTCATATAACTGTATCCGAACCGGAAATCTTAGACATTCGATTGCTTGGGAAGGATTTCCTGCTTACCAAGCCGAGGTATGTTAAATGTGGTCCTCCATGAACATTGACGACCACCATACCCTCTCTGATGTATCCCGTGAACAGCGAAACGAGGACCGAGATCCTCAGCTGTGGGACACCGGTTTGCTTCCAGCGCTGGATGGTTTCTTTATGTTGAGCGGCTGAAAAGAAGGCCGGCATTTTTTCGGGGTGGCCTTTGAAGAGCCTCTTGAATGACTGAGCAGGCGTCTCGCTCGAATCGTATTCATACAAGAATACGCAGTATACTGTCTCCTCGACCCCAATTACTGGAACCGGAAACCCATCACAAGGGTGGGGGAAGTAGTAGACGACATGCATTGCCCACAATTTTACCTTGCCTCTGGACTCTCTTTGCCGAAGAGTGATGTACCTCTTTAATTCAACGAATCCTGCGACGAAAGTGATAAGAACCGACGGTGATCTGACCCTCGTCCGCCCGTCCTTCGTGTTCACTTTGAGATGGTCAAAAATGGTTCTGAAGTGAAACACATCCAGCACCTGTGCACGGCATATGTCGTCTTTCACGCGGTAAAGGAAAAAGAAGTAAAAGTGAGGGTCAATGACATTCCGTCACTGCTGAATGTCCGGCATGATAAGTACTTCGGCGATCTCGCCCCCTCTGTCAGGCATAATCCTGCAGGTGTATTTGGAGTCGAACAGGGACGTGTCATCCGTGGGTGTGGCCTCGGCAGCATCTTCTATGATGTGTTGACTCCAAATGGACACAAGGAAGTCTGGGGTGGGGTCGGTATCCTTGTTAATCGCCTTCAGTCCACCCTCAAGGCCAAGCTTTATCCTTGGCAGAGTGATTCGTTGCGTCCACCCAGGACTCAAGCTGGACCGGTCGAATACTCCTCTCTTCGGCAAATGCGTCCCACTGCTCCTTCGTGTATGGGACAAAGTCAGCAGACTTTGAGGAAAGGGAGTGCGACTTGTATTTAAGCATCAGTTCATTCTTCATTGCACGGATTCTCTTCTCCATGTTCGCCGCATTTTTGAGAGTCTCCGCCTGCCCTTTCATAGTACCTTGGTTTGCCGCTTTGGAGGACTTTATACAGACCTTCATCTCGAGCACTAAGTCCGCGAGGTAGTCTAGGTCTTCAGCGCGCATTTTGTAAAGACGCTTCAAGTCGTTCTGCACCAGAGGTTTCCGCTTCAGCTTAGGTGGGTCCCCCGTCTTCCCGTTGGAGTCTGGTAAGAGTCCAGCGACGAACATCCTATCGATTCGGATCCACTTCTGGACCACCGCATCATCCACCTCGAATAGAAGTGGGACCTTCGCGTCTTTGGGGTCTGTTTTACCGAGGTGTGTGAAAACCGTTGGCACCACTTGCCGTTGGAACGTCTGCAATTAGAACAATAACAGGGTATAAGCAGCCGGAGATCTCCGGATGATTGGTTTGGTTGTTGTGAGGACAGAGATCATCCACGAAAATGAAATCTATTCAGGTTGAGAATGTATGCTTACCGAGAATGCATCAGATTGTGGACGACCATACAGTTGGAGGGCTAGTTTTCCGAACTCAAACCACTACACTCTGCACGTCTGCAGCTGCTCGGTGAAACTCTGCTCCTTCCGCTGACCCGTCAGATCTTGGTTAAGAGCGCGCGAGAGCTGTAGCAGGGTCATGTCTTTGGGGTCCGGTTTTGTCCAAACCGGGATGATGGAAAAGTGGGAGATCTCTTCGAGCGTCCACGTTGATGGCAATTCGTGTGACAAAACCTTGTGCGCCGCCACAGTATGCTCACCTCCGATAATGTAAAAGTGTGTCGAGTCCCTGAGGCACTCCTCTTTCATTGGCTTGGTCGCAAAAAACTCCACCTTACTTCTTTCAGGTTTCTTCTTCAGTGGCAGGACTCGAATGTGAATCTCAGGTGCCGTGGCCTTCGAAGACGCGCGAACTACGTTGATAATTCCTTGAAGCCGTTCTTTCTGGATGCCCCTGTATACTAATCCTCCAGGGGGGGCCCGGTGCAGCTTATCAAAATGAACGAGCTTCACGACATCCTTCTTCGTGACAGGGTCTTCTACTGTCAAAGGCTTCTTATTGTGTATGTAAACGTTTTTGAACGCGTCGTCGAGTACCTTGCCAATTGCTTCCACTTCTGTCCGCTTCATTTTGGTGAGGTCGGCCTGTGTGAAGTTCGGGCACCTTTCGATCGCGAGGCTAGGCTCATCGGCCTTCGCTTTCTTCCCCTTTTCCGCCCGCGATGAGGAACCTGGGTTCGAAGTCTTCAAGGTGGTCTTGCATTTTCGTGCCAAGATTGATGCTGCTGTCAGAGACAGATTGGGAGTTGCGTCAGGAACGGGCATTCGAGACTTCTCTTGTGTTTCACCCATGCACTTCCACTGCTCATTAATGTACTCCGGAAACCATGTATCACCCGTTGGAGGGGCAAATAAAAAGTTCTCAATCTGGCAGGTCTGCACCATCTCATCCGAAATCTTAGATGATTCTAGGATCAAGCCGTATATGTGTGGCTCGGTGGAGGAGTCCACGTTCTCCTGGACGACAACGAGACTGACGTCGTCATCAAGACCCTGCATCTCGAGAACCTGGAGACCAATGTCGGGGTGTCCCCGTTTGCCAATCCGAAGCTGAGGGACGAATTCCCAGGCACCATCAGGGGTTTTAATGAGCTTGATGCCCCACTGGGATATGCTCTTTCGGCATATGTATACATAGCCGACATTGTGTATCCTTCTGTAGACAAACTCAGAGAGCCAATACTCTACAAACGCCCCAAGTTTCCCAGGTCGACATTCAGTCGGACGTATGGATGTCCAGAAATCCCTGCAAGATGATTTTGAAAGAACACACAGGCAGTTTATAATCACTGCAATGCTTTGGTCAATAACGGGAATCCGACACTATATCACCGGACATATTCATAGATGTTGAATCCATGAATCGTGCTTCCAAATCTGTATTACACTGCCAGCAGAGGACAGTACCCGGAGATCTCCGGCTGATTTGGGGAAGTCGAGTGCATCCGACAAGGAACGAATCCTGGCTACTCTGACGGATCCATTTCTAACCTGAACCGGAGATCTCCGGTTGAAGATCCCTTAGTGGAGATTCCTGATATTCAAATGTCCATCAACGCAAACCTCCACTTCTTCGATACGTCCGGAGATCTCCGGCTGCTTTCGAGAATTACTAACGCCTGTATAGGGTTAACATATTCATCTAACCGCTACATCATCCGGAGATCTTTGGCTGATTACTGGAACTCCGTATTCATTTTGGGATATAGCCAGAGATCTCCGGCTCAAGCAAGTACGGCTCTTCGTAGCACTAATCACATCATATCATCATTCGAATATTTACATTCATTTACAGAGAGGTTTGACGTAGAAGTCTTGAAGTTTGACGTAGTCAAAAAACAAGTTACATATTCAAGAACATAAATAAATGTATCAAAAAAGCTCACATAATTCTGTTAAAACTCGACCTTATACACAAGAAGAATAATCCGCTAATGTTACGATGGAACGCCAAATTTGACGACTCTACATGGATTATACTATATACATTGAATCGAACCAGACTCGACAGACTCAGTGAGGACAAACACATTCAAACATTCTTGGAATTCCAAAATTATTCGCCTATTCATGAATAGATATACAATTATGTTCACGGGACAATAAAAAACCAATCGACTATAGCCAAACAAACATCTGAATTCTAGTACGCAATTTCTGAGGTTTTTCTTAATCATTCAAGTGTTTGTCCACTCGGTAAAAATAGAAGTAATTCGGAACTCACTCATAGAAGGAACCCCACCCGGTCGCTCGGACTGAGCAAAAACAGTTCAATTATGTAGACTTACCGGTTTCCATCCCACGGAGTCTCACTCAACGTCCCTGCTGTTGTTGCCATTTCCCAATCTCCTCCAGGAACCACTCCAGATTAAAGTATATACACAGCTCTGCAGTACATCAACATTCAACAACTCAGAACGACAAACTCTACAATTACTCAAAAGCCCTAGAATGTAAGGTCCAGTTCTGACTGACAAGAATTCAGTGGAATATATATCAATATTGCATAAATTGCTCATTTACGGCCCTTCGAAACTGAATGCACAGAACACCAGAACCCTAAACCCTAAACCCTTCTATTACGCTCAAACGATTAACATCAGTACTATTCGACTCTCTCGAACCCTAATCAAGCTAACCGAACCCTACACCTGCTCTAGTGACGATTCTAAGCAGTCCTGTGCAAATTCAACTGAAATTTCACTGAAAGCCATTTTTGAGAATTTACATACCTCTTCACTTGCCGAATCGGCGCACCCGTACGTCGTGGTCGTTCATATTGACGCCACCCTCAACCGCAACATTGTTCACTCTTGGCTGTTGAATCTAGGTGCTCTTCAATTTTCTTCCTAATGCATTCGCTCTCTTTCAGTCCTGCTCTCTGACCTTCAGTCCATATCCAGTTAACAACCTCTCCACGGTACGCTCAATGTCCCTCACTTAAATCAACACTCACCTCACACACCAACGGCCTCTCACAGCGCATACGAACCTAATCTAATGCGTCGACGCCGACTCCGCAAACCAAGAAAGAAAACCCCTCCCGCCACTTCCGCTCACTACCTTCGACATTACGAAGACAAAAGCCAAAAAAAACAAGAAATGGTTCATGCTTGGAGTTCCCAAAACTCAATGAGGACAAGCTGGACGGCGCAAGGGTGTGACGGCTCATGATGACAGTGGGTGAAGTTAAAAAATCAGCTGAAAATCACGTACATATACAACGTGTACATTTCACAATCATGACATTGTCAATGTCGTGAGCATGCGTGACAAGACGTATTGATACCCGGTTTCATGGGTATTAGATATGACTATAATAGATACTCGGGTTCACCGGGTATTAGAGTAGTTATTACACTTGAATTTAAAACGACATAAGTGGAAAAGCTTAATCTCCCTTTCCGTTACTCTCCCTCCCTTCTTTCCCTCACTTGTTTTTCTTATTTTTGTTTTACTCTCCCCTCCTTCTCCATCTCCATCTCTTTTCTAATCTTGATTCTAATATATTTTAGACTCCCCGTGATTTCAATAATTACACATTCTTAAATTAACTTACTACTCTAAGAAAATCCCTTACTCTCCCTCTCTTACTCTTCCTCTCCCTTACTCTCCCTCCCCATCTCTTTTTTACATTTGATTTTCTTTTTAGATTCCCCTTATTACATATTCTAAAAATATAAACTACTCTAAAAATAAATCCCTCAAGTCTCTCCCTCTCTTACTCTCCCTCCCTTACTCTCCCTCATACTTATTTTTTACTTATTTTAGTTTTACTCTCCCCTCCTTCTCAATCTCCATCCTTAGTTAATAATATTGAACTATTGTAAAAGTATTCTTTTTTCTATCTCATTCTATTACATTATTCAAATTAATGCATAGGTTTCAAAGATATATTTATATTTTATGTAGATTGTTGTTACCTTTTTTCTTAAATACTTTGTGATATAAAAACTACATGAAAATGGTTGATTTAATGCGTTGCAAATTAAGTGCCAACTCCTAGTCATACTACTAAAATCATAATTTGCGCAGTAAACCACGGATTGAACTATCGCGTAGTCAACCATGCAGTGAACTACAAAAACGCTACAATCAACTGCGTTGTCAACAATATAGTGAACCATTCCACCTTTTACTTTTTAATACTTTTTAATATTTAAAATACATAAAAATGGTTGGGCTAATGCATTGCAAAGCAAGCGCCAATAGCTAGTCTACTCTAAAATTAAATCCATTCCCCTCCTTCTCTTCTTTATTCTCTCTCTAACTAAATTACAATGTATCAAAATAAATAGTTATTGTTCAATTCGCGCTAAATTTTCTGACACTCTATGGTATCCAGGTTTTTTTTTAAAGTTATAGTTATCGATAAATTTAAGGTTATAGTTCATAGTTATAAAATAATTTTAATTTATACATTTATAGGTGATATAAGCCCTCAACCTTCATGAACTCAGACCCCTCCACGGTGAACCGTGAACCCTGAATCCTTAACCCTAAACCCTAAACCGTGAACTAGGAACCGTGAACCCTAAACCCTACACCGTGAAAACCATAAACCCTAAACCCTAAACCCTTCACCGTGAACCGTGAACCCTAAACCCTTAACCCTAAACCCTTAACCCTAAACCCTTAAACCCTGATGCACAATCCAGCCTGAACACGGAAGCTGTACCCGAAATCATAGGACCGGGTTGCTATACTTCTAAAAGCATCTGGTCAGTTGTTTGTGCACATTTCTTCTCAAGCATCCATATAACTTCTGTCGAACTAGGAAATATTGGAGATTATTCTAATTGGTAACAAACACTGATGTTCTACTTGAGTCTTGTATTGCCTGATGAACAATACTAGTAGGCAGCAGAGGGCCGTCTCCTTTCCTTGGGTAGGGTATAATTTAATTAACAAAGGTGAGTACGAGAAGTCCTATACGATTACATTTTACTATGATTTAGTCTAAGACGTGATACGGCCCTAATATATTCAAAGATACATCATGGGGGATACTTCATCATCCGTTTTCTAATTTGCAGCACTCTGGGAACTAGATGGTATCCTTACACTACGGTCATCCCAAGAGTACGAGCTTTTCATTATCATGAGTGGAATGTGGCCTCGGTCGTGGGCACCTCGAAGAATGCGCACAATCATGATGGTGTACAGCAGTTAGTTTGAAGGAGCATGCATGCCCAAGATTCGTTTCAAATTTGAGCCCCTGAATTTTCCCTCCAGGAGATGATGGAAAGGTGGATAAGAGTATATGCCATATTTAACTATTTCTGGACTTTGCAAAGTCCAGAAATAAGGAAGAAGGATTTCAGTGTAGTAGAATTGTGGCACCCAATAGATTGAGAGGGATACAAATAAAAATAAACTAAGTTATTCTGCCGGATATCTCCGAATGATTTCAATCAGACGATACGAATCGATTACAATGATAGAACCTTGCTCAAGGCAAGGTACAGTATTATCGACAGAAATTGTACTGACTCGATTTTCTTCCCAGGGAGTACTTAGGGGAAGAATTTAGAGAAAATGAACTTAGATCAGGAGGCATTGACATTTCATGGATGCCGTTAAAAGAGCCGGAAATATCCGGTCAAAAGCAGGGAAAGCAGAAAACAGTTGGTGAGCTTTGAAAAACAAAATTGCTTTTTCGGAAGGGAGTCCGTGTACAAGACCATCACATACTTGATCAATTCTACGAGACAGCAATGATTAGTCTCAGTGAAACTCCTGCATGAAAGAGCAAAACCTATCCTGGCACTACCTCTGAAGACTTCTAAAGATCTTTCCAGTGCGCCGGCGCGTACATGTCCGAATCAACATCAGACCCTGTGTCACAACCAATTTGAAATGGGCTGCAGCCGCCCTCCGAAGAAGATTCCTCCTCGTCAACATACCAGAGGTCGTCCTCCTCCTCATCTTCAACCAAACGACCTCCGAAGACCGACTCATCTTCATCACAGTCGATCTCGTTCTCGTCCTTCGCTTCATAGTCGCTGCCGTCCTCCTCCTCTGGAACATACTTGCTCTGAGCGTCCTCCTCCAATTCGTCCCGAGCACACCGAATGGAACCCATCGCCCTTGTGTACCCGACTTGAAAGCGTAGCAGTCGTCCCTTCTCCGAACCCTGAGCGTCGCTCACGATCCTTCGAGAAACTCTACGGTCTACCGAATCAGACTCTTCCCTCTCCCTCTTCCTACTTGCAAAAACCATATCCTCTCTCTCAACCCTGGCTATCGACTAACAAAACTAACAAGTTGAAAGACAAAACATGTGAATTGGTGCAGACCCGAACCCTTTCTTATACTATCCTCCCTACCAACCCATTTATTACAGGTCTCGAGCGTAGGTAAAGGATGAGTCATTGATAGAAGTCGCCATAACACCGAGACTGATAAAAATAAAGGCAGCTTCCACAGACACGAATGACCAACATGGGAGGCGACGCGTCAAGCGTGCTGTCGTAACGTGATGTGCGAAGTACAATCTTCGCCGCCAACCATTAGCATCACATGAATGAGAAGAAGGTCCTCGTACAACTGATATGAAGTGTGTAATTGACCGCGTATTATAATTTTACTTATGGCATGTCAAAAATCTAAGAAGGAAACAGCCACGGGAATAACCGAAAGGTCTCTGATACATTGTTGAAACATCCATCGTAAATTGAAATGCATTATCGAAGCCACAGAAGATCTCCGGATATGATTCAATACTATTCAGAACACCTAGGTAAGCTCAAAATTGGGAAGCTCAAAATTGGATCTCCATTGACGAGAATGGGGGATGTGAATCTCCTATCCGGAGATCTTCGGCTAGATCTCACCGACTGAAACATGGCAATATACGAACATCCTTAGGTCCACAAAATATTACTTCCACAGTCGGAGATCTCCGGTAAGCTTTCAGAAAGACGTGAGGGTCCAAAAATATACCGCTGGCAGAATTGAGTCAACAGTAACTCTGTCACTCCTCAATGTACCCAAATTTCATTGAATGGAAGAGTACAATTTCGGTCCTCTTCACGCTGACTGGCAAGAGCTAAACGAAAGGATGCCGAACTCGGGCCAAATAAATTTATTCGCCCACAGCCGGAGATCTCCGGTGCTCTTCGTTGTGAACGTAGCAACTCTTCGAGATTTTAAACGTAGAGAATTTCACAGAACTGAATTATTGGTAGAGGGACTGATAAACGTATCAAGGATCAGCGGCATTTGCTTTCTCTAAGTTCACAAGCGCTGCTTCTTTCATTTTCCGTGGAATGGACCTCGTAAGTTGGTTAACTTTGCTTGACCAGGTCGCAAACAACACAGAACTCACATGACACCAAACAAGCTTCTCTTGGTCCGCAACCCAAGTGGCTTTCCAACAGTCCTGGTACTTCCTCTTCAGATTCTTCTGCTTGTTATCAGGCTCCCAATACTTAACGAGGAATTTCCCGTAGTTGACATTACCATCTTCCCTGACGACCTCCGAAACTGTTCTTCCCTGCCAGACAGGATAGATGTCAGGATCACTAGGTCTTATTAAAACCCAGGAGCCATGACGAATGTCACGCCAATGATTAAATGTGGACTTGGGGGCTTCATTAGCGGGTCCGCAGTAAGGCTCAAGAACCTCATCCTCGGGAGTGACATCCTCTGGTTGTGGAAGTAGTCCTAGAAGATTTCTGTTTAATTGGAAGGATACTGATTGGTTGGAAACCTGTTCCGGGGAGGGGATTCCGGGTAATACGATGTCTGACATGTAGGCCATCTGGAAGTCTATTGGCTAGGTTCTGGAGGTGAAGGAGCTTCTTCACTTCGGTCTCACATAAGGCAGTTCTGGGGTCAAGGTTTAGTGTGAATGTTTCAGGGGCCTAGAATTCTAGTTTGGGAGGAGGATTTTCTACGATCATGGAGGGAAAGACATCTTCTACAAACTTACAGTTCGCAAATCTAGCACGTAATAGGGTTCCTATAGAGAGAGAAATATACCGGATGATACTGGGGAATCGAATCCTATATATATTCTTTCGTGCCGATGGGTGCTAATAGTCTTTCTTTGAGGTTCAGCTATCGCTACCCAAACTTGACATCCAAACGTTCTAAGGTGAGATACGGTAGGTACCTGCCCGGATAGTAATTCTAGCAAAATATGAGAATTTAGTAGGGTAGGTCTTATTCTAAGAAGAGTAGCGGCATGAAGGACTGCGTGGCTCCACATAGAAGTTGGTTGTTTTGCGTGAATAAGCAAAGGCCGACTAATCAGCCGGATCTTCTTAACGTAGACCTAAGCAAGTCCATTTTGAGCGTGCTCATAGGGAACATAATAGGTAAGGATAATTCCTGAAGCTACGCAAAAATCTTCAAATGCATGGGATCTAAATTCCTGAGCGTAATCCATGCGTAGAGTTTTCACTAGGTAATCAGGAAAGTGGATTCGGAACTTAATGAGCATGGCTAGGAGTTTGGGAAACACCATGTTCCGGGTTGTCAGGATGGATACTTGTGAGTGTCTACCGGAAGCATCTACCAAAACAAGGAAATAGCAAAAAGGACCTGAGTGTGGGTTTATAGGACCGCATACATCACCTTGAAGACGCTGAAGCACTTGGGGAAGCTCGGTTGGAAGTTTCCACTGTTTAGATTGCTTGATCAGCTTCCTTTAAGCGCAAGCGGCGTAGCTCCCCACCTTGTCGGCGTCACCCAGACATAGATTGTGACCTGCAAACAATGGTAGCATGCGGCGGAACATTGTGGTGCCCGGATGCCCCATGCGCTGATGCCATATTCCGACCTTGGCCGGGGAGGAGACTTGAAACACCATATTCGTTATATTGGGAAATTTCCATGACTTTGAAGATATATGATCTTTGAAGTATCTATATATATAGACATTTGTAGGTGCAGAGCATAAAGACAATGCACCAAGAATACTATATTTCATTCTATGGATGGACTAAATTAGCCGAATGTCCAAAAAAGGTAATAGTAAAGAAAGCATGTACCATTAATTCAAGCCATATTCAAAACTTTATGAAAAAAAGTTACACAAAACACCCATTTACCCAGAGGCAAAACACAATCCTCCTATCACTAATCAAATGGTCTAGGGAATTCGTCCATAAGCCTCTATATGCGTCTTCAAAAAAGCCCTCTGACATTGCCTAGTCCATGATGCACCATTCTCTTGCATTAACGGACTCTCTAGAAGATGCTGCAAACCCCGCCTACGCACCACGTCACTGTTTGATTTGGACAACGAGTGCCGACGGGTAGAAGCGGAAGGAGAGCATTTGTTTCTAGCAGCATTTCCTGAGAGAATACGGGGACGGAGACATTTACCAGATGGGTGCCACATACAATCCAAACAAATACAGTTTAGGTCGAATACTCCTACAAGGCACACATGAAAACTGTATAATTAAGATCCATCCTAGTGCACTTTAGCTCGAATGGAGCTAAAATGCTAAAAGGAAAATTCACAGAGTTTATTTGACATCCAACGAGATCAACCGAAAAAAAAACTACATGAGTGCAATGAAGCTTAACAAAAAACCAAGATTGTCTAGGCAAGAACGACTCAATAGTGCAATAACTTGGAGGCTAGCATAACACGCACCGCAAGCGAGCGTTGGGAAGTAGCATCCCATAAACCGTCATAGAGTATACGCTTTACCGGAGTACAACTATCCGGATTTAGACGCGGAGACCCTGGAACTGAGCAAGGCCATTGCGGCGAAGGTGAGTTGTCCCTTTCATGAATTGGCTCGCATGCGATTGGGCTTTCAACAACTCCGTCGTCCACTGCCATGGTCGAATAATCCATGGTTGACTGCGCAGTTGCAGTAGAGTGCAACAATAGCCCTTTACTCCGAAGGGAAAGGGCGAACTCCTCTGGGCCCAGCAAGGAATGCACTGACGCCTGACAATCACAATCCTATAGAAAGTTCAACCAAAGTGACGCTCACATACCTCAGAATAATTGACAAAAATTCCAATCATTCAAAACAACACGATATCCCAATAGCAGTAGGTGTCCATTATGGAAAACAAAACAAAGCGGCAAAACATCTCGGTTTCATTAATCAAAAAAATATATACACAAAAAATGGTCCGACAAAATTTACAAAATGGCGTTGCACTCAACCGATACAATTTAGCTCTATCCAATCTAAAGTGTAATAAGGATCTAAGCGTTTTCAATGGCACTAAGAGCGGAGATTCTGATAGGCTTGGATTGCGTTCCACATACTCGCAGACTGACCACACGTCTTCTGATCATTATAGAACATCTCCCGGCCCGAGGGATGTTCGGCCCGGTACTGCTCTAGGCCACCCGGAAACATATGAAGGTCAGAGAGATATGGCAGCAATTCCTCCAGCAGTACAGAATCATCTCTCGCACCGTCATGTTTGTGCGACCATGATGAAAGAAGAAGAACGTTCTCCGACAAATTGAGCATATGCTTAATCGGGCTGTCGTCAATGACAAGCGTATTCGCCGGAGTATACTCACGACCCAACCTATTGAAGAGATGGTTCGATAAGGTCTTCTAGAAGATGTCCTTCTGAGTGCCAAATTCCTTCATGTAGATTGTTCTAGTACCGACTCTATGCTCGGGAACCCTATCGCAACTCTCTTGACCAAAGATCCTGAGAGGGTACAAAGAACTATGCTGAAAAAGATATTTACATATCTGACGAGTTGTCAATTCCATCACCGAACTCCAGATCGTGATGGTGGCAATCTTAGACAACTTCGTGAGGAACTCTGCACAGCCAGGACGCACTCGGACTAGTTTAGGGCCTACTTCGACCGGCTGCGAAGCCGAGTGAATGGACGAGTCAGAGTTCCTGGACCCCCTTGCTTGCCAAGTAGGCTCACACGTGCATAGAATCCCATTGAGGTCCAACACAACATTCAACCACCTGCCCTCGAAATCTGATAGGACTCTAGGTATATCTTCTAGATTATTGGCACCACTTATGGATGCCTCGCAGACCTGGTTCGGAAACGCTAGGAGAACAAACAATATTACTAAAGACTCATTAACAACGATGGATCAACAAAATGTCGAACGAAAGAGGCAAACGGTTTAGGGAGACGTCATTGGAGGGGAGAGTGGAGTGAAAAATGTTTGAAGAGTACCTCAAGAACTTCATCATCTTGTTGCACTTCGTCTCGGACCCCCATCGATCCCAACGAACCCTGCATGGTGTCAAGGGGTTCCGAGAGCCCCACAACCATTTGGGGGCATGGTTCAGAGACAAGAAGAGGTGGCTCCGGGACAGGAGAATCATGATTGATCTCGTCTACGAGCACGATTGAAGCTTGGACGACCTCTTCTACGAATGGGACTGCAGTTTGGACGACCTCATCAATGACTAGGCGAGCGATCGCGTCATCACCGAAACTTAGATCTGAAACAATTCAACAACTTCAACTAATCAGCTGATGCGCACATAGGACACTGATACAAGTCAAAGTCGTCAGATGTCAAGCAGTTTAGCTCGAGTTGAGCTGAAGTGCTTGCTGAGCACTATAATATTAACAAAAATTACTGGAGTACAAAATTGGACATTTACAAAATGTTCTGCCTCTATACACTCGCAACTACGTTACACTAACTTGACGATGAGCTGGGGACATCAACGATAGATACGTCCCGAGCGGGCGACTTTGGAGGGAAAAAGAGGCAGGCCGACAGGGATGGGGGAACAAGAAGCAATTGACCCCCAATGGAGACAGGGGAGGAACCCGTCGGAGATGGCAACAGCGAATTGCCGGGCAGACTCTCAGACCTGCCTTCTTCTGCGGGCGGAGGCTGGGGGAATGCAACATGAACTGCGGGTGGTGTCGTGGCGGCAGTAGGCAAATTAGCCGACATGAATCTCTGCATCATGAGCATCATGTCGGCATGCCTCTGGTCTTGGTCCCTCTTCATCTCTTCGTCACGCCTCCGCTGCAGATCCCTGAGCTCAAGATCTCGCTCTGCGAGCCGCTGCTCCATCAACCTCATTCGGGTGGCCTCTTCCTCGCGCTTCTTCTCGAGGGAGATCAACCGCTGTCATCATGTGCGTTGCTTGCCATAGCCAACGAAGAGCGTCCGCTCGCGCTGGCGACCTTCCTCTTCTTGGCCGCGGGACGAGCGGATGACCCGCCCAAGGTGGAAGCTGAATAAGGCCTATCGGAAATATCCAGCGAATCTAACTCGAGGAAGTCGAGTCGCTGCCGCGAGGAATCGATTGTGTCTCCCGCTTCAAGTTGAGAGACACTTTGAAACTCCGGCGGAGTGGCGTCAACGAAGTCGTCATGAGACTCATCATCCGGAGTAGCTGTACTCGAGCTCGGGCAAGCAACTAGAGCGCTCGAGTCCTCATCTTCCTCCTCGTCGCCGAGGTCAGTAATTGCCTTTTCCTTCCCCTTGCCAACTGCCGTGCCAAGCTCGGGGAAGATCTCCGCGTTGACGTGATACAAACCAATAACGAAATCGGCCCGATCCAACGTCAACGCGACCTCCATGGCGTCGTCGTGCTCCTGCTCATCGGTGTCGTGGGATATGCAGAATGCCTCCAGATCCAACATCTACACACCAATGGGTTGAACGAGTTACACTTTAGGTCAAATCGAGCTAAAGTGAACACAAAGAAATACTGCTATTTAAACTCAGCTATTTTAATATGAAAGGATACGACGAGATTAAATACGGCTAGAAAATTATATCAGTATGAGCCGACACTTTAGCTCGACTTGAGCTAAAGTGCCACGCTACTAAAGCGTTCGCGACGACCTATCTGAAATAATCCATGCACAGATAGAGAGAGGTATCAACAGTTTAGCTCAACTCGAGCTAAACTGCAGGGAAACTTACCACACTTACAATGAGCAGTTTCGTCCCGCCAAACAGTTGGACAACTGCCTCCCCCTTCTTGCAGAATAGTTCCAGGACCTTGATGAAGAACTCCATCCTGAGCTCGTTCATGTTCACTGAGTACGCCAGCTCGTTGTACTTCCGAAGCTTGGTGTGCAATACATGCTCAAGAGCTGCGTAGGTCTTCTTCACGGCAGGGATCTGTGTGAGCTTCCTTGAAGAGAAAGAGGAGGCGAACAGGGTCGAGAGCGTTGTTGCTCTTCGGCGCGAATCCTCCCAAGCGCTCGTTCTCGGAGGGAAGATACTTCGAGTGCAGCACATCGTACGCATGGCACAACGACGGGCCCTCAGCAAACTCTGTCACTTGAAGGTGTGACTGCTCGTCGCCGCAAATAAAGAGCCAGGCTGGAAGATCGGTGAGGGGAGGCTGCCTTTTCGATGCAAACATGGTCATGAACTCATCGAAGAAGGGCCTCTCCAACGACGACGTTGCCTTCCCAGAGAAACCAGGGATGTTCCGGAAGTCGATAATGCCGAGCTTTACGTTGCATTCCAGGTTGCGCCACGAATCCGAAGGCCACGTCCCGAGCGAATTCGTCGCCGCCTTGTATGAACGAAAGTGCACGGCTCCCTGAGGTCGAACAAACCGCGACCGCATATCGATGAAGACTCTGAAGAACTCCTTAGCGTACGGAGAGAGATCTTCACATTTGCAATTGCGAAACTGCGTCTGTCTCGAGTCCTTGTAGTACGAATCCGGTGGACCCCAATCCAGAATGGCACACTTTGAGGCCTTGCAAACGTTGTAGTTCTTCTTAAACGTCCGCCAATTGGAACGCTTGTACGCTCCAGAGCTGTTAAAGAAGGCCAGCTCCGGCCTGATCAACTAAAGCTCCATCCGAGCAACCTCCTTCCTCTTCCTCCGATCCACCCAGTCCCGGGCAATGTAGCAATCTTCCAGCACAGAAGTCGACTGCTTTATAACCACCTTAGAGTAGGGCGGTATTCGAGATGGCCCTGACCGATTGAGAATGTGCTTGCACATTTTCGCGTGATCGGCTTCGATCATGTTGCCGAGAAACTTAAAGAACTTGCGCGTCAGAACCCCATCCTTCTCAGACACCCAAGACTTGGCGTCCTTGAACTTTGCCATGGGCGTCAAAGTCGAATCGACGTTGATGAGGTCGCCATGCGCCGCCAAAGAGATGACATCCGACCAGAGCTTGAAGGTCTCATCGGTCGAGGTGATGATCTTCACCTCGTTCGTAATCGAAAGCTCCTTCGCCTTTCCGGCTTTCTTGAGCGCTGCTTGGCTCTTCGAACGCCGATCATTGCGAAGCGCTCACGAACTGCGTTAAGAAACGGCTGCGGAAAATATAAACAATGTCGATTAAGTTTACAATGAAAGCAGAAATATATGCATATCCAGTGGGGTCCAACAACTGCAAGTTAGATCGAGTCGAGCTAACTTGCACCCTTAGAGTATACAATGCAAGCGATTTCAGTCTCCATAAAACATATTACAGATATTGAACAACCATGCACTTTAGCTCGAGTCGAGTTAAAGTGCATGACCTTGGTTACAATATATTACCTCAAACTTTTTGTCATTTGCAATCTCCACTACCGTTCTCCAACCTGACTTGTGAGACCCGCGAACGCATGTGGCGGAGTGCTTCGGTATTGGTCTCCCAGTTTGGATCCACAAAGCACGGGAGCCGAGGATATTTGTTGTCCACGTCGGCTTGAACTGGACCAAGTGATTCACGCGATTATAATAAGCGGATATCTTCCTCAGCTTCTCCGGATCCTGCGTCCAGTTAATGTAACACTGCCATGTTCGGAATTGCCTTCTCATCACCTCTGGGACGTTGCCGTTTATCATCTCTTTTGACGCAGCAACGCTGTGTTGGTCGTTGATGATGTAGTAGTTGCAATCGCTAAGCTCCTCAATAGTCGTCGGCATAGCGTCGAGCTTCGGCATGACGCACAAAGTCTGCTTTTGCGTCTTGTCTGGCATTTGGAGGTAGTAATGCTTCAACTCCTCCATGCCCCGAGGCTCGAATGCACGGATCATCTACTCCGGCGGTGCATTATGCAACCTCATCACGTCAAGCTCGATCTTCATCTCTCTGTCTCCTTTGAAGAAGCAGCTCTGACACTCCGTCCAGAATTTTTGGTAAATCTGTTGGATGTTGTTATAGTCGATTGTCTCTCCGAACCCGAGCGCCTGAGGGAGCTCCGAGAGTGCAGAGGCCATCGAATTGGCTAACTCCTCCTATGATACGAGCTTCGTCTTCTTTCTCGAAGAGGTCTCCGGCTTCTTGGCAGCTAAGCGCTTCTTGACGGGAGAAGCAGACAACGTGTTGCGCAGCGTGTTTCGACTTGTTCTTGCACCTGGTGTTCTAACCGGAACTGACGCTTGACTCATATCCTGACTTCCGGTCACGGCCTCCGAAACCATTGAAATTTCTATTGGGTGTCTTGCCGCCATACTTTTGGCCTTATCTAGAGCGGCAAAGGTACTCATTCTAGATAGAATGACGTGCTGTTTAGTAGCTACAGCCTTAGCTTTCAGCGGCTCTTCGCTACTAGTCTTCCATTTCTTTAGAGAAATCTCATGCTCAACCTGAGTCACTATTTCCTCAAATTTGGACGACCTAAGAGAATCGACTAAATCCTGGATAGAGAAAGGTGAGGAAACATTGTTCACTACAATAGTGAACATATAAGGGTCTACGGACTCAGTGGTTGTCACACACGACAACTTAACGTGTTCGATATCTTCGTGGACTACATCAGTAATTTTAGTTGTAAAGTCGGTGTGCTGGGGTTCAGCGATATCACCAGCGAAGGTCTGACCAAACACTAGATTATCCGTGTAGGTGGCCCACAGAAGCGTCCACTTCAGTGTCATCGATGGGTCCTTGAGCTCCCAGCAATCCAAGTGGTTGTTGTCGTCTCCATCGTCATCATCAATGTCGATGGGCTTTGGCTGGAAGAAATGCTGCAGTTGAGTCACCATCCTGTCCCTTTCAGATCTGCACACACACGAAACAGAGCACAAATATTAGATTGCTTAATGGATCATCCAATTAGGACGGCGAGGTTACATTTTAGCTCGACTCGAGCTAAAGTGTAACCAAATACAAGTATGTGAATAATACTCTGCAACAGAATCTAGTCAATTGGAACATTTTCTTAGACCCTTTCAATCAATTCAGAATACTTCTCGTTCAAATCCCAAAACTGAACCGATCCAATCACTCACGAACCTCACTCTTAGAGGTTCGCAAGTGGTTGGATCGGGACTGAAGCTCATGCACGATTTATGAGAGGTGAACGAGTAGTAGACATGAATTGAGAAACTACACTATTACACGTCTGTAACATTGTTGTCGTCAAGCATTAGCTTTGACTTTAGCTCGATTCGACCTAAAGTGTTATAACATAGAATGTATATCAGTATAGCTCTAAAACATTTAAAATTCCTTTAGAAGTCTTTCCTAGATCTGTAAATTCAATTCATGGCTACTTCTCGTTTAACACTCAGAATTGTAGAAGAGCTTCAGTTCCGCTTCAATCACTCACGAACCTCACTCTTCGAGGTTCTCAAGTGGTTGGAGCGGGACAGAAGCTCTTGCACACTTGTGAAAGGTGAACAAGAAGTGGACATGAGTTGGGTCATCGATATCATAGGTAGACTTTTGTTTGAATGTTTTTAGGTCCGAAAGTAGTTGTGTATTAGTTGTAATTAAGGTCATTTGTGTTACACTTTAGCTCGGTTCGAGGTAAAGTGTGTTGGCTCTGTTGATTCTAAAGCCAATCTTGATTGGGTAATTTGGGTTTGAGAGTTGTGAATATTTACTAAGCTTGATCTGGGCTTTAGCGCGACCATAGACACATTCTATTGGTCACACTTTAGCTCGAGTCGAGCTAAAGTACAAACAACGAAGCACTGTTCCTGTACAATTCAGTACTACTTGAGCTAAAGTGTACTGGAATAGTGCATCTTTGTCTGCAGTTTAGCTCGACTCGAGCTAAAGTGTGGCCAACATAGCGCATTATTGGTCGCACTTTAGCTCGACTCGAGCTAAAGTGAGCCAACAGTGCACACTGCAGGCGTCACTTTAGCTTGACTCGAGCTAAACTGCGACCAATAATGCGCTCTATTGGCCGCACTTTAGCTCAAGTCGAGCTAAAGCGGGGCCAACAGTGTGCTCTATTGGCCACACTTCAACTGAGTGAAAGTTGGAACTTATAATAGCCTCCCATTTTATGATATTTTAGGCGAAGGGTTAACGGCTCATGGGTGACAATATATATTTTACCTTTCAGCCATTGATAATGAAATGTTATCCCAGTACTTCTCTGCTGTAATTAGACTACCTGCGAAAACAATAACAAACCCACACACACAGTCAATCAACTAATCACTCTATTTCAAAACCGAAAAACTACAACATGCAGACAGAAAATTCAACCACAGAGAAGCAATCACAATGCAGAACCACTGAAAACCAAATACATTAAGCAGTACATTGAAAATTCAACACAGTGAACGTTTCAACACATTCAACATTCAACACATCGAAATCAACACATCAAAATCAACACATTCAACAGAAACCAGCATATTCACAAGGCAAAGTACAAAGCAGCACATTGAATCCAAATTTTTTAGATAAAACCGAAGTGGTATAAACACTATGACAGAATTTAGCAGCAATTCCACAAAACAACAATCAAGACATGCACTCCCAATACAAACAGAAACTAAGGAATTGAGACACATCAAATGCCTGAAGGAAAAGAACATAAAAACATACAGTCACAGCAAACACCAAACAGAAAACACCATAATTTTAACAAACAGAATACCAGAAAATACAAAACAACAAACATAATTCATCAAACTAGCAAAATCACGAAACAATTGTAGAAGAACAAAATCTGTATATGTACCTTTATGTGTCGAAAGTCTTCTTCTGCTTCTTGTTCTTCCTCCTCTTCGAAATTCACGTCAATCCTTCACAGCATCAAGCGTTTCTATCTCTACGTGCTTGAAACCTTATAGAATTCCAACTCTCACTTCCTACAAACTCTATCAGCAAAAAACCTAAGCCTAACGTTTCGGAGAACGTGCGCAACAAACCCTAACAGAAACTCTTTCATCACTGCCGCTACAATCACAAACTCACGAGTACTCTACACGAACAACGCGCAACAAAGCTGGAGCGCAACACGAACACGAGCATACCACGAACACGAGCGCGGCACGAGTAGAGCGCAAGCAAAACACGAACACAAAGAGGATGAGCAGACACAAAAAACAAGAGAAACACACACAGGAACAAGAAAACGAGAGAGAAGAAATGAAGTCGCGGCCCGATTCCAAACCCTGGACATCTTCGGCTTCGAACCCTAAGCCGTGAGGTCGGCTCCTATAGCCGCGGGGATACCCTCGAGATACCCTCGGGATGCTCTCTCATATATCGGTCTAATACCCTCGGGTATTATGGTGGATGCACCATCTTTTTCAGAGTTTCTTTTTAAAAAATAACTTTTTGATTTTTCTTAAAAAATGACTTTACGATTTAAAAAAAAAAATAGTTTGATTTCGTACATTTTGCCCATTTTCCATTTCATTCTTAACAAAAGTTAAAACTTCTCGTAACTTTAGTTTTATACGCGTTTCCAATTTCTCTACTTGTAAGTTTCCAAGACAATTCCTCTGAACCTAAAACACTACAAATTTGTAAATTCTGAGGCAATGATCGGTAGTCAAAGAAAATATAATATTTCCAATTTCAAAAGTATGATCTCATTTAAGACTTACATATGCACATATTCTTTATAATACACAAACTTTGATTGCACAGACGTGAACAATTCATGTGTTTAGTGTTGAAAATAGGATTAAAGTGCTTGGTTTTCTTTCATGCTCTGACTGGATTAGCTGGCTTTCACTTCACAGAATTTCAATTATTGCATTACACAAGGTGTAAATTCATTACCACCGTTATATATAAGTTCCTCCTACACCAGTTATTAGGTGTTGGAGAGGGGTGAAGCACATTTAAAATAGCTCTAAGGATACGATTTAGAATTCTATTACTTTGAATTCCAGTTTTCCTTTTTTGTGAGTTTGATAATTTTTACTATGTGAATCGAACAGACTATTAGTATGTTAAGACCACATCTTGCAGTAGTATAAAGGTAAAATAAAAAGAGAAGGTGCACACTTTAGCTCTATTGGAGCTAAAGTGTGCATATTCTCTTTTCAGTTCCCTACATTTAGTGATGGTGCACACTTTAGCTCTAATAGATCTAAAGTGTGAATTTTTTCTTTTCATCTCACTTCATTTTTCTTTAGTATGTTAAGCTTTAGTATATTTTCTTTTAGTGTATCGATACAAATAGTGTAGTTAGAGCATCTCCACCTGTGACGGGGAATTTTCCACGCCATCACGAGACGTGCCCAAGTTTGAGATAACGGGAGAAGGGTTACCCTCTCCCTTCCGCACCCGTCCTGGAATTGGCCACTCCAAGGGAACGCCAGCGCTCGCCGCTGTCGCCGTAGTTGGCCCTTTTTTCTTTAGTTTTCTATTGATTTTTTAATTCCCTCCTATCATTACATGATTGGACACATTCTCCCGGACCCTCTGCCCTGATGGAGATGCTCTTTTTCTTATACACTATTTGTCAACAAGTTGGCAATTAGTTTTAGCCGTCATTGTCATTAAAATTATCCTTCATTTGTCCACCTACTGCAGTTCATTTTGTAATAGCCCTCCATCAAAACCCTACCCTAGCACACAAATTTGTTACTTCTTAAATAGTGTTAGCTTAGAATCTTCTGCCAACCGGTCGCCATGCATTTATTCTTCTTGTCTCATCTTCAACCTCAAATTCTAATCGTCTTACTAGAGTGTTATCCGTGTCCTCCAGACACAACATTTTTTGTGTTGATTCCCCACCTCCCCGTCCCCTAGCCCTTTCCCTCTAATCCATCGTCCCTCCGTCCTTGTCCCCTTGTCCCCCGTCCCCGTCCCTGTCCTTGTCCCCGTCCCCGTCCCTGCCTTGTCCCCGTCCCCGTCCTCGTCCCATCCTTTAATCCAGAACCCTAACTTTTGGCTTTTCATCCAAAAGCTTTTTCATCTACGCATTCATCCATCGATGTGTTTTTCATCTACGCGTTCATCCATTGGCGCGCTCATTTCATCCAAAATTCTTTTATAGATACAGATTCACAACTATTCTCATTCTCTTGTCTTGCATTTCTTTTACATCATTTGGGACTATTTAATGAATATTTAATGTGTAATCATATCTTAAGCCAATAACTAATGACTACGTAATGAATTTTTATAGAATATTTAATGTCTATTTGTATATCTATAATTTTTATGAACAGTTAAAGAATATTTAAATATTTTTTAATGATTCTTTAGAGTTTTAAAAGTATATTTTTTGACAGTTTAATTAATATTTGTATATTTGTATAATTAAGGATTATTTATAGAATATTTAATGTATTGTTAATGAATAGTTTATGAATAGTTAATAAATTTCAATTATAAATTCAATGTGTATTCGCATATTCAATGAGTATTTAATGAATATTTACATAATATGTAATGCACATTGAATGCATATGTGATGGATATCGAATGAGTTTTTTTTTGTATTTCTATATTTTTTGTATGTTTAAGTTTTTCCCTTCTCCAATATTCCTTTCTTTTCTCACTTTCGTTCCCGAAAGAATGTTCTTATTTTTTCAATCTTCTACTTGAAATCTCATTTTTCCTTCATATGTATATTTTACTTTGTCCAATTTTTGAGATTTTCCTTTTGCTTCATACCTACGTCCTATTATTCCCAAGCTCTTTCTTGCAAACTCTTGTTTTTCTACATGCACTCAACCCTTATTGACTTGAATGCTCAAGATGTAACCAAGTCATTATTGAGGCTTCATACAGTAACTGTCCACAAGAAAAAAACTTTATGTTCCACTATTTACTAGGATTGACATTTACTGTAGTAGTTGACATTTAGTGTAATATAGTTTTGTCACCACACTTATTGTAAATTTTACAATTAGTGTATGGTTTCCTATTTAGTGTCCACTACACTAGAAGCCATCTTCTGTGTACTGGAGCTACATAGTGCAATTTTGCTTTCTAATTTACTCCATTTAGTGATGGTGCACAATTTAGCTCTAGTAGAGCTAAACTGTGCGTGTTTTCTTTTTAGTTCACTGCACCTAGTGATGAGGCACTGGAGCTAAAGTGTGTGCACACACTCCTTTTAGTTCATTGCACGTAGTAATGGGGCATACCTTTGCTACAAACCAAGCTGATGTATGTGCAATGTGTATTTCCATTTCTTCAAACAATCATTTTGAACTCTGTACTTCTCTATATGGTTAAGTATTTCATAAGATGAAATAAAAATCTTTTGAATTTTAAAAGGATTTTCAAATTATGTAGTCCTAAACCTCCAATAGTAATATTAAAAAGCAAAAAAATATGACGATCTCCTAGTCTTTAGTGGATATGAAATCTAAGTATTTCTCGTACCATAAATCCATAATATTTGACAATGTGTGAAAATGTATGAATTGGGATATAATCTTATTTTTCACTAGAAAAATAACATGTTTTTCCACAATATCAAACGTTCTAATATTACTTCTATGTATTAAAATTATCACATTCCATAGTGTGTCATAGCAAAAGGTTTTTTAAGTTGGTCGACGTGCCGGCAATCAAGAAGTTCCTCTTCTGGCTAGCCTAACTTTTATCGAAGACATTCAATGAGAAAATAAATTACTTAGAAATATGCCTCATGACTTCTATCATCCTTTTACAAAATTTTGAGAATTTGAAATATAATTTGCGACCACAGGAACGTGCTCATAAACTATTTATTATTTTTTGTATGTATAAATTTAAAATTACTTACATTATGATCATTAAATTATGCTTGATGCACTAAGTGATACATTTTGTATTAGTTGTATTTTATATTTTGATTATCATTTTTTTTCATGAGGAGGTCATTCCATTTCTTGTTTAAATCTTTTAATATTGTTCCACTCTCTATGTTTTACAAATGACAAAGTCTTAAATTTCACGTCAAAACATGAAATAAATTGTGTATGGTCAAGAAATTCTCCATCTTCAATGTCATGTTAGATTGTCACACCCTAAACTCATGATAATACAATTTGAACTAAAGAATAAGATATTTTAATCCAACTATTAGTTTGCGCACATTTTCGGTCTTTGAGTACTTAGTGGATAGTAACCAATTTCGATTCCAAATCCAGACCTTGGGGACACTTGGGATTCTTGCAAAAGAATAAACATTATAAATTGATTACAAAATAGTAACATTATACACTTTTAAAAACCCCAAAGAAATGATGTCCAAAGCATTTTCGAATACATACTTTTTTGCTCAAAATACACGTGCACATACAATATGTTTTTTTGTTTTCTTTAATGTGACTCGTTCGTTAAGGTCTTTGCTTTCAACTTTATAGATAAGTCCTATTTGGATTGTAATACAAATTCTTTCTATTCATCTCAATATCTTCTCTACATTTCTCTATACCTTAGTTGAATTGTCAACATCCGGAATATTCAAACTATTAGTAAATTGAAATGAAATATGATCACAAGGATAATACCTAAACCAAGGACTCTAAACCCTAAACCCTAAACCTAACCCCAAACCCTGCGCATTACCCTAACCCTGAATCCCATAGTTATGTGTATATTACTCGCATGTGCGAGTATATACGAGGTTTGTACTCTTCCTTATTTTAGTCGACAGGGAAATAATAGATTCAGTTTCCCGCCAAGATTTAAAAATTTGCACTTTTTATGGGGCTGTGGAAAAGTTTTTTCCCGCCAATTCTAAAGTCGTAGCCCGGAATGGAAACGGTCGTGTTACCGTGAGTGACCTCGCCGAACCTCCTCCAGTTTTATCATTTTTTCATTCTCAGTTTCGTTGATGTGCAAGGTTGGTGGGTGGGAGGCTTGGAGGTGGTACAATTGTGGGAGGTTGAGGAGTTCAACATCTATTGGTTGCCCACGGTTGAGCAGGGCGCTTGCGCGAGACGGCCACGCACCGATTGTCTACTTCATAAGGTACACAATGTATACTGCTTGCATTATCCTTGCACTCTAGCATTTAGGATGTGAGAGTGATGCTTATTGCTCTACTTCCTATAGCTACTGTGATTTTGAAGCGTCAGTGAGACTATCTCGATGACTAACGCAAAGATTTGGGCTCTAGAATACACAAAGCGAGATCCAGTGGCTGAAGAGTATGTCTGTATGAAGCCCGAAAATGACGCCGAGAATCACGGAAGGACATTTTAGCTCGAATCGAGCTAAGCTGTCATTCCACAACACTAACGACATTTTAGCTCGACTCGAGCTAAACTGTCAGACGAACATGTCCACGACAGTTTAGCTCGACTCGAGGTAAACTGTCGTTGGAAATAAGGTAAGAGGGTTTAGCTCGAGTCGAGGTAAACTGTCTTACTGTATTGTAAACGACAATTTAGCTCGTCTCGAGCTAAACCATCATATCATATTTTTACGACAATTTAGCTCGAGTCGAGCTAAACTGTCGAAACTAATTTACCACGTCAGTTTACCTCGAGTTGAGCTAATTTGTCATACTGTCTAATAGTCAACATTTCAGGTCGGGTCAGGCTAAAATATCATTATCAAGGGTGTGATTATTTCATTTTCGCATTAAATCTGGTCCCACGAAATTACATTCTTGTTATATAATACCATATGTGTTTACCTCGAATCGAGCTAAATTTTCCTGTTCTACAATGTTGATTCAGATGAATGCAAGTTATTTTCAGACGCCTGAACTTACCTCGATTTGAGCTAAAATACCCACTTCATATGCTTCTTCATTGATGTCCAATCCTATAAGTTATTCTCCCATACTTATTGGAAGGATTATCTAATACTTATCTTATTGGAATGCAGGATGTCGTCTTCGGAGGACGACGATGTTCATGTTGATGCTCCCGTGAATCCAGACCTTCCTGAGTTTGATGTTATTCCTCGCCGTCTCTAGGTCAGGATGACTGTTTTGCTTCACAATGGTTCGGGTGTTCGCGTTGCGGAGGGGTTGGTTCGCAATGTCCGGACCAGTGCAATTCTGGGTTCCTCTGGTCCTCTTGGGGATTCAAATGTTGTAGTACAGGTGTCCAGTACTTTTGTTCTGGAGGAAGCTCCTGATGAATGGAGGTACTCGTCTTCCATCCAAGACTTTGTCACATTAGCAGTATGCACTAGTGCATTGTCCACCATCAAAGTCAAATGCTCATGGTTGGCGCGGTGGTAGAAATAAGGCAATAATCCCTGCTCACATACAACATCGACGAAGTCCACAGCAGTGCGTTGTCCAGAAGGAATCAAGACCATATAACACTTGCTAAATGCAGTGAAAGCACCCCACACCATTATTGACATTCTTCCAGACTTGAATGTTGGCGCTAAACACTGTGAATCATATCTCTCCTGACTACTCCGCCATACTCGGATTTGACGTGAATTCTTACCTATTTCAAACGATGCCTCATCACTCCAAATATCTAAGCTCCACTCTCGAATTGTCCAATCCTTGTGAGCTTTTGCAAAGCACAACCTCTGCTCCTTGTGTCTTTGGTTCAAATAAGGCTTCTTGACTGCAATTCGACTACGAAGTCCAAGCTCATGCAATGCTTTCCGTACCGTAGTTTGGCACACAGGAATTGGCAAACTATGTGCAAGTTCTGAAAGATGCACACGACGACTCTTCTGAAGCTCATACTTGAGATGCCTTCGATCACGAGCCTGCAACTTTTGAGGCCGTCCGGACCTCTATCCAATTTGTACTGAGCCCCTCTCGCGATATCTCTTCTGAACTAACGAAATAGTCTTCTTCGGTCTTCCAACACGACGTGAAATCTCGCTCAAAGACGATCCAGCCTTACTCATTCCTACAATACTCCATTGCTCTCCAATGTCAAGAAAGTGTCCTGCCATAGTGTTGTGTTGAATCAGTGCACAACTCAAACTCACTGAGCAGCTTTCTTTACAACTAACTCAAGCACCAAAATGAAGTTTTGCAACAAAATTTTCTAGGCATGTGCAACAATTTCAAGCTCAAAATCAAGGCAGCTAGTCAACTTCATCACATTGCAACAAGAAATCAATGAATTCATACTCACAAAGCTCATTAAAATACACAATTTCTTCTCAGGGCTCCATGTATTGCAACAGATGTCAATCGCAAAATTTATTAATGTATTTCATATAGTTGATTTTTTTTCAGCAAGTGAGTAATTGTGACATTTTTCAGCATGTTAGCTTCCTTAATCCACAATATCTTCTCCAGATCACCTTGCTAATTAAAGATAGGAGGTGCACTGTCTAAACATCCCCATGCAGAATTTCACAGGGGTTACCTTACTTACTAGAGGGCACTGTACAATGAGACCATCGTGCAGTTCAGAAATCATATCAAACTCGACGTTCAACGACAGTTTCATCGAAACTCTTCGGGTAGGAAGGTTGTGATCCTAGAGGGTGTGGACGTTTGTGCCCATGCCTGGACGAAAATCATGGGTGTAAGTTCGAGTACTTTCTATCGGAATGCAAAGGACGTTGCCGCTGGTCATGCGGCTCAACACCATGGCAATACCGGTTTGCGTAAGCCTAGAGGTCATACGGTTGTGGCTACTGCCACTCTTGGAGCCATCCTCGATAGACATGCAGACCACATGCCTCACAAGTCTCGTGTTCTTCCATCTGGGGAGAAGGCTGTGGCAAAGGTCCTATTTGCAAGTTTTAAGTGGAAAAATCAGATACCGCTTCTTGATGATCATCTCGCTGATTGTGGATTGCCGCCAATCTCAACCTCAAGCTTGAGAAAGATTCGGCGAGTGAGCTTTCCTGAGTACTATGCCAAGAGAGGTGGAGACAACTTCGCCCGTTGTTCTACGTGTGACAAATACTAGGATCAGAAGAAGCTTACTCAACCGGGAACTCAAGCATCTCTGCTATGGCAAAAGAAGATGCAGGCTCACATCGATTATGCTTTCACACATCGGGACTTGTACTACCTGAACCGATTTCGATCAAAGTCGTCGCCTCAGGAGGTTCTTACCATCATGGATGATGAGATGTATCACTCGAAGACCGCCTCCCCAGTTTTTTCACATAAAACAAAGCACTTAGATGGGCTTATGAAGTTGCCTCTTGCAGTCACTGGCATGCTTGCCCATGGTCATGTGGACCAGCGTTACGCCCATTACGGCCTTGATTTATACTCCCATGATGCCAATTACACGGTCGGGTCGTTCGCAAAACTATTGCGTGACCTGGAGGCACCTCCGAAGTCATCATCCCGGCAACTCTTTCCAGAATCTTGCTCTCATCCATTGTATACGGCGGTGTTACGGGGTGCAGAGACGTGTTTGGATCCATTAGGGCAGATTCCAGATATCCCAGTTCCTGGGAGACCTTTGCCACCAATATTGAACGTGCAAATGGACAATGCCGTTGGTGATAACAAAAATAGATTTTTTTTCTGTTTTTGGTCTCTCTTTGTTGCCAGACGCATCTTCCGTGAGGTTTATGTCAATTTCATGCTAGTTGGTCATACACATATGATATAGATGCATTATTTGGACATTGGAGTATGACACTGAGGAAGGAGAGTTTTCCAACCATTCCGTTGCTCATGAGGTCGTTCATGAGAAATGAGAGTGTTTCCACAATCCCGCATCTCATCCAAGAAGTTCATGACTTTAAGAAGCTCATTGGGGATATGATTGCGGACGGTGATGAAGCTTTGCAGGGAGATACGAAGGCTCATCACTTCAAGTTTTATGTGGACTCAAGTGGTTGTCCGGTAATGAAGTATAAAATCCTTTGTCATGATGACGATTGGCTTCCTAAGGGAGGAGAAGGTAGTGGCATCAAATTGTGGAAGGAGGATTATGAAGGAAGGTCTTTATGGCCTCGCGGAGAATCTGATGCATTGAAGCCTTGTCCGATGCGGCATCTCCATGAGGTGGTGAAGGAACTTTCAGGATTCATCGATCACTGGGAGCAATCATCGCGGGAGTCTGTTGAAGCCCGTTCGCGTATTGAGCCGCTATCGTACTATTGGCGCGATGTTAGAGATGCTCTGACACTTCCAATGGATACGTCGATATCATTGGAAGACGGATTTTGGCCAACAACTCGAATTGCCCATGCCATTGAAGATGAGTTCTCAGCGGAGGGTGAAGTTCACGAGGAGTTCCGTGAAGATGAGCATTTTGTTGGCCAGAGGCGCGATTGTCCACCCCCTTCTTTTAGAGTTGGTCGTGATATTTTTTCTGGCTACTTTGTTGCATTGCGCCCTTATGATGGAGAGGAGCGCCCATTTTGGATTGCTCAAGCGATTTCAGATCCTAACTCTAACCCGGATATGCCAAACACCGTGCGTATCCAATTCTTCCGCCCTATGTCGCGCGATCGGGATGTTTAGAAGTTCTATGAAGATTGGGATACAGATTGCAACCTTCGCTGGACAATTGAAAAGGGGATAGCCATAACGTGGGAGAGTACCGATTCAATCTTGACAGCATGGAAACCTAGGTCTTCAAAGAGGGATGGAGGTCATGTGCAAGATTCAACTACAAAAATTCTGAAGGGGCAAGTAGCGATTATCAAGGCCTCCTTGGAAGCACTTGCGAGGTCCGAATCATAATAGACTTAGATCAATGGACTTTGGATTATGATACGTAATACTTCATGTGTATGGTTAGATCCTTTGGTGCTGAGATTATAGATAATATTTGTATTTGATTACTCTCTGTATGACTATATGTGATGCCAATGATTGCTATGAAATATTCTCTCCATTGTTTTTGCTTATCGGTGATAATTTGCAGTATGTTTATTTTCTTTTTAAAATAACAATGTGGTAAATTGCTTCTAATCTTGAAACCAGTAATACCAGTAACACCAGTAATTGCCTTCATGGTGAATGATAGAAAGTAAATGCTGGTTCACACTTTAGTTCTAGTGGAGCTAAAGTGTCAGCAAATCTTCTTGTTTAGTTCACTGCACTTAGTAATGGTGCGCACTTTAGGTCAGGTAGAGCTAAAGTGTGTGGAATTGTTGTTTTGAGTATATTGCACCTCTAAGTGATGGGGACACTTTAGTTCGAAGAGAGCTATCGTATGTGCAACTTTTTTTCCACTTCTGAACACCATCATTTGAAACTCGTTGCATATTTTTTTAGCCAATGTATATTCCACACGGTAAACTGAAATTCTTTTAAATTAAAAAAAGGCTCATCAGAATGTATTTAGCAAATTCTCTTACAAATGGATATTTGTCCGTCATTCAGCTCTTTTTTAGCTAACTTGGAGCATGGGGTTAATCTAGGTTAGTAGGATCGAGTGTGAATATTTAGCTATTCATATTCAATGAACACATGTGGTATAAAAGAAGTATCGACTAATGTGTTCTTCTTTTCAATATTATAGTTAGACTCGTAATGTAATATTATTCGTAGTACTTATTTTTCTAGGGATTTTTGTAGTGAACATTACCTCCCAATTTAATAGAAACTCGTATCCCTCCATACTGTAGAGTTTAGATGTGCACTTTAGCTCTTATGATCTACATGTGTTAATTTGGGAGTCTCTAAATCTCCCAATATAACAAATATGGTGTTTTGATAAGTAGAGCCTAAAAGGTTGCTACCTTGTGGACCTTTAGCCCCAGGAATATCACTTCCATGAGGGAACTTTTGGGTCTCTTCAGCAACTCCACGAGGTGTGGAGAAGTGGCTTATTGCGGGTCCCTTTTGAGGTCCTATCGCAATCTCATATAGGCCGTTGGCTCCTGCTTTCGCACTAGCAACGAAACTACAGCGTTGCCTGAGCACCAGAACCTCTTCAGTATTCTCCACCGCAGTGGAGACGTGGATCCCATATGCACGCAAATCTCGATAGCTGACCAGGGTACGAGGTGCTGTGGGTGCATATATTGCCTTTCAGCACAGGAGGGGGAGTCCTCCAGGCAGTATCAGAGACGCTTGGCCCTCACGGTATCTAAAACTCTGACTTCCGGCAATGGTGACTAGGTCACACGTTTGCTAGGTAGCTGCGCAGCTTGAGAATTCGAAATATTTCACATTGCGTAAAATCGTATCGGTGGACGTACTGTCGAGCAGTGCGACGTCTGCCGGGAACACGGCCTTACGATTGTCCACCATAAAATTTTCGGGTTCTACATCAAAAAATGACGGAGCATCTAGGGTGTGCGTCTCGCGTGAACCTTTCTTTAATGACGAAAGATCCTGATAAATCTGAGGGAGATATTGTGACGCCCGACATTCCTTTTTGTAATGACCTGATCTACCGCATCTATGACATGTCTGTTGACCAGTATGAGTAGGCTCACGTCTATAAGATGACTGAAGCTTATCGGGAGGTTTGTTGGCTTCACGAGAGAAATTTCGTCGTGGTAGCCGTTTCTGATCCCGGTGTGACGTTCTGGTGGATGTCTCGACAATGTGTACCTCCCGTGTTGGTCCGGCATCTGCGTTCTTTAGCAATAACTGTTGTTGCTTTTCAACTAGAAGTAAGTATGACATCTATTCGGAATGTTTTTCAAATCGCATATTCGGGTATTGCTGAGCTAAAATAGCGATAGCTGGAGGAAAACTAGATAGGATTTTGTCTATGAGTTCCATATTTGAAATGCGATCGCTACATAGTCGAAGTTGGGCGATGATGCGATGCAGTTTGGCGTTGAAGGCAAGGAGATCGGGGAAATCGAGGACGCGTAGGTTAATCCAATCGTTGCGAGCTTGCGGTAAGAACATCAACTATTCGTGGTGAAAGCGATCTCGGAGCTGCCGCCATAAATGTGCCGGGTTGTCCATCTGTATGTATTGTTGTCACAGTGAGACACCGATGTGGCGACGTAAGATGAAGAGGTGTCAATAGCTTTTCGATGGTCTCGCGATCTAGTGCATAGTCCAGTTCTTCCGCACATAAGAAAGCCTTCGCATCGTTACTCCACTCAAGATAATTGCTCCCATCGGGTTCTAGGGCGTCAAACAGGAGCAATTGCACTCGTGCTTCCCTAGGTGACTTCAATGGAAGAGCCATCAGTGTGCACAAATAACATGCACAGAAAGAAAAAGAAAAAGAAAAAAGATGAAAATAAGATAAAAGAAAAATAAATAAGTAAATAAAAGTAAAATGAAATAAAATATATTTGGAGGTCTAGAGGCTCGTGCTAATAACATGTTGTGATGAAAGAGAAGTGATCCTCCGAGAGGTACAAGATTGTTTATATACTAGTCTAGTGTGATACATGCTAAAAGTAGAAGAGGAAGTTGCCGAGACTTAACTGCGAGTTAACTAGGTGGAGAAACCCAGGTGTAACCCTAGGATTGGTTATCTCAGCATCAGGCTCGGGAATGGAACCGGGCGGGGGTTGACTTGGGCACTGCTATGAATGAACCTTGGGATGGGATGGATGGGCTGGCCCCTTTCGTTGGGGCTCTCCAACGAGGGGTCAGTTCGCCCTGGGCGTCCCGTGGGGCCTCACCCTATACAATCAGCACGACAAAAATGCCTCAACACAAAACCTAAAAAGCGCAACCAAACCCTAATTGACTGTATATTTCACTTCTGATACCCTATCATTCAGCATTCAATCGTTAAACATTTACCATTAGCAAGTAATGATGCATAGAGAAGCTAACTTGTTCCAAGCAGCAGCTAAAATGCTACCAGTTCCTAAAGAGCAGAGCTGTTCACTCAACTTTCCTATCCAACTTACTCAGCATGACTTCGCACCTTTCTCAGTGCAATCAGGTCCGACTGAAACTCACAATCAGCATGAAAAGAACGTGACAGTCTCATATTACACTAAAAACTACGGCCAAGCCCTAACTTCACTTCTTAAACCCTAAAATTCACCATTCAGAGAACATTAACAAACTGTGATTTAACCGAGAAGCTAATTTATTCCAAAGAGCAGCTTTAATGCTATCAGTTCCTAAAAAGCAGAGCCTTCACTCAAAGTAGAAACTCCCAACACGGGCACGAATTTGCACCTTTCTAATTGCAATCAGGTCCGACTGAAACTCACTATTCACCGAATGAAAGAAATGCGCCAGTCTCAATCTATACAGAAACCTGAAACCCTAACCCCAAATCAACTAACCGGATTTTTTTCACTTCTGATAGCCTTCACCAGGCTCATCGTCCATATGAAACGCCTGTCCCATAACATACTGCGACCCACTACCCGGCGCGGGCGCCAAGCCCTGCATCTCCTGCGCCAACGCCGATGGGTCCACCTCCTGCACGGTGGTCTTCACACTCCGCTTCCGGTCGCGCGTGTGGTACTTGATGTCGAACACCTGCGCGGGCTCCGCGTGCGGGATGGCGGGGCGCACGGTGACCGTGGCGGGCAGGACCTTGCGGTAATCGGAGGCGTCGGGCACGGACTCCAGGAACTCCGGGGTGGCCGTCGGGCCAGTCACGGTCCACGGCGCCAGGGCCTTGCGCAGCAGCGACTTGGCGACGCCCGCGGGGTCTGACGGCACCAGATTCGACGCCTTGCCAACCACGCCCGTGATCTTGCTCGCCATCGCTGAAGCCCTTCCTGCAACCACCACACACCAAGCCTCTCCTTCAGAATGGGAAACAGAAACAGCGTGGTGCGCGATGGCTCTCCATGAGCACAGACCTATGGTGTATGATACGGTATATGATATACGGTTCACGGTCTACGCGCTTCGTAGACTTCGAGAGCGAGAATGTACGCCTGGAGTAGAAAAAATGTTGGTAAGCCCTGATGTAAAAATTGAAAAAATGTACGCCTGGAGTAGAAAAAATGTTGGTAAGCCCTGATGTAAAAATTGAAAAAATGTACGCCCTGAGCCACGCATCGGTGTACTCACTGCGTGTGAAAGCGGTAAGTTTTCTACTAGCTGTGAGATATATTTATACAACAGAGAGTAGAAGAGGCAGCATCATGTGTCAGGGCCGCTTCACTCTATGCCCAAGTCGAGAGGCCGACCGTCAAAATGAGTGGCCAAACTATGGCGAGAGGCCAAACTTTTTTTCCAAAAAAATATGTTAAATAATATAGATTGAAGGTTTGGCCGGTCGTGGTGTGAAGCCCCTAAGGCCAAGTCCAAAGTCTAAACCCCATATCATTACGCCAAAAAAAATCAGCCCAAAAAAATTAGCCAAAAAAAATCAGCCCGAAAAAATTAGCCAAAAAAAATCAGCCAAAAAAAATCAGCCCAAAAATCCGGTTTCTTTCATTTAACGGTCTAGATCTTGTCGATTTTTGATTATTTAATAAAAAAAATCAACGGACTCTCGATTGTAATTTGGGTTGACTAAAATGGACGACCCAAGTTTTGCTCGCTTAGGCGCCAAAACAACCCAAAAGTGTTGCCATGTAGGACGACGGCCTTTGGAGTTTGGGCAGAAGTGTGAAGGCCCAAAGTCCGGACTTTGGCCATTCTAGCAATCTCATTGGTGGAAATCGACCGCCTCTCGACTTGGCCACCAAGTGTGAAGCGGCCCATAGGCTCTGGTTTGATGTCACAACCTCAGTTCCCATCAATGTCCTGATTGCATATGATCACAAATAAATGCTTTCGTTTAGAGTAGGGTTTTATCACTCTGCTTGTGAGATATGAGTGTCAGAATTTAGCTCTTAGCCCTTAAACGTTAGAGCCAGCCCGAGGGGCTTGGTTTTTTCATTTTTCAACTCACTTTGACCATGATTTTCAAATGATGGAAATTCATTTCAATGATTTTTCTTTTTCAAAATTCTTTGAATGTATAATAAAAATCATGTGATATAATTAGAATGTAAATTTCAGCTAAATATGGGTGTTAAAATTCAAAGATTCTATAAAATTTCTATAGAAAGATTTGTCGTTTAAGGGTTAAAGAGCACTTTAGAGAGTAGAAGAAACATTGTCATGATTAGGCCCTACTTTGATGTCACAGAACCTTACTTTGTGGCTATCGAGGTGTTAGAGATTTGGTTTGGGGGATTTTGTTAGGTGTTAGGTTTGAGAGTACTTTCAAATGCTTTGAAGATCCCCTAGTTGCTGCTGTTGATGGGATCTTTTTATTGACCCTGGTCGAGCATTGCACCAAACCTCAGCCTTAGGTGGGTCCAATATTAATATCAAATATTCATTATTTATATAATGAATATTATTTTAATATTATTTTATGAACTTCTTAACAAATTTATGTGCTAGAGTAGGTGGTTGATTGGGAATTAAAACTAATTATCAATTGTTTTAGAAATAGTGTACTAAGGTAGGTGGATGATTGGGGGTTATTATAAATGACAATGGCGGCTAACACTAATTGCCAACTTGTTCACAAATAGTGTACTAGGGTAATTACACTATTTGTACCATTATACTAAATGCCATTTTTAGTGTACCCATCCCGCACTAGGAAAAAAATTGTGAAGCTCAAAGATGACTTGAAGACATGCTTCCACCGCTTACAAGTTTCCAATGCTTACAACGCTTACAGATTCTTCAGTCATCACCATAGCTATTGTTTCAGTGAAGGTTTGCTATTAGTGGTGAGAAAGAACGAGAAGTCATCATCATTCTCTTGCAACAAGAGGAAGAAGAGTACTTGAAACCAATAGCGCATCAGCTTCATAGTGAAAGTGAATTCAGAAGCAACCAGAGCAGCGAATGCATGATTGGTCATCCCGCCATAGCTGATTCAAAACCTTCCAACAGTTCGGAAAACTCATCCATTCATGATCACAAATAACTGAAGGTCTTAAAAAGGTCTATTTAAGTTGACTATGATGAATCTCATGATTTACTTACAAAAGCTTGATTGATTCTACCTGCGACAACCTGGACAAACTCAGTCATCGCCATAGAACAAAGAAGCTCCACGATCATCACCGTAGCTCGAAGAAGATGCATAACCATCGCCATAGCTCGAAGAAGAATCATCGCCATAGCTACACAGATCCATCTACTTCACCTTAGCCGACAGCGGTGGTGCCCATTCGCCCGGGCAAGTGCATGGGAAACACAGAAAACGTGGGCCCCGTGGCGCACTGAATTCCCTTGCCGCCCATCTTGTTCACGAACACGAACATCATCCTCACGTAAGCGTCGCACAGCCGCTTCAGCGGCGCCAGCGGCGACAGCGCGCGGATGCGCAGCCGCCCCACTCTCAGCCCCCATTGTCTAGCGTTAGTTGAGAGACCAGCCGCCCCACTCGCAGTCTCCAATCATTGTCATGGTCCATTGGTTGTCGCTTACAGTCCATTGGCTGTCTCTTTGACTTCTTTTCAAAGAGGAAAAAAAAGGTACAACATGACCTCTCCTTCTTCCTTCTCCAACCTCTCCTTTTTCTCTTCTCCAACCTCTCCTTCCTTCTCCTAGGCGGCTAAAACTATCTCTGACCTGAGTTAGAGTCTAGAGAACACCAGCTCTTCCACGCTTAGTTGAGAGACCACGAAGCGCTGCCATGGATCTGATAGCTAGTCTGAGTGAGGAAAGAGCAGCATTGACAAAAGACACCGTGTGAATGGTCAGAGCCATAGATGAGTACTCCTGGACGTGAAGACAAGGCGGTGGTACACCATTGCGAAGCTGGCCGACCAATTCAACGTGGAGAAAGTCTGTGGATGCTGCGTGGCCATGGTCGGAGGGTTGGTGTGCCAGGTTTTGCGACCGACGAGAACGCATTGGTGTTCGTTTCCAACCAGACGGATTCCAGATTGTTGCCCACTCCGAAGCACCGTTCGGAGACTTTCTATGCAGTGGTGGGTATGGATGTCGACGCCAGCACTGGTTTTGCCCAACCATCGGAAGCTCGCGAGCAAGGAGAATCCTTTCGTGATCATATACGAGTTGAAAACAGATGCATGGTGGAGCTCAAGCATACCGAGGTTTGTGTCTATGTAGAGAACAGCATTAGGCCGACGCACATGACGACCATATGGGGCTTCATCTCCCAGATATGATCCCTAAAAGTTTGGGTTTGGCTCCTCATGCCCACAAGAGTTTCACGGTAAAATCCGATGTGGTTCCAATCCAAACCATTTGGTTACCCTCTTCTGATTTATCTTTTTAACCATATTATAACCACAAACATTCCCAATGCATTCCCAATGAGTTCCCATGTTGTTTGTCAGAGTTCCCATCGTGTTCCCCACCATGTTCCCAATGTTCCCAATGCGTTCTGCATGTTCCCAATTCAATTACACCTGAGAACTAATTTACATATTTAAAATTTATCCAAATTTACCTTTTGTGTAGTGGGGCCCACCACCAATCGTTGAGGCTCCCAACGGAGGCTCCTCCGCACACATGTGCATCTGCCTATGGTGTGTTTCAACGGTTTATTGAACAGTACCCTTCAGTAAAGATACGAACTATTTGCAGTCCTATGGAAAGTAATTTTTAGTGTTGCCAACTTTGACACGCTCTTTAGAGTTAGAGATTGTTAGTTTACCATGAGATTTTTGGCACAAGATCATTTCTATGTTGACAACATGTGTGCCAAATTTCAAGGCCGGAAGATGAATTAAAAAAAAGATATTCAAGATCTACCAACATGGGTAGCACTAAAAAAAGTTTCAGAGCTACGAACTTTGACACCCTCCTAAGGATTGAATTTTTTTATTTTGCCCATGTGATTTTTTGCATGAGACCATCTTTGTCTTTATTACATGTTTAAAGTCCAAAACATCTATACAATGAGACATATTTAAAATCTAGCAACATGTGTAGTTGTGAATGTAGTTGTAAGAAACATTTCACTCCTGGCCGACTTTAACACACTCCCAAGGATTAAAGTTTTTGTTTTAGGGCATGAAATTTTTGGCATAAAACCATTTCTACATTGAATACATGTGTGCCAAATTTTAAGGCTAGAATACCTATATAGCAAAAGATTTTTGCAATCTACCAACATGTGTAGCTCGGTCACTACAGTCAATCCAGGTTCGCGGTGTCAGGGCCCAGTTTCACGCCTGACACCGCGAAGAGCGGCCCTTCTCCCCAAGCGCCTTTTGGCCTCCATGTGCCATTCTTCCCACGATAACGTTCACTTTCGCCCACATTATTTTTGCGCTACTCGTATCCCTTATCGGCATTCTCGCCGATAGCCCCTTCTCCCCCCGCCTTCTTCGGATCACCGAAAGCCCGTTCTCGCCCCGCCACGTGTACTCCAGAATGACCCGTCCTTCTCGGCGGCTGCGAAGGCGAAGTGCCATCCACATCGTTTCGTACCATCGGCGCCGTCTTTCGTACCTTCGTTGTGCGAAAAGGGGAGTGCTTGTTTGCGCGTGAATGGAGTTCCTCGATCTCAATCTCTCCATACAGGACAGGTCTGATGGGAATTCTAGCGAGACGGCGCCACCAACCGGTGTCGATAACGGCCCATGAGGGAAAACATGGAGGCGTCAAGGGAGAAAGAAACCGGCTGGCGTGCATGAGAAGGGGGTGGAGGACCTTGATGCCGCGTTTAGGGGATTGTATTGCATGCAGACTACCTAAAGAAACACGGTGACAAGGTTCTTCGGTTGCGCAATTCGAAGAGGAAGCAATCGAAGCTTATCGCCTACATTCTCAGGGATAAAAGGAGGAGGCTACTAGGTTTAGGGTAGGTTAGGCGTTCATCATCACCATCAACATGAAACCCTAATACAATCATGGCAAAGTTTTCTGTGGCGGCACCACTTCCCGCACTTTCGAACTCTGTTTTTTGCCGTCTAGCAACATATCCAGGAAGTTCAAGCTCTGCGTCAGCAATCGCTACTGCAAAACCTTGAAATCGCCGATTGATATTTTCGGTAAGTTTCCTGCCCTTCTTGCTTTCTATTTCATTCCATTTCAGTAAGTTCTCTGTCATTCTTTCTTTCCATTTCTTTTCGGTAAGTTCCTTGTCCTTCTTTCATTCCATTTCAAATGTGGGGCGTTGGAAAGTAAGTTCTTTGCGAAGATGTAGGAAATTCTGCAAAGCGTCCAGGTTTAGGGTTTCAGAGTTTTAGGGTTCCTGATAATCGTTTCGGGCAATAAGGTTTCATGTTCGGCAATGTCCTCCCTCGCAGGACCGTAAAAATGCCGAAGCGGACGGTGTGTTTCTGCAAGGCACTATTTGATGAGATCCCGGTGGAGAACACGAAAGGAATTCCGCCCACCTACAACGAGGAAACGAGGAGGATCGAGCAGCTATTTGTCATTGAGAAAGACCACATTTGGCGCGATAGCTGGGAGGTGATGGAGGCGAGGGCCCTTATCCTGGAGCTGCATGGACCGGACTCGCCCATCGTACCGACTGGACAAACCAGCCCCAAGCAGATATTGTGCATACATTGCAACACGACGTACCAAAAGCACAGGTTCAACCTCCACCGCAACCATGTATTGTGCGAAGGGAAGGGGAAGGTGGGCGTGAAGATGCCGTCGTATCCCAATTTGGGCGTCAGGGATGTGGCAAACTTTGTCGCACGACTTCGGGATTGCGGGTCGGAGGAAGAAGCCATTCGGGTTTTCGGCACCATAGAGCCATGAAGAGGAGGCCTCGAAAGGCTGCCGATAATGAGGAGGAATCGATCATCAGAGTCCCAATTAAGCGCGGCAAGAGGGTGGCACATGCCACAGAGGAGGACCGTCCAGAGAAGCGTACCAAGGTGCCTTCTCGGTAAAGACATCCGCCCCCGAAAGCGGAGTCCAATGACGATACATCTTCGTCGGCAGAGTCGGGAGGAGATCTCAACACAGATCATGAGGCCGATAACGTAGGCACTCTAGCTGTTTTCGGCGATAAGGACGGTCTTCGGTCCGGAGATGATGCCTCTAGGAATTCCGGTGCCGAGAACCCGATATCCAGGGTCCAAAAGTCCGCACTCGCGCCGAAGAGAGAGAGCGATTCCTCCATCGTGCTCCTGAAGACCGAGCCTGCGAAGCACGCTGTAGCGAAGAAGGTGGCAAAAGCTGAAGAGGGCACGAAGAAGGCAAGATTTGAAGAGTCCACGAAGAAGACAAGAGCTCTCAATCCCCCAGCAATGGCGAAAAGGCTTATAGGAATGTCTGTGGAAGAGACCGCTACGCCGAGAAGGCCTCGACCCCTGCTGGCTTTACAGCGGTTGAGAGAGACGAGTATTGCCGAGAGACCCGCCGACTCTGACATTGGTCCGCCGATAACCTCGGGCGACTGCCTCCCAACCTCGGCCGATATGGAATTTCGACAGCCGTTGACTATGGCCACGATACTTCGGGCAGGCTCTAATGAAGGTGCGAATCACGATAACCGCCTCATTCTGCCGGACAAAGGTAGCAAGGAGCAACGTTTGGAGTTGGAGAGGGCCGAAATACTTAGGCAGACTTAGGAGGACGTTGAGCGCATTTTCCCGCTTCGGAGGGTGCTCTCCCCCGAAAGGAAGGTACCAATAACGCCGCTGTACCTACTCCTCAAGCATGGTCTGCTCGATAGTATCACGATGGACAATTTAAAGTCCGAAGATGAGCTATTGAAATACGTCTTGGGTATGGTGGAGTCTGGAGGCCACGAGGGTAGGTTCTACCAGGCTTTCGGTGCCTGCATTTTCGAAGGGGTCGGCTTCGCAGATAACGAGGTTACACTTTCACAGCTGACAACCCTTTGCAATCTGGCAAAGAATCACGATGGCGGTACGTCGCAAGAGCTTTGGAAAGAGGCAGTGATGGGAACCTAGGCATATATGACGCACGAAAAGGAATGCGTCGAGTTTGTAGCTAGGCATACAGCCGATGCGGAGACCACAAAGCGGTTAAGGGAGAAGTTAGTCGAGGTCGAGATTAAGAAATTTGATACCGAAAGGGCGGTGGAGCGAGAGGCTATTCGATGGGACTTCAACAACCTCTTTGAGTATTGCGCGATGAACAAGATTCTTCGACCATTGCTGCACCCACTGCCATGGAAGCACAACATTGACGAGGCTCAAGAGGTCGTGCACCGTCTAGCGCGGATCAGAATTGACAGTGTCCCGTCGCCGGCTCCAGCTATGCTGTTGAAGTGTTACTTTGTTTGCAACGGGCTCTCTTGGGTGTAAGTTTTTCCTTCTCGCCACATACTTGTCCTTATCGTCTCTTTTCGTCCCTTATCGTCTCTTATCGGCCTTTATCGTCTATTATTGTCCCTTATCGGCTGATGTGACTCCGTTGTTTTTCAGGGGGCGGAATATGTGCAACCCTAGCCTAATCCCCGGACCTGCCAGCATTGAAATGTACGTGGACGCTCCAGAGACAAATTGGGATGGGCCGTCTCAAATGTTTGAGGGATGGGCCGTCTCCAATGAGGAAAGGACTCACTCTTCGGAAGGGACTCATCCGAACAACACATCCCCATATCGCAAGCGTTCTCGCGGCTCCTCGACAATAAGCACGGCGGGCGAGGTTCGGTGTTTAGCTTCATTGCAATGGTCCATGCTCGCACTGTCGTGGATACGGCAAGGAGTCACCCAAAGGATTTCCTTCGACAATGGTGTTCTGCCGATAAGGATATCTACGAACAATGAGATACCCTGGACGAGAAGTGCTTGACGAGGGAGGATCTGGACTTCATGTATGCCAGCTTCGTTCCACGTAAGATTTATCCGATAACCCAGTCATTCATCTAACTGTTTTCTTCCTCATTCTTGGTATCTCCGTTATTTCCCTATGACAAACGATAAGCCTTGTGCAGGCACTGTAGATCCTACCGGGGCACGTGAAAGGGAACTTGCGGAGGTAGATTGCAAGAACAATGTGTCGCGTCTGGTGACGATAGAGTGTGATCGACGAGAATGGCATCCAGTGACTTCACACAACGAAATTCGGCGGGAGACATCTATCCGAACAAGAGACCTAGAGGGTACAGATGCCTTTCTTCACATGGACGAGGAAACCTCAAATGAATTCCGCGTCCAGAATTGGTACCCGAGGAGTAATGACGAATCTGGATTCTCCGATAAGTCGGTGGATGAAGTTACGATTTCAGCACAAGAGGAGGCACGCGATGAAATATCTGAGGGAGGTGTTCCCGAATTGCCCGGGGAAGAGTCCGCTACTACAGCGGCGAAGTCACTGGTGAGTCCCGCCGATAACCCAACTAACATGGAGTTTTCTTGGATACAAACAATGAATGACCCTAACTTGGGCATTGCGGAGTCTTCACAGTGGCCGATGGGGCCATCTCAATTCAAGACCCCTCGTCATCATGTTGTGTTTGGGGATACGGGGGAGACAGAATCCGGCATGAAACCCCGCCGTCTATCGTTTCCTCTGTCGAGTCAAGGTATTGAAAACTTGGACTCTCTTGACAGTCTCCCGGTTGTTCCCGAGGAGCCTTCCGTCGCACCTAGGAGGTTCATCCAATCCCCGAGAATCCTCTGCATTCGGAGTCCGATAACACTTCTCCGCCAGAGCCCGATAACTCTTCTCCTCCGCAAGAGCCCGATAAGCCTGCTCCTTCGCCAGAACCCGTTAAGCCTGCTCCTCCGCCAGAGCCTCTTAAGAGTGCTCCTTCGCCAGAGCCCGATAGCCCTGCTCTGATTTCTGAGCCCGATAACCATGCTCCTCCGCCAGAGCCCAATAACTCTGCTCCTCCGCCAAAGCCCGATAAGCCTGCTCCTCCGCCAGAGCCCAATAACTCTGCTCCTCCGCCAGAGCCCGATAAGCCTGCTCCTCCGCCAGAGCCCAAAAGCCCTGCTCCAAAGCGAATGGACCGCGAGGAGATCAGACTGGCATTGCGCTTTATCAAGGAAGCACAGGAATCGCAATTGACCAGTATTTGGGTTTATCCTGGACTCGAAGAGCGTATTCAGAACAGTTTTAGGGCAGAACAGAAGGCTGCGTATACGTGCATGTGGGAGGAGAATCGCGGAGTATGTACTTCAGACTGTGTTTCCTGGGAGAAAGAGCCCTCGCTCTGCTTCGAAGCCGAGGAGCATGATGCATCCACAATAGAGAAGAACCTCGGTATTATTGTGGAGGTCCTTAAACTCAGGTGAGTGTCGTCGTCTATATTATCGTGTTCTCCGACACCTGTTGTTTATTGGCACATGTTGTCTAACATCCCCTTTCTTCTGAATTGCAAGCCTCGTTTTATTCACCCGAAGGACCTGACTGGAGGTATGAGGTTTTTCAGTCCGGACCTTTGACAAGCCGTGGATGTCTCGCTTGCACTACAGGACTGGCATTGCGTGCTAAAGGACAAGCGGGAAATGGAAGGGAAATTTCTGGATTTCCTCCTTAGGCATGTTGTCTACCGTGCAAAGGAGCATGTTCAAATCCAATATCATCACACGCACAACTGGTTATCGGCGACGTTGCAATGCTATCTGGCGGATGAAGAGAAGGGCTGGGATGACATCGCGAGCTTTCTCAGCCGCTCGTTTCATACCACCACCA
Organism: Bryoerythrophyllum caledonicum; assembly: GCA_963971425.1. Taxonomy (NCBI): domain Eukaryota; kingdom Viridiplantae; phylum Streptophyta; class Bryopsida; order Pottiales; family Pottiaceae; genus Bryoerythrophyllum; species Bryoerythrophyllum caledonicum. The sequence continues at coordinate 9,734,825 of OZ020520.1, forward strand.
AGTTGCCGAATACCCTAATTATCGTCCCTTACCACGATAAGGGTCACTGGAGCGTATTCGTCGTGGAGCAAAGGCGAACGTATCACCTAGACCCAGCGAAACGTATGCACAAGGGTCGGGAAGTGGACAACTTTATCTTCCTTGTGCACATAGGATGGGCAAACGCGAAGGACGTGAGGATCGGATCTCGTAGTTTTGGAGAATGGTAGAGTCGATCGCCGATAAGGTTGCCTCTACCTAATCAGAAAGAAAGCTGGGAGTGTGGTTTCATGGCAGGCTTGGCCTTCTGGCAGTACCTTATCGCACGTGGTGGGCGCAAAGAGGCGGAGGAGAAGACCGTGACAATGGGGACAAAATATCTCGACTGGGACGGGAAGAAGGCGTACCAATGGTTCATGCAAACGCTGTACACGGAGATTGTCGCACCGCTTCCGTTCCACGATGCCCTTAATCTATGTAGACAGGATACGGTAGAGTTTGGAAGCGGAAGTTCGGACGTAGTTTTCGTGGAAGCCGGTGCAGAGATGGCAAAGAAGAAAGAAGTCCCAGTTCTCGGTATTTCGGAGACAGTGGGGAATTGTGAACTTCAGGGCTTCAACGTGCTCACAAACCCACCAGTGACTCGAGGAAGGCGGAAGAAGTCAACCGTGCCAAAAAGCCCGAAAAAATCGAGAAAACCAAAGGGCACCACCAAGACGAAGAAATAGACGATAAGGGGGGGCAGTGCTGTACATAGCCGATGGACTCCAGGAATTTGTACAGATTAATAGGATGCCGATGTTGTACATTTCATTCGTTGTAAATGACAAATTTTCCGATAGCGTACATAAACGGAATTTGAGACCCACTTGAGGCCTGTAAGCGGAACTTAGAATCCAGTCTTTGCCAATTATATTGAATGTTGAGTTTTAACTTCGTAACTAAATAAATATCACTTCACTGGAAATTTCAGGAGATGCATGGAACTTAATCTTATCGCATCTTATCGGCAATATTCCACCGATAAGATTACTAATGGTTATCGGCACAGATTAGTAGCTAAAATCCTCTGCCCTTTATACATAATCACATCGGAGCCGATAACCTAAGTCGTTTCTTGAGTTAGTCTTTCGCTAGCTGGAACGGACCTCACCCAAAAACCTTTGGAATCCAGGAAGTCATGCAACCTTCGGAGCCTCATTCCAAGGCCATCTTCATTTGTGGAGAGCGGTGCAGCTATCTCCTGGAGTGGATGAAGCATTCCGGCTTCGATTTTAGCCTCCAACCTTGAGAGGGTGGCATCTGTGTTGCGCAGAGCTGCATCCAAGTGCCTTGCCAGCAACGGTTGCCGATAAGCCTTGTTGAGTAGCTTCAAGACAAGCTGATGCATACGATCAAAGTCGCATATCCATGTCTCGCCTAATTCTTGAAGGTTGGAAGCCACTGGGATTACATCTCCGATTTCGGTATTGGAGGGGACACCATTATCAGGGAAGCCCTCGGTATTCGGGTGTCGACTATTGTTTTGGCGGAGAAGATTCGTCATTCCACCTTGGATTGTGCCGCGAAGGGAGCCCAGATATCTAGCAATTTTTCCCTCCGCCAGGTCAGGTCTTGTCATTTTCAGGACCTTAACCTGGTGCTTAGAGATGTTACCTTTCTGGGAATGAACACATTGGCAGACGGCCCATTCGGTGCACGGATTGTATACCGCATACGTAAGGTGTCTCCTATTCAAGGATTTATCATATGCAGGACCTCTTGACCACTCGGGCAAGGTGACCACATTATCGGGAATTGTATTTGCTTGGTTGATTGCATTGACCATGATCTGCCACTGCCTCTTGTTCTTTATAAAACCGTTCAGCTTACACCAGTGACTATAATCAAACTTCTCGATGACATTTCCAGTGAGCTCATAAATAAGCCAGTCCATCCTTCGGCCGATAAGCTTCCTTTCGGATTGCCGGAGTACTGCTTTCATGTTAGAATGGTATGATTCGATTGCTGCAGTGGTGTCCTGGCCAGCATGGGGGATTTTCCGGTCTCCCACAACCCACATTTTGATTTTTGGGAGCCATTCCTTGTCGAAGTACTTCCAGTATGCATCAGCGTCTGGCAAGAGAGCCTTAGCTTCGCCGTAGACGTGCCGCACCCACTCTACCAAATTCCACACCTTATCGCCGGGAGCTCTCGTTGAAGGGTCTTGGAAGTCACTTGGTGTCTCCGATACGTACATAAGTGAGCCCACAATTCGCAAGGCTCCGGCCCTCGTCTCCATGTCTTTCAACTAAGCACATGCATTCTTCTGCCACGCTCGACAAACATGCTAGAGACATAGAAATAGATGCGAGTGCGGCCAAACCTCCCTGCGATAACCCAAGGTGCCGATAAGTACAGCTCGCCGAAGGCCTGTCACTCGATAATGTAAGAATACTAAATCGCTTACCGAAGAGAGTTGATCTCATTATCGGCGTCGTCAAGTACAAAGGCAGTGGGTCTCCAGTCCGGCCTTATCTGCTCCAACTTCTGCTTCAAAGTGCGCATCTAAGGCACGAGATTTGTTTGTTTGGATTTCACAGTGATCACAAAAGCCACTGGAACTCCATTTCTCCACTCGTCGAATACCATCATCGTGAAGAGCGGATACTGGACACGCAAGCAAGAAATTAAGCGGTATGGGAGTAAGTGCTCCTAATTTTTAGATGGACCCTACATGGACCACGGTATAGGTATGTGTACCTTTTTGTTGTTCATTGCAAATGTCCTATCTATAGCAATAATGTTATCGTGACTGTATTTCAGCATCATGTGCGTCTGAAATGGGATTTGAATCCCAATTATGAAGGGTACGTTATCGGCATTCAGTACTCCGTCAACCTTGTTGTCCAGGTCTTGGTAGTAAAAAATCGTACCTCGGTTTTCTCTTACCCACATTCTGACACTCTCAGCGTTGTTATCGTGTTTCTTGTATAGTTCTTGCGAACGGACTCCGCATATGTTGCGGATGTCCTCCATGCTAAGGAAACAATCCTGAGAAGGCGTAAGAGTGCCCTCATCCCGTGCCTTCAGTACCAGCTTCTGGTGCTTCTGTATTATAGTTGCCATCGGAACTTGCTCCTCAAATTGCCTGAGAATCCAAAGCCTTACTTCCTCCCACATGTACTTCCGAAAGCGGAGCTTTCCCCTCTGCACAATGTCCTTATCGTGGACGATGAGGCCCTGTGTGTCGACATGTTCCGAGCAAAAGTACCCTATCTCGGCGATATGTGGGAGAAAATAGTACCTCTTTACGTAGAATCGACATTGGCAGCCCACTTTCATAGAGCCCCCTCCTTCGCATCAGTGGCACGAGGGCCTTTCTGGCCAGCGCCGGACGGAACTTGTTTCCCTTTGTGATTGTATTTCGATGGCGTTGGTGTCATTTCGGGCGTGATAGCTTGGATCTTGTCCGTGTTGTCTTCGGGACCATATTGACAACGCCATCTGCTTATCGGCTATGACCAATATTAGAGATACGTGTGGTATTGAAGAGATGTTACGGCACAGCCGATAAGCGTGGATATCGTGATATCAGAGGTCAAGATTCACTTACGGCTGGTACTCGATGTGGCAGTTCCACCGATAGTGCGTCTTCTCGCCGACGTTTGTGGGGTTGTTCTAGTTGCGGACAAAGATAGTCTCTACATCCTTTCGGCCAGACTGCTCACCCTCCACGAAATCCGAGACCCTATCCCAAGGAATGTAGGCGATAAGCTTGGACTGCTTCCTCTTCAATGATTGAATACTAAAAAAATTCAAATACAAAATGAAATACATGCAATAATGGCCAATATTGATTCACGTTTGTCACTTATGATGTTCACTAATATTCCATGCTATCAATTCCACAAAGGGTTATCAAATGCCATTCTCACAAGAAAAAATCTATTTTTCCACAATTTGAGATTTATCTCAAGCAGAAGAAGAAGAGGAATGCCGGTCTCAGAGGGACCGGCGTGAATAGAGTGTATGTTCGCACCACCACTAAGTCCATGCCCACCAAGAAAGGAATTAGTAGTATGGGGCTACTTCCTCCTCTCGAGGGTAGACATTATGTAACAAGTAACCATAGGGATAAAAACCAAAACAAATAAAAGCCACAATCATAGCAAGGGAGTGGAGAGAAAAGAAAAAGGAAGGAAAAAAGAAAAGACAATGAAGGGGAGGGAAGGGTCGGGGGGCGGAGGAGGGGGGATGAGCGGGGTGGTGGGAGAGTAAGGGTGTTTTATGGTGTGTCATGTGGATCAGGGAGGTTTTGGTTATTCTCAATTTTTTGTTTATGTAATAATATGGACATAGCATGTTGGATTGCAATGGTGTTTATATTATTGAAGGTATGTTTAATTGTGTTCATGGATATTTGGAAGGTTTCTTCAACGGTGTTCATGGGTGGGATATAGGTTGTGGTGCGGGCACCAGCCGTGATGACTATAAGGGGGTCGATTTTCCATCCGAGGTTTCTTATGTCGTCGATGAGGGGTTGGTATTTTTTTATTTTGTTTTCAATTGTTTCTGGTGAGAATCTGTCGTTACAATACATGAATTCAATAAATTGAATGGTAAATTTTGGATCAATGTGGATGGGTGGCGGGCCGTTGTATGGTAGGCCTTTTACGCAGAGTATGTCGGGTTTGAATCTGGCATTACAGTGACATCGTTGGGTTGCACATGTACATGAGAGTAGCCAAGGTGGGACCGTTGGTTGTTATTGAAAGTGCGAGCATTCATGAGTATGAAGCATCGGGATTTGTTATGTGAGGTAATTAGTTTTCGATTTTTCCATACTGCTTTGTTGAGTTTTTTAACGATGAGGGAGTGTATGTGGTGGTTTTGGCATTTGAGTAAACGGTGTAGCCATGTGTCGGGGTCTGTAGAGGTACATATGGGGCATGTTATGGATGGGAAGCGTTCTATTCCGAAGAAGAGTTGTTTACGGGCATTTCCCACATATTGACCAATGCGGAATTTAATAAGGCATGTAATTTGTGAATCGATAATGATGGGATTTTTCCAAAAATTTGTAGATAGTTCATTGTCTATGTTGTTGTTGCCTGTCCATTTTTCTATGTTAGGGAAGTTTTCTGAGATCGTGTCAATGTCATTGTATGTGTCTTGTTTTTTGAGATATTTTCCCAAAAATCGGACCGGGCCTTTGTCCGGGGTGTCATCTTTGGAGGGCCAATCCTCTTTTTGGAAGTAGTATAGGGTGGCATGTGCATGCTCATGTGGGTCTTTGGCATTTTTATGTGATTTTTCTCTTCCTTCTTTGGCTAGCTTATCGGCTTGTTCATTTCCTTCTATATTAGCGTGGGCTCTGACTTTATGGAGTGTAGTAGGTTGTGTTCGATTTTGAAGCATTTGTACCATGGACATGAGTGTTATTTTGTCGGGGTGGCTATTGTGGAGAGTAGGGTGAGTTATTTTTGTCTTTAGTAGATATAGGACATTGATGCAATCCATAAAAATATGTGCGGGTTCGTTGGCATATTTTGTGTTGATGATTTGGAGTGTTTTGTATATGGCCATCATCTCTGCTCTGAGGATATTTTGGAGTCCGTGGAGTCTTTTGGCTAATTTAATTTCTTTGTTGGGATTATGTATGCCATATCCGGCTTTCTCTCTATGCCAGTGTCCAGGGCTACTTTCTACCAGTTCTTTGAAGGATCCATCCGTGTAGTAACTATGTATGGGGTCATATTTTGGATATGTATGTGTGTGGTAATTAGGGAGAGGGGATTAGTCATGGAGTAGTTTAATGTGATGTTATTGTAATCTTATTTAGACCATTTTTTGCTACGATTTACTAGTGTTTGAGGAGGTGTGGGTGAGGCAATATTTGTGTGTATCCGATTTATGTTTAGAGATTTGGCTATGGATGTGAGCGTGACTAGTTGTTCTGAGGTTCCCATTGTTTTGCTTTGGTGATGGACACATAGTATTTGTAGAGTAGCTGGTTCAAGCTTTGGCTTTTTTTGTTCCGTTGGGATAGTGGGTTCTTCATATGTTATTGAGTCCGCTTCGAATAGTGCTATGATGTGTGAGTCCAGGAAGGGGCCTGAGTGTGGATTAAAGTTTTGGTACCAATTTTTGTTCGGTGTTATGATGAGGGTAGAGGTGTGGTTTGGGTCATGTTTGGCTGCGAGGCGGGCCCAATGTAATGCTTGGTGTGTTTTTTTTTCATTGTGAGGGTGAGCTATGCCATTGCCTATCCATTTGTAGTCAAAGGCTTTTCCTAGTGATCCAAATATTTTATCTCTTTCAAAGGGGGAGTAAAATTTGTTAAGTTTGATGGGGCATGTGACGGGGGAGGAGAAGTATGAGTGTTGGATGTTGAATGTTGAAATTAATGAGTTTAGTATCGGTGTGGGTAGTGTATATTGTGTAAGTTTAAGGGGGTTATTTTTTGGTATTTTATATTTGTATCTTTGATATAGCCAAATGATTTCGGTTTCAAATGGTTGGGTTATAGGTTCGATGTTTGTAGGGTTTTGTAGTTTAGTGTTGTATTGGTTCCATAACCATGTGAGCCTATTGATGGGGATGGTAAAGAGGTGTCGTCCGTCTTCTTCATATAGGTGTGCTTGGTCTTTGTCTATTTTAATTGTGTTAGATGAGGTAAGGATGTCTTTTTCGGGGTAACATTCCGTTGTGTAAATGTTTAGTAGAGGGATTATTATAGGTGGGATGACGGACCTTGTGTCTTGGGGTTGATTTTGTGGGTGGTGAGCTTGGATAATTTTGGAGTAGAATTTATGTTGAATTTTTTTATAATATTGTGTCAGTTTATCGATATTGTGTGTGATGGTGTTTTGGTTGTGTCTTGGAAAGAGGTTTCTTTGGGGGAGCCATTTGTTGTAGGTGTTGTAATTGTGGTCCCATTGGCATAAATATCACGTGTATTTGTTTTCAATATGGTTATTATCTATTTTTTTCTTTATGTTCGTGGTGTATGATGATGTTTATGGGGTATGTGGTGGGATTTTTGAGGATGTAATTTGGGGGGCAGGGGTAGCGTGGATGGGAGTGGGGAGGATGTATCGGTGGTGGGGGGTATTTCTTTGGATGATGTCATTGTTTGTAGTGATGAATGGGTTTTTAAGTGTATGGGAGTATGTATGTGTGTTGTTATTACTATTGTGGGGGGGGAGTATATTGGGTGGCAAAAGAGTTGTCGTGCTATTTTGAGGGCACATTTAATTAGTTTTGATGGGGTGAAGTGGTAGGTTTTAAATTCTTCATTGTTCATGACGTGTGTTCCATTAGGTAGGGAGATTTGTTTTAGTTCGTAGATGTTTTTTGATAGGAGTTTTTGTAATAACTTTTGAGATAATTGTATGTTGAGTGTATTATGGTTTTGTGTTTCAAGAGTCCAAGCTTTTTCTAGTGTTGTTGGTTCTATAAGAAAGTTGGCGAGAGTACTTTTTAAGTGGACTTTTGCTACGTGCTTTAGTAAGAAGAAGGTGCGTGTTATTGGTGATCTTGTACAATTCGTCTTTTTTATTCTAAGTATGTTTTCGGCCCCCCCATATTGGGCGAGGATGTGGTGTGTTAGGCCCTTATATATTGTTCCAAGTCTACCACTGTCATTTAGAGCGTTCTGTAGTTGTTCTCCTATGCATCTAAGGTATGCATTTTTTAGGGAAAAGGCTTCTAGTCCAAAGAGGTTATGCGGTAGTTGGGTTATTATATCATTTGACACCTACATCCATTCTTGTCCATTTGCAATATCTGTCTATTTTGTTAAGTTGTATTTTTATAGCTTTTATTTTGTTGGTTATGGCCGCAAGTTCGTCCGCGTATGTCGTGGAGTTGATGGTGGTTTGTGATGTCCCAAATGTGTATCCATTGTTGCCTCTATCTAGCCATCTAAGTAGTGGTTCTAGGAATATGATGAATTGATATGGGCTTAGAGTATCTCCTTGTATTGTTCCCCTTTGGATGGCTATGGGTTTAGTTTTTCCAAAGTGTTCTCTTATGTAGGAGGTTGAGGATTCCGAGTATATATTTCCGGCTAGTGCGGTGGCGTCTTTGGGGTATCCAAGGTCTGTCATTATGGCTAAGAGTCTAGCGTGGTCAATAGAGCCGAAGGCATTTTTAAAGTCAACATATAGTATGAATATGTGTTGGTTTGTGAATCGTGCATCTTCTAATGCGGCTATTATTGTTTGGATTTGTCTAGCAGTACTTCTTTCAGCACGGAACCCCTCTTGACTGTCATGCAATATTTTATGTTTTTCGCCATATGATGATAGTATTGATGTGAATGTGCTTCTAAATAATTCATAGATGGTATTGGCTAATGCAATGGGTCTATGGTTGGGTGGCATGGATGGATCTCCTTTTTTGTATAGTAAAATTGTTGTGCTTGTTTTCCATGAAGCAGAGATTTGTTTTTGTTTGTAGCAGTGGGAGAAGAAGAGGGTTAATAGTTTGTGGAACGTTGTGGGCATATTTTTTAGTATGGAGTTCGGTATTTGGTCCGGTCCGGGGGCCTTATTATTTCCTAGGTTTCGTAGGCATGTGTCATATGTAACTTGATTAAAGTATGTGTATTGTGGGGTTTCCAAATCTCCTCTTTTTTCTAATGTGAATCCATCTAGGTCATGCCATGGATATTGTCGTATTGCGCATGTGCATGTAGTGGGATGGTGTGGTTGATAGTTGCATATTGCTGCTGTAAATCTGTTGTTTGTTGGTTAAATATTTCGTTTGCTATGTCTTCTGGGCTAGTTAGTATATTGTGATATTGGTCGGCAATGCATTCTAATTGTGGGGATTCCATATTTTTGAATATTCTTCTGTTTATTTTCTTGGGGTTAGTTTCATATAGTTGTCTGTGTATTGAGATGGCTTTTCTAATGTTTTTTGGGTTTGTTTGGTGGTAATTTTTTGGGCTTGCATGTTGGCGTTTTATGCAATTAGTGCTATATTACTTATCCATGTGTCGTGAGGTAGATGTATGGGGGGTGGATTGGGGATTTGTGTGTGTTGAAGGTTTTGTAGTTCGTTGAGGATAGGGTGGTTTCGCCATTGGAGGTTGTTATTTACGGTTCTTATGGTTTTTCATATAGTGTGATAAGTGGTTAAATGTTGTTTCCATGTTTTAGATAATTTACGGGATAAATATCCACCTTGTTGTGATGTTCGATTTGTCATTTGTGGTATGGGTTGGGCTTTGCAGGTTTGTTCAATTGTATTGGATATGTTGTTGATGAGTGTATCTAGAGTATGACAGGCTTCTTGCCATTGCGTTTGGGAAAGATGGTTGTTAGATTCTAATGCGTTTATTAGGGAGTCTATGCGTAATGAGTTTTCCTTGAAGAATTTTGTGTTAAATAATTTTATGTTGTTTTGTCGGATGGGATTGAGGATACGTATGTGGTTATTGCTTGTGTTGGTTGGTGTACGATTTATGAATGTGTTGATTGGGATGTTGTCGTACTACGCATTGGCAAGTATTCACATCTTAACACAAAGATACCCTTAAGGTAATCGTTCCCACAGAGAGTCACCGAGAACTACAACGACTAATAACAAACCATGATCTGTACAATGTCAACTATACAATATATACATCAAAAGAAAGGAGAGAAAGGTTTAGATTACAAGGGGTGAACGTTAATTATACAAACCGCCCCACCCAAGTACTTTACATGGCCCGGATTCCACATGGCCCGGATTCCACATGGCCCGGATCGTACATGGCCCGGATTCCACATGGCCCGGATAGTACATGGCCCGGATTCCACATGGCCCGGATTCCACATGGACTTTACAACTATATACATTATAGACATCCGGATACTTGCGTATCCGGAGAGTGTTTTACCACCATGAACGACGGTTCACGGACTCAAACAAGTTTTAGTAAACGTCAAATCTTCCTCACAGTTTCTTCAATCACTCCTACACACTAACTTGGGATGGTTGTGGTGTCACTGGGTTCTCCCCCGGAAGAGGAGATAAGGCTTGGGCCTTAAGGACTAACACTTACTCTTGTGGCACGTACGTGGTGTATCCACCCTTCGAGCTGTTAGTCCTTCCTTCACCTCAGAATCAGCTAAAGGAATAGTACGTCGTGGGATCGCCTAGCTATTAGCCCCGGGTACCCGATTCCCACTCCTTTTCTTCAGGGAACAAAGTCCTCCTCCTATTACTCCGATGGTCACCTCACAAAGGGGTTAGTTGGATCTCCTTTTTTCTCTCAAGATAATCCGAGCTCTTAGAGTCGGTCTGGACTTACTGCCTTTAGGTCAAACCAGTCTACTCCGTCATCAACACGAAGGGTTGATGGTGTGTAGTGCTCCTATGGATCAACCTATCCGACCAAAGGTTGATGCGTCTGGGATCTAGAGTACACCTTCACAATCGATGACATACTGCCGCCAACCGGTCACACAAGACATATCAAGACTCCTTCCACACCCGTCACTCCCCCCTCGTCCTTCCCTAACCACTTATAATCTCACCTGTTATTCCCCTCCACCACGACTAATCTACTTGAGGGAACAAGGAAACAATCACAAGGGGTCAGAGTTAGAGTCACGCCCAACTAACCATCTAACCATCTCACCTGTTATTCCCATCCACCACGACTAATCTACTTGATGGAACAAGGAAACAATGACTCCACGGTTAGTATGGACTTGAGGAGTGGACTACTTGAGATGGTACTGACAGTCATATAGAATCCGAGCTCTCCAACCGTCGAAGGTTTTCTGAGAGCGTAGGTTTAGAATTGAACTAAAAGCAAGTACACACATCAAGCAGTGAAGAGAGAGGCCACGAGACTTCTCTCTTATGCTGCGAAGGACTCACACAAGAATCCAAACTCAAACGATACCTTCTAACTAAAAACGGTGACAATAACTACTCTTGGCTGCGGTGCTGCCACTACACACAACGTGCACCGTCGGGGGTCACTTTTTACACAAAATCCAAGGCAAAACCAAGTCAAAACCAAAGTCAACCGGGGGCCAAATCTCGGACTGAACAGTGACCTACAAACCAAGATCCTGGCCTACTTCCGGGCCAGGTCTTCGAGTCTCTTCCGCTCCTCCCTCCTCTTGCGCTTCTTGGAACTCCGGCTTGAAGTCGGGGTGGGCGCGGCTGCTGCAAGTGCCACCAATGGTGCAAACACATCGGTGGAAGGCGTGGGTTGGCCAAGCGTTGCCCTCAACGAGGTTTCCCTCAAAGGCAAGAAGGAACCCGGGCCATCCGGGGTGATTGACACAGTAGTCATGCCCGGATGTGGTCCGGATCGTGTCGGAGGGGCCGATGCCTGACTTGGGGTGCCCATGATGATATCCTAGCCGGATATCTATCATGGAGTGTACAAGTAAGAGGAACTCTCACTTGCGGTCTTCCCAATGTGAAGCCCACTCTGCAAAGAGGCCACCATCGGCGTAGTGCGCGGGGAATCACCGAGTGGCAGCTGGCGAGGGTGTACGGGAAGGGGTGGCTCCATCGCAACCCCCAGGCGTTCCTTCCAACTGCTCTGCATCGGTGCGGGGACCTCCGAAGGAAATGGTCCTGCCGGGACCCTCGAGCTCACGAGTGGAGGGGGCAGATCCGGGCTGTCAAGGTCCACCACTTCTTTCTCCTTCCGTGGGCCGTGATCGCCGTGGTGACGCTCCTTCGGGTTGGTCTCCGAACCCGAGTCTTCATCCTTGCCGGAACTGTTGGAGTTTTCCACAAACTTGGATAGAATGTGAGTGAGATTACTCACCAATAACGGCATGTTGGCATAAGCCGCCTCAACCTTCACGGTTTTCTCCATCACGAAGGCAATCACCCGTTTGCTGGAAATGTGGTCATCCCTCTCCAATCGAGCATCGAACATCTTGGCTTTAAGTACCACATCTGCGGGGAAACGTAATGCTTCGTCTACTTGCTGTAACGCTGACGCCGAGGCATTGGCTTGGAGAAGAGCCGCCTTGCAACTTCTCTCTGCCTCCAACGCTCGACTCCTTACCTTCGTCACCTCAAGCGTTAGTCGGTTAACCTTCTGCTCCATGAGGGGAAGATCACCAACTCCTCCGACCTTCTCCTTGATCGTAGCGATCAACCCTTCACGTGGAGGGTTACCCACCAAGCTGCTCGTTTGTCCCAAGGTCCTATCCGAGTCTTCCACATATACGCAAATGGCCTCGAGTAGCTCGGAGGCTGGGTAAGACTTGCCTCCAAGTTGTGCTGGTCCGGTGGCTGCGACGCGTATGGCTGCACAGGTGCAGGTGGAGGGGGCTCCTCCCTGTCGCTATCTCTGGCGCTTGGGGGGTGGTACAATCTCCTCTCCTGACTGTGATGAGCTACTTCTTCCTTCAGACCCCGGTTCGGGTTCTGATTCTGTCCCTTCAAACTTCTTCATCATCAGTTGCGTTCCGTACGCCATGTCCTCTTCCGGAGTTGTCTCCTTGAAATGGTGGTATAGGTGGATCAGAAATGGGCAGAGGGGTGCACGCTTGACATTGTGAATGCTCCTAGTCAAACGAATCACCACATCCTTCACGATGATGGCCCAATTCACCACTCTCTCGCCAAGGTAGGAGCCATACACGGTGTTCGCGAGAGTAACCGTCACTCGGGTAGGTTTCTCGGGGTGTAAGATGGGTACAAGGAATGCGAAGACTCGTCGGGCGCGGGGGTCCGTGCAATCTTGTACCGCATAACCGTTCTTGGCATCCTTGTTACCAAACCTCCCCTTGGCATACTCCTCCTTCTTCGTACTTGTCCACCCCGCCCCTTGTCGTGGAAAGCCGTACACCTCTTGCCACCTCCCCATGGTCCACCGATCTGGACAAGCCCGAATGCTATCTCCATCGGGTACTGGCAAGGGATCTTGCCGCATCTCCTGCACCGTAGACCTCATCCAAAAACTCCAACAAAATTCCATGAAGGAGAGACAACCCATGCGAAGGAGATCCTCCTTGAGCTCAGTGAGCTCAAGGGAATCCCTGGGAATGACTAGACAAATATCCTTCTTCCCTGAGGGTACCAGATTGGAGGCCATGTGATTTGAAGTCTTGAGGTGAGAACACCGGGTTGAAGCTTGCTCTTCTCGTCTTGCTGCTGCCTCCTTCTTACCGGTGGTGCTCTTAAACCTGCTTCCCTCAAGTACTGGACTCCTTCCTCCGGGGCTGGCCCGGATCTCCTATTCTTTTGTGTTACCGAAGGGTGTAGGTGGACGTACCTTCCCTCGAGGTGGGCCTCCTCTTCTCTCGTATGCTGGCCCGGAGCTCCGTCGTTGGACTCTAGTGCTTGAAGGCTGGCCCAGAGCCTCGTGCATGTATGCTGGTCCTGCTGTTGATGATCGTCCTCGCCCTGCTGTTGATAATCGTCCTCGCCATGCTGTTGATGATCGTCCTCGCCCAGCCTCCCTCGCTGGTGTGCTGGTGTGCTGGTGTGTTGGCCCGGAGTCTCGTACTCGTCTTCGCTGGGAAGCTGGCCCAGAGCCTCGTGTTCGTCTCCGCTTGGAAGCTGGCCCGCTGTTGATGATCGTCCTCGCTCTGCTCCCTTGCTGGTTTGCTGGTGTTGATCATCCTCGTCGAGGTTGTCTTTATTCCTGGTGGCCCGCATTTTAGGAACCTTCCTGGTCCTATCCAGTCCTGCTTCTCCCCACCTTCCGGGCCAGAATTAGGTGGTGTACATCTTTCGGGCCAGATTCAGTTTCCTTCCTTCTTCCGGGCCAGATTTGGTTTCGTGCGGGTTGGCCCGAATGATGGCATTCCTTGCCTCTTGGTCTTCTTGCGGGGTTAGGGCCCGAGGGACTGTTTTTAGGTTAGAGTCTAAGTCATAGCCCTAGGTCCCTTCTTGCTACTAATAAGGCTTTTATAAAAGCCCCGTATTCCTCCTATCCTATTCTTATTTAAAGATTAATCCCGGGTGGGAATAACCTTCTAGCCTAGCTACCTTACCTAATTTTAATACATATATGTACCTAACTAAAAAAAACAAAAAATTTGTGGTACGACAGATGTGGAGTTGTATAGGTGTGTGATCGGAGTTCAGATGAATGTTATTATTTGTTGTGGACGTAAATGTGGTGTGGTTAGTCGCACGGACGTAGAATCCATCATTAAGGCTCCAATTGTTGTAGTTGTATCCACCTTGTTTAGAGTATGTAGTGTTTGTGGGAATATAATTAAAGTTTAGGTATTCTGTAAATTGTTTCCATTGTAGGTCTGTTGTTTGTGGTGGTGTGTGTTGGTTTCCGTTTTGTCTACCTATGAGGGCAATGTCTCTATTGAAGTCGCCACATAAGATGTGGTTGAAGTTGGAGTTATTGATAATATGGGAGGTGATGTTAGTTTTGATGTCCTCGGTGAGTCTAATGTCTTCGGGGTGGGATGGCATGTATATGTGGTGGATTAGCCATGGTTGTAGTGGATGATTGGAAATTTCCATAGTTTGGAGGTATGCGGATATATTCATCGGGGTGGGAATTTTTTGACATTGCCTGGGAAGGCGTAGTTTTTGTGTATGAGGATGAGGAGGCCCCCTCGGCCCGGTGTATATGGTCTTCTTTGTTGTATGCATCGTGTTAGGGCATGTGTATTGTTGAAGATGAGTTTGTAGTTGAGAAATAGTCTTTGTATGTATTTTGTGGATTTTGTGGTCCAGATTTTTGTTTCTTGTATGACTATGAGTGCCAGTGGTGTGTTAGTGTGCGTAACTATATTTTGTAAGTTTAGGATTGCGGTCTTAAGGGATGGGGCATTCCATGTTATTATGCTTGTGTTATTGTTGTTCATGTGTAGGTTGTGATTTTGTGATGGGATGTGATCCGGTGGTGGGGGTGGGTGGGTGTATTCCGGGAGGGGGTTTAGGCATTTTAGTGATTCGTTTATTATTGTGTTTGGGAGGTAGGGGAATTTTTGTTTTATCGCGTCATTTGTTGGGGATGTATTTTGTTTGTGTATAAAGTCCTATAGTTCTTTATTTATTGATGAGTTGTGGTTTATGATGTTTAGGTTAGTTTCAAGAAATGTTGTATAAGGGTGTGGGATGTTAATGTGTCTTTCGGGCAGATTTTGTAAGTTTGATAGGGTTCGTAGTAGTGTGTTAGTCCATGTGGTTACATTTGGGTTTTGTAGCCCTATAAGTCTGTTACATTCGTTGGGGTTGGGGTGAATGGTAATTATTGGGCGTATAGTATGTGTGTGGACGGATGCGTACTTTTTTGTTGTATATATTGAGCAATGTCCGGGTGTATTGTGTTGTGTAGTTGGTGTAATGTGGTTTTTAAGAGGGGCGCAAATGTTCTAGCAATATGTTTGTATTCCGGTTGTAGTTTTATGGTGTTTGGTATATAATAGATTTTGGCGTCTTTCTTATGTACTCTGGGGTGTCTTTTTAGTACATTGGGCATGGGTCCCGGGTTGGTTTCTACATCTCCGCTTAGTATTAATAATAAATTTTTATAGTATAAGGGTTTAATATGTTGTTTTTGAATTATTGATTTGTGTGTGTGTTTTGGATATTTCTTTGTTGTTGTTTTTTTGTCTTTTGTTTTAGTATTTTTGTTTGTGTATGTATGTGATTTTTTGTTTGTGGGCTTAACTGGTGTTTTGATTTTGTTTGTGGATTTAGTTGTTGTGTTTGGATGTGTATTTATTATGGCTTTTTTTTTTGGGTTTGTTTATATATGTTTTGTTGATATTGCTTTGTATGCGACTTTGAAGTTGTGTATTGTTTTTTTTGCGACACAAATGATAAAGATTCATAGCTAATTTTATTTGTTTCATTCGGGTCGATTGAATGTGTGGGTTTTAGTTTGTGAATGTGAATGTGTGAATGTTTGTGTGTGTATGTGTGTATATATATTATGTGTGAGTTTGGTCTTGTGTGTGTGTTTGGTTGTGTAGATGTGTTTGTGTGGATGAGTGTTTATGTATATTTGAGGGTTTATTTTGTGATTTCTTATATGTGTGTGGGTGTGTGAATGTTTGTATGTTTGTTTGGATGTATTTGTGTGTGTATGTATGTAGTTGTTTTTGTTGGTTTATGTAAGTGAATATGTATTTGTATGTGTATGTGTTCGTGTGTTCTTTTATGTGGGTATGTGGATGTGTCTTTGTGTGTTTTTTTGTATTTGTATTTATGTGAGTGTATGAATGTAGGTTTGCTTGTTTGTATGTATGTGTGTATGCTTGTATATGTGTATGTATGACTATATAAGTGTATTTATGTATGTATATATATATACGTGTATACATGTGTGTGTATATGTATATATGTATGTGGATATGTATGTAGATATGTATGTGGATATGTATGTAGATATGTATGTGGATATGTATATATATATATATATGTGTATATGTATTTATATATGTATGTCTTGGTCTATGTATGTAGTATACGGTGTTTGTATTGAGTATAATGAGTAGTATAGTGTTGGTATAGCGTATTTTTGTACTTATATAGTTATAATAGCTTATGGTATAGGTAGTTGTCACTAATGTCATGGTAAGTATATTTTACCGTGTGGTCTTTGGTCTTCACATGTTTGGCGGTGTGCCTTCAATTTGTCTTGGTTTTACTCTTCCTTTGATGGCTCTCATGGCTTCGATGGTGGCTTGCATGGAATTTTGTATGCTTTCCATTTGTGCAACAAGTTCTTCGTGGAGCTTATCCGTGTATTCTCTATTCTCTCTCCTCATGTTCTTGTTGTTCTCTTCCAATGCATCATCTAGGTCTTTCTTCGTGACGTTGGCGTTGGTGGAGGTGGGGGTGTCTTGAATCTTGAATGTTGCAACGGTATTGACCATGGCGGTGTTGATGTCGTTGAACCCAAAACCTTCAACTTGTTCTTGAGTTGGAGGTTCCACTCGTTCCAAGCTTTTTCGGTGTGGGGCAAAGTCCACGTGGTTATCTCCAATCTTGATTGTCTTCTTCACAAACTTCCTATACACAATAGGGTTAGTACATTCCACATTTGCACTTCCATTATGCCTTCACCATTCTCTTTGTGAAACCATATGCTCTTAGTGTTATCAATTCCTAGAACTTTGTAAATGGCATTAGTGGTATCGACAACACTCATGAGAATAGGCAAGGGAGAAGGGTGAGAGTGAGGGCATCCTTTTTTGCCTTTGTTTTGGGTGTCATACGTCCCCCGGTGAAGGTTTTCTTCACTTGAAAGACTTTGTGTTGAGTTGTAACGTGTTGTAGTTGGATCTTCAAGGCTTGTTGTGGGATTGTGATGGAGATGAAGGCATAAGAATCACTCGTGACCTTTTGCACTCCGGTGATTTCGAAGTCTTGGCCTCGGTTGAATCTATTGTGGAGGATGTTCGTGAATAATTGGTGAGCCGGGATACCTATCAAGGAATCACTTCTAATGCGCACAAAGAGGTTAGTGGAGTTAGCCGTGTGGTGATAGGTCTTACATACTTTACCAATGATCTTGTGATTATCTATCATTAGTATGAAAGGCCTAAGGCCTTTAAGTAGCATGAGACCATCCGTGTCAGGGTTAAGTAGGTCTAGTTTAAACATCCCCGCCCATACACCTTTTTGACCTCCTCTTTTGACACTATGACATTGGATGTAGATTGAATCAATTAAACTTGTGCCTAGTTTGATGTCCATTTCTTATAATCTTCTAGTTATTATGTTGTATACATCATCATGCGACATAACAATGGTGGGGGATTTGAAAAAGATAGCAATAAGGAAGTCCAAGGCCAAACCTGTGGCCTCATTGGTCTTAATGTCTTGCGGGATTTGGGTGATGTTGTAGTGTTGCTCTTGTGCTCCTCTTCACTTTCAAGGATATAGAAGTTGGGGGATATGTTGGAAAGCCTCTCTAGCCTCCATTACCTCTTCGGCTTTGTTGGCTTTGAATCCCCTGTACATCTTGTCTTCTTTGGTTTCGTCACTTGTAGGGGCTTCTATTCCTTCATCCATCACGATGCGCTCCATAACTTCAAAACCTAGCCATAAATTTAGGTCTGAAGTTAGTGGTAGTGGTGGTTTAGTGGACTTACCTTTGTCTTCTTGGGTGTTCTTGCTCTTCTTACTGCTGCCGGTTTCGTCCGTATTTTTCCTCAAACCTTTTTTTTTGAGGCAACTACTTGATGCACCGTCATGTCGTCAACATCCATCGCTTCATCAAATACAATACCTCTTCTGTTGCTCATGATTAGATTGTTCCAAGGATGTGAAAGAACGTGGTTGAGTGTGAAGAGACTTACCTGGAGTCGGGAGGGAGGGTCCATGTGTGCTCGAGGTGACTTGATGTGGACTGTAGTACTCGAGGGCTGCTCACCTGTGGCGGCCTCGTATGATGTCGTGGATTGTTTTCTCCTCTTGAGTGGGGAGGCGCTGGGTATAATATGGGACTCTTTGGTTGTTTGGAGACATACTGCCTTCCTCGCGTCGGCTGCTCCCTCGTCTCTTATCTTCAACCTCCTGGCTCTCTTCGAAAGCCCTGGGCTTCTCCCGAGAGCTTCCCTGGCTGTCACCAACGGCCGTGCTCTTTTCTTGCGGTTCTTCTTCTCGGCTTGTGTATGTTGTCTTGTGCTCGCCTTTGTCGCTGTCAACCTGTGGCTCATCTGTCTGGGTCCCGGGCTCTTGCTCCCGAGTCCGTAATGCGATCTTGTGCGTGCCGGCTTCGTGCGGGAGCTACTCCTGTATCTGTTTGCGGGTTCTTGTGTACCTGTACTTCATTGAAAAAGTTGTCTGTGGCCCTCGTCTGAGGGTTCCCAGTCTTCGGCCTCCCTTGGAGTTTTTCTCTCACCTGCAGCCTCTTGATTAGTGGCGGTGTGAAGAGTGTGCTTACCTTTATGATCTTGTATGCTGCGGATGAGTCTGGTGGGATAGTTGTCTTCTTGTGTCTTTTGAGCTAGCCGATGTTGTACGTCCTTCTGTGTGTGATGTCGTTGGTGAGGGACGGCGGAGCTCTCGTTCCTTTGTATTGTTGTCGGAGATTCTTGTATCTTGATTGTGTTGTCCACGTTCAGTGCTGGTTTTTGTTGTCCAAACTTGTCGCTTTGTTGGCGGGTGTCGAGTCCTACATGAAGGATTTGTATTAAGATTACGTACCTGATGTAAAATCTTGGGGTTGATGTTGCGCGTCTTGTCAAGGAGGCATATCGTTGTGGTTTTTTGAAGCGGGTCTTCGATTCAGTTGTTGTTGTCCTGTTTCGGGGCGTCGGTTTATGTCCCTGTCCTTGTAGTTGGGCCTTGGGTTGTTGGTGCGTAGTACTTGGGCTGGTATTGGTTGAGGGTGAGGGTTGAAGGCTTCGAGCGTGGGGTCGTAGGCTTTGAGCGTGCGGTCGCAGGGTTTGAGTTGTTTGGAGGAGGTTGCGAGCTTGGATTTGGTCTGTGTGTTGCTTTTCCTGGTCGTTGTCTTCTGTGGATGGAGCTCGAATTTTTTGGGGAGGGTCGTTGTTTTGATCCTATGATGCGTGGTCTTGTCTGTCGGTGGGGCGCCGTGTTCGTGGAGATTGCCTTGTCTTCTGGTAGTTGTCCTGATGTCCCTATAACTGTGGTTGTCGTCTGTGGCACTTGTGCTTGTCTTCGTTTTCTTGGATGTTGTGTGTGTTTCGGTGTAGCTGTAACGACAGTGTCGAGTGTCTTCTGTGTAATAGTGTCTTGTGTAATTTTTGTGAGTGCTCTGCTTGGGTCTCTCCGCCTACATTAACTTTGTCGCACCTTCTGAGGTTGTCGATATATTCGCAAGTAGTAATAACTACTTGTGTCTTCTTTTTAGCCCTTGCAGCAGTCGTTGTGGTCCTTCCTTGAGATTCGGCCTTTGTCTTGTATGTCTTCTGATGTTGTGTGTTCTTCCTTGTGCAGGTGCGGTTGGATCTGGGCTACTGAGGCCTTCTTTCGGTCTTGAGGTGATATCTGTTGTATATGCACCAGGAGCTACCACATGCAGTATGAAGAAAGGGAGAGATTGGTGGGAGGGTGTGGAGATCTGACCTGTATTAGGGTGTTGCTTTGTATGAACCTCGTGCTATCACTTTGTACTTGTAACTCTTGGCATACTGCAAAGTTAATAAGAAGTGTTGTGAATGTTATGTAATATTGGACTAAGTGAAGGCTGACCTGATAGCATATGCGTTGTATGCCTTGTGTTGTACTTGGCTTGACTTGGTTGCTTTCTCTTGTTTGGTGCGGTTCGATCTTTCCCTGTCTCTATATAGTTCTGGGAGCACAGTCTAAACAAGTAATGCAAACACTTTTGATGATAGAAAACTTTGTAAGTACTAAGATGTAAGAGCAAATGAATGAGGAGAGAGGTTTAGGTATAGCCTGTAAGAGTGGTTGGTCGCTGCTGGACAACAATGTTGTGTTCTTGGCAGCAATCTTAACTTGTTTGAGTGTGTGGGTCGTGCGAGAGGAGGGCTTAATGGGGGTTTTAAGCAGATTTGAACATCCTAGTCTAGATCTAGTCGGTTAGAGTTGTGAGTGATGCAGTAAGCAAGATCTGTGTACCAACACTAAGCAGCTTGCTTTCAGGACACACTTTCCACATAGATCTCGACTATACACTCTCGTTCAAGAGCTTGCACCTTCCAGATCTCGACGTTTGAGCCTATTCCATTAACTCTCTGCTCCTTGAAAACCCCCTCTCCTAGATCTAAGACATACAAGGGCTCCCAATGAGTTCAACGACTTCTTGATGCTTGCACTCTTCTCCCTAGGAGCTAAGTCCAACCTCTCCCTCACCACAAAACTCAGAGATCCTTACTCAGCCATTTTCCTGCAAAACCAATACACATGCACTTACGGCAAGATTGAATCAATCTCAAGCACACAAAGGTTGATTTCCATTGATGAAAGGCATACACATGTTCAAGATGATGGTTTACAATACCATAAAGACAACACTAAAGAAAATTGGTTTCATTCCAAATTGTGTATATTTTGAAAGCTCTCATACCAATCTTAAACAAAAGTGAGTATGAAGGCACTCTCTTTTGGCATTTGATATCTTCCAAACCACAATTCAACTCCACCTCAAACTTTTCAGCATTGTGTAATACATCATGTACTACAACTTTGATTTGTACACATTTCGGTTTTGCCCACCTATACTCATGGTATGGTTTTTTGAATGGAAGTGAGTAAAAATTGTACTCGGTTTTGTTTGTCACTGTAGATATGAAATTATTTTGATTTTTCATTCGTTTGAACTTTGTGTATTCACTAATTCAACTTTTATTATATCGTTCTAATCATAACAATAATCTTTCATGTATTTGTAAACAACATAATTCAACCATAAAAATTATGAATCGTCACTTATTTAGCTATCATCTTCTTTCGCCTTTCTAATATAGACCAAAAAAATGACATGGATGTTTTAGCTCTTACAACTATTACCCAAATTGAAATATGCTTGAAGTATTCCAATATTGGTTTTGCACATCTAAATTTTGTCTCATGCCTTTTAAGGTCTATTTTAAAAACATCATAGAATCTAGATTAACTGTTATTTGAAACATTTGAATGCATCACCTTCTTTTTATTATCATTACAATTAATTTTGTGTCAATTTCTTAAATAAAAAAGCAAGAACACAAGACACATTCTATGTATATAAAGAAATTAGAGTCTATAATGGCATTTACAATATTTAATTCAATTACTACTTGAACAATTTTTGCAGCCCTTGTTAATTAAGAAGGCCATAGCCCATGGCCAAGTAAAAATGATTTTGTGTACATGATTGCCAAAAGTAAATAAAAAAATACACACACCTTGACAATCTTTGAAATCAATAACAGTTAATGACAACACTTTTAATCAAAGAATGACAATAGATGATATAGGTGAAAATGAATCAACATTATACATATAAGGGGTGGACAAGAGCTTAGGAAAGGTGGGCACAAGGAGGAAAGAGGCTTATACATCGTCTCCATCTTCATTATGCCACTAGCAAGAATTCAACGAGATTAAGAAATTTTAAAAACACAAAATAGTAGAGGATGAGTTGTATTCGTGTTGAGCATGGATATGTATGCAAAGGAGATCGATAAGTGTGCAAGGAGGCAGACGACTATATAAGAGGGGCGGGCCACTATGCAAGAAGAGCGGGCGGGTACACAAGGAGTGAGGGCGAGTTAGTGAAAAGGGAGGGGGGAAGAGGGAGGGATTATGGGGCAAGCGATTTAAAGAGGATTGCATACTGGAGAGTCGAGTTTGCCAGTTGGAGGGTTGCGCGCGTAAAGTGGAGGGTCACGCGTGCAGTAGAGGCCCTTATGTCCAAATATTATAAAAATTTAAATTTATTTTTTTAAAAAGTATGTGCGGCCCTCAATAGCGCGTACGCGAGCCTCTACCGCGCAAGCGTGACCCTCCAGCTTGTGGGCTCGACCCTTTAATGTACGACCCTTTTTCGATTGCTTACCCCATAATGTCAGGCGCTGTAGTTATCGTTTTTGGTCGGATTGGAAATAAACCCAAAGCACCAAATCAGTATAGGTGGATTCGTTCGCGGGGAAAGACTGTGTATATGAATGCCACTATGTTATTGTCACGATTGATTACACGCTTGCTTCCTAACTTCTCTTAACAATTAGTACTATCATTCAATTACTCTCTTGCATCACTCTAAACCTAATTATTCTCTAATTCTCTGTCCTTCATGATCTCATAATCATGTCAATTTCTATTTTCTTCACTGTAATCACAGTCCAGTATACTCAATAATACGTGATTAATCCCGTAATCACTTTCAATAACCAATTCTTTCACAGAGATTACAATCTCTTCACATTCACAATTCCATTCTCTAACTATTCTATCTTCACAATTCTCGTATAATACTCATAAACTTCACTTCCAATCACACAGCCACACTTTCTTAACTCCAATTCCATTCATACTTCATCTAATTACAATCCTACAAAAGAAAATAACAAAATCAAAAGAAACAAAGTGGTAGCACCAAGCTTGCCTCGGCTTACGACTATCACAGTCTGGCCTCGAATCCATCTTCCACAAAGTCTTTATCCAAAAACTGAACCTAACTTCCAGATTCCAAAAGTCACATTTGCTTCTTAACCAACTTTTCACGTAACTTCCCAATCTTACTACTGAACTACAAAACTAACTTGCTAACTTCCGAAACTAACCAATTCTAATCCGCATGTGAACACAAAAACTAATTACACATTCTACAGGCGCATATCCATTGGATTGCGCGCGCTAGAGGGTGGGCAGGTTTGCTAAATGGGGGTGGCTTGCATACTCAAAGACCTAGAAAGAATGCCCAGGAAAGATCTCCGGGACAAAGGTCCAAATCACCACTTAAGACTAAATTAACTCGTCAAAGTCTTCACCAACTAGATAGTATACTTAGTAGTGTTTGTTTTAGTAGTAGTTGTTTAGGATTTTCTGTTGTTGTTGTTGTAGAAGTTTAAGTCTCGATTTGAGAAAATGGGCATTTAATTTTATATGAGAAAAAGACAAAAAAAGAAAAGAAAAAAAAATTAAAACTAAAAATTAAAAATTAAAATGCACACTCACATATCAATCCGGATATGGGCTGGATATTTGGGATACCCGGGTGTCACCTTGGCAGCAGGCCGGACATCATTTTAGCCGGGCTTGACCCGAGCATGAGCCCCAAGCCTTGACCACCCGACCATGATCCGGGCATGAATCCCGGGCATGGGCCCAACTTAAGTTGGCTAACAGCAACTCCCTCCCCCCCGACTAGTCTTCAACCCCCCCCAAACCCAGTCTCCAACACTCCAACACTCTAGCCCTTCTCCTGACCTCCTTCTCTTATCTCTCCTTATCTAATTTTTTCCCCTCTCTCTCTCTTTTAGATTTCGAAGTTGAGGTTTTTGAGCAGGAAAAAGTTGAAGAAGAAGGTGGAGAAGAAAGTGACGAAGAAGATGGTAGAAAAAGGTGGTAGAAGAAGGTGGTGATTTCAAGAAAAAGGAAATTTGTTGGAGGCTTTTGAGGCTTTTTAAGGAGATTTCAAGGGTCTTGAAGGTGGTTTAGAAGGTGCGGGGAAGCTAGAGTTTTAGAAGAGTTGGTGGCACCTAGGGTTTGAAGGGTCAAACCTATGATTTGGTGGTGGAGGAGGTTTTTTGACAACGGTGGTGGAGGTTCCTAAGCTTGGAGGTGGTGCAAGGAGATTCACGGCCACGGCGAGAAGATTCAAGAGAGAAGACCGCGATTACAAGGAGGTTGCGGGTGCAACAAGGAGGTGGCAAGAAGTTGTGGAAAAGGTGATTCTTGCCAAATATTGGGTTTTTCTTGTTTGTACAAACTTTCTTGTTTGTTAAGTCTCTTCTCTCTTTTCTTCTACCAAGGTGACCTCCGGTTACCTCCTCTTCGGTCTAGAGAAAAGTCTACCTATCTAGACCTTGTATGTCCTAGATTTTGATTTCTTGCACTTGTGAGTCTACCTTCGTGCCTCTTTGTTTGTTTTCCATTAACCCGGACTTGTGGCAAAAGTATTCTTTAATGTTTTCTCCATTCTCCCCTCATCTCTCGGTCTTGTCTAATTTTCCTATCTTTTTCCCGGTCTCCCGATCAACCGGGAAAGACCCCTTCCAACTTCTTGTTTCCTAAGTCACCTCTTTGAAGTGATCAATTGTGATGTTGTTTTTTTTGTCGTGTTACTAGATACGTGCGATACTTACATCCACGTTAGTTTAGTAAAGTGTTCCGGAGAAAGTACACCGGTTGTCCAGTATACTTTTTTTTGGGCCGGACCAAAATTTGTGATTAGTCATTGGTAAAGATACAAGGCACATCCCAAAGTAAGCCCATCCCAGACAACATGACTCCACCTGATATACGGACGCTTTCCAAGATTGATCCGAACAAATAGGAAGGAATTGCAAAAGCAGAATAGTTTGAGGAAGGTGGTCGAGTTTTTAAACTCAATCTTTTGGACAATCCTTCCATAGATCTACCGGGAGATAATTTCACTCTTCCAGATGGATCTTCCGGTTGAGCCTTTGTTATATGCTATGTGTTATTGATGATTTTTAGTATCGATTGATGGGATGTTGTTAAAGGTTCTAGATTTAAACACTAGAGTGAGAGTAGTGATGTCGATGGGGCTCCATTGTGCACCCGGTCACTTAAATGTTTTCTTCGGCTACTTACTTTTGTTAGGGGATGTTTTACCGGTTTCGGACCGGGAGTCTTCCGGTTTACCGATCTACCGGTAATCTGCCGATGACTAGGCTACCCTTGATTTTAGGATCTAGATGCCATTTTGTCCTTTTGTGGATCTACTTTTGGAGGGTAGTTATTGACTTTAGTGCACCCTTTAGATGCCATTTCCACCTTTTGGAAATCTAGTTTTGGAGGGTAGCTAGTAGCCTTTGTGTACTTAAAGAGCTTTGGGCTCTTGTGTTTAATATTCTTTTCTTTGTTTCTTTGTTTGTGTCTTGCCTTCATTGCTTGTGTCTGGAGTCTTTGATGAGCTTGTGTAAGTACAGGTGGAGAGGGTTGAGTCATCCTAGTGAGTCCTTGCTAGGATGTGCAAGGTTGTGGCTTGTTGAATGTTATGTGATTGAGTGTGAGTAGAGGCTTCCGGAGGGTGTACGATATCCAAGTTAGATAGGTGGAATAAGATCTGGGATCTACTTCAAGGCCTTGACTGGTGAGACTGGGAAGAGTTGCTTATTGGATGGGATCTGGGAAGCCCACGGCTATTTATAATAGCCTCTTTAAAGTGGGAAGTGTTTGGATTGGTGGGGAGGAGGGGTGATATCCCCCTTCTTCGTACACCGGGAGAGATCCCGGCTAAGCCTGAGTCCGAAGTATTCCGAGGTTTCTACCTTTACAGTGGATGCGGTCCAACGATCCCCGTGGAAGGTTGTCTTGCTTATGTGATTTGCTTAGCATTAGACTGTTGTGAGTCTTGTATCTTCTTGGTTTGATTCATTGGCTGTGGTTGTAGTTGGAACTTGGGCTTGCGTGATCGGTTTACCGGGACAACTTTCTCGTTGATTGTAAAGACCGGTAAACTAGCTGCAACTTTTTTAACTCTTTCAAGGTGTAGAGTTAGATTGTGGATATTGTGGCCTTTACACTGCGAGAACGGAGGGCAGTGACTTTCCGGGCACTGAAAAAACTTACCGAAAAACTACTTTGACGCTCAACAGAGTTTAACTGAAACACTTATGGTTACTTGTTACCGGTCACTAACTTAGTACCAGGGAAGCCATCCTCCGGGATGGACTGAGGTATTAAGTGTGAAGTGTTGTTAAAATTTAGAGAGTTTAACGCACAATAAAAATCCCAGGAAACGATTTGGTTAGGTGGGCTCACTTAATATTAATTTCGGTTAACTTTGAGATTTACAAACCACTAGACTACGACAGCGTACCTTAAGGGGCCGGGCGCGAACGTACAAGGGTTGGGAGCATACAAAAAGAATAATGAAAATTAAAAATTGTTTTTTTTGGGCATATCCGCTAGGCTTTTGCACATATGAGCCCGATCCAAAAGGTCAGACGCAGGCTTACATAGGCTGAGCGCGTTCCAAAATAAATTTAAATTTAAATTTAAAAAAACAAATCGTAAACGCCTAGCCCTTGTACGTATACGCCTGATCTAAGAGGTTAGGCACATACTTACAAGGGTTGGGCCCGTACTTAAAAGGGTTGGGCGCGTATCTAAAGAAGCTCGGCGCGTACCTAAAGAAGTCGGGCGCATATTCAAAGGAGTTGGGCGCGTACTCAAAGAGGTCGGGTGCGAACTTAAAAGGGTTTGGCGCGTGTCCGAAGGGATCGGGCGCTTATCTGAAAGGGTAGGGCGCATACTCAAAGGGATAGGGCGCGTAGTCAAAGGAGTCGGGCGCGTACTTAAAGGGGTTGGCCGCGTACCTAAAGAGGTTGGACGCATATCGTAAGGGGTCCAACGTGTACCAAAAGGGATAAGGCACATACTTAAAGGGGTTGGGCGTGTACGTAAAGGGGTTGGGCTCGTACATAAAGGGATCTGGTGCGTACTCAAAAGAATTGGGCGCGTACTTAAAGGGGTTGGGCTGGGTACGTACAATAAAAACAAAAAGTAAATAAAAACAATAATAATAATTTTGGGCGTATACGTCCAACCCTTGTACGTATGCGTCCGATTCAAAAGGTAAGGCGCAGGCTTACAAGGGCTGAGCGCATATTAAAAATAAAAATCAATTAAAAAATTGTATGCACCCAGCCGTTGTACGTACGCGTCCGACTTCTTTAGGTATGCGCCTGACCCCTCTAGGTTCGTGCCCAGCCCCTTTAGATACGCGCTCAACCCTTTTAGTACCCACCTGACTTCTTTAGGTACGCGCCCGACCTCTTTGAATATGCGCCCCACCCCTTAAGGTACGCTCCCAGCCCAAACAGTATGTGCCCGCCCCTTCACGTGCCCTCCTCTGTTTGTACGTGCGCAACCTTCTAGTCTACGTGTCAGCCACGTAGTTGCCTTTGTGGCAGGGGGTAAATTGATATACCTTGTGTCTTAGTCAAATCCACATTGATCCTTATCGGACGGACAACAACCTTTATCGAACGGACAGTCGGACAGGCGAACACTAACAGACGGACGCGAGAACAATCCTGAGCGTAACAACATAGACATCTATGGTGTGGATAGTGGAGGAGTCAACTTCAAGATTAACAATGCAGCCGAGTCCTTAGAAAGACACCATCGTGCACTTTTAAATCACTGCCTTCATCATAAAGGCTGATCTTCATTGCTAAAGCTCGGTGGCGATTGGCCCGCCGGAACGACACTTAATGACATTGGTGAAGCGATAGGAAGATGTTTGTAAACGTCTTTTAGAACTAGGTATGCAGCAAGGTCAACACTATCGACATTAGTAGATTGGAAGTGCCGGCGGAGAGACGCTTCTCGCTTCTGTGGAGGCTGGAAATCAACGTGCTTCAATGCAATGATCTCGAACCGCTTGAGATTGGTGCCTCTCTTAATAGGCCAGATTTGAAGAATGGTATCCGGGCGAGTAAGAACCCATTTTTGCAAGAGCCCATTTGTATCTCCGGCCTAATCCGCATTGCAATACCCCTTCGAAGCAATGTCCTTACCACCAAGGCAAAATTTGTGGCCTATAGACCCTTGCAAGAACCGCACAATGCGCTTCACAGCACTTCAATGTGTAACATCAACCCTACTCATGAATAGGCTCACCATACTCATCGCGTATGCAAGGTCAAGATGTGTACCTACCATGGCATACATTAATGATTCAACTCTTCTCTTGTATGGCACGCCTTCAACGACATATTCGTTATATTGTGACTTTTCACAGTTTCAATTTAATGTTGATCTTATATTTGTAATTGATTTCTTGATTAATCTTATATTTTTTTATATATTATTAATGGAAGAGCTATCCTCGAATCAAGGATAATATATTATTATATAATGTCAATAAAATGCATAAATTAGCTCAAAATAGCTGCTGAAATTATCGGCAAAAAGTCTCAAAACTCTAAAATTGTCTCAATATAATGAATATGATCATCCTCCATCTCACCTTGAATTGCCTCAAATTCTTCTTCCGAAAGCTTCAACACCTTGACATTCACATCAAGAGGGTTACCAATGGGCTTGCACTCCTCCATGT
Source organism: Bryoerythrophyllum caledonicum (assembly GCA_963971425.1). NCBI lineage: Eukaryota > Viridiplantae > Streptophyta > Bryopsida > Pottiales > Pottiaceae > Bryoerythrophyllum > Bryoerythrophyllum caledonicum. Next base: position 9,763,416 of record OZ020520.1, read on the forward strand.
TGAAAGCGCTTGAGCACCTTGTCAATGTACTTCTTTTGGCTCATAGTGATGGTGTGTGCCTTGCGGTCTCTCACAAATTCCACACCAAGGCAATACTTTAACTCACCAAGATTGCTCATCTCAAACTCCGTGTTGAACTTTCCATTGAGCCACGCCAACTAAGCCAAAAGGCTAGCCAAGATGATCAAGTCATCCACATAGATGAATACTATCAACAAGTACTCACCCGATTGCTTGATGTACATGGCATGGTCCGCTTGGCTCCTTGTAAAACCTTCTTTGGTAAAAAAAGCATCAATGCCTTGATACCATGCTCTTGGTGATTGTTTGAGTCCATACAATGTCTTTTTGAGCTTGCACACAAGATGATCCAAGTCTTCTTGTACAAAACCTTGTGGTTGGTCCATGTAAATGTCCTCCAACTCCCCGATCAAGAATGCCGTCTTCACATCCATTTGGTGGATCTCCAAGTCCAAGGCCGCTCCAAGTGCAAAATCCACCGAATGGTGGTGAAGTTGGCAACGGGAGCAAATGTCTCAAGAAAGTCCACTCCCACAATTTGAGAGTACCCCTTGGCAACTAATCTTGCCTTGTGGCACACCACTCAACCCGAAGCATCCTTCTTTGTACGAAACACCTACTTGCATCCGACGCTCTTGCGATCCTTTGGAAGAAGAGCCAACTTCCACGTGCCGTTCTCCATGAGCGAGTCGTACTCCTCTTGCATGGCTTACTCCCACTTGCTTGCATCCTCCGATTGCATAGCCTCACACATGTTTAAAGGATAATCCAATGACGCCATATTGGCACGCTCTATCTCATGTTGAGGCAAAATGTGGCTCTTCCACCATTCACTCGGCGAGCGATGCTCTTTTCTTTGATACCGCGGCTCTTGTAGAGTTTCCCAAGTCCTCATCGCTTTGAGAAGGTGTTGATGAAGATGCTACACCTCATTCTTTGGCATCCAATCTCTCTTCATTCTTGGTATCGCCATCGCAATCTTTCAAGGGTGGTAATTTGGAAGATTCGTCCACCAAAATAGGGATCTCGCTTCTTTCAGTTGGGCTCATCTCCAAAACATCGCCAATACTAGAAGTATCTTCAACAAATTCTAGATCACGACTCTTGATGATCTTCTTCGTCTCAATGCACATGAGTCGATATGCGTGAGTGCCCTTACAATAGCCAAGAAACAAACACTTTGTGCCTTTTGCATCAACTTTACCACTCTTTGTATCCGGCACCATCACATATGCAATGCATCCCTCACACGCATATGCGCAATGCATGGCTTGCGGCAACTCCAAGCTTCTTTCGGGGTGATGGTGACGAGAGCCCTTGTTGAACATCGATTGCGGATGTAGACCATAGTGACCATCGTTTCCGCCCAAAATTCAAGATTTAAGCGTTGCGCATGGATCATACTGCTCGCCATTTCAAGTATAGTACGATTTGCACGATCCGCAATTCCATTTTGCTCCAGCGTGTACAGTGTTGACTTGTGCCTCTCAATGCCATGCTTCTTCAAGAAACTATGAAAGCTTTTGGATATGAACTCCCCATCAATGTCCAACAAAAACACTTTGATCTTGTGCTCCGATTGCTTCTCCGCAAGGACCTTGAACTTCTCAAGGCATTCCCCCTTTCTCTTCAAGATGTACACCCACACCCTCCTTGAAAAATCATCAATGCAGGTCACAAAATACCTTGCACCACCTATGGAAGTGGTCCTCATAGGGCCCCACACATCCGAATGCACAATCTCCAAAGGCTTTGTTGCACGCGTCGTTCCGTCCTTCAGAAATGGTGCCCTATGCTACTTGCCTTGCACGCACCTTTCACAAAATGACATGGATGATTCATTTTTGCCAAGATTCATGCCACTTACCGTGCTTTTAAGTAAATGCACACTTCTCACATTCAAATGGCCAAGACGACAATGCCAAAGCTCCAATGCACCGCTCTTTATTGATGATTGTGCCATGTGGGCCGCATCTGCTTTAAACACTTTCATGAAAGTTGTTTGATACAAATTGCCTTCACGAGGTGTTACCACAAGGACATCTTTGTTTCGTGCCCTCAACACACATCCATCCACCTTGAATTGCACCTTCATTCCACTTGTCACAAATTTTCTCACCAAGAGCAAGTTTGCTTGTAACTTGGGTATATGGAGAACATCCTTGATTCTAAAGCTCTTAGAGCAACCCCTCACAAGTATTTCGACAACAATAGCTTTGACGCCAACGGCCTCCACAATACTATTATCATCCAAATGCACATTCCGTGGAGTAATTACCTCATACGTGTCAAATGCCGCCTTATGAAGTGTGATGTATTTTGTGGCATTCTCCTTCTCCTTTGCTTCTTTCGTGTTGTCCCGCTCCCACTTCTTTGACTTGAAGCAATTTCAATCAATGTGGTTCGGTTTGCCAGAATTGTAAATACCTTGGGCTTGTCACGTATTGAAGAAGAGCCTCCCCACTTGTTTTGTTTTGACACAAAGGCCTCATCGTCGCCATTGGGCTCTTTCTCCTTGCGCTTGGACACTTCGTGCATTAACCTCGCAAAACCCTAGCCAAGATTACGGCCTTGGCAAACTTATTGCCTTGACTTTTTCTGGCTAGAGTTTAGAGTAACTTCGGGATCACATTTCTAGGTATCATTTATGTCAACATCACTTTCAATTCCCACAACTTTGAAGGTTAGTTTCTTGACGGTTGATGCGGCGTTGTCGTTGTTAGATATCATGTAGAATACAATGCAATTTTTACTGTAGCATCTTGAAATGTTGGAGAGGATTTCCTTTTATCACCTTTAGGCATGGTTCATTCGACAACTTCATTTGTGAGCCTAGAGAAGATTTGTCTAACAAGAAGAGGTGGACAAGTAACAACCTTACAAAACTAATTGCATAAATATATATAGGGTTTGGAGAAGGTATGTTCAACATAAGTATATGACTAAATAATAACTTTTTACTCATACATGCACAAAACCATCTAAGGTTTAGAGGAGGAGTCTCTAGCAAGAAGAGGTGCCTAAATAACAACTTCACAATTATAAACGCACAAATACATTTATAGTTTAGGAAAGGTATGACTGACAGGAGAAAATGTCTAAATAAAAACTTTAATATCATATATGCACATATACATCTAGGATTTAGGATTGCAAATATAAACATAGAGGTATGTGATGCACCCTATGAAAGAGGGTTGCATCTTTGTGGAACTTGGCATATTAATTCACTATAATGGGTACATCCGCTAAGAATTGAGTGTGACATCCATGCAATGTAGAGAGCAAATCTAGAGAGTTGAGTAATTTTGAGAGCAATGATTACCTCAAGGATTTGGATTTGTATGACGGGTACATGCTCCAGCTACGGGTCCCACGGAATCAAAGTGTACTTCTACGGACACAAGCAAAACACGGGGTGCAAGTGCACGTTCTCCATTATTGTGGATATCAAGGTTGCCTTCTACAGAGGTGGTTGAGATTACCAAGATTGTGTCTCCCTCGTCGTTGCCCACCAAGACTCTCTCCCGCGTCTTCGCCCACCGAGTCTATGGACACGGGTTGAAGTCCTCTAAGGTTACTCATTTTTGGGAAAAAAAAACAAACTCTATATTATATTTGATTTGAAGCCCTTTGTGAAATCATTGTTGAATGTAAATTGTCCATTGAAAAAATCTAAAGAAATTGTGGCCATCAAATTGTTTGATAAACAGAAAATATCTTGGACAAGGTAATGAATTTTTGAACTTTGTGTTTCCATAACACATGTCATTCTATAAGTGGCCCAACCCTTTCCTGTGGTGAGTATATTGTATACTATATAGGCTGAAAATATACCAAAATATACTGCACAATATATATATATATATATTGAATCAGGCCACCAAATATTAGGTTTTGAAGAAAATAATGGAAATAAAGTTTTTTTGAGAACGCCTAATGTACCAAGATAGATTTTGTATGCTGGAGAAGTTGAGATAAGAAATTTGGAGCAAAAACCTACATTAATCCCTAATTTTGGCTTCATGAAGAAATAGCCTATTTTTAACGAATAATAGTCAAATTGAGTTTACAATCTAAACTTTTGAATTATAATATATGAATACATTATGGTATGGATGTGTGCCAAAATCTTCAAATTAATTTACCCCCTTGAAACTCTCAATAGAAGTATATTTGTCCAATTTTATATACATGTGACAAGTATGTAGTAATGAAAGATATACTTCTACTAGCCAAACCATAAGCCAGAACTCTAAATTTTTAGGATTCTCGTATTGTTATTGAAGTTACCAATCAAGTTCGATCAAAAGAATTCCAAAATCAAACCCACATTGGCACTAGAGAGCAAGAGAAGGATCATGACTCGTTCCTACACCTTTCATGACAAGTTTTTCATACTAGCTTCCTTGACTTACAGCCACACCGGGACTGCCGTGATAGTGTTCACGTTGCCCTCCAAGTTTGGGTACACCAAAATTGTCATGGCAATGTTCACCAACAGTGTCGGCTATCGAGGATGCCGCGGCTGCAAGGTTGTTGTGTCTAGTAGGTATGATTTTCGGGTCTGAGTTGCGATTTCCGCGACTTCCTAGTATCTATGCAATGGGTCAAAATGAGAGGATTTGAGAAGAGAGAGGGGATAAATTATATACCTAGGAATGAATTATTGTTTGGTGGATGTTACTATAGCCGATGAACGTCTTCATCATGGAGGTTGTTGGAATCTAGGGTTGGTTTCTTTAGTAGGCCGTTTGAATGGGGTTTGATGGTTGTGATGCCTTGGATGTGGTTTCAGATCTGGACCTTGTGCTATTTTGTCGTTGTAGCTCAAAAATTCCACTCTCCAAAAAAATCCAAGAATCTCTCTTGATCCAAGTTCCTCGTCCCGGGATGGTCAAGCGTATAATGTTAAGTAGTTTGTCTTTAATTGTAGGTCAAAAGTTATCTTTTATTGAATTATTTAAGTTTATGCACTTGTTTTTAGGGAATTAAGCCTTAAAATGCCTCACACTTAGCATTTCACTTCTAAGGTGTTAATCCCAAGGATTTATATGCTTAGGGACAGCCTTGCTCCTCTGAGAGCCTTGCTCTTGAATTAATCCCTAAAGAACCAGAGTCTCCTTCGAGGAGATTCCTTGATTTTTGGGCAGGTTCCTAAAATTTGAAAAAAAATCAATTTTCTCTGAAATTTTTATTCTAGATTGCCTTTGATAAAAGCTTCGTGGACATATTTTTATTTTATTTTTTGGATTTGTGGTTTGAAATTTAGTACCACTTGTAGTTTTTGAGGGAAATTGTCAAGGAACTTTAGGGGTTAACTATGAATGTGCATGTTGTTTAGTTTCTTAGTTTTTGCCATCTTTGGCTCATGGATACTATCCATTGCACTCATTGTTTGCTCCTTAATTAATTCCATTTAAATTTACAAATTTACCTCATATAATTTGCTTCACTTTTCAGGTGCGTCCAATCCGCTCACGCATTCATCACAAGTATTAAGTTCAAACAACATACAAGTTAGATTAAGTTCTTAAATAATCCTACTCTAAGTCGTGACTTAAATCTAACTATCTATTAGTCCTTAACACTTGAATATAAAAAGAGTATCTTCACTCTTATACTTGCATGACTTAAGTTTTATAACTCAAACTTAAGTTCTAACATCCAAACTTAAGTTCTCCTTCACTGTAGACTTAAGTTCTATCACTTAAACTTAAGTTCTATCACTTAAACTTAAGTTCTATTCCACTTAGACTTAAGTTTACTTATTTACACATGCATAAGACTCACGTCTTATGTCTTAATACTTAAGTTTCCACACTCAAACTTAAGTCTAACATTAACTACTTATGCATTCCTCACATTAATGCATTAAGTTTCGTACTTCAAATTAATTTCTAAATGCCTTACATACACTTAGAATTATTACTTTATTATTCACAATGTCACTTTGACATAGTTAGGATCTTTCCCTAACTTTATCTCTTGAAGATTTAATATTAAGTATGCACATTTCACTCATATGCAATACATTAAATTTAATTCATTAATACACACAATTTCATGTCACATAAATAATTAGGATGATTTCCCAATTTATACAATGAAGATATAAATAAATAAATAATGCATTTATGCATAGGAATTTATTCACAATTAATACCTCATGCATATAATTGTATTTACAAAACACAATGTCAAATTTATTCTATGAAGAACTAATATTATTGCAATTATACATATTAATTAAGTCACACACAAGACTTTACATTTGCAAATTCAATAATAATTATATATTAATAATTTCACACATAACATAATACTCTTACAACATAAGAGATTTCTTCAATTGCTAGCTTTTTCACCTAAGCTAGGGCTCACTCCAATCTTCCTCCAAGGAATGTCTATGGTAATAGCCAAGAATGCTTAAAATTCAAGCTATTCATTCTACTCAAATCCAAGAGGCACACCTCTTGGAAAAACGGTTTTTTTCTATAATTAACTGTTAAAAATAATTTCACTTGATCCTCACATCTATTCATATCTACTCATGAAAAGGCACACCCTTTCCAAAGGGTGCGAGTTCAACCCTTTTCCCATTATCTCTTATCTCTTGGATATGAATAGGCACTTTTTGGTTAATTAACTATTTAGTGTAAACTTAATCATTAATTATTTAATTTTCCAAATATCTACAACCCTTTTTATACTTAATTTTCTGGAAAAGACTATTTTTAGAATTTAGGCTCTACAGTCGTTTTTTGGTTGTAAAAGCGGCTAGGATTTTGTTTGTTCCAGTGGCATAATTTCCTTGTGGCGTTATACTTATTCTTGTTGTTGTTACTGTTGTAGGATAAGTGTATGTAGGGTTGTCAAAATTTTCATTTGCATAGTCTTGTGGTTCTTTGTCCTAGTGCTTCTATACTTACCCGGGAGCAAATAGCAAGCAAGAACAAGAAAAAAAGAAGGGGTAGGGATGTATACATGGTTGTGTACATACCTGTCTTTTGCTTGTTTTGAGGTTTGATCTTCATATAGATGTCGGCGCTCCTGGTATTGCAAGTAGAAGGTGCGTTGAGAGGATTATGGCTCCAATATCTTTCTTCCTCCACGGCATCTCTTCATTCTAAAACATATTAAGTTCACAAAAAAACAAAATGTAAATTGGTAATTTTTGAACCTTCACTCCTTGTGTGGGAAGGCGTTCCCACTAGCTTCCGGATCTTAACACTAAATCCGGAAGGAAATGAAGAAAAAATTAAAAAATTAGGTAGTTAGTATAGCTATAGTAGCATAAATAGTTTCATAGAAGAAATAAAATTTTAATGCTGAGCCGGAATCTTTAAAAGAGGTAGTTACAGCGTTTTCCCGGAAGTTGTGGAAATCGGAGTACGGTGCCAGCCGGATCCGGAACCACCATTATGACACGTAATGATATCCTTACAGCGCGCCAGAGATATAACGCGAGTGTCAGCTGCTGGGCGCCAATCTTCTAGGGTTTGTTGTGCTCATTGTTTTCTTCTCTTCCGCGCGTTGTTCTCTTGTGATTCTATAGTGCAGAATTAGCATAGTACGAGGGACTTGGTGAGGTCAATGCGTACAGGCTTTCCGGTCACCATTGCGAGGCGCAAGTTCACGGAGTGGTGGGCCCGGATGGCGGGGAAGAAGAGCAAGGCCCCAGCAAGTGGAACCCTGCTGCTGCAAAAGGTGACGCCGGAGTTCCCAAAACCGGACAAGACCTAGAGGGTTTTGGAGAGCTTCCTCAAGATAATGGGGTGCGCAGGCCTCCTTAGGGTACCCTGGGCTTTTCAAAGCGAGACCATGGTGGCGGAGCTCCTAGGAAAGCCTCCGAGCCATTACGAAGGCCGCATCCGCGCGCATCCGGAGGTCTAGACAACGTCAATCTGGAGCGACACTTATGGACTCCGGGCAGGGATGATCAAGGTGGCAGAGCGCGACGACAACATCTTGAAGGGCGAGTTCCACTAAAAGGCAAACCTTAAAGACGGTCGTACTCAACGACCTCACCGATCCGGATGCGAGGTTAGTGATGGCATTCTTTAACCCTATCTTCCACCTTGAGAAACCTAAACAGATAGTGGCGAAGCTAGCTAGTTTAATTCTGGGATCGATGAGAGGGAAGTTGTCCGTCGATTGGGGAGCCATCATGGACGAGCAGATAGACCGCATAGTCAAGAACTTGCCAAAAAGCCAGAAAATCCCAATAGCCCTCTCCACCTACATAGCCCACATGTATGCGAAGCAGAAAATGCTGAGTCCGGAGGAGTAGGACGAGTATGACAACCTGCTCAGCATCTAGTCATACGGAGGGATGGAGGAGGAGCAGGAAGTTTCGGAGGACTCTGAGACGGAGAAGTCGTCCTTCCCTCTCATCCTCAAGAGGTCCCGGAAACGGAGTCGTTCGGTTCAGAAGACTCCGGAAGCCGCCAGACCTTGCCGGCCTCTCTCAGTTGTAGAAGCTCAGAGCCTGACCGAGGCACCACCACTTGAAGAAGCTGAAGACGAACGGTTCACGACAGGATCACAACCAGGACCAAGGTGGGCCCTAAATATCATTGGCGACATTCCGGTGGACGTTAATGAGTTCTGCAAACATATCGTCTGGCAGACCAGGATCCAGGAAGGAGAAATCCGGGAACGGCACGCTATGATTCTGGCCGTCATGGAAGCGTTAGGTACGGAGGATTCTGATTACCTCATTCTGCGGCTCACACGGATGAAGGCCAAGGAGAGCTCAATTGCGAAGCTGGAGCACAAAAACGCCACCTTCACCCAAACCAACATCCGGCTCTCGAAGCATGTACAATAGGCGCAGGCCGCACGAGATGCAGCCCAGAAAGCGAGAGTTGCGGCAGAAGCAAAGGTCCGGGCAACCACTCAGACCTTGACGAAGATTCGCGCAGCGTTGGATTTTCCGGTGGATACCGTCAACCGGGCTCTGCTCAACATTGAGAGCCTGGAGAAGAACGAAAAGCTCAACAGGAGGCAGATCATCCGGTTTCTTCTGGACCACAGCCGGAAGATGGAGGGCACTTGGAGCAGAATGCAGGAGCTGGGGAAGAATCTCGCTGCCGCAGCCCCACCAGTACCACAAGTTCCAGTTCCGGAAGCAGCACCTCCGGCTCTAGACACAGCAGGTCCATCCGGAACCACTACAGGGCCTTCCGGACTTCCATCCAGACCGGCAGCCGCATCTCCACCCAGACCCACAGCGGGCTCTTCACCCAGACTTGTAGCCGGCACACCTCAGACCCCTACCAGAGGCTTCAACGACCTCGTGGGAATTCCGGATTTCAACTCTCGAATGAGTTGGAATGAGGTGGCCTTCCTAAGCACAGAGAGTATTCAGAAGTGGCAAGAGATGCCGGAAGATTCCTTGCAGATATCCTCGTTGCCCTTCCGGATTCCGTCAGAGTCTCCGTCTCTGGTGCCATCGAAGACGGCCCCTTTACCCAGAAGCTCTGCAGCAGTGTCCATGGAAGTCACCCCTAGCGAAAGCTTCCGGGACCTCCTGAGCCTTCAAGTCCGGATAGACGCTCCATGAGCCCGGACAGCAATAGCAGAAGATCCGGAAACGCCTTCCGGACCGACAAAGCAGGTGCCTGCCTCCATTCTAGCGCCGCCAGCTACCAATCCGGCACGCCCGGAAGCCAGCACAGCACCATCAGAGGTAACCTCTAACGCGCCGCAGCAGTAGGAAGAAGAACCAGGTTACACCGTAGATAGGGACTCTAATGCTTCAGTTTGATAGCGACTAACGATGGGGCTCAAGGTTGCACCCGGCTATCACACCATAGGCTAAAGAAAATCCTAAACTAGGTTTTGTTAGATCCAAGAAAACCGGATTTGAGATCCGAAAATTTCGGATCTGAGTTTTGAATTCCGGATTTCTAGGGATAAGATCCCTTTTACTTTTAGGATAGGATTTTCCTGATTTTCAGCTAAAAGGATAGGATCTTAGGATCAAGAGTTAGAGGTTACTAAATAGATGAGCCTTAGTTGGCTCAGGGTCTTGTTTTCTCTTTCATGAAGAGTATTTTCTATTCGTATACTTTCTCTTCTTGAAACTATGGTGAGAGAGGATCTTTTTGGGAAGAGGGAATAAGATCCATTGTGATTGATGTGTAGTGAATGTAGTTCTTATGTGTTGAAGTGTTGCACGGATCGCACCTAATATAACTGGTTGGGGCTTACTTCGGGAGGTCGCCCGGAAGAGCTGAAGGAGAGGTTAGGTAGAGTGTGACGATCCATAGGGACCGGAAGAAGCCTGGAGGGGGAGGGAGGGTACTGCAGGGGTGAGCTTGATAGCTCCCAGGGCACGAAGAATCCGTGTGAACCCGGATTCCGATTGCACCCGGAATTTCCTCTTACGATAGAGGAAAAAACCTGAGGTGCAAGTCTAGAAAGAATTCTATGTGTAAATCTACCACACTCGTCCAATAGAACCACTGAGGATGAGTCGGAATGTCGTTGTAGTCCGGACAAATCTCTGAGTGACCGCATCCGGAGGGCTCTGGATGAGGTGAGAGTGCGAGTCCAGCAGCAATAAACCAAGTACCAGTTAGCGAAGTAGGAAGAGTGGGTGTCCAGCCACTATAACTCTCGCGGCAGTGGGTGTCTAGCCACTATAATTCACAAGACAGTGGGGAATCCGGCCACTTGTACAAAACATGATCAGTGGTACCCGGCCACTCGGTTAAAAACTCCGGAAGAAAACTCCGTCTGAAACTATCCGGAATCCGGAAGGGTCCGAAAGTTTAAAGAAGGGACATCCGGAATCCGAAAGGATCCGGATGAGTAGACCGAGGGATGAATAGGGACACTAACTGATAGATAATAGGGTAGTAATAGTTAGTTGTACTTATCATTTGAGAAAGAAACAATAGGTCTCTGTAGGAACAAATTTAGAGCGGATATTTCGGATACATTTAGTTCCAATTAAGTGTTATCCAGTCGAATACTCACTCTACGAACTGCAACACCTTGCACACTTGTTTTGAATATGCGACACCCCATCTCTACCTCAAAAATCAGTATATAAGGAACTAACATCATTCTTAACACAATGATAAAAGATTTAGACCTTGTGTAGTGTTAAAATTTGATACCAAGTGAAGTCAAAGTTTATAGATCCAGTGATTGCAAGGAAGAAAATGAACCATTTGGTTGACTCTAAACATTATAATCTTTCAATCGCCGCAGTCAAAGTGTTTGAAAAATAGTGAGTATACTACTTAGTAAGTCTTATTTGAGGTCCTACGATTAAAAATATAAATAAACGGTTTTGTTTTCTTCCTTATTCTTTGCACTAGGATCAACAATTTTGAAGGATTTTTGTTGTGAAATCTTCACGATCCTTTAGGGATTAAAGCATATCTCATTTGAAGTTGTAGACTAGAATTTATGAATTTTTTTAATACATATATATATATATATATATATATATATATATATATTCTTCTCTTTGTTATTATCTTTTGTTTTTGGGGCTTTTAATTTATGGTCAATAACATGTCAAAACTACATGCAACCAATAACTATGATAGAACATTGTAGTTTTGATGCATTTGATGTTTACTTAACTATCATCCCCTCATTGTTTGATCAAAAAACTATTCTAAATCATTCCTAAATTAAAAATTTGATCCTATCAAATTATATAATCCTATTATGGATTATCAAAATATGATGATTGAGTTCATGTAACTTGAAAGTAATATTAGAATCCATATTGGATTTAGATGAAAATGCATATTCACTTCTAACTCTAGTAAATTTATCAAATATTAAAAAAAAATAACAATCAAAAGGTAGAAACTCCTAAATTATGCTTGGTTTAATTATCTCACATATGTTAATTTGTGCCAAGTGAATTCCAAGCACACATCATCCAATTCATACCATGATTCAGTAGAAGCTATCTGCATTCATCCATAGCTTTGGAAGAATATAGTCGTACTCTAATATGTCTTCTCTATTCCTAAATGAGCAATTCAACCAAATTTTACCAGAAAACCAGCCTTAGTTGAATATTTGGACTTTCACACTTGGACCAAGGGTTGAGAGGCTAAGATTGTTTTGAAATGTATACATGGCAACACTTTTTGGAGGTGCCAAATATATTCATATTTTGACAAGATCTGAGCCCTTAAATTAATAAAAAAAATGTTTTTTATCCTTATTTTTTTACTTCAATATTTAACCAAAATTTTCACCAAAAAATTTTAGCTCAAATTTTCATCTAAATGTTCTTTACTGGATTTTTTTTTCTGTGCGGGTGCTAGAGCCAGAATTTCTTTGTGTGATGAGCATTTTGACAATTTTCATGATTTATTTTTACCAAGGATGTGTTCTCTTCTAGTCTCCATGACCAAAGTAAGTGAGAGAGGAAAACAAAATAAAAAAATAAGGACCTTCAAGAAGAAAAAACGTTTGGGTCACGGCTTCTCAAGGTAGTCCCTTGGGCTTTCACACTACAAGGACCCAAACTACGTAAATTTGCGTACTATAATATTTTTTCCAATTCCAAAACTGGACAAAGTTTAGTCTTTGATGGAGTTCGGTCCTTGGTCCAAGTGTGAAAACCCCCAAGAGTTTTCATTATGTGGAAGGGGCCCACCAAACCAAAAAAACAACAGGGTAGGTTTTGTTGGAGCTGACTGTACAGTACAGCACATGCAAATGATAAACAAGCAGGTGATATGAATCAAGATACTTTGATGCAGTCCAATCTACAGTCTGAACTTTAAACCAAGCTATATAATAGTCACCTGAGCACGCATGCGGCAACACATGTGTTGAATAAGAAGGATGCGCACAGTGGTTTCTTTACCATTGTTTATCTATTTGTCACAAACATTTCTGCGGCGGCTTGGAAGGGACGCCAGAAGTGTTATCGGCATGGTGGACCTTACATTCTTACACAATAATAAACAATGAAAATAAAACCGGTTTGCATTCTATTTTTATGATCCAAGACTTCGTCGGAATAAGGACCTCATGTTGTCTACGCTAAAAATATGCAGAAATATAGTGCAATGTCCAGGACTTGCCTTCTCACCTGCCGCGTTTCACACATGTGGTGACTTTATTATGATTGGATGCGCTTCAGGTGCTGCCCCCTAAAAACAACCAAGATTAATATTGTATAGAATACACCAGGGTGAGCAAGCACTGTGCAAGTCCCTTTTTCTTCTTCTTTTTTCCTGGCACAAAAACAAACAGAATTGCAAGAACTGGGAACCAGAAAACAAATGCAGCACTGTGCAAGTTCCCTTTTTTTTTCTTTTTTTTTTGAATTTCATTTCTTTTTTGGAAGCAGAAAAGCAAAGGTAGCATTGTGCAAGTTTCAACCTGAGTATCGAACAACATGGTGAATTGTTACATACACTCTGCGTTGATCGGTTTCATACATATTTAATTCACAATGGAGGCTGTCCAAAAGATTTGGAAAATTCAAAGGATTTATCTAAGGTGATATCCATGTAATGTCAAGGTCATACGCATGTAGTATCTAGGCAATACTCGAGTAATACCTAGGTTACACCCATTGTGTCTGAACCACTTTGGATTGGAAGGCATAAATAATCCAACAAAGACTGTCCGAAACCAACTGATTCGTACGGTAGCTAGGACTAAACTACACTAAACACTCAAGATAATGTGGATCCGCTGTTAATGTGGGTGATAAATGATGTGGACCACATCAATTTTGGTTCGGGAACAAAATTTATGTGGTCACATTCAATGTGTGTCATGCTACTCACCGCCACTTCTTCATCAATGCACATTAATTTTGTGTCAAAAATTTTGAAACATCTCACACAATTTTATGAGGTACATGATTTGATGTGGAATGAGAATTGAGGAGGACCCTTGTAATTTGCGCATACAGGAATTAGTGCATGTATTTTGGAATAGTCTATTTTACACCATGCATTGTCTAGTGTATTTTTTGGTGACACTATTTGAGTTTTTTGTAAACTAACCCAAAGTTCCATCAAGAAACCCCTGTTTTCAATTTTATATTATCATTTGTTCATCTCTTCATGGTTATTAGCTATAAAAGATCTTAGTGGTCTCTCGATCGGAACCCTTATTGATCCCTAAAGGCCCAATGTCCCCTCGTGGAACAATTTGAGTTTGGGTAGGGTATCACGTTCTCAAGTTTGATGAGATTTTTAATGAACGGGCAACTTTTTATTAGCTTCCCATAGACATAATTTTCGTATAAATCGGACTTAAGGTTGAAAAGTTATTAAAACAAAATTCAGTAGCATATAAAAATAGTGCAGCTGTTTAGTGTGACATATAACAAATATTGTAGTAATACTTTGATTAACTCTAAATTCAATAGAAATTCAAGTTTTTGTCCATTTTTAAAAATGTCCTCTTGGAAAGAAAATGGAAATCCTTGCATCTACCGTACGGATTTTTGAATTTCAAAAATATGAGAAGGATATGATATATGCAAAACTGGAATTGTATTGTTGATTCTTAGCACATAGTTACATTGTAGGATTTTTAAGGACATCTTCTACCCCTCTTCTATTTCTAAAATTTGGTGCACATGTGCCTTACATGATCCTTTTAAAGTTAAAATTAGAAAATCACATAACGTATTGCAAAAAAATGCCAAAGAAGGTGGTCGAAGTTTGTTGAAGGTGTTTAGTATGACCTCAAGAAAAGTTTATGTCTCAATTCAAAGGCAGATATCTTTCAATCCGTGCGGTCAAGTTGAACAAAATTTGAACCACATACACTTGTACAATTCTAGTAGAAGATCCTACGGTTTGATATGTAACAAAATTTGTTTACATTTTGTGATGAATGCATTGAAAGTGGCAGTTTTCTGTGAGTTTGGGTGTTGAAATGCCTTGGGCCTTTAGGGATTAAGCATGGAGGAAAGTTGGTTGTTAAAACTCAAGTTAAAAGTAATTTTAGCCTCCTTTGACAAGGAAGGAATGGTCATTAATCTTAGTTGTGTGCTACTTCTTTGAACTCATTTTAATGAATCCTTGCCTCATTCTAAAAAAAACTCTACAAAAACTTGTTTCTAAGATTTTACAATCACTTTTCAAATGAAAAGAGAAGAAGGCCCCGTCAAAAAAGAAATGTGGTGGACATTGAAATCATCTTTGCACCCATATGATTAACCCATAAAGGACCAAGTGTCAAAAATGGGCTTTTTGAAAGTTAAGTCATGTTCATATGGTGTCAATTTCCAACCTTCCTCTTTTAATTTTTTATCGTAGAAGGACATTTCTAAGACCTTAGTGGGAGAACAATTTTTTTTGAACCGGACATTTAATGAAAAAGTTATAGGGCTTTGAATTTCAAATGGGGAGAGTGGGCACATCAGGCACCTCCAAAAACTTTTGCTAGGACACTCTATTCGATGTGAGATTTTCAATACTTGCAAGTAATATTGTTTCCTTTCATGTTGTCAAAAAAGAATTCTTGTCTTTAGTGAAAATTAGCATATTAACCCAAGGCAAACATTTTCACACATTGTCATTCATTGTTGGATTATTAATCTAAAACAAATTAATTTCACAAAAAATTAAAGCGTGAATTGGCAAATTTTGAACCTCCTCTCCTTGCACAGTTTTGGATGTGCTACACCACTCCTCTACCTCTAAAATTTGGTATATGAGGATTTAACATCATTCTCAACAAGGTGGTAATAGATTTAGACCTTGTGTAGTGCAAAATTTTGACACCAACTGAAGTCAAAGTTTGCTAATCCACGCAAGGCGAGGAAGAAAATGAACCATTTGCTTGACTTCAAACACTATAATATTTCAATCGGTGCGGTCAAAGTTTATGAAATTTTGTGAGTATATTAATTAGTAAGTCTCAATTGAGATCCTACGGTCAGAACTATAAATAATCATTTTTGTTGAATCCAACAATTTTGAAGTGTTTTTGTGTGATATTGTCACGGTACCATAGGGGTTAAATTATCAGTTACTTCCCACCACCTTGGGAAATTGCTTAAATTGCCAATTTCTTATCAGAACGTGTGGGATAGTTGGTAGTAGGTACCACAACCGCCGACCCTACACATCACATTCGTACATTGAAATGTTTCCAATTTGTTACAAATTTGAACTTGTCGACACACCATATCTAGAATGCTATGTTACAACTCTGAAAATGGATTAAACTAAATCACTGTTACGGAGGTGGACAAAACCTGCCCCTAATTTTATGTCGAAGGAGGACCCTACATTTTACCAAAGGCGGATCCTCCAGGTTTAATAGGGGCTGCAAGGCCCAAGTTTGCCATAAAACTTTTATAAAATGCTCCTGAACCCCCCAAATAAGAAAGTAAGAAAAAAACAAGGCCCCTTTTCATTAGCAACCACAGGAGTGAAAAAACCATAGGAGGTTCTTGAAAAATAAGGTACATTGTTAACTTTAAAAAGTGTTGATGTGGATCATTGTAAGACTAATATCCTGCTCGTCGTGATTCCTGTCTCTGAACTCCTCCATGAGACAGCTGGAGCACGACGAGCCAGCCCGCGATCTAATCTGCCCGAGGCAGCGTCTAGACAAAAAGTATGCAGGCGCAAGAGTCGGAGCACCGAGAGCTCAAGACACCAAGACCCCAGACTCCGAAACGTCACCTCAACACCTGCCCAGCTTTAGGGTTCCACTTAGTTTATAACGACGTGCCACATCAGCGGTGGGCCCGTCCACACGTGGGCAGCCACATCACCGAACACTTAGTCTAACACAGGATCTCATGAACACAAGAAGTTAGCCTTACACGTGTAAGACTACCGCCCCTCGAAGGAGATCACGTCGAGGCTTGAGGAAGATCAGTCGGCGGCATCACTGCATCCTGACGACGTTTCTTCTTTGGCACAAAGGTGACTTCTCGACCGACAAGGTTGATCCTGGAGAGGTCTGGATCCAGATTACAATGGACGAGATCATATGCCGGAACCGGAAAATCAACTGGCTCGACGTGATCTCTGGCTGGCACCAGTCAGAGACGACTACTGAGATCTTCAACGCCAGTGACCTTGTACGGCCCGGTCCACCGAGCCCGGAATTTCCCCTTCTTTTCACACCTCTTCTCTTTCCTGTAGGCCACCAGATCTCCGACCTTAACTTCTCGTGTGTATCGAACGCGTTTGTCATAGCTCTCCCTCTGCATGTTCTGAGCCTTGATGATGTTGGTGTGAGCCTTCAACTGCAGCTGTTTCCTGTAGGTGAGTAGCGTGTCAACATAGGCTTCTAAGTCGAGGGGCATTTCTACGATCGGCTCCGCCGGACTTGGAGCATAAGGCAGCCGCGGCTTCCTGCCATACAACATCTCAAAAGGAGAGAAGTTGGTACTCGAGTGCACGCTCGTGCGATAGGCGAACGTGATGGCAGGCAAAATGGTATGCCAGTGCTCGTCGTAGAGCCCGTTCTTCTCAATCAGGGAGCACAAGGTTCGATTGAACCTTTCAGTCAGACCATTGCATTGCGGGTGGTATGGGGCAGTAGTGCAATGTTTGACCCGCATCTGGATGGACAGGACGTCCATGAGCGCATTGCAAAACTCCGTGCCATTGTCCGTGAGTATCTCAACTGGACTCCCATGCCGCATCATTATCTCATGATAGAAGAACTGGGCTACGTTCTCGCAATCCTTAGATGCCAGTGGCATTAGCTCCACCCACTTCGTAAAGTAGTCCGTAGCCACTATGACGTATCGATGTCCTTCCGTGGTGGAGATGAGAGGGCCCATGAGGTCCATGCCTACTCGCGCAAAGGGCTCCGTGATCGGTATGTTGGTGAGCGTTCGTCGTACTACCTCTTTGCTGTAGTTACGCTTGACTTGGCAGGTCTCACATGATTTGATAAAATCAGTAACGTCCTTGACCATGCCCGTCCAGTAATACACCTCTTATATACGGTTGAGAGTTCGTTTTACCGCAAAGTGGCCGGCGAGGCGAGAAGCATGAAAATATTCCAGGATGGGACCTAAGTCGGACCGCTTGGGCACCTGAAGGTCAGCGACACCTCCTAAGACTGTCTTTTTGAACAGGAGCGTTTCACCTCTCGCGAGGTGTTGAGGGAGGTGGTAACGCACTCTCTTCGTGAGAGACTTGTCCAAGCCTGAGGGTATTATGCCCGTCCGGCAGGCTGCCAGGAGAGCCTCATGCATGGCTAGGTCCATGACGTGACCTGGGCGCTTGATAATGAGCAAGAGGTCCTGTATGATGGCTGAGTAGGGAGTGGCTGCCCCAAGTTGTCTCCGCTCAGAATGCCATGATCCTGTTGTCACAGCCACACAAGTCACGACATGCGTGTGTGAGTTGAAGTTTGAAACGGAGTGCACTACTTTATATTTGCATATCGACGTTGGTTCTCTCCTGAGAATCTTCCTACACTTCGCTTATGATTTAATGCAGCCTGGTTTGTGCCTATGCGCACCAATCCACCCAACTAACAACCAAGGCTAATGCAACAATTGTGACAAACAATATGGAAATGGAATCTGGTTTGTGCCTAGTGCACCACACCATGCCAACTGACGACCAAGATTCCTATACGCGACGAACAGATGCTGGCCCAGCCCGCTGCAGTAATCCGATCGGAATGGGACTGCATGGCTCCGCCTTATGGGGACCCGCTGACCTCGGGAGCTGCAGAACTGGCGCAGCTCAGATGAGCCATGCACCGGAGGTAGAGCAGTCCACCCGTAGTGCCGAAGTTGTTGACAGGGTCAAGTCGCTGAATTTTGATGCCGGCTCCGGGATCATAATCTCAGAGCGCGTAAGCGCGTCCACATTGTTGTGCAAGCGGCCAGGTTTATAAATGATGTCGCATTGATAGCTTTGTAGAATCAGTGCCCAACGCGCCAGTCGCCCTGTGAGCTCTCTGGATTTGAGCAAGGCTTTGAGAGGTGCATGGTCTGTTTCGATAAGGAATGGCGAGCCATGGAAGTACGGTCTGAAGTGTTTGACGCCAAAGATCACGGCTAGTCCCTCTTTATCGCTGATTCCATAATTCCGCTCTGCCTTGGACAACCGCCTGCTCGCGTATGCCACAACCCGCTCTGATCCGTCAATAACTTGAGCCAAGATCGCACCGATGGCATCTCTACTTGCGTCGGTTTGTAGGAGAAAGGGGAGATCGAAATGAGGGTACACTAGGAGGGGTGCTGAACATAGAGCTGCCTTGAGGAGCTCAAATGACTGTTGTTCCTCAGCATTCCATACGAACGCCACTCCTTTCTTCATCAATCGGTAAAGTGGGGCAGCCAGGATGGCAAAGTCGCGAATGAACCTGCGGTAGTGATTAATCAGACCTATGAAGGACTGTGTGCACTCTAAGTTGCCTGGCCGTGGGAAGTCCTTCACTGCCCGTATCTTGTCTGGATCGGGTCGGAGGCCCTCAGCTGAAACCACGTGCCCGAGGAACACCAGTTCCGGAAAGCCGAGGATGCATTTCCTTGCGTTCAGCTTCAGCCCAGCTGCGCGAATGCATGCAAATGTGCGCGCCAAGTCGCCGAGGTGTGCCTCAAAGGAGCGGGAGTATACGTTGACATCGTCGATGTAGACGAGAGCGCATTCCCACCGTAATTGACCCAACACCATATCCATAAGGCGCTGAAACGTATGCGTAGCATTACATAACTCCATCGGCATTGTGTTGAATTCGAATAGTCCTTCTCGACATACAAAGGCGGTTTTTTTGCGAGCTGACGGCGTCAAAGGCACCTGCCAAAAGCCTGCTGCCAAGTCAATGGAGGAAAAGATTGTTGCCCCCTGGAGTTGGTCAAGCGTGTCTTCGATCCGAGGGAGAGGGTATGTATCCTTCTTGGTGATGGCGTTCAGCCTACGATAATCGATGCAGAAGCGTGTAGAGCCATCTTTCTTCTCGACCAGGACCACGGGTGATGCCCAGGGTGATAGCGACGGGCTCGCCACTCCAGCGTCAAGCAAGTGTTCGATCTCTGAACGAATGTTCTTTCTCTCCTAATGACTTTCTCGGTAGCCTGCTTGCCTGATTGGAGCCCCTTCAGTGATGATGTCATGACTTAGAGTCGATGTGCGTCCCAGGTCCGTTGGTCCTTCACTGAAGACGTCCAAATTGGCTGCGATTAGTCGTGTAAGTCGGGTTCTTTGTTCTGCCGAAAGGGCAGCATCCATCTGGATTTTGCCCAACACCTTTTGTAGTTTGGCCTTGTCCCCAGGAGCGATCGCCACCGCTGTCTTGAAGTCAGTGGTGCACGAATGAGCCAGCGTTTCTGCTGCGGGCGGCGGTTCGGTGAGACCGATGTGCGTGTCTGCCGCCTCCGTGAGGCGAGCCACCGCATCGATAGGGACGGCTCGTAGCCTGGCCACTACCTGCCCACTCTTGATATGGAGGGGAGCTGATGTGGGATTCGCGATCAGAACTCGAAGTTCACCCTTGAATTGTCTGTCATAAAGCCCATGGGCCGTGAGTGCCATTGTACGCTCCGCCATCTTCCTCCACGGCTCGATCTGAAGGTAGTCACCTTGAGGACACACCACTGCCGTATTCGTGGAATGCAGGTGTTGTGAGTAGGCTGGAATCGTGAAGTTCTCGTTTGCTCGTAATAGACATGAATGTTGATGCACCATGGTTGGCGGCGGTGAGGACTCTCCGGAGCGGGGAAGGCTCCATTTGTAAAGCTTGTCTGACTTAGGCACAAAGTTATGGAAGTGATTCCATGAATATTGTTGAGCCTCCTTAGCTGCCGGTGTATGTGCTGGGATGGTGAGCAGTTGTGTACCCGGTCGCAGGGCGACACACGAGAGGGCCACTGTCTTGGCAGGTTGTCCTGAGGGGGAGATGGACATGCGGCGCTTGGCAATGTCGAGGACGCACGCGGTCTTGGCCATCCAATCGAGACCAAGAAGCACCTTGTCTCCAGTTGATACAATGGCGTCCACCGAGGCAGATATCTCGGCTACTGTGATTGTGATGGTTACCAAACCGAGAGGTTTGTATGACGTGCCGTCGGCAATGGTGACCTGAACGTGGGCCGGTTGGATCTTCAAGCCGAGGAGTTCAACTAGGGAGAGTGGTATGGCTGACAGAATGCAACCTGTATCGATGATGCATGGACGCTCCACTCCTTTGAGCGACCCGAGGACCACCCATGGTTTGATCACTGCGAGCTTCTTCGAGGGAGCCATACAATTCAGTTGGAAAAAGGTGACTGACATGAGCGCTGTGTCAGGTGGCCTGGTGGTTGAGGCCGCATCCTTGCCACTACAGGATGTGCCTTCTAGTTTTTTGAGGTATCTCTGGAGGGTTGCGCCTCCAATGTCTTGCGCCAGTCAGGAAGGCTCTTCAACATGAGCGCTCTGAAGGGACATGACATGGCGTTATGTCCTAGTTGGTCACAGATGCTGCAGGGATAGACCTTTCGTTGATATGTCGATTTGCTCTGCCCCTTCTGTCCGTTCTGTATATTGGTTTGTGGTGAAGGTAGGGTGCCTGCTCGCAGCGCTTGGACCTGATCCAAGATTAGCGCAATTGCTTGTTCGAGCTGTTGCATCGGGTCAACAGGGGCGTGGGAACATTGCCCTCCTGCCAGGCATCCTTCATGGTCGTGCTCCAATAGGTCTGCCTCCGTTGCAGGAGCTTCACGAGCATGGGCTGCCAGTGATGATAGCTTCGGCTTGCTGCCTACCTTGATCTCGGCCGGCTTGGAAAATTGCATACACAGCTTGAGGTGTCGCAGCATGAGGTCGTCACTGGCGAAGTGATGAACGCCTGCTTCTCGCATTAAATCTGGCGGCAATGATCAAATGAAGTGGACGCGCGCCGTGTGTTGCATGGACTCCCCTTCTGATAGGGTTGCTAGCTTGGCCTGTTTGATAAACTTGGCAAAGTGCAGGTCAAGGTTGTCACCCGTTTTGAACTTTGTCGTGGTTAGAAAGTCCCAAGCGGAGTTGTGCTGATCTGTTGGCACGAATAGCTTTGTGGCCAAGAGTTGTACCTGCTCCCAGTCCCTCGCTATGGCAGGTGTAAGTTTGGACTCCAGCAAGTCTCTAGCGTCACCTAGAAGACATGTTCGAAATTGCGAGATTCGGTAGCTTGAAGGAGCTCGATATGTTTCAGCGACCGTGTTGAAATCACGGGCAAAGGTGACGAAATCTTCACCTAACTGGTACTTGCCAAATGACAAAGCTGGTAGCCTGCCTAGTTCGCCATATTCACTCATCCGAGTCGTCACAGTGCGTGTTGGAGCGGTCATGGATGTCGGAAATTCTGGTGTTGATGGGAATGGGGGAAACATGGCTGTAGAGATGGTCTCCGGCATGATCGGCAGAGGTGTTCCCGCTTGGGAGAATGTTGCCCGGCTGTTAGCCTTGAATGTTGAAACCGCTTCCATCACCGGTTGTATTTGTTGGAGCACGTTGTCTTCGAGCAAAAAATTGGCCACCTCGGCTGGTGTCATGAGAAGAATTTGTTGACGTAGCGTATCCATCGAGGTAGGTGGCGGGGCGCTATCTCCAAGTACTACCTGTGATTGCATTAATGCGATCTCCTCTTGTGCCGCTGAGGTTCGGTCACCAAAGCCCTCGGTGGTGGCGAACCGAGCATTCTCCTGTGCAAAGTCCGCCAGACCTGGGGTGATGCTTGGTCAAGACACCGGTAGTTTGCCTGGCCTCTGATCACCACTTGTCATGGCCCACCGTTAGGAGTTATAAAATGACTGCCAGTGAGGGTCTTACCACAAGTGAGGGAATTCGGCCAGAATGGGAGCTGAGTTCCACGGCGACCACGGGAGTTGATGATCAAGTGTCTCGTATTTCTTGTCGAAGAGTGTTGCACCCCGCTCTAGGAAACCGTCGTGCATTCTTTGCCACACTGATAGGTGCAGCTTGTTTTTCTCCTCCCGAAGAGCGACCAGTGCGTCGTAGGGCCTAAAGCTTTTGTGGTCCACGTGATTGATGTCCCACTCTGCGGCGTGCACTGGATCGACCGTGCCCGGGATCACTCTGAGATCGTTACGCCACACTCGAAAGGCCGCCAACCTGATCAATCCAGACAGCCTCGGGAATGGAGCAGGGCGTTTGCCAAAGGAAGACGGAAATCTCCTGATCTGGTGTAAGTGGAAGCAGTACGAGCTGCTCAGGAGATGTATGATAGCACTCCTGTTGAGCGGTTGTCCTCTCCTTCCAAGTGTTTGCAATCGCGGCACCTCCACCAGTGCGCACTCCCTAGCTGCGTTCAGCCGAATTTGTGCTCCTCCCAGCAGCCCACCTGAGGACGTTCCTTCGGACCTGGCGTATGCGTCGCCTTGTACGATCCAGGTTGTGTCGAATCCGTCTGTCGATTCCCTCGTCAGAACCGTGCCACCGATCCGTTGCACGTCTTGTGGGGAGATGCCAGTGGACTCCCGATCACGCGCAGGTGTGCACCTTCTGTCGAGGATCTGCTCATGCACTAGTGGCTCCGAGATTTGTGCAAGCGCGATGTGATTGACGTTTCCGACCGACCTTGAACCTCGCGTGTTTGGGCTGCTCGGAGGCGTGAAGAACACCTCGTCACGGATCTCTTCTCCCTCGTCGATCTCCACTGTTGGCCGTTCGTGGATCCCCTCCGTTCTTGATATCGCTCTCCAAACCGTCGTGCGTCTCCAAGCTTCGTTCCTTGAATCCATCCAGATCCCTAACGCTCGTGCATGCTCTCGGCCATCTTCTCAATCTGGACGTTCTCGCACCTCTAGACGGTACCCGGCGTCTCCACCAAATATCCTGCTCGTCGTGATTCCTGTCTCTGAACTCCTCCGTGAGACAGCTGGAGCACGACGAGCCAGCCCGCGATCTAATCTGCCCGAGGCAGCGTCTAGACAAAAAGTATGCAAGCGCAAGAGTCGGAGCACCGAGAGCTCAAGACACCAAGACCCCAGACTCCGAAACGTCACCTCAACACCTGCCCAGCTTTAGGGTTCCACTTAGTTTATAACGACGTGCCACATCAGCGGTGGGCCCGTCCACACGTGGGCAGCCACATCACCGAACACTTAGTCTAACACAGGATCTCATGAACACAGGAAGTTAGCCTTACAATCATGTACACTAATTTACATCAAGCACATGCATGTCAAATTTTGGTTGGGTATTTTATTTCAAGCAAGTGTGCAACAAGCAAAAATTGCATGTAAATTTTTGAATAGTGTAAAAGCTCAAACTACTCCAAATATGACATTTAATGTATCCACACTCTATGATTTGTAAAGCTAGATTTGTAAAAGTTATTACTCTTGATGAATATACTTACCAAGTATCTTTACAATGATCCCTCTCTTTGAGACCGGGCAGAATTGACCCCCTTGCTCGTCCTTATCCGAGGTGGGCCCTGTCTTAGTTGCATGGGGTCATTTTCTTGGCCCTCTTATTTTTGGGGGGTCCATAGGTTTTTTTTGGATTTTTTGGGACAAATTTGGGGCCTATGGCTATTGTTTACCTTTCAGGACCCTCTCTTGCTATAAAGAGGACCCCATCCAAAAACAAAATAGGGGCTAGGTTTGGCCCTACCACCTCGTGGCCCCCTCGGATAAGGACAAACGAGAGGGTCAATTCTCCCTGGCCCCTCTTTGATAGTTTTAGTATTTGTGCTCTTGGTCAAAATAAAATTTTAAAAGTAAAAATGATAGCACTTTCTACACACCCAACTAGGGCAAGTTCCCATGCTATGCTCAACCCATCCAATGTCACTGACGGGTCACGGCTTAAGGTTGGATGACCTATAACCACCAATTTAAGCTTGCTGACCTATTTGTAGCGTTTGTATACGTGGTAAGACATTTTTTGAGAAATCAAAATAGGATTTCATGAATATTGCAATTGTCGTGACCATTTATTTCTTCATATTGAAATTGCTACAAATTTTCAAAGTGGATAGTGTTAAGAGATGTGAAGCAAACAAACCAGATGCACAACAAGAATGAAATGTCTCTGTGAGCACATGCCTTGGTTTATTTATCTCGAGGCATTAATGCCTCAGGATTAACCGTAGCTTCAGTTAGTTGTGAATTAACTGCTGGTAGCTGGTGGTTAATGCCTCGGGATTAACAGTAGTTGGTGGTTAACTACATGTTAACTAGAAGGTCTACCTAATTCGGGTAGGTGAGTTGAATGCTCCTGATTAAGAACCCCGGAGTGAATGGATGTACATTCATCCTATTTTAACACTCCTCCTCGAACGATGATCTTCCTCATTAAAAAACTTCAAAAATATGAAAGAAAAAGAGTAAAGTCATCGTTTGAAATCTAATTCACTTAGGGTTCTCATACCTGCTGCTGTGATTAGCTTCCGGTGTTGGCGAGCGGGTAATGCCTTCGTCAGAACATCGGCAATATTGTCATTCGATGGGATCTTCTTGACCTGAATCTGATTAGTTTCGTTGAGGTCTTGTGTGTAACCAAAGATGTGGGGGCTGATGTATTTGACACGGTCAGCCTTGATGAATCCCGAAGACACTTGTTCGATACACGCTGCGTTGTCTTCAAATATGATGGTTGCGTTGTTTCTAGGTGGGAGTGCGCTCATCTGAAGAATAGCTTTTTGCATGGTGCGCAGCCATACTGCCTCGCGTGATGCTTCGTGGTAGGCAAACAGCTCGGCGTGGTTGGTGGAGGTGGCGGTGACCGTTTGCTTAGTTGATCGCCATGATATCGGTGCACCGTTCTTGATGAAGATATAACCAGTCTGGGACTTGCCGGATAAGGGATCGGTCTTGAATCCAAAGTCGGCGTATCCGACTATGTCACTCGGTGCTTGTTTTTGGTAGTGAAGTCCGAGATCCTCTGTCCCGCGCAGGTATCGGAGGAGGTGCTTGATGCCTTACCAATGTCGGGCGGTGGGCTTCTGGCTGTGCCGTGCAAGTACATTAACTGCGAACGAGATGTCCGGCCTCGTGTTGGTGGCGAGGTATAGTAGGGCTCCGACGGCTGCTAGGTACTGGGATTTGTCGAGCTCCTCCTCGTTGCCTTCGGCTGGTCAATATGGATCTTCTTCGGTGCGACTCTTGCCGATCATGGGGGCGGACAACGCGTTGGCATTCTCCATGTTGAATGCACGTAGCAGCTTCTTGATGTAGGTCTGTTGATGAAGAAGCAAGCTGCCGTCTTTGAAGTGTTTGATTTGTAGACCCAAGCAATAGGATGTGCGACCTAATGCTTTCATCTCCAATTTTTCGGTTAGAACTGTTTCTACGTATTTACTTAACATTGATGTCCCTATTGAGTTGAGGTCATCAACGTATACTGCAAGGATCATGAAACCAGTATTGTCCTTGAGGATGAATACACAGGGTAGGGCTGGGTGGGTTGTGAATCCTCGGGTAAGTAGAAAAGACTTTAGGTGGTGATACCATGCATGGCCAGCTTGTTTCAAGCCATAAAGGGCCTTGTGGATTCTCAATCCAGCAAACTTCCCGGGTTGGGGAGAGGTATCACCTGGTAGGAAGTCTAGTGGAGGTTTAATGTGAATCTGGGTGTCTAGGTCACCATATAGATATACTGTAACGACGTCTAATAGACGGGTTTTGAGGGTTAGCTGGACTGCTATGCTTAGAAGGTACCGAAAAGATGTATTGTCCATTACGGGGGAGTAAGTTTGCTGAAAGTCTATCCCTGATTTCTGTGTGTACCCTTGGGCTACTAGCCTGACCTTAAATTGAAGGACTTTACCGTGCTCATCTCGTTTGCAGGTAAATATCAATTTGTGCCCTATGAGTTTGTTTGTGAGGTTGGTCTCTAGGGGTCCAAAAACTTCACGTTTTCTACGGGATTTGTATTTGTTTTGTAAGGCTTTCTCCCACTGTGGCCAATCTGAGCTACTCTTGGCCTGATCTAGTGTAGTTGGGTCCGTCTCGGGGTGGGTGAAGAATGATTGAAAATCATCCCACGAGATTTCTACAGTCGGCTTTGATGGGTTGTAATGCATGTGCATGGCTGCACGTGCTCGGGGGGTCGGGTTCATTTTTCGTTTCTTGGTTGGGGTCACTGGGACCGGGTTACTTGAACCAGGTATGGGACTTCTAATGATTCGGGGTCCTAAGTGGAATCCATCAGGGATGTTCTCGGCCAGGTTCTGTAGGTTAATTAATTTTCTAACCTCAGTTTCAGCTAGAGCAATCCGTGGATCTGGATTGAAGGTCAAGGTTTCTAAATCCTTGAAGTTCAGGGCTTTGTAGGTGGCTAGGTTTGGGGTGCCTGGGAATTTTTCTATAAATTTACAGTTCTGAAATCTAGCCTTGTAAATATTGTCGCTTTAGGGAGTTTGTATTGAATGATACTTGGGGAGTCATATCCAAGGCATATGGCTCTAATTCTGTGGGGTGTTAGGGTCTTCTGTTTCGGGTCAGAAACATGGATCCATACTTCGCAGCCAAAGGTGCGTAAGTGGGCGATATGAGGTGTTCTACCGGATGCTAGTTCGAGCGGGCTTTGGGTTTGTAGAAGCGTTGGTCTGAGCCTAGGTAATACTGCGGCGTGTAAAACAGCATGACTCCACAAGGTGGGCGGTAGGTTCGCATGAAATAAAAGGGGTCTAACTATGAGCTGAATCTTTTTTATATAGGCTTCAACTAGACCATTATGGGCGTGTTCATACCGAACTGAGTAAATTAATTCTATCCCGGATGCTACACCAAAATCTTCGAAGGCTTGGGATTTGAATTCTAAGGCGTTATCCATTCGAAGATAACAAATCTGATTATGAGGGAAATGGTTCCGGAATCTAATAAGCATCGCTAAGGTTTTAGGGAAGACCATATTTCGGGTTGTAAGCAATGAAACCTTAGCATGTCTCCAAGATGCATCAACAAACACAAAGAAGTATTTAAACTGACCGGATTGAGGTGTAATGGGGCCGCACCAATTGCCATGGAGGCGGTGTAAGGCGGCTGGCATCTCTGTCGTGAGCTTCCACCTCGACGGCTGTCTTATTAGCTTCCCTTGTATGCAATGCGGGGCACTCATCCACAAGCTCCGCATCGTTGGTGCATAGGTCGTGGCCTGTGAGTTGAGAGTTCATCTTCCTCATCATCGTCGTTCCCGGATGGCCTAGCCGGCGGTGCCACAGGTTGGCCTTGCTGCTGGTGGCTAGGAACGATGATGTCATGGCGCTAGGGGATAGGCGCTGATGGTACACTCCAAGGCTTCCATCGGCCTCTTCCTCACCTTTGCAGGGGGGCTCGACTTGCTTGATAGCAAGCTTGTATAGGCCGTTGGCTCCCGCGTCTACGGTGGTGTCGTAGTTTGCAGAGTCAGTATTCCTCCGGAATGCACTAATTCATCACTTAGTACGTCCAAAGAAACCATTCCGGTTTCGTTTCCACAGAGATCTAGTTATCCTTTCAAACTTATCCAAAACCTTTAAGTTATCGATCACCTATGTTAGTTATTCTATTCCGTAAAGGAATCGGATCCTTAAACCGTAAACTGGTTTCAGGATCTTTATCCAGAATGTACCGGAACTAGTTTCCGGGAGTCATGCACAGTTGTTTCCGGAAAGGATTTCCGGTAAACCAGGTGGGTAGTTTGATTTACCTCTGTTTCCCCTCAGAGCAACTTCCGGAAGGTTTAAGCGAGTGACCGGAAGACCACTGATCCTATTTTGTGTAAGTGGCCGGATTCCCCACTGCCTTGTGACTTTAAGTGGCTAGACACCCACTGCCGTGGATTTTATAGTGCCCGGACAATCACTCTCCTCCTTATCTACTAACCGGTGATGTGGTATTGAGTCTAGACTTAACTCTCACGACATCCGGAAGGCCTTCCGGATGCGGTCACACAAAGATAAGTCCGGACTACAACGACGTTCCGATAGCGCTCCGGTAGGACTCTAAAGATAGTGATATTGTTTTACCTAGGAGGACTCCTTCTAAACTCACATAGCAGGTTTTTCCTATCGTGGGGGTAAACTCTGGTTTTGGGGATCGGAATCCGGGTTCACACGGAATATTCCGTGCCCTAGAGACTACCAGGAACACCTCTGCAATATATCTCTTCCCCTCATGGTTCTTCCAGACTCTAGAGGTGACCAGGAACGTCTCTGCAATCCCCTCCAGTTATCCCGGACACTCCCCTACTGGAAATCTAAACCGGCTCACTCCATAGTTCATCAAAAACCTCCTTCTCTTCACAGAAATCTACGTAAGACGGACTACAGCAACGGACCTTGTACCTTACAAGAGAACATCATATGTCGCACCAACTAGGTAGCAAATCTAGTGATAGCTCCGGAATATATTCAAACATAAGGAAAAACAAGATCCTGAGTTAAGAAAACTCATTACCCTAAGTACTGGAAAATCAACCGGATCCACGCACTACCTTATATGCGAGAAATCCGGAGAATCTAACCTAGAAAATCTTATCCCTAAAGATCCGGGATTTCAAACCTGAGATCCGAAAATTATGGATCTTAGATCCGATTTTTCCGCCGGTCAACAATTCTAAGTTTCCGGTTTCGACAGACAGGTCGGTAGCCGGGTGCAATATGGAGCCCCATCGTTAATCGCTACCGCAAGTTTGATGACCGGTACTAACAAATCTTCTGCTAAAACTAATAATCTAACTAAGGGGTCTTCTTGTTCCGTCCACTCCGGCGCATCGGAGACGCTCCCACGATTTGCTTCCTGCCACTTACCTTATCCGGAATGGGATCCGGTACTGAACCACTTCCGGAGGTCGGAGCTTCAGAGTCGGGTTGATCGGCTGCACCTGCCACCTGCGTCGCCTTCTCTGCGGTGCCGGGAGAAGTCCCCTCTATTGCCTTGGGACTGGTGACCGTACCCGGATGACCTCGAGAAAGGGGAGAGGTCGTCTTCCGTCGATTGGAGGTCGGTGGCGAAAGGGGGATCTGGAAGCTGGAAGGAGAATTCTGAAATAGTACTGAAAGGAGTTGGGTCCTCCGAACCATCTCCGGACTGTTGGGAGGCGCCCTGCCACTCTGTCCGGGCGTGGCTGTGTCCGGAGTGACCACCGTCTCCTCCATCGGTCCCTTACCCATCCCGGAGGGTTCATGTGCCTGTTGGGAAGGACCGGTTGCCTCCGGGGACGAGGTAAGATCGATGGTGGGAGTTGGCTCTGCCGGCTTCTCCGGGATAACGATGTTGGCTGCGTTGTTCGCCAGTAACTGCATCTGCCCCCACGTCTTCTCCATCTTCCGGGCATGGTCCAGAAGGAAACGGATGACCTGACCCCGGTTTGCTTCACGTCCCTTCTCCAGATACTCCGTGAAGAGAATGCTCCAGTTGACAGTATCAACCGGAAAACTCAATGCTTCCCGCACCTCGCCAAAGGCTTGAGCTGATGCGGCTGCCTTCGCTTCTGCTGCCTTGCGAAATGCTTGGGCTTTTTCAAGCGCTGCATCTGCTTTCGACAGGTCCTGCTGCATCTTCGACCGGGCTTGCAGAAGGGTCCGGTGCTGGGCTTCCATCTGCTCCAACCGGAAATCAGTTTCCCCAAGGCTCTTCAACCGGGGCAGAATCTCCTCTGAATTTTCAAGTCGGAGCTCCCCCATGATGGTGTATATCAGGGAGGTGTTGTCGTTCAGGTGTTGGTTGATCCGGGAAGCTCTCCAAGCAACGTGCTGGAGCAGCTCCATAATGTCCTCCTTGTGCCTCTCGGTGAGTGTCGGGATCTCCGGGGTCGGGCATCGCTTTGGCCGCTTCGACGGCCCCGCTCCATCTTCTTCTTCACCTTCGGGAGCTGGGTCTAGATGGGTGGGTGGAGAGCGCACTGGTGGTGATTCCGGTTGGGCTGAGCGACTCCTTTTCCGGGTCTGGGGTGTTGGCGCCGGAGCTGTTTCCGTTTCTTCGTCTTCATCACCCTGGTCATCAGCCTCCACCCCTCCGTACCTCTGAATGGTCAATAAGGCTTCGTGTTCGTTGTGCTCTTCCGGTTTAAGCAGCTTATGATGGTGGTAGAGGTGGGTCAGGTACGCCAGAAGCGGCGACCCCGCCTTCCGGTTCCGGTGGAGATTCTTGATCAGTCGCTCCACCAAATCTTGCATGAGGGACCCCCATTCGACGGTGATCTTCTTGCGCATAGCTCCTAAAAATGTCGCTGCCCAATTCAATACTAAACGCTTGGGTTTCTCCGGGTGAAAAATAGGGTTTAGAAACCCTATTACGATCTGAGCTCATGGGTCGGTTAGGTCGGCGATGGAGTATCCCTCCTTCGGATCAGCCGGTCCCCGGAACTCGCCGTCCGTGAGCTCATCCTTCCGCTCCGTCACCTTGACGTCCCCATCAGCGAAGCCGTAGGTCCGCTTCCACTCCGCCCGGGTCCACTTCTCCGGGTGTGCGCATATACTACCGTCATACTGGTTGTCGGGTGCGCCTATGAGCTCCGTCACGACCTTCTCATCTTTCGTTCCCCACGCCGCCGCTATCAGGCCGGAGCACCCCATGATGTCCAGAAAGTGGAACAAGGTGTGCATGTCTCGGTTGGCCGCCGGGTACTCCGGTATCACCCTCACGATGGGTGGTCCCCTGGTTGCAGCGCTCTTCACCTTCTCCTGTTTCCCGGATCTCTCGCCGGCCATGGCGCTCTTCCGTCAGCCTCCGGTTGTACCTGCACGCACTGACCTCACAAGAACTCTCTAATACTGCCGGATGCTGGAGGAGCAACCGGCTGAGAAACCTGTAGAAGGACTAAAGAAGAGGGATCGAAATCAGTCCGGAGGAAGAGAAGAAGAAATGGAGGAGGAAGAAGAAAAATTGTTTTGGGTATTCCCCGTCGGTTGGCCTTTTTATAACGGCCCCAAAGTACGGGATTTCTCTAACGGTAGTGACATCACCATCAAAGCCTTTTAACGGCTCTGACGTCACTATCGCCATTATGACAGGTTTCGTAGTAGGTATATCCTGATTTCTTCTCCCGGTTCAAGGTATTTCCGGGTTCCCTAGATTATACCCGGTTCCCCACGTGACTGGCCGTCCGGATTATGCACTTCGTTAGACCTTTTAAGGACTTAGCTGATCCAGCGCCCATCCTATTTTCTAGTTATTGATTTTGTACTATCTAACTCAACTTTACTTATTTTATCACCACTATTTTTTTTATTTTAGCCGGATTTTATGGTAAACATCCAAAAACTTGTGGGACGACTTCCCACAGGTGGCGAGGATCGTCGGCCCTCGCCTGAGCTCCAGCACCTCTTCATCGTTCTCACGCGTAGTGGATATTGTTGGCCCGTAAGTCACGATATCTGAACAGGCTACGTGGGACGTCTGGGGCGTACATAGCCCGTGCACACGTGAGGGGGGCTCCCCTGGGCAAAACAATCGTTGCCCTGCCCTCACGGAACTTGAAGTTCCCTGTGCCTGCTATTGTGACTATGTCACACTTTGCCACGGTTCGTTTCGAGTTTTGAACTCGAAGTACGACGGGTCTTGTAAAATGGTGTGAGTAGAGGCGCTGTCTAGTAAGGCAATTTTGGTTGTGCTGACTAGCGCTACTCGCTGGACCATATAGTTTTCTGGGTCTAGCTTAGTGAGTGTGAGGGAGGGTGCATCGAGGGTGTGTGTTTCCCTCTTGCCTTCTTTCACTGACTGCAACTCTTTATACATCTCACAGACATACTGGGAGGCACGACATTCCTTGGCGTAATGATCGAGGCGACCACATTTATGACACATGCCTTTGACTATCCTAGTGGATGACTGAAAAGATGTTTCATTTTTGGGTTTATACGCATACCTCGGGTTTCGGAGATTCCGATTCCACTCTTGCTTCGGCTTCCAGCTGCCCTTCGATTTTCGGCGTGGTGCATCAGAAATGTGTGACTCACGACTGCCGTTGCCTTGTGCTGGCTTGGAGTTGTGTGTTTTTGCCGGGTTCGAGGTTTGCGGTTGACGCTGTACTTCGCTTGTATGGATCTCCTTGGCTGGGCGCGATTCGGCGTTCTTCAACAGCAGTTGCTGTTGCTTCTTAGCCAAGAGCAGGTAAGACATGAGTTCGGCATGCGTCGTGAACCTCATGTTGCGGTATTGCTGGGCTAAGATCGCGCATGCAGGTGGAAACGTCGACAACGTCTTATCAATCAACTCGGTGTCTGCTACTGTATCGCTGCAAAGTCGGAGTTGTGCAACGATTCTGTAGAGCTCCGAGTTGAATCCAAGAAAGTTGGGGAAGTCCATGACATGAAGAGCAATCCACTCGCTATGGGCTTGAGGTAAAAATATGGTCTTCTCGTGTTTGAATCGGGCCTCCAAAGTTGTCCATAGAGCGGCGGGGTCTTCTACCTGGATGTACTGTTGTCGCAGTGAAGGATCAAGGTGACGTTGAAGGAGAAGAAGTGTCTGCCATTTGTATGTAGCTGGAATCTCCTCCTCGGGTGTTGGGTTTAACGTGACGTCTAGTTCCTCAGCGCATAAGTATGTCCGCATGTCTATGTTCCAACCTAAGTAGTTCGATCCATCGGGTTCTAAAGGTTCAAAGATGAGAGGTTGTATGCGGCTATCGCGGGGTGGGCAAAGTGCTGCCATAGCTATGACTTCTATGGTTTCTACAACAAGTTTGGCTTCGGGTGTCTTTGTCTATAAAGTTGGCTGTCTAAACAACAAAAGAGAGAAAAAGAAAACTTCATGTATATCTACACAAGCGGAGAATGATGAAGAGAGCAAAAAAAATGAAAACAAAATTGAAAGACATGAGCGAAAGTGCTGATAACGTGTTAAGAGATGTGAAGCAAACAAACCAGATGAACAACAAGAATGAATTGTCTGTGTGAGCACAGGCCTTGGTTTATTTATCTCGAGGCATTAATGCCTCGGGATTAACGGTAGCTTCAGTTAGTTGTGTGTTAACTCCTCGTAGCTGGTGGTTAATGCCTTGGGATTAACGGTAGCTAATGGTTAATGCCTCGGGATTAACGGTAGCTGGTGCTTAACTGCGTGTTAACTAGAAGGTCTACCTAATCCGGGTAGGTGAGCTGATTAAGAACCCCGGAGAGAATGGATGTACATTCATCCTAATTTAAAAGATAGTAAGCCGTGACCCATTCCTCGACATACAAAACTCTCTATTTCCACACTAAGTTGTACTAATAACCACTTCTGCATTGACTAAAAACCGACAGCTTTGAACCAATCATGAACTGACACCCAATCGTATATGACTTCCTAAAATTTCGGAAATGGGGTGGGTCAGTGGTGGTTTTGGTCCACTTTAGCTTGTCCGTTCTCGGGTTCGTGGTGGTTACAGGTCATCCAACCTTACATGGAAAGAGGCTCTCATGCTGGATAGGATACTCAATAATTCCACACTGTATGAAGCACACGGTGTGCCTGGTACCTGAAACAGCACATGTCGGAATTTGATGATTCATACTCCGGAGGTCAACCTCGCCTACTAGGAAAACTTCAACATGCAGTTCTGGGGACAACACATGGCACTATACTGATCCCTGAAGCCAAACCAGTTACAAATGCTCCTTCCACATAGGCCCTAAGCTTCAGATGTACCTTGTGTGAGGGACATCATATCAGACCAGGAATCCAATATGTTGTGATCTCTTTACAGTTCAATTTTGAAAAGAATTGCGATACAGTATGATCCGGAATCATGTGGCTCATATGTTGGTCAAGCTCTCACTAAAATTGATTGATGCACGCTGCACCACCGATTCGCTATGTACAACTATTATGGCTCTAGCAGCAGTGGTCATTTAAAAATCTGCAGAAGAAAAAGAAGCCCTACTGTAATGCTGGTGGTCACCTGGAAGGTGACAAAACTGGTCTCTCAACACGGGCTGAAATCTCAAATTGTTGCAGCAAATGTTCTGAGTCTGATGGGCTTGGCCGTGGTGGAGTTGGAGGTTGAGAGGACGTGGATTCGTTACCATACGTCTCATTGCTATCATTGCCATAATTTCTGCTCTCATTGCCATTATTATTGCTCTCCTTCCGCGTTGGAGAGAGCGGTGGTTTGCCACTCGACTCTGGAATGTGGCTTGGTGAATTCTCCCGGCTGTCGCTCCTCATTGCATCACTCTTCGCCGCCTCGTCATTTGGGTGGCTGTAAGGCCCCTTGCGTACCCTGCACCAAGTGAGGGAAACAAAATCAGAAAAACAGTGCTCCTTCTAGCTACTAGGATTATCCGAGACTGAGCTATGGTGAGATCGACTCATGTACCTGTCTTTTCTCTTTTCCAGAAACCGAGCCAAAGATGCTTTCCTAGCCTGTGGTAATTCAACTGCAATTTACAACAAACTACAAGTCAGAATTTAGAAGAAAAAAAACATGCATGAGTCAAGGATCGTTCGTTGTATGGAAATGATGCATTCCGCAGCCTGTTCAGAACGGTGATTCCTGTTTGGTAGTTTTCAGAACAAATGAAACTTACTAGATGCAGATTCTGAGTGCAATTCACAAGTTTTTCTACACCCGTTTCGCATTCTCAACATGCTCTATCGAGGAAATATCATGGTACATATATCACATGAGTAGAGGAAATGATCACAAAACTGGTAAGAGAGATATAGTCTTGAAGCTAGCGCACCTGCTGCTGGAACTTGCCGATCTGGTAGAGTCGCTGGAGCTCCTGATGATGAAGCTGGAGATGAGGGTTGTGGCGCAGGAAAGAAAGCTCTACACATGGGCTGGTTCGTTCCACCACTTGGAGTAACAAAAGGGCGCGGTCCGCGATTTGCGCCACCAACCATGTTGTAGTTGGAAGAAGGCCATGCGTTCCCAGTTCCAGCTAGTAGCATAATAGCTTGAGCCTGTAATATATCATCCAAGAATGTCAAAAACCATACAGAAGCTCCGCTCAAAAATACTCAATTGAGACCGTGCCTCACCTTGTCAAATGGCACGTCATCATAGACGTTCACCATGCCTGCATAAAAAATAGTAAGCTGCGCTGTGCCAGGCTTCTTGGTTCCAGCAGAGACTCCCACATTCGGACTCTGCTGATGCTGGGGTTGTGGACTCTGCATCCCATTCTCGAATCTTCTGGCAACCTTCATCCTGTTGTAGAAAGGCAAAAACGACGTCCCTGCACTGCGCTCCACAGACGATTGCGGATGAGCACCATCTGAATTAGCTCGAGCAGCAGTTGCTCTTCGAGCTTGCAGCGGACTGCCGTACATGACGGCCGCCTTCCGCAGCAGAGCAGGGTCTTCGTGTGACCGGTTCGTCTGGTAAGAAACCACAGACACATGAGCAATGTATAGTACAACAACTTGTGCAGCCTCAGTGTGAGAAGAGATGCTTACAGGAGCGGGACGGTCCCATGTTGATGTTGTAGGAGCCTCCTCCTTCTTCAAAGACAAATTCATTGTTAAAGTTGAGGCGTTGTCCTCACTCCCAGAGTCACCTTGAGGTCGTCCTACCATCCACGGAGGCCGGCCAACACCTAGAAAACCCAGAAAATCAGCCCAAAAGCTCGCTCTAACCTCTGGAGCATTCGAACATACCCTAACATAAGTCGGATCTAGCGGCTCCTCGAACACACCAATTAGAACAAACAGAAACCAGTCTACACAGAGAGAATCAGTAATGAGTACCAGGTCGTGGACTGGTGCCGTTACGAACGCTCTGAAAGCCCTGCTGCTGATGATCCGATGCCATCCTGGACATACCAACCCCTGAGCCCAGCCTGGAAGTACTAGTATTGTCCAACACCGCAAGCTTCCGGACCATCGCCTTATGGTCCTCTCCCTCACCACCACCGTGGTCTCCCAAATCAAACTCCCTGCTCGTCGACATCTCGAAAAGTCCAGCCGTACCTACCCCTGAGGCGATGTTCCTCCGCTAGTACTACTACTTCCCGGTCGGAGAACTTAAGTCTAGAATGGGGTGACGCAAGCTCTCCAGGCACACGGCGCTGCTGCTACTTATCCTAACTCGGTCGAAGCTGGCAGAATAGCAATACGATACAACATGAATGCGCAGGGTACGGAACACTAAAAGTGCAGAGGAGGAGTGTGTGTGGGTTTGGGGCACTTTGTGCAGGCGGACCGCAAGTTGCGTGACTCGCGCGATCTCATACTGTACCCGGACCCGGGTTATTGAGTACGGAGTATATGTACATGTACTCCATGCACTCGACGTACACCGGAGTCCAAGTGTGCCCGAGTACATGCTGGAGTACAAATGACCATGTCATACATACTGAATCACAAGTAATTTTGTTAAGCATGCAAAATGTTTGTGGAGATCTCCTGGATGCTTATATTTAATCCCTTAACCCTTCATGTCAGAAGGTGTCAGAAGGTGTCAGAAGGCCACAATATTCTACATGTATACCGTCTTATTTGAACATGATAAGGTTGAGGTATAGAAATGACCTCCAAATGGAAGATGCTAGTTAAAGAATTTTCAATCCGAAGGTGTAAGTCTTGCTAAACTTTAGTTCATTTTTGTGTCCTACAAAGTAATATATATCCCTATATATACAATTCCCGACTAACGTTTAAGGGTTAATGCTTAAAAGCCTAAAGGCCCTGGCAAGATCAATTTTGGTGCTTTTGCTCTTTCTAACCCTTACCACAATTGGCCATTGTCTTTCACGTCCTTCAAACGCATTTGAGCTCCTTGTTAGGTTTCCGACGGATCTCTCCAATCTGCAATCCATGTAGGCATTAGCAGACTGCAGTGATTTACACGAAGTGGAATCATGCTGAAATGTACCCACTTTGTAAATGATGTCTGCCTAGTCTATTGAACTTGTAGATTTTCTCAACTATCATAGCCCACATAGGTGAAAAAGATATATGATTTGATGTCAATTTTTTGGGTTGTTTGGGCACCAAAACCTCTATAGCAAGCCCTACATACCACCTTTGTGAAAAATTTGAGGAAAATTTAGAGGCAGAGCAAGATGAGCATCTTCTGAGGTCCATTTGTGGATGGAGGTTTTTGATCCAAATCACAACTAAGGTCCATTTGTCTATGCAAGTTCCCTAACATAGAAAAATGGACCGGTAACAACAACATTGAAACTCTCCAAAAACTTTTGGAAAAATCCCTGAATTACACACTCACAAAAAATCACGCCTTATCAAATTTTGTAGAGGACAATATATAGGAAATGCCCGCAAATAACTCTTTTATGAAATAGAACGATTTCCATCCATAACATGCCCAATATGCACCTCCACATACCCAGACACATGGCTACACATATTCCTCAAATGCCAAAATCATCACATACACTCCTTATTTGTCAAAAGGCACAACAAAGCGGTATGGGAAATCCAAAAACTAACTATATCCTCAAACAAATCCCAATGCTTTATACTTATGAATGCCGGAACCTTCAACAACAATCTATTCAAAAACACGGTCCCTCCATGGCTACTTCGATGCACATGTGGAACCCAAAGATGTCACTGTAATGTCAAATTTAAACCAGACATACTATGCGTCAAAGGACTACCATATAAAGACCTTCCGTCGGACCACATTTTTACAAACCTCACTATCCAATTTTTGAATTCAAATTCTGTAATGACAGATTTTCCCCAGAAGCAATCAAAAACAAAATTAGTAAGTACCAACTACTTATTAATGACATTGTACTTCTTGGATGGAAAGTTGACCCCCTTATTGTCATCACCGTTGGAGCTAGAGCTACTACCTTTATCCCCTCTACGAAAAGCCTCGAAAAAAAATTCAACATCCCCACTAATCCAATTAAAAAGACATTCACAAAAATCAACACCATCGCTATCCAACATCGCTATCAATATTTCTTTACAAAAGAAGACTCAAAAGTAATCAACCTCTCCCAAAATTATACGATAGCCCTTAAAACCTCCTAAACACACATTTAATCTTTACAAATCATTCATTGGAATTAAGCCCTGTGGCTCTAGTTGGTCCTTGGTTCTTGGTTTTTGGATAGTGGTTACACTGTGTCTATCCTCAAGAGGAGGAAGTAGTTCCATACTACTAAATCTATTCTAGTGGACATGGATTTAGTGGAAACAAACAAGCACTTATTTACTCCGGCTACCTTCAGGGACCGGAGTTTTTTTTTTTTTTTTTTTTTTCGGTGGGACGAGTGTAGTATGAAAAGAAAATAAGGAGGTATCTTATTGAAAAGTTGGGCGACTCTACAAAGAACCCAAAGAACCCATCATAGAGAGATGCATGTCAGGTGGTAGGCCCCATTGAAAGCAATAAGAAACGAACAAAGTCAAAATTGGAACTGACTCATGAGAAAGGTGGAAGTACCCCAACCCTTGTACACAGAGAGTAGGTGAATCCTAAGAAAATAGCCTTGCGTGCAAAGACTGTTCCCAACGTGCAGTCAAAGGGAATAAGAGTCACTTGTTCCCCCGAAAAATAATGTTGTCAAAATGACTTAGAAATAATAAAGTTCCAACAGCTTTGGAGTCAGGACAAAGGGACATTAGCTTCCATTTCTAGACAAGTTTCGAGGTTTGGTTGGAACTGTATCATAAACATGATAATTCCAACACTGATCATTGTTCAATGTTGAGTAACTTAGGGCCGCTTCACACTATGCCCAAGTCGAGAGGCCGACCGTCAAAATGAGTGGCCAAACTATGGCGAGAGGCCAAACTTTTTTGCCAAAAAAATACATTAAATAATATAGATTGAAGGTTTGGCCGGTCGTGGTGTGAAGCCCCAAAGGCCAAGTCCAAAGTCCAAACCCCATATCATTACGCCAAAAAAAATCAGCCCAAAAAAATTAGCCAATCTAAACCAGCCAAAAAAAACAGCCTAAAATAAATCAGCCAAAAAAATCAGCCAAAAAAAATCAGCCCAAAAATTTGGTCTCTTTCATCTAACGGTCTAGATCTTGTCACTTTTTGATTATTTTAATTAAAAAAATCGACGGACTCTCGATTGTAGTTTGGGTCGAGCAAAATGGGCTACCCAAGTTTTGCTCGAGAGGCCGTCGCTTTGGCGCCAAAACTACTCAAAAGTGTTGCCATGTAGGACGACGGCCTTTGGAGTTTGGGCACAAGTGTGAAGGCCCAAAGTCCGGACTTTGGCCATTCTAGCAATCTCATTGGTGGAAATCGACGGCCTCTCGACTTGGCCACCAAGTGTGAAGCGGCCCTTACTAGTCCGTCTCTGGGTTACAAAAAAGGAGATTCAAAGCACTTCTCTAAATTTGATGTCTAGTGTAGGCACACTATATGATTCATAAATGCTACAAGTTTTTTGCTCTCCATGAATATTTTCACAAACCATGTTGACAATGATCACCCTCTTTAACCCTTTAATGCCTACGAGACTCCAAATGGGACTCTAGAGGTGTTAAAAACTCAATTTGCATGAAATCCACGAGGAAAAAGGTTGTAAAATTTGAAGTTCACATTTGCGAACAGAAGAAGAATAAAGAAGAATTACGCCGACCCCCGAAGGAAGGCCGGCGTGAGTAAAGTGTCTGTTCGTTCTACTTACTAAGACCATGCCCATTGGACAAGGAAAAGTAAGCTGAACTACTCTCCTCTTTCGAGGGTAGACACTATGTAACAAGTAGCCAAAGAACCACAAGCCAACCAACCACCCAACCAATCTCTAACTAAGCAACAAGCCAGCTAACCAACCATCAACCAAGCAAGCAATCACAAACCTAAAAACCAACTAGTCATGAAAATCAAGGGGGGGGAAGAATTTAAGGGGGGTCCTGTGTATCGGGGAGGGTTTGGTTGTTTTCGATTTTGCGTTTATGCAGAAGAATGGACATGGCATATTGAATAGCTATGGTGTTAATGTTTTTAAAGGTAGTTTTAATTGTTTCAGTGGATATTTTGAAGGCATCTTCAAGAGTTTTCATAGATGGGATAAAGGTGGTGGTACGAGCGCCATATGTGATTACAATAAGGGGGTCCACATTCCATCCGAGGGCAATGATGTCGTCAATAAGGGGTTGGTATTTATCCATTTTATTTTGGATTGTTTCCGGGGAAAATCTATCGTTGCAATATGTGAATTCAATGAATTGAATGGTGTAGTCTTGGTTGATGTTATCGGATGGTGGGTCATTATATGGTAAACCTTTAACACAAAGGATGTCCGGTTTGAGCCTAGCGTTGCAATGACATCTTTGGGTCATGCATGAGCATGGGAGTAGCCAGGGGGGGACCGTATTTTCTTGTGGATTGTTATTAAAAGTGTCGGCGTTCATTAGTATAAAACATCTCGATTTATTGTAGGAGGTGACTAGTTTTCGGACTTCCCATACCGCTTATTATGTCTTTTAACAATTAGAGAGTGTATGTGGTGGTTTTGGCATTTGAGTAAAACATGAAGCCATGTGTCAGGGTCCGTTGAGGGGCATATGGGGCATGTTATGGATGGGAATCTTTCTATTCCAAAGAAGAGTTGCTTACGGGCGTTTCCCATGTATTGACCGGTACGGAATATGATAATGCATGCGATTTGTGAATCGGTGATGATGGGGTTTTTCCAAAAGTTAGAAGAGAGTTCATTGTCTATGTCATTGTTGTTAGTCCATTTTTCTATGTTAGGAAAGTTGTTTGAGATTGTATCAAGGTTGTTGTAGATGTCTTGTTTTTTGAGATATTTGCCCAGAAATCTAATCGGGCCTTTGTCGGGGGTATCTTCTTTGGATGGCCAATCTTCTTTTTGAAAATAGTATGGGGTGGCATGGGCATGTTCGTGTAGGTCTTTGGCATT
Source organism: Bryoerythrophyllum caledonicum (assembly GCA_963971425.1). Taxonomy (NCBI): domain Eukaryota; kingdom Viridiplantae; phylum Streptophyta; class Bryopsida; order Pottiales; family Pottiaceae; genus Bryoerythrophyllum; species Bryoerythrophyllum caledonicum. Next base: position 9,805,097 of record OZ020520.1, read on the forward strand.
TTTGTGTGTTTTTTCTCGGCCTTCTTTTGCTAATTTGTCTGCTTGTTTGTTGCCATCAATGTTGGCATGGGCTCTCACTTTATGGAAGGTTGTGATTTGTGTACGGTTTTGTAACAATCAGACCATTGACGTTAATATAGTTTGGTTGGGGTGGCTATTGTGAAGGATAGGGTGTGTTGTTTGAGTGTTTAGCAGGAAGAGTGCATGTATACAATCCGTGAATATATGTGCAGGTTCATTGTTGTGATGATTTGTAGTGTTTTGTGAATGGCCATGAGTTCTGCTCGGAGGATATTTTGTAGTCCATGGAGTCTTTTGGCTAGTTTAATTTCCTTGGTAGAATTATATATGCCATAGCCAGCTTTTTCTCTGCGCCAAGATCCCGGGCTAATTTGTTCTGGTGGTTTAAAGGAGCCGTCGGTGTAATAACTGTGTGTTGGGTTAAATTTTGGTGTGGTATGAGTTGGGTAGTTTGGGAGAGGGGGAGGTGTGTCGGAGTAGTTTAATGTGTTGATAACATAGTTTAGTTTTGACCATTTTTTGCTTCTGTTTACGGGGGTTTATATAGGTGTTGGTGGGGCCAATTTTGTGTATAGTCGGTGTATGCTTAGATTGTCTGTTATGGAGGTAAGTTCAGCAAATTGTTCTAAGGAGCCAAGGGTTTGATTTTGATGATGGACGCATAGTATTTGTAATGTAGATGGCTCGATTCGGGGTTTTTTTAGCTTGGGTGGGATCGTAGGTTCTTCATATGGTATTGAGTCTGCTTCAAATATTGCAATGATATGGGAGTCTGGAAATGGGTCTGAGTGTTGGTTGTTGTTTTGGTACCAATTTTTGTTTGGTGAGATGATGATTGTACTTGTGTTATTTGGGTCATGATTGGCGGCCAGTTGAGCCCAATGTATGGCTTGTTCCATGTCCTTATCGTTGTGGGGGTGGGCTATACCATTACCTATCCATTTATAGTCAAAGGCCTTGCCTAGGGATCTGAATATTTTGTCTCTTTCATAAGGTGAGTAGAATTTTTTTAGTTTGGTAGAGCATGTGACCGGGGAAGAAAAATATGATTGTTTGATGTTAAAGGATGAGATTAGTGAGTCTAAAATGGGAGTGGGTATTGTGTATTGCGCATTTTTTAGGGGGTCAGTTTTTGGTATTCGGTATTTATATCTTTGGTATAGCCAAATTAGTTCGGTTTCAAAGGATTGGGTTGTTGGTTCAATGTTTGCAGGGGTTTGTAGTTTTGTATTATATTGATTCCATAACCATTGAAGTCGAGTAACAGGGATGGTGTGTAAATGTCGGCCATTTTCTTCGTATAGATGTGCCTGATTATTATCTATTTTAATTGTATTTGAGGATGTAAGGATATCTTTTTCGGGATTGCATTCTGTTGTATAGATGTTTAGGAGTGGAATAATTATGGGTGGTGTTACGGATCTTGAGTCTGAAAATTGTTCTTGGGGGTGGTGGGCTAGGATGATCTCCGAGTATGTTTTGTGTTGAATTTTTTTGTAGTATTGTTTTAATTTTTCAGTGTTGTGTGTGGAAGTATTGGTGTCGTGTCGTGGAAAAAGGTCTCTTTGGGGAAGCCATTTATTGTATATATTATTATTGTGTTGCCATTGGCATAAATATTTTGTGTAGGTATTTTGTATGTTATTTATGTCTGTGTGTTGGATATGTTTATGGTGTATGATGGTGTTAATGGGATGTGTGGTAGGATTTTTGGGAATGTATGTTGGAGGACGGGGATGGTATGTATGTGGAGGGTTAGGGGGGTTGATTGGTGTGGGGATATTTCTTGGGATGATGCTATTGTTGAGGGTGATGAATGAATCTTTAAGTATATGAGAGTATGGGTGTATGTTACAACGAGTATGACATGTAGTGGGGCATGTAGGGTGGCAAAATAGTTGTTTAGCAATATTTAGGGCACTTTTTAATAGTTTGGATGGGGTGAAATGGTAGGTTTTGAAGTCCTCATTGTTCATGATGTGTGTACCATTGGGTAAAGTAATTTGGGTTAGTTCAAAAATATTTTTTGAGAGGAGTTTTTGTAGAAGCTTTTGAGAGAGTTGGGCATTGAGTGTGTTGTGGTTTAGTGTTTCTTGGCGCCATAGTATTTCTAGTGATGTAGGATTAATGAGGGAGTTTGGGTGCGTACTTTTAAGGTGGGTTTTAGCTATATGTTTTAATAAGAAGAATGTTCGTGTTATTGGTGATCTTATGCAGCCACCTTTTTAAATTCTGGATATGTATTTGGTGCCACCGTATTGGGCAAGGACATAATGAGTCAATCCGTTATATATTTTACCAAGTCTACCTTTATCGTTTAACACATTTTGCAGTTGTTTGCCTATACATCGGAGATACGCGTTTTTGAGGGAGAAAGCTTCAAGTCCAAATAGGTTGTGTGGGAGTTGGATTATTGCGTTTGACATGCATTTTGGTAATCGACATATGGTTTTTTGTATGGCTGTTATTTTTTGATCAAGTTTTTTGATGGCTGGCATAGAGTATGGTACACTGTAGAAACTGTATGCCACACCTGGGCGTAGTACAATATCAACCATTTTTATTTTTTGTTTCATGGTCGCCGGGCATGTTGTTAGTTCTTTGCATTGTTTGATGAGTTTTGTGGTTGTAGTGTGAATTTGGATTTTTCATTTTAGTGAAGGGACAAGATTTGTACCTAAGTATATGTATGGTTCATTTTGGTGTAGTGTAGGGATCGGTTGATTGCGGTAATTGATGTTAGAGGCTTGCATTAGGGCTTTGAAAGTGGTAGGGTTCAATTTGGATTTGTTTGGGCATCCGGTAGTGGCACATTTTGGGACACCTACATCCATACCGGCCCATTTACAATATCTATCAATTTTATTGAGTTGTATTTGTATATGTTTGGATTTATTAGTTATGACGGCGAGGTCATCTGCGTATGCGGCAAAGTTTATTGTAACTTGTGATGTGCCAAACGTGTATCCGTTGTTGCCTCGTTCTAGCCATCTAAGTAGTGGTTCTAAAAATATAATGAATAGATATGGGCTAAGGGTGTCTCCTTGTATGGTTCCTCTCTGTATGGGTATAGGTTTTGTTTTCCCAAAGTGTTCACCAATATAATAAGTGGATGACCTGGAGTAGATGTTTCCTACAAGTGTAGTTGCATCTTTTGGGTAGCCAAGGTCCATCATTATTGCTAGTAGTCGGGCATGGTCTATTGAGCCAAAGGCATTTTTAAAGTCAACGTGTAATATGTATATATCTTGGTTAGTGAATTTTGCATCTTCTAGTGCGGCTATTATAGTTGTATTTGTCGAGCAGTACTTCTCTCTGCTCTAAATCCTTCTTGACTATCATGTAGAATTTTGAATTTTTCACCGTATGAGGATAGTATAGCGGTGAATGAACTAGTGAAGAGTTTGTATATTGTGTTAGCTAGTGCAATTGGCCTATGGTTGGGTAGTATAGATGGGTCACCTTTTTTGTATAGCAAAATTGTTGCACTTGATTTCCATGAGGTCGATATTTGTTTTTGTTTATAATAGTGAGAGAAGAATAGGAATAGTAATTTATGAAATCTTGGAGGCATGTTTTTGAGTATTGAGTTTGGTATGCGGTCTGGGCTTGGGGCTTTGTTGTTACCAAGATTTTGGAGGCATGTGTCGTATGTGGCTCTGTTAAGGTATTGATGTAGTGGAATTTCTGGTTCACCTCTTTTGTCCAGGGTATATCCATCTAGGTCATGCCATGGGTATTGGCGTATTGCACGTGTACATTTATTTTGATGTTGTGATTGGTAGTTACATGTTGGTACTATTGGTCTATTGGTTTTTCTTTGTTGGTTGAATATTTAATTCGCAATGTCTTCGGGGCTAGTTAGAATATTATTAAATTGATCTGTGATACAATCTAGTGGTGGGGATTCTAGGTTTTTTAAAAAAATTCTGTTAATTTTCTTAGGGCTGATTTCATATAATTGTCTGTATTTTGAGATGGCTTTTTTAATGTTATCTTTAGTGTGTTTTGAGGTTATTTTTCTGGCTTGTATATTGGCATTTTTTGCAATTAGTACGATATCTTTTACCCATGTATCATGAGGCATATCCGGGGGCGGTGGGGTGGGAATTTGGATATGTTGTAGAGATAGTAGTTCATTACATATGGGGTGGTTGCGCCATTGAGAATTATTTTTTACAAGTCTTATAGTTTTTTGTATAACATGGTATGTAGTAAGATGTTGTTTCCAAGTTTTAGAGAGTTTGCGTGGTAGATAGCCTCCTTGTTGAGATGTTCTGTTTGTCAGTTGGGGTATTGGATGGGCTCTGCAAGTTTTTTCTAGTGTGTTGGAGATTTCTTTGATGAGTGTTTCTAGGATTTCACATGCTTCTTGCCATTGTACTTGTGATAGTTGATTGTTATTTTCAAGAGTATTTATGAAGGAGTCTATTAGTATGGATTGTTCTTCAAAGAATTTTGTGTTAAATTTTTCTAAGTTATCTTTTGGAATGGGGTTGAGTATGCGTGTAGTGTCGTTTTTTAGAATTGTAGGCGTTCTATTAATTAAGGTATTGTTTGGTATGTGTAGATGTATAGGTGAGTGGTCCGAGTTGAGAATAGCATCTTTGTTTGTTGTAGAGGTGTATTGTGTATTGTTGTTGGTGTTTATATAGAATCCATCTATTAGACTCCAATCGCTATAATTATAGCCTCCTTGTCTAGAGAATTGTGTATCGGTTTTTATGTAAGTGAAGTTTAAGTTTTCTGTGAAGTGGCGCCATTGGTAGTCTATGGTTTGGGGTGGGGTGCTATGGTTTCCGTTTTGGCGTCCAATTAATGCTATATCTCTATTAAAGTCTCCGCATAGTATATATGTATAGTTGGGGTTGTTATTAATTTGAGACATAATAGTGTTTTGTATGTCATTAATAAATCTAGTATCTTCGGGGTGAGATGGCATATACATGTGGAAAACTAGCCATGGTTGTAGTAAATAATTAATGATTTTGATTATTTGAAGGTAAGGGGATATGTGCATTGGGGTGGGGATTTTTTTGATGTTGCCCGGGAAAGCATATTTTTTATGTATTAGTGTAAGGAGACCACCGCGTCCCGGTGTGTATGGTATCCGTTGTTGAATACATCTTGTGAGTGCATGTGTATTGTTGAAAATTAGTTTATAGTCTTGAAATAAGTTTTGTATATATTTTGTGGATTTTGTGGCGGATAGTTTTGTTTCTTGTATAACTATAATGGCTGGTGGTGTGTTTGTATGTGTGACCAAAGTTGGTAAGCTGGGGAGGGCGGTGTTAGAGAGGAGGCATTCCATGTGATTATATATGTATTTTCTTGATTTGGATTGTTGTTTTGGTTTTGTGGACGTAGGTAGGGGGATGGGGGGGGGGGGTGGGTGCTTATATTCTGATATTTGGTCAAGACATTTTAGTGATTCAATAATTAGATTGTTAGGAAGGTATGGAAATTTCTATTTTTTAGTTTCTTGAGAGGGTGGTATATGATGACTATGTATAAACTCATATAATTCTTTATACATTGATGTTTTATAATTTATAATATTTTGGTTATTTTTAATGAATGATATATAGCGGTGTGGGGTGTTAATGTGTCTTTCGGGAGGGTTTTGTAGATTAGCAAGGGAGTTTAGTAGTGCATTAGTCCATTGAGTTATGTTTGGACTTTGTTGATTTAATAGGAGGTTACATTCGTCTACGTGTGGGTGGATTGTAGTTACTATGGCGTATAGGATATGTGGTGAGGGGTGTTCGTTTTGTTGTTGTATATATTGGATAATGTGTGGATGTGTGTTGGCGTATGATAGGTGTAGTGTGTGTGTGGAATTTAGTATAGGTGCAAATGCTTGGGCAATATGTCTATATTCCGGTTGTAATTTTATTGTGTTTGGTATGAAATATATTTTGGCATTTTTTTTATGTTGTGTTGGGTGTCTTTTTAGTACGTTTGGCATAGGTCCTGGGTTGGTTTCTATGTCTCCTCCAAGAATTAGTAGTAGTTTATAATGTGGTGGTTTGTTGTTATGTTTAATGGCTATATGTTTTTTTGTTTTTCTAGTATATTTTTTTGTTTTGTTTTTGATTTTATCCTTTTGTTGAAGGATGTGAGTGTTATGTTTTCTTTCTTTTGAGTGGGTTTCCCTTGGTTTGATTTTTTTTGGTTTGTTGTTTTGTTTTGGTTTGTTGTTTTGTATGTTGTGTTTGTTAATTGGTTTAGTGTTTGTTTTTGTACTTTGGTTTGTGTTTGTCTTAATGTGTAGATATTGATTTGTATTTTTGCATCTTTTTTTGTATGTGGTGGATGTTGTGTTTATGTGTGTGTGTGTGTGTATTGTAGATAGTATTTTTATTTGTGTATGTATATGTATTTATATGTATTTTTTGATGGTTTGTATTTGTATGTATTTTGGTATTTGTATTAATATATGTATTTGAGTATGTGTGTATGTATTCTCCTTTGTATAGGATAGTGTATTTGTATTGAGTATAAAGTCTAATACAATTTTTATACACCCCATATATTGGATATGTTGGATGTTCATCATTTGAGTCTTCAATTCTTCATGTTTTTGATCGGCATACTCTTGTGTCTCCTTCCTCATCTTCTTGTTGCTTTCTTCTATGACCGACTCCACAATCTCCAACACATCTTGCTTGGAGATGTTGGACGAGGGTTCTTGTATCTTGAAGGTCTCCACGGTGTTGACCATGGCGGTGTTGACATCATCAAACCCGAATGCCTTCACTTGTGCTTCGGAGGGGGGTTCCGTTCCTTCTAGGCTCCTCCGGTGTGGTGCAAACTCTACAAGGTATCGTCCCATGGCAAAGGTTTTGTTTACAAATTGCTTGTAAACAATTGGGTTAGCACAATGTACGTTAGCACTTCCATTATGCCTAGTTCCACATTCTTTGTGGAACCAAATTGATCTAGTGTTAGCATCACCAACAATTTTATGAATGGTGTCACTTGTATCATAAACACTCATAAGGATGGGTAGAGGAGAGAGGGTTAAGGGTTGAGGCATCCTTTTTTGCCTTAGTTTCTTGTGATATCTTCCCTCCGGTGATGTGCTTAGCTTGCATGACCTCGTGGTGTGTGGTGACTTGGTGTAGTTGGATCTTCTTCGCTTGTTGTGGTGTGGTGGTTATGATGAATGCATGGGTGTCCTCAATGCTCTTCTGGACTCCGGTAATCTCAAACTCTTGCCCCCTTCGAAAGCTACTTAAGAGAACATCCTTGAAGAGAGTGTTGGCCGAAATACCCTTCAAGTTATCACTCTTCACTTTGACAGAGAGGTTAGAATGTCTAGCAATGTTTTGATACCTCTTACAAACCTTTCCAATAATGTTGTGACCGTTGAGTTTAAGGATGAAGAGTCTAAGCCCCTTAAGCATCATGATACCATCAATTTTGAGTTTTAGCAAGTGTAGTTTAATTATCCCCGCCCATACACCTTTCTTTCCCGCATTTTTGACACTCAAGCATTGGATTGAAGTGGGGTCTATGAGATTATTGCCAAGTTTGATACCCATTACTTCTAGTCTTTTTAGGACCATTATCTTGATTTCATCATGCATGAGTTGGGAGGAAGGGGGTTCGAAGTGAATTGCAATGTGGAAATCGAGAGCCAAACCTGTGGAAGTGTTGATGGTGATGTCGAAGGGGAGTTGGGTGATGTTGTAGTGTTGTCCTTCCACTCCATTTCTTGTGCTTGGATAGAGTAGTTGCGCGATGTGAGGAAAAGCCACCTTTGCTACGCTTGCCTCCTCCGCTTCTTCCGCCTTCAATCCTCTTGTCATCATGTCTTCGGCGGTTTCTCCACTATAAAGCTCTTGAAGTCCTTCTTCAATTGCAAGAGCCTCCATGGTAGGATACCCCAACCAAAACTTGAGATTTACGCTTACCGGTTGAGTGATGTGCGGTGGGCTTTCTTCAATCATGGCATTCTTCATCTTCTTGCTTGTGCTATGGGTTTCTTCGGTTTGCCATGGTATCTTCTCAATCACCATTGTGTCCTCATCCACAATTTCCTTGAAGTTAAGGAGTCTTTTAATGTTGCCCATGGCTTTGTTAGTATAGGAGAGGTTTCTAATGAAGCTAGGAAGATCGCTGTCAAAAAAGAGGAGGTTTCGAACTATGCTGGGAGGGTCTTTTTTGAAAAAAGTGGGGGTCTCTAGTGGGGCTGGGAAGGTCTCTACCACTATAGAGGGGGTCGCTGTCAGGAATGGGAAGGTCGTGGGGGGAAAGTGATAGGTCGCTACTATACTTTACTAGGTCGTAGGGGGAGAGAATATGGTCGTTGGTTAGAAGGTCAGGGTCGCTATTGATTTTTGGTAGGTCGCTAGAGGGGAGTAGGGGGTAGCAGTGTGAGTGAGCCGGAGAAATAGGAGGGTCACAGAGGGAGTTACCCAGGTCGCTAGGAAGATTAGTTGGGTCGGTAGGAGAGGTACTCAGGTTGCTATACTTGAAAATAGGGTCGCTGTGTTTAAGAACAGGGTCGCTGTGTTGAAAACAGGGTCGCTGAGGGAACGTAGGGGGTCGTTGGATAGGTTTTCTGTGTCGCAACTACAGAGAGGGAGGTTGCTGAAGGGAGACTGTGGGTCGCAAGCAGTATCCTGGGTGTTGGAACTAGGGAAAGTGTGAGTGGCCAAAGTGGGCCCTCACTCTTTTTTCTTTGTTTTTTTCGAGTTTTTGATAGTATTGACCCAATTTTAGTTAAAGTAGTAGTCAATCCATCTACTAGAGTCAAATTCCTAGAGTAATAAACTTAGTGCCATGATGTCACACTACGGTTCGTATTTTTCCTCTTCCCTACTAATATGCTTGAAAGTGTAGTGGAAGTGGAGTGGGAATGAAGAGAAAGATAAAAAAGGGAAAAAAAAGGTCCTTGGAAAATGACTAAAAATTGAGAAATGGGACAAAAATTATGGAAAAAATTGAGAGAGTGTCTCCTAGCAGGTAGAAGTAGTGGTAAAATTTCTAGAATTTTCCGAGTTGAATTACTATTTAATTCTAGGGGTTGACTAGTTAGTCGACGGGTTGACCACTCGGAAAAAATACTTAATGAACTCCAAAAATGCTAGGAAAATTTGTGTAGACTAATTAGGGTGCTAGGAGTCCAGCTATGTGGTTAGTTTTTGAAGTTATAAGTAAATTGCAAATCATCAGTAGATAGTAGTAGATCTAGGGTAATGGTCGTTAAAAGATCAAAAGGAAAAGAAAAAAAAGGGGAAGAAAAGAAAAGAAGGTGGTTGGGTGTGCTTCCCCATGCACATGCCACATGACAATTCTTGCCACCATGGAATTAATTTTAGGGAGGCTTGTCAGGAGCAAAGCGGCGAGTTAATGCTAGTAATAAACTAAAAACATGCAAAAACGGCTGTAAGTGGCCAATCCTGCACTTCTGTGAGAGGTCATGGGCTGCCTCATTTAAACTAAGCCAGTCTTGTCGGGGAAGAAAAACGAGAGAGACCAAAAGAAAAAGAAAAAAAAAAGAAAAAAAGGAGAACCAGCCAGGCTGAGTCGCTGGCGAGAGAGCTGGGGTCACGGGATTTTCGGGGGGCCGTTTTTGGAGCGAGGAGGAGCTCCTGCGAGCAGGAGAGAGGGCTGGAGCTCTCGTTTTTTTTTGGGTTGGGTTTGTTTTGTTTGGTGGTTGGTGGTGTGTGCGCCCTGGGCGCGAGGGAGAGCTGGCCTCTCTGTTTTTTTTTTCTTTCTTGGAAGAGCTCTGTGGGGAGAGGCGCGCTCTGAGTGCGTGAAGGAGGTCTCGTGTTCGGGGAGCTGGAGGAGGAGCTCCGGCGCGAGAGAAGAGCTGGACTCTTCTGTTTTTTTTTCTTCTTCGTTTTTCTTGTGCGAGGCTCCTGTGCGAGGAGAGTCTCTCGTCTTTGTGGTGAGCGCACCGGCTGCGCGCGAGGAGGGTCTGCGCCTGCCTGCGCGAGGATGTCTCGTATTCGGGGAGCTGGAGGGTGAGCTCCGGCGCGAGAGAAGAGCTGGACTCTTCTGTTTTTGTGTGTGTGCGCGGGGATCGGAGCTGGGGCTTGCACGAGCTGGGCTCTGTTCCGGAAGGCTGCTCGGCGAGGGGCGCACCTGTGCGCGCAAGGGTCCGTGATTGTGATCACGAGGTCTGGCTCTGAGCACGGGAGAGAGAGCCGTGTTTTTTTTTTTTTTTTTGTGGTTTTGAGAGAGCGCGCTGGAGTGCTCCTGCGGTGGGAGCTTCGGTGTGGAGGCGCTGTTGAAGGTCGGCGTTGGTGATCGTGGAGCCGTGTGTGCGCGCGGTGGTGTGAAGGTGCCGCGAGCTGAGAAGACTCGAGCTGGAGGATCCAGGCGAGAAGAGGCTGCGGCGCTCGGACCAGGGAGTATTTCCTGGGTGAAGCTACCTTCCCTAATTCCTACCTGCATGCGGTCGTTGCGGTTTCCTTCTTGTGTTGATTGAATTTGTGGGATCTCTAAACTTGTGCGGAAGCGCTGGAGGATTTTTTTTGACATTAGGGTTCCAAAACTTGGTGATGATTGCTCGCTGGCCGATGCAAGAATGCTGATGCTTGTAAGTTGGTGCTTGCTGGAATCGTTGAGAATTTGGTGAATGGTGTTCCCAATTGAATGATGTGTGAGCTCATGAGGAAGCTGTGAATACTTGTTGTGGTTGTTGGGTCGCCGCTGTCCGTCTGCATGTGGCAGTCCTCAAGGTCTGGTTGGACATTCTGAGGAGTCCATCGTCAAGAGCACGAAAAACTAATAAGATTAGAAGTTGAAAACGCTCAATTCGGAGTTAATCCTAGGAAGTTAAGATGTTTTAAAAAAAAAAAAAAACAAAACCTGGGACTCACAGGGACTGTCTGCTGCGACTGCTGGTGGAGGCCGGTATCAATCTCAAATTAGGTATTTAGTGTTTTAACCAAGTTGGAATTGAGCTGGTGATCATTTTAAGAGGAAATTTTTTGGTATTCGGAGTCCCGAATCAATAGATAAAGGCTGCCGAAGTTGCTGCTCCAACCAGGGTCTGGATCAGGCCTGATCAGCTGACCTAAACTAAAAAAAAATAAAAAAAAAATAATAATAATAATAAAACAACAAAAAATTAAAATAAATAAATAAATAAAGAATAAGTAATAATAATCATAATAACTAATAGCCATAATAATTAGATAACAATTAATTAATTAACTATTCATACCTATCTAATTTATCCAGAGTTAAGCCTTTAAATACCAAGGAGGGTTAATCGAGTTCACTTAACTGGATTAAGATAATAGTACTATTGATTTCTAAATATATAAATGGATATGCCAAGATCCAAATCCAGTAGAAATTAGGGTTTACAGTTAAGCATAAGGAATGGTAAGTGGTGTAACAATAGGACCTCGTAGGTTTAAAAATGGATTCTCTTAGGGGGTTTATTTTTGGGCTTACATTTGGTGCGTCCGCCGGGAGGAGCTTTTGTTTGGTTCATTGCTTGGAAGGTGTTTGTCTTACTGCTGGATTGCTAAATTTAGGGTTTCTAGGGTTCTGAATGGTCTATTTCTGACCTAAACCGTGAATGGAGTGGTTTTTGCCACATATGGGGAGTCGAGTGCGCTATTGCTTGAGGTAAGTTGCTGAACTACTTTTGTGCATATATCCTTGTATGAAGTGTTTTGTCCAAGTTGTAATGGAGGTGGGGAGTTAGAAGGGTGTGTGGAATTCCCGACCTCCTAACACAAGCACATTGTGTTAGGCGGACCACCTTCTAACTCTTGTGCTTTGGTTGAGTTAGGGGGCTTAGGGGTGAAAGGTTGAGGCCCTCCCACGATTGCTTGAAAGTAATCAGTGAGCTTCTAAGCCAAAGAGGGAAGGTGCATGTGCCCGGGCATGGGACAAGGGCGCCCTTCCCTTCCCCCCCGAACTTGATCTACCACCAAGGTAAGAGCAACTTGCGTGCTATCAATAGCCTTGGTTGTTGAATGGGATGAATGTTGCATACATGGAATGATATGCATGTTGAAGGGGTCGTGAGGAAGGAGCACGGCATAAGGTGAGTACACGAACCTTCCTCACTACACCAAACCCTACACTAGGCACTTAGATTCGCTTAGGGATCGAACAGGGATGGTGAAATTGCAGCCAGGTACGTTCTCCCCTTCTTAATGAACAAATTGTGATGAACCAATGAAGGATTTTTCGTACATGTTGGTGTCGTTTCTCTTAAGTTGGTGATGCCATCCCTTGGAGAGAATTTGGGGATACCTTGATACCGAGGAGAAACCTCCAAGTAGGTGGTCAGCCCAACTAAGAGTCTGTATCGTATGGGGCATAGTGGGTGTACCTCGTCCGGAGGTTAGCCCCACATGTAACCTTCTGTTTTGTTTACTTCCCAGCATGGGGGAGTTTGGGAGAAACTTGGAATCATTGTAAGTCAATTATTGGTGTTTACGAAATGTCTTCACATAGGTCTAGAAAACTAAGAACGGCAACTTAATCGTTAGATGAGCCCTGTGACTCGATCTGGAAGATGTTATAGACCGCTTCCCCTTCCCCTAATTTCTACTACTCCAACTTCATTTCCCAATCCTGAGACATTAGAAGGAGGTCCTAGTACAAGAACCAACTCGGGAGGCCCAAAAGACCGTACAACCGTTGAGGAATCAAGCTTTAGGTCTTCCTCCTCTCCTCACTCTTCCCCTCTTCCTAGTCCTGGTGACATGGAAGATCCAATTGTCAACCCACCCCTAAACCCCTTGGTTCAACCAAGGGGTTTGCCTATTGTAGTTCCTGAAGGGCTTCAAGCTGCCCCTATGCCCCCAAATCTTCCTAGTTTCAAGGGAACTAGGGATGAGGATCCCTCGATGCATGTGGAGCGGTTTATAGAGTTATTGACTACGTGTTTGATAACCGACAACCGTTACTACTTGGTGTGGTTTCCAACCACACTCAAGGAATCGGCTTACGAATGGTACCGCAATCATGCGGCATCCACCTTCCGTGATTGGGATGGCCTCATGAGGTCATTCTTGGAACAATACAGACCCGAAGTAGGCCAGAGTGCAGCCTTGACAGCCTTGGCAAGCTTTAGACAAGGGAAGGATGAGGATATTTCATCCTACATCCGTAGGTTTGAACAAGTTGTCACCCGGTTCGTGGGTGATTTGCTCACGGATGATACCTTGAGACACTTTTTCCTTCAGGGGTTTTATCTAGAGAAAACGATACGGGAAATCCTCCAGACAAGGCCCACCACCTTAGAGGAAGCTAAGGAGGCAGCTAGGACCGTGGCAGCGGTGGCAACAGAACACGAGAAACTATGGAGGAAGGAGAATGAGAGCATTCCTAGCTTTATTCCCATCCATGCCCGGGAGAAGTCAGACTCAGTTGAACCTCCACCTGGCCCAACAGTGTATTCTCCACCTGTGGTGAATACTATTCCTCTTAATGTCAGGCCCCCCGTTCCTCTACCCGCTCTTACATATGGACCCACTTGGCGTCACGAGATGAAGAAGGAGATCCACGACGCTCAGCAAGGGTTCCAAGACCAACTCCAACAACAATTGAGGGCAATGACAGATCAGATGGCTCTTCTACTCAGGAACCAGAACCCTAATGCCCCACCTCCTCAGATAGAGTCAGGTAGGCATTCTTCTGGTATGTGGTGCACTTCATGCGGCGAGAATGGTCACACCATGCAGTTTTGTACCACCTTCCCACACCATTCAAACGTCTATCAACCCCCACACCGGAATCAACCACCTAACCGTGGTCAAGGTCTGAGGTCCCAGCCTCGTTGGGAGATCTGCCAATCCTGTGGAAGAAGACATCCACCTGGGAGTTGTTGGTTGGAAAATGGGGTAGTGTGTGGGAATTGCGGTGGTAATCATCCCACAATTAGATGTAGGGAGAAGGACAAAGTCATTCCTATGAGGCCAATGAGAGGGAATTTTGCCCAACAAGCCATGGATAACCAGAGAGGGGCTCGAAACTCTTCGAATGACAATAGTCTCCATCCTCCCAACATGTACTATGATTATAATAATCATCGTCAAAACCACCAACCTCCCCAAGGCTTACAAACCCAACACGGTTTTGTGCCTTTTGGCCAAAACCAGGCACCTAACCAAGATGCCCGATTTGCATCTCCTTCTTCTTCATCTTCCTCTACCACCGTCACATTGACAGAACTCGGGTCTCAAGGAGCTCCTCAGAGTTCTACCTCTTCTCAATCCCATTTTGTATCGCATGAACCTGTCATTCCACATCAAGTGGCTCACCTTTCACTTCCCGTAAATGCGGTATTGACACGAGCCCAAAAGGCCAACCAACCCTTCGTAGCTCAGGAATCAGATGCTAGCTTCGAGGATTCACCACACTTATCAGAACTTAATGATGTAGTTCATGAAGCCTTGAAGTCCACAAAGGAGGCCAACCAGAAGGTGCCTCCGGTAAATCCATTGATGTTAGATTCCACCCCTTCTGAAGGAGGTGAAAAACCCCAGAATCCCCACACACCCGAGCCAACCTGGGAGGGTCCAACAATTCCCATTCAAGAAATGGGGATTAAAAACCCTTCATCCACCCCCACGTTTAGACCGTATGATCTTTGGGAGGACTTGAATAGGTTGAATGCCAACATTACCATTGCCCAACTCATCCACTTGGCTCCCTTGGTACGAAAGGAATTGAAGAAGAAGATTCCCCTAGCCAAAAGGGTAAAGGTCAAGGCCAATTTAGCTGCTAGAATGAGCTCTTCTAGGAAGCCTTCTAAAAAAGCATTTGAGGTTCGTGCGGTAGAAATTGAGGCCACTATAGTGGATAAGGTGTTGCCTAAAGTATTGGTGGATGGTGGTAGTGGTGTGAACATCATGCCTCTTCACACCATGGAACAATTAGGGCTAGAGATCACAGAGCCCTCACCTTATGTGATCAACATGGCCAACCAGATTCCAGAAGCACCAATAGGCCAAATTTCTGGGTGTAAGATGAACACAGGAGGGGAGGACTACACGATCACCTTCCAAGTGCTTCGAATGCACTCGAACAAAAATTCCTTTCCCTTGCTTCTAGGGAGACCGTGGTTGAGGGCAGCCAATGCTAAGGTAGATTGGAGTGGCGAAAAACCTCACATCACCTATGGTGTGGGGTCAAATCTAACCAAGGTTTATATTCAACCTAGCTTCCCTAAGACCTTAGGATCTTCTAGCTCATCATCGGAGGATGAAGACCACGTGCCCCGCGGTGCTAGGAAGACAATCAAGGGGGTCAAGTTCGCGCTTCCAAAAGTAACAAAAACCACCACTCCTCCCTCATTGAGTTGCTTGGGGCCTAGTCTATACGAATGGGAGGATGATGGAGAATTCTCTACTTGGTTGGCTGAGCACCCGCACACTGAGTCTGACCGATCCATGGATACGTTTTTCATGGAAGAACTTAGTGGTGATCCTCTCAAGGACATTGACTTAGCCATTCTCGTAGATGACCTACGTTACGAGGATGTTTGTGGTGTCACCTTAGATGGCACACAATTGTCCAATGTAGATCCTATCTTGGATGAAGAAGCCCTCATTTCTCCGTTGCACTTCAAATCCACTTCATCAGGAATACAAGTGGGAAGTGATCTATCCATCTATCCACCAATCCCCCATGACTGGTACAAGGGACCAACGGAACAACCTCATGCGAGTCCAAAAGATTGGCAAGAGATAGATGTATCGTTTGAGGGAGAAGGGCCGCGAATGATAAAGGTTGGGAGCCAACTCACAAGGGAAGGATTAGAGCCCTTTAGAGCCCTAGTCATGGAGTATCGCGATGTGTTCGCATGGTCTTATAGAGAACTCAAAGGCATCCCTCCAGAAGTGGTGCAACATCGAATTCCCTTAATTCCAGGCTCAGTGGCCGTTCGCCAGAAAGAGCGCCGAATGAATCCACAACTCCAACTTATAGTTAAGGCGGAATTGGAGAAACTCCTTCAGGCTGGATTTATCCGCCCAGTAGAGATTACCGACTGGGTTTCCCCCATGGTGATAGTCAAAAAGAAAAACGGAAAGTTGAGAGTTTGCATAGACTATCGCAAACTTAACCAAGCCACGCAAAAGGACCACTTCCCTCTTCCTTTCATTAACACCATTTTGGAAGAAGTGGCTGGTCATGCACATTACACCTTCATGGATGGTTATTCTGGCTATGACCAAATATCCATACACCCCGATGACTACCACAAAACAGCCTTTACCACTCCTTGGGGCACCTTTATCTATGTAGTCATGCCATTTGGATTGTGTAATGCACCATCCGCCTTCCAGCGGGCTATGACCCATGCCTTCTCTGATCTCCTACACACATCTATGACAGTGTTTATAGATGATTTTAGTACCCAATCATCAATTGAGGAACATTTGGCATGTGTTCGAGGAAGCTTCGAGCGGTGTAGGAGGACGGGCATCGCCCTTAATCCAGACAAGATCTTTTTAGCCGTTGAGAGGGGTGTCTTGTTGGGTTATGTGGTCTCCAAACATGGTAGGGAACCAGATCCGGAGAAGGTCAAGGTGATAGTTGAACTGCCTCCACCCACAGATGTTAAAGGAGTCCAAAGGACTCTTGGTCACATGGGATGGTATCGGGAATTAATTCCTGACTATGCGACAATTTCATTACCCATTAATCGGTTGCAACAAAAGGCGGTAAAGTTTGAATGGACTCCAGAGTGCCAAGGGGCATTTGATATCCTTAAGACCAAGCTTAGCACCTTTCCAGTGTTAAAACCTCCAAACTGGAACCTGCCCTTCCATGTTTATTGCGATGCCTCCTCTATGGCGGTAGGGAGTGCATTATGCCAACCAACTGGAGAGAAGGAGAAGGACTACCCCGTGGCCTTTGCTAGTCGCCAGTTAAACCCGGCAGAAAAAAATTACACCACCACGGAACGAGAATGTCTAGCCATGGTGTTCTCTTTGAAGAAATTTCGCCACTATCTATTGCTAAATCGGGTGGTCTTCTTCGTAGACCACATGGCCATCAAATACTTGGTGAACAAAGCCGACCTTAGCGATAGGATTGCTCGATGGGTACTCCTCTTGGAGGAGTTTGATTATACCGTGCAATACAAACCGGGTAGGAAACACTTGCAAGCGGATCACCTATCTAGACTATCTGGAGATCCAATTACCACGCCCATCGATGATAGCTTGGTAGATGAGAACCTCTTCCTGGTCTCTTCTTCTCCTATTTGGTACCAAAACATTGCGGAGTTCCTCAAAACCCAACAAATGCCGGACAACTTGGGGAAAAACGATCGACGGAAGGTGCGCATTAATAGCCGCCACTTCGCCCTTGTAGGTGGCCGTCTCTATCGCCGAGGCATTGATGGCGTTTTGCGTAGGTGTGTAGAGGCCATGGAGATTCCAGCTATCTTGGCTTCTTGTCATGATAGTGCATGCGGGGGGCATTTTTCTGGTACCTTAACAGGCCAGAAGGCCTTACGCGCTGGTTTCTATTGGCCTTCCATGTTTCGGGATGCCCATGGTTACACTCGACGTTGTG
Organism: Bryoerythrophyllum caledonicum; assembly: GCA_963971425.1. Lineage (NCBI taxonomy): Eukaryota > Viridiplantae > Streptophyta > Bryopsida > Pottiales > Pottiaceae > Bryoerythrophyllum > Bryoerythrophyllum caledonicum. The sequence continues at coordinate 9,822,632 of OZ020520.1, forward strand.
ATGCTTGTCAACGTTATGCTAGAAATGATCTACGCATAGAGCTGCCACTTCATGTCTCTCTTCCCCTCGTCCCCTTCGAGAAGTGGGGAGTGGATTACATCGGAGAGATTCATCCCCATTCGAGTAGAGGGATGAAGCACATAGTGGTGGCGACAGAGTATCTCACCAAATGGGCAGAAGCCAAAGCGGTAAAATCAAATGATGCCAAGAGTGCTGCTACGTTTTTGTTTGAGCAAGTGATAACCCGGTTTGGATGCCCTAAAATCCTCATTAGTGATCGAGGCAAACATTTCCTCAATGAGGTGGTTGAGGACTTAACCAATCGGTTTCAAATTGACCACCGTAAAACTACACCCTATCACCCTCAGACAAACGGGCACACTGAGAGGGTCAATCAAACCTTGGCCACGATCCTGAGGAAAACGGTCGTAGACTCGAAGAGAGATTGGGATGTTAAACTCCCCGCTGCGTTGTGGGCTTACCGAACAACGTACAAGGTGACCACCCAAGCCACTCTGTTTTCATTAGTCTATGGTGTAGAGGCTGTACTCCCCATAGAGTTTGAAGTGCCATCACTTCGAATAGCGATAGACACTCGATTGACCACCAAGCAGTCCCTGATCCATCGATTGGAACGGTTGGAGAAATTGGATGAGGATCGTAGACTGAGCGCACAACACATTGAGGTTGTCCAGAGGCGCCGGAAAATTGCGTTTGATAAACGCCACAAGAAGCGGACATTGTCGCCAGGGATGTTGGTTTTGCTTCAAGATGCGAGAAGGCTAGAATTCCCTGGGAAGTTTGATGCGTTGTGGTTGGGCCCCTATCTCGTTACCAAGGTGTTTCCCAACAACTCGGTCCAACTCGAAACCCTGAATGGTGAATCATTTCCAACGCGCACGGCTGGGAGTCGTTGCAAGGAATACTGGACATGATAGAGTGGATTCACTATCACTAGCCCACCTCACTTCGTGACAATTGGCCTCACAACGGGTAGGACATGACTCTTCCGATTCAACTAAGTGCCTTTTGACCACTAGTTGCAGCCGGTCATCTCTTCTCCATGGGTCAACCATACTAGTTTCATCACTACACTAGAGACAAGTGTTTTCCTTTCTCCCAAATTCTTATCAAAAATATAGTTTTCTCTCCTTGCTTTCCTTACCTTCCAAAGAGATTGGAACTTCTATCTCTCTGTAGTCCAAGTTCACTCCGATGAAGGCGGAAGGCGGTTTTGAAATCTTTTTTGGCTGTAGATTCAACCTGGGTCCGTCCAGGGCGAATGGGTTTAACTCAAAAATTGGGACGTGCATCCATTCTGCTAATCTTTCAATTCTTTCTAGTCGAATGCCGTCTCTATTTTCCCTATTTTTCTCTCATTTTTTCCCCCTTCTCTATCGAAATTTCCTAGCTTTTCTTCAATCCCATCACTTTTGTCTAACTTCCTAGTTTTCTTCCAAATTCCATAATTGTCTTTCTACATCTCTTTATTTTTTCTCATTACCGTGTGCCGTAGTGAGCAAGAGGTCTAGGTCCACTCTCCTCTCACGAGTCGGCCCAGATGGTCGCCATGTGTGAGTGGCCAAAGTGGGCCCTCACTCTTTTTTCTTTGTTTTTTTCGAGTTTTTGATAGTATTGACCCAATTTTAGTTAAAGTAGTAGTCAATCCATCTACTAGAGTCAAATTCCTAGAGTAATAAACTTAGTGCCATGATGTCACACTACGGTTCGTATTTTTCCTCTTCCCTACTAATATGCTTGAAAGTGTAGTGGAAGTGGAGTGGGAATGAAGAGAAAGATAAAAAAGGGAAAAAAAAGGTCCTTGGAAAATGACTAAAAATTGAGAAATGGGACAAAAATTATGGAAAAAATTGAGAGAGTGTCTCCTAGCAGGTAGAAGTAGTGGTAAAATTTCTAGAATTTTCCGAGTTGAATTACTATTTAATTCTAGGGGTTGACTAGTTAGTCGACGGGTTGACCACTCGGAAAAAATACTTAATGAACTCCAAAAATGCTAGGAAAATTTGTGTAGACTAATTAGGGTGCTAGGAGTCCAGCTATGTGGTTAGTTTTTGAAGTTATAAGTAAATTGCAAATCATCAGTAGATAGTAGTAGATCTAGGGTAATGGTCGTTAAAAGATCAAAAGGAAAAGAAAAAAAAGGGGAAGAAAAGAAAAGAAGGTGGTTGGGTGTGCTTCCCCATGCACATGCCACATGACAATTCTTGCCACCATGGAATTAATTTTAGGGAGGCTTGTCAGGAGCAAAGCGGCGAGTTAATGCTAGTAATAAACTAAAAACATGCAAAAACGGCTGTAAGTGGCCAATCCTGCACTTCTGTGAGAGGTCATGGGCTGCCTCATTTAAACTAAGCCAGTCTTGTCGGGGAAGAAAAACGAGAGAGACCAAAAGAAAAAGAAAAAAAAAAGAAAAAAAGGAGAACCAGCCAGGCTGAGTCGCTGGCGAGAGAGCTGGGGTCACGGGATTTTCGGGGGGCCGTTTTTGGAGCGAGGAGGAGCTCCTGCGAGCAGGAGAGAGGGCTGGAGCTCTCGTTTTTTTTTGGGTTGGGTTTGTTTTGTTTGGTGGTTGGTGGTGTGTGCGCCCTGGGCGCGAGGGAGAGCTGGCCTCTCTGTTTTTTTTTTCTTTCTTGGAAGAGCTCTGTGGGGAGAGGCGCGCTCTGAGCGCGTGAAGGAGGTCTCGTGTTCGGGGAGCTGGAGGAGGAGCTCCGGCGCGAGAGAAGAGCTGGACTCTTCTGTTTTTTTTTCTTCTTCGTTTTTCTTGTGCGAGGCTCCTGTGCGAGGAGAGTCTCTCGTCTTTGTGGTGAGCGCACCGGCTGCGCGCGAGGAGGGTCTGCGCCTGCCTGCGCGAGGATGTCTCGTGTTCGGGGAGCTGGAGGGTGAGCTCCGGCGCGAGAGAAGAGCTGGACTCTTCTGTTTTTGTGTGTGTGCGCGGGGATCGGAGCTGGGGCTTGCACGAGCTGGGCTCTGTTCCGGAAGGCTGCTCGGCGAGGGGCGCACCTGTGCGCGCAAGGGTCCGTGATTGTAATCACGAGGTCTGGCTCTGAGCACGGGAGAGAGAGCCGTGTTTTTTTTTTTTTTTTTGTGGTTTTGAGAGAGCGCGCTGGAGTGCTCCTGCGATGGGAGCTTCGGTGTGGAGGCGCTGTTGAAGGTCGGTGTTGGTGATCGTGGAGCCGTGTGTGCGCGCGGTGGTGTGAAGGTGCCGCGAGCTGAGAAGACTCGAGCTGGAGGATCCAGGCGAGAAGAGGCTGCGGCGCTCGGACCAGGGAGTATTTCCTGGGTGAAGCTACCTTCCCTAATTCCTACCTGCATGCGGTCGTTGCGGTTTCCTTCTTGTGTTGATTGAATTTGTGGGATCTCTAAACTTGTGCGGAAGCGCTGGAGGATTTTTTTTGACATTAGGGTTCCAAAACTTGGTGATGATTGCTCGCTGGCCGATGCAAGAATGCTGATGCTTGTAAGTTGGTGCTTGCTGGACTCGTTGAGAATTTGGTGAATGGTGTTCCCAATTGAATGATGTGTGAGCTCATGAGGAAGCTGTGAATACTTGTTGTGGTTGTTGGGTCGCCGCTGTCCGTCTGCATGTGGCAGTCCTCAAGGTCTGGTTGGACATTCTGAGGAGTCCATCGTCAAGAGCACGAAAAACTAATAAGATTAGAAGTTGAAAACGCTCAATTCGGAGTTAATCCTAGGAAGTTAAGATGTTTTAAAAAAAAAAAAAAACAAAACCTGGGACTCACAGGGACTGTCTGCTGCGACTGCTGGTGGAGGCCGGTATCAATCTCAAATTAGGTATTTAGTGTTTTAACCAAGTTGGAATTGAGCTGGTGATCATTTTAAGAGGAAATTTTTTGGTATTCGGAGTCCCGAATCAATAGATAAAGGCTGCCGAAGTTGCTGCTCCAACCAGGGTCTGGATCAGGCCTGATCAGCTGACCTAAACTAAAAAAAAATAAAAAAAAAATAATAATAATAATAAAACAACAAAAAATTAAAATAAATAAATAAATAAAGAATAAGTAATAATAATCATAATAACTAATAGCCATAATAATTAGATAACAATTAATTAATTAACTATTCATACCTATCTAATTTATCCAGAGTTAAGCCTTTAAATACCAAGGAGGGTTAATCGAGTTCACTTAACTGGATTAAGATAATAGTACTATTGATTTCTAAATATATAAATGGATATGCCAAGATCCAAATCCAGTAGAAATTAGGGTTTACAGTTAAGCATAAGGAATGGTAAGTGGTGTAACAATAGGACCTCGTAGGTTTAAAAATGGATTCTCTTAGGGGGTTTATTTTTGGGCTTACAGAAAGAGAGGTCGCTGGTGATGATTTTCAAGTCGCTGTTGGGAGACAGGGTGTTGGTAGAGCTCGTGAGGAGTATACTATGGCTTCTAGGATTCATGGGAGAGTGTTGGGGAGGATAGAGGGGTTTTGAAGTTGGGGTCAGTGAGAGACGGGAGGTGAGGGCAGGGGAGGGGGAGGGGGGAATGTGGGGAGAGGGGAGCAGGGAGAGGGAGGAAAGTAGGGGAAGGGAGGTGGGCTGGGAGGGTGAGGGTTTGGGGAGAGCTGGAGGGTTTGGGTTTAGGTGTCTTTGTTGTGGGTTTAGTGGTCGGGGAGGGGGAGGGGCTGTGAGTGAAGGTCGGGGAAGGCTGCGGGGGAAGAGGGCGGTAACTGGAGGGAGCCAGGGATCGGAGCTAGGATTTTGGGGACGGGGAGGGGTTGCTGGGGAGAAGGGAGGGACTATTGGTGGGGATACAGGGACTCTCAGGGAGGCTGCGGGGGCTGTTGGGGTGGTTGCTGGGGTTGCTGGTGAGGGAAGGGGGCAGTTGGGGATGCGGGAACGATTACTGGGGAGGGGGGAGTAGTGCGGGGTGTGTGAGGTACTGCTGAAGAGGGGGGAGGGGTTATTGGAGGGGGATTAGGGGCATTTAGGCGATAGAAAGAGTGAGGTTTGAAGGAGGGGGGGAGGTTACTGAGAGAAGGGGACGTGGGGGGAGAGGGAGAAGAGGTGGGAGGGGGGTAGTGAGAGGAAGAAGCGTGGGTCTGTGAACGTGTAGATCTGTGAGGAGAGCATGAACGATAGGCGAGGGGGCTGTGAGGGTGTGGAGTGGATCTGTAGGGGCGTAGAGTGAGTCTGTGAAGGTGTGGAGTAGGTCTGTGAAGGTCTCTGAAGGTGTGTGAGAGTTGTGAGGGGGGGAGGCTGTGGGGGTGTGGAAGGGGAGTTACAAAAAAAAATGATGGATCTGTAAGAATGCTTACCTCTTTTTTTGTCCTTGATCTTGATCTTGCACGTTTGTGCGGTGTTTGCTGCTGTAGAGTTATTACTTGTCTGCTAGTACCTTGTCGCTGCCCGTCTTCAGATCTCCTATCACCGCTGCTGCTGATGTGTGGGGTGATAGTTGACTAAGGTGGCACGAATATAGTGTCACAAACCGTTTTTTGCCATGTCACAACTGCTCTTTTGCGTCACATGCCCAATTTGCTTTTGATTTCAGATGTTGGTCTCCAAAATGTGAGTCCTCACTTCCATGCCATCACACATATCATAAATTTTCACCAAAACCCTCTACAGTTCAATGAGAAGAAGTATATTTGTAATTACTATATATTTGTCACAGTTTTAAGAAGTATACAAATATACTTCTTGTGGGAGATTAGAAGTTCACAATTCTACAAAACTTTCAGATTACATACACAATATGTTCTTTTTAGACATTCCAAATGAAAAATTAGGATCAGAGACTTAAATTTACTTGTAATAGCAAAAAATGGATTTATTGTCAAAAATACTTAAAGTGGGGGTTAAATGTTGATTTTTGCTCCAAATTCTTATCGAACCTTCTTTAGCATACAATAATCTATCTTATAATGTAAAGTGTTTTCAAAAATATTTTTATTTTCCATCATTTTCTTCAAAATCTAGTTTTCGGTTGAAAACCTAGCCTTGAAGAAATTAATATACTGCGTAGTATTTCTAGTATATTTTCAGACTCTGTAGTATGCAATATTTTCATCTCGGGAAAGGGTTCGGCCACTTATTGAGCAACATGTGTTATGACAACACAAAGTCCCAAAAATCAGCACTTTGTTCAAGAGATTTTCAGCTCACCTAACATTTTGTTGGCCATGATTTCTCCCCACCTAAAAAATGGACGGTTGGCATTCAACAACAATTTAACAAAGGGCTTCAAAACTAACATACTATGGAGTATATTATTTTTTCCCGATTTGTACCCCCCCTAGCACACTTATGCCCTGGGATTATAATGTTGGTGCAGACCTCAGGTGGATGCGCGCGTAGTTGTGTGACTTGTGTAGATCTGTAGTGATTTTGCTAGCGCTTCCGCACACAATGTAATATTACCAAGATTTTTAATCTAGTACGATGTGATGTGCATCTATTGTATGTGATGTGTTGTCTACTGAGTCTATTAATCAAGGAGCTTCTAAGGAATGATTGTAAAGGAGAATAAATGGATATGATGCAAGGAAAGTAAATGGATCTGGTGCAAATAATGGGAGGGAGAGAAATGCTTATCGCTGGTGTTGTTGTTGAAGTGTGAGTGACGTATCTGCCGTAGGTCAGCTTTCTCCTATGTGTAAGATGTGGATCTTCAATGTTGAGTGTTGCTTGTGTGGGTTGGGGAGGTAGAGCGGCTGCTGGAGGAATGCAGATCTGGTCTACGGAGTTCAGATCCGGGGGGATTCGCCACTTAGAGGTATAGCTGGGGACTTAGATCTAAGTTCCAACACTGGTATCCCCACTTTCAGCAACTTACCACCTCAGATCTAGCACATCTATCCACTCTTTGTAAACGTATCTACACAGATCTTCATAAGAGCCCTGTCCAACTTCTCCAACTCTCACTCAGCTCTGCGAAACTCCAGACTAGCCTCAGCACCACCACAAACGAGGGCTCCACAGTAACTCCAGCCACCTGTTGCTGTTCGAATGCTTGGTTTCTGAGACTGAGTCCCTCCACTCCCCTCACCACAAATCTCGGAGCTCTACTCAGTCCTCATCTCCCGGCACTTTTCCATTTGCGCACACATTACATGAACACTCTGCAAGAATCACATCATGATTTGGAGTTGTAGAACTCATGGAAAAGCTAGGAATACAACCCATAATTCATCGAGACGCTGAAATACAATTAATACCATGCTGCATACTGTGTTGTATTTCCAACAACGAGATCGTGAGAGCGATTGCAGAGCGTTTGTAGTGAGCAGAAAACAAAGACCTAAATTTAGCAGTTAATTTTAAAAAATAATAATTTTCTAGTTATAAACTTTTGGAAAAATTATATGGTCCTATTCTAGTGGATAAAAATTCAAATTAAGAAAGTTTTGATATTTTTGAAAAATTAGACTATCTAAATTTGGAAAATATATGGACCTATTCTCGCGAAACTTTTTACTCATTCCTTCTTATGATGAATGTACATGATTTTTGAATCATTGGAATTCCAAAGATAAATTATGAAAATTGGAAAAACATGGGTCCCATTACCATGGAAAATGTCACAAAATTCCCCTTTTTGCAAATGTATATATGCCATATTTAACTATTTCTGGACTATGAGGTGAATTTTGGACTAAGGACTAAAAGATAGATCCGGAGATGTGCCTCATAAAAGATAGTGAAGCATAAAAGTCGAGGAGTTTAGAGTACTTTTCAAGCATTAAATGCATCACCAATGACACTTATGAAGGAAGAAATGGCTAGAGCGACCAAATTTGAATTTAGACAATACGTGAGTCCGGAACATGCAGCCGGATATCTCCGGGTGAATATCAAAGTGGAAACCAGAAGAAGAACCGAGTCCTGAAAACAGAAATTGATGGACATACTGTACATCACAAATGTGTGGTTAGGAAAAATGTGGTAGGGAAAACTGGGACAGAGCTACGGACAGAAAATACTCGCAATTGATAGAACATGCAACCGGATATCTCCAGATGAAATGAGAGTAAGAGTCCAATACTAAACTGTTTCATTATAAAAAAGTGTCATACAATAAATGAGGGGTGGCCGTTGCTAAGAGGCGCGTGTAATCTATGGAAAATCGATTCAACTATTCTAATTTAAGTGCTTTACAGATGCCCTCTACCCGTCCAGTATGGTGTCTCCCATAAGTTAGATAATGAACTATAGCCTTTCTAGGATTCTTGAATGGATCTAGATCTGCAACAACAACACATTTGGGCCACAAATAATGCCTTGTTCGAGGATTAAATGAAGCCTTCTTGAAGATATGGAGAAACCTAACATAAGTGGGCCTTCGAGTCTGTTTGCTGGCATAGCAAAAAGGAATATCTGATAAGATGTCTGGGGGCAATAACAATTGGGCCGCCTCCATGAGCCTATCTGGACGCATAGGAGACCAGATCCCGACATTGAAATACCACAGTAGTATTCGAATAACATCTGCCGTGTCATCAAAGGAAGGCAGCTGCGTGGAGCGGGATTTGGCCGAGTCAAGGACCTCGTCCGAGCAGAGAGGACCGCGGAGTGATATGATTATGACCTGCAATTAAGAAGGGAAGACCATCGAATTAGAAATAGAGCATTGGAATGAGGAGAAAATATGGTAGGAGGAGTTCAAGTGACACAAATTCGACCGGAGATCTCCGGGTGACCCTCCCAGACCAACGTTCGGTAGTTGAAATGGTCATGAGAATACTCAGAAGTGATCACAGATATTGGAAGGTGAAGCTTGGGGGCGAGACACTAACAATAACAAATAAAAAGAAGGACCTCAACAAATAACGTTACTGACAACAACATTTATCTTCAAAATTGAATGGTCGAAATCCCACAGACATCCTTGACGAAACATTTACAAAGCATAGAGTTTAAAATAACCAGTATAATTCATTGTTCTAAGGAGCCGAAATTATGCCCTTCACCACGGACCGGGCCTCTTTGGAATTTTTGTCTACTGGATCACTGGCAAACATCAATGGATGACGTCTAACAAAGTCGGGAAAATCCTCATTTGACGCTAGCAGTCCGGAGAGCCATGGGAGAAAAATGGTGGACAACCAGGTATCTTTCGAATTCCCAGTCCATGATGGCGGATGCACTGCGCTGAATGTATCGTTAAGGACGTTCTTTAGTGGAGTATCGTCCACAAGCAAGACATCTTTGGGAGATCGGGGCCACGCCTTGGCGTTATAAATTGTCAGGTCCTTAAGGAAAATTGGCTTCGATGGATGGGATGGGAGCGTATATGATGTTTTTGTGCAATGGGCCTGCGTCAGGATTGTGACGCCTTCCGGAATGACAGCACCTTTCTTGCGCAACTCCTTGATAATATCCACAATATTCTTTTCCAACACACTGCTCCAGAATCAGACAGTAGCCTTCTCTCTCACGAAGTTCAGGAGTTCAGTGGAACCAGGCCTTACTTTGATGTCTCTCGATTGTCCCTGTTTGAATTCCCCCCTGTGCACAAGAACTCCATTTAAGTCAAACACGACATGATAAACCCGATTGGATGTTACGTGATCCTCGGTTGGAGGCTCTCGGACGATCGTAGTAGGCTTCGTCGAACCTGAACCCAAAATACGAGTACGTAGACTGAGATGAGGAAGTTGTTCAGCAAAGTGAAATTTCAATTATACATGTAGAAGTGTTCTACACTCACAATCCAGAATTGCTCGATGGAAAAATGAGCACTATATAGATGATGGCACATAAGTATGAATGTACATATTAGGCACCTGGGACAGTAGGTGGAGTATCTCTAGAAGTCTGAGCTACACCAGAAACTTGAGCAGTCTGTGCGGGGTTTCTGTCACCAACATCCTTCGACTGTGTTGATCCTGCGGACCCCTGAATACCAGTAACGAAGTGGTAAGAATAAGGTCTGCATCGAGTGAACTGTCCTTAGAACAATGAAGAAGGTTTGATGGACAAGTAACTATTCACCTTATCTTTTTGGGCCCTTGTCCGAATTGTAGGTGGAGGTGGAGGAGCTTTCGCCGTAGGATTCTTCGCGATTGCTTTTTTCTTCTCTTTTTGAGCCAGCTGCTCGTGGCTCCGCGGAGGGCTGCGCAGAGGGCTCATAGCATGTAATTCACGCAATGTCTGCTGCGCCGATGCCTCATCCATCGTTTGATCGGTGTCACGCAACGTCAAGTCTTCGGAACTCTTGCACACAACCTCCACTTCTGGACGCGTCCTTGAAAGGTCGGCCAACGGGAGATCTCCGGGTGCTCTTTGGGAAACGTCAAAGTCGAGGCGATCGGACATTGCCGTGTCATCGTCCCGACCAGGCGAAGGAGAACGTGGCATGCCGGAATGCCAACTGGTTTCCTTTTCAGAAGTACCGACTCTAGCGGCCGGAGTAGAGTTGCTTCTCGAATTAGGCGAGGCTTGCCTGATAGGAAGAGGTGGTTCATCAACGTCTACCTGTATGGGGTGGGATGGGGTGCCCGCACCGACGATCCGCGCGGCAATGGCCAAGGACTGGAGTCCAATGTTGGGTGCAGCTGATGAACTCGGTTCATACCGCACATCAACTTCAATCATTGTGGCATCAGGCGTCTGCGTCTCATTGACGAAGTCAGTGTGAAGAAAATTAGGATGCAATTCAAATGAGAATGGTATAATACACCCGGAGATCTCCGGTTGAAAGTGGTCCATGTCTACCGGATGAACTATATCTGAGCAAGGCGATGAGAAATATGAGCCCTAAAATATGCAGGGCATCCTAAACGTAAGAACAGCCGAAGATCTCCGGGTCATGAAGTTTTATTAGCTGTTATACCTCGCCGCTGTAGTTCATCCTCGACATTGCCCGTGTTAGAACACCAGCGCCTGGGGTTGACCCAGTGATGGCAGTCTCCTCTGACTCCTCTGCAGCGGCATCGGGTACGTCGGGTTCGTCGGCTAAGAGATTTAAGTGGTACTTGAATTTTTCTTCTGCGCAGGATTCTGCCTTGAGTTTGGCATCTTCGCTGCTCACAATCTCGAGGACCCGCGCGTCGTGACTCTGCAAGATAAAGCCTGCGTAAGGCAACATCCAAAATATATAACTAAAGACGGACCAAAAATCTATGACGTTGAAGTGTTCGGGAAGGATGTTTTGCTTACCAATCCGAGGTATGTTAAATGTGGTCCACCATGGACATTGACGACCACCATATCCTCTCTAATGAACCCCGTGAACAGCAAATCAAGGACCGAGATCCTGAGCTGTGGGACATTGGTTTGCTTCCAGCGCTGGATGGTTTCTGGATGTTGAGCAGCTGAATAGAAGGCCTGCATTTTGTCTGCGTGGACTTTGTAGAGCCTCTTGAATGACTGAGCTGGCGTTTTGCTCGAGTTGTATTCATATAGGAATACACAATACACTGCCTCCTCGACCCCGATTACTGGGCTCGGAAATCAATCACGTGGGTGGGGGAAGTAGTAGACCACATGCGTCGCCCACAATTTCACCTTGCCCCTGGACTCTCTCTACCGAAGACTGATGTACCTCTTCAATTCAACGAATCCCGCGACATCGGTGATAAGGATGGACGGTGATCTGACCCTCGTCCTCCCGTCCTTTGTGTCCACTTCCAGATGGTCGAAAATGGTTCTGAAGTCCAACGCATCCAGGACCTGTGCACGGCATATGTCGTCTTTCACGCGATAGAGGAAAAAGAAGTAAAAGTGAGGGTCATTGACGTTACGCCACTCCTGAATGTCCGGCATGATAAGTACTTTGGCGATCTCGTCCCCTCTCTCTGGCATAACCCTGCAGGTGTATTTGGAGTCGAACAGGGACTTGTCATCCGTGGGTGAGGCCTCGGCAGCATCCTCAACGATGTGTTGACTCCAGATGGATACAAGGACGTCCGGGGTGGGGTCGGTCTCCTTGTTGATCGCCTTCAGTCGACCCTCAAGCCAAGCTTTACCCTTGGCAGAGTGATTAGCGGCGTCCACCCAGGACTCGAGCTGAACCCGTCCAATATCCCACTCTGCCGCAAAGGCGTCCCACTGCTCCTTCGTGTAAGGGACGAAGTTAGCAGCCTTTGAGGGAAGGGGCTGCGACTTGTAATTTAACATGAGTTCATTCTTCATAGCCCGGATTCTCTTCTCCCTGTTGGCCGCGTTTTCGAGTGTCTCGGCCTGCCCTTTCATAGTACCTTGGTTTGCCGCTTTGGAGGACTTCACACAAACCTTCTTCGCGAGCACTAACTCCGCGAGGTACTCAAGGTCTTGAGCGCGCATTTTATAGAGTGGCTTGAAGTCGTTCTGCACCAAAAGCTTCCGCTTCAGCTTAGCTGGGTCGCCAGTCTTCCCGTTCGAGTCTGGTAGGAGTCCAGCGACGAAAATCCTATCGATTACGATTCACTTCTGGACCACCGCATCATCCATCTCGAATAGAAGAGGGACCTTCGCGTCTTTTGGGTCAGTTTTGCCGAGGTGAGTGAAAACCGTTGGCACCACTTGCCGTTGGAACGTCTGCAATAATATATAACTCAGTGTGTGAGCACCCGGAGATCTCCGGTAGATTGGATTTGTTGCTTGAAGAATGAGCTCATTGATGAAATTGAAATGTATTCAGGTGGAGGATGTAAGCTTACCGAGAATTCGTCAGATTGTGGACGACCATAGAGTTGGGGGGCGGGTTTCACGAACTCAAACCACTTCACTCTGCACATTTGCAGCTACTCGGTAAAACTCTGCTCCTTCCGCAGACCCGTCAGATCTTGGTTCAGAGCGCGCGAGAGTTGTAGCAGGGTCATGTCTTTGGGGTTTGGTTTGGTCCAAACCGGGATGATAGAGAAGTGCGATATTTCTTCGAGCGTCCACGTTGATGGCAGTTCGTGTGACAAGATCTTGTACGCCTCCACAGTATGCTGACCACCAATAATATAAAAGTGTATCGTGTCCCTAAGGCAGTCCTCCTTCGTCGGTTTCGTTGCGAAGAACTCCACCTTAGTTCCGTCAGGTTTATTCTTCAGTGGCAAGACTCGAATGTGAATCTCTAGGGCCGTGGCCTTCGAGGACGCACGAACTGCGTTGATGATTCCTTCGAGCCGTTCTTTCTGGATGCCCCTGTACACTAATCCTCCAAGGGGGGCCCTATGTAGATTATTGAAATGAACGAGCTTCACGACATCCTTCTTCGTGACAGGGTCTTCTAATGTCAAAGGCTTATTCTTGAGTATGTATATGTTCTTGAACGCGTCGTCGAGAACCTTGCCAATTGCTTGAACTTCAGTCCTCTTCATTTTGGCGAGGTCAGCCTGTGTGAAGTTTAGGCACTTTTCGATCGCCACGCCAGGCTCATCGGCCTTCGCTTTCTTTCCCTTCTCTGCCCGCGACGAGGAACTTGGGGTCGAAGTTTTCAAGGTTGTCTTGCGTTTTCTTCCCGGGGTTGATTCTGGTGTCAGGGACAGAATGGGTGTCGGGTCTGGAACGGGCTTTCGGGACTTCTCTTGTTCTTTTGCCATCCACTTCCACTGCTCATTAACGTACGCCGGGCTCCATGTATCACTCGTGGGAGGGCTGAATAAGAAGTTCTCATTCTGACATGTCTCCGCCATCTCATCCGAAATCTCAGATGTCTCCAGAATCAAGCCGTATATGAGAGGCTTGGTGGATGAGTCCACGTTCTCCGGGACGACGAGGAGGCAGACATCGTCGTCAAGACCCTGCATCTCTAGAACCTCGAGTCCAATGTCGGGGTGTCCCCGTTTCCCAATCCGAAGTTGGGGGACGTATTTCCAGGCTTCTTCAGGGGTTTTCAAGAGCTTCATTCCCCACTGGGTAATGCTCTCTCGGCATTTGTAGACGTAGCCAACATTGTGAATTCCTCTGTGAACAAACTCAGGGAGCCAGAACTCTACAAACGCCCCAAGCTTCCCGGGACGACTTTTTGTCGGAAGTGTGGTTGTCCACGAATCCCTGCAAGATGAGTTCGAAAGAGCACAAACGCAGTTAGAAATCACTGCAATTGACCGGTATTCTATGGAGAGTCCGTCACTCAAAACCGGCTGTATTCCTAGGGATGGATGATAGAAATCGAGCTTCTAAATTATTTTATTACTGCCCAAGCAAGGGGAGGTCTTCGCACAATTATCAGGTTTACAGACACTTGACTGATCTTAAATCGCTTGAAGTATCTTGCATGAGCTCAGCCGAAGATCTCCGGTTCGTCAGGAACGATCTGTAGTCGGCGTGAGGGGAACACCATATTCGTTATAATGGGAGATTTCCATGATTTTGAAGATATATGATCTTTAAAGTATCAATATATATAGACAATTGTAGGTGCAAAGCATATCAACAATGCACCAAGAATACTATATACCACTACATGGATGGACCAAATTAGCCGAATGTCCCAAAAAATGGTAACGCTAAAAGAAGCATGTACCATTATTCCAAGCTTTATTTAAAACTTCATGAAAAAAAATCACAAACAACACTCATTCACCCCGAGGCAAAACACAATCATCCTATCACTAATCAAATGGTCTACGGAGTTCCACCATAAGCTTCTATACGCGTCTTCAAAAAAGCCCTCTGACGTTGCCTTGTCCATGTTGCGCCATTCTCTTGCATTAATGGACTCTCTAGAAGACGCTGCAAACCCCGCCTACGCACCTCGTCACTGTTTGATTTGGGCAGCGAGTGCCGGCGGGTGGGGGAAGGAGAGCATTTTCCTCTAGTAGCATCCCCAGACAAAGTTCGAGGACGGAGACATTTACCGAATGGTCCTTGCACAATAGGCGCCACACACAATCCAAAGAAATACACTTTAGGTCGAATACTGCTACACAACACAGATGAAAATTTAATCATTGAAATCCATCCTAGCGCACATTAGGTCGGATGGAGCTAAAATGCAGAAGGAAAGATCCACAGAGCACATTTAACCCCCAACAAAAAAAACAAGCTTAAATGAACCAAAACTACATTAGTGCAATGTAGCTCAACAACAAACCAAAATTGTCTAGGCCAAAACATCGCAATAGTGCAATAAATTGGAGGTCATCATAACACGCACCGCAAGCGAGCGTTGGGAAGTACCATCCCTTAAACCGTCGTAGAGAATACGCTTTGCGGGAGTACAATTATCCGGATTTAAAGGCGGGGACCCAGGAACTAAACGAGGCCACTGCGGCGAAGGCGAGTTGTTCCTATCATGAATTGGCTCCCGCGCAATAGGGCTTTCAACAACTCCGTCGTCCACTGCCATGGTCGAATAATCCATGGTTGATTGCGCGGTTGCAGCAGAGTGCAACAAAAGCCCTTTACTCCGAAGAGAAAGGACGAACTCCTCTGGCCCTAGCAAGGAATCCACGGACGCCCGACAGTCACAGCCCTGTAGAAATTTCAACCACAGCGACACTGACATACCTTAGAACAATAGATGAAAATTCCAATCATTCAGAATAGCACGACATTCCATCAGCAGTAGATATCCAATTCCCACAACAAACAAAGCGGTGAAACATCTCAGTTTCATTTATAAAAAAATATATAGACAGAAAATGGTCCAACAAAATTTACAACATCGAGCTGCAGTCAATCGATACAGTTTAGCTCTATGCGACCTAAAGTGTAAAAGGAATCTAAGCGTTCCCAACGGCATTAAGAGCGGAGATTCTGAAACGCTTGGATTGCGTTCCAGATACTCGCAGACTGACCACACGTCTTCTGATCATTATAAAACATCTCCCGGCCAGAGGGATGTTCAGCCCGGTACTGCGCTAGACCACCCGGAAATCGATGAAGGTCAGAGAGATATGGCAGCAATTCCTCCAACAATACAGAGTCGTCTCTCGCGCCAACATGTTTGTGCGACCATGATGGAAGAAGAAGAACGTTCTCCGGCAAATTGAGCATGTGCTTAATCGGGCTGTCGTCAATGACAAGCGTATTCTCACGACCCAACCTATTGAAGAGATGGCTCGATAAGGTCTTCAAGAAGGAGTATACTCACGACCCAACCTATTGAAGAGATGGCTCGATAAGGTCTTCAAGAAGATGTCCTTCTGAGTGCCAGATTCCTTCATGTAGAATGTTCTGCTACCGACTCTACGCTCGGGAACCCTATCGCAACTCTCCTGACCAAAGATCCTGAGAGGGTACGAAGAACTATGCTGAAAAAGATAATTACATATCTGACGCGTTGTAGATTCCATCATCGAACTCCAGATCGTGATGGTGGCAATCTTAGACAACTTTGTAAGGAACTCAGCACAACCAGGGCGCACTCGAACTAGTTTAGGGCCTACTTCGGCCGGCAGCAAAGCCGAGTGAATGGACGGGATAGAGTCCCTGGATCCTCTGGCCTGCCACGACGGCTCACACGTGCATAGAATCCCATTGAGGTCCAGCTCAATGTTCAACCACCTGCCCTCGATATCTGAATGGACTCTAGGTATTTCTTCTAGATTATTGGCATCACTTATTGATGCCTCGCCGACCTGGTTCGCAAATGCCAGGAGAACGACCAATAGTACTACAGATTCATTAACAACGACGATTCAACAATACGTAGAACGAAAGAGATAAATGGGGGGACGAGTGATGGGGGAATGAGTGGAGTTTGAAAAGAGTTAGAAGAATACCTCGAGAACTTCATCGTCCTGCAACATTTCGTCTCGGGCACCCATCGATCCCAACGAACCCTGCATGCTGTCAAGGGGCCCGGAGTGCCAGACATCCATTTGGGGGCACGGTTCTGGGACAAGAAGAGGTGGCTCAGAATCATGATTGATCTCGTCTACGAGCACGGCTGAAACTTGGACGACCTCTTCTATGACTGGTTGAGCAATCGCGTCATCACCGAAACTTAGATCTGGAAAAATTCAACAACTTCACACCTATCAGCGGATGGGCACAGGGACACGGATACAAGTCACAGTGGTTAGATGTCAAGCAGTTTAGCTCGACTCGAGCTGAAGTGCTCGCCGTGCATTGTAATATTAACAAAAAAATACTGGAGTACAAAATTGGACATCTACAAAATGTTCTGCCTCTATACACTCGCAACTACGTTACACTAACCTGACGATGACATGGGGACATCTGCGATAGATTCGTCTCGATCGGGCGACGTCGGAGGGGAAGAGGGGCAGGCCGACGCGGAAGGGAGAACAGGAAGCAATTGAGCCCCACTGGAGACGGGGGAGGTAACCGACGGATATGGAAGCTGCAAATCGTGAGACGGACTCGCAGACCCGCCGTCCGGCGATGCGGGAGGCTGGGGGATTGCAGCAATAATTTCGGGCGGTGATGTGGCGGAAGTAGGCAAATTAGCCGACATGAATCTCTGCATCATGAGCATCATCTCGGCATGCCTCTGATCTTGGTCTCTCTTCATTTCATCGTCACGCCTCCGCTGCAGATCCCTGAGCTCCTCGTCGCGCTCCGCAAGTCGCTGCTCCATCAACCTCATCCGGGTGGCCTCCTCTTCGAGCTTCTTCTCAAGGGAGATCAACCTGCTGTCATCCTGAGCGCTGCTCGCGATAGCCAACGGAGAGCGCGTGCTCGCGCTAGCAACCTTCCTCTTCTTGGCCGCGGGACGAGCGGTTGAAGCGCCCAAGGTGGGAGCTGAATGAGGCCTGTCGGAAATCTCCAACGAATCCAACTCCGGGAAGTCCAGTCGTTGTCGCGAGGAAGCGATTGTGTCCCCTGCTTCAGATTGAGATGCACTCTGAAACTCAGGCGGAGTAGCGTCAACGAAGTCGTCCTGGGACTCATTATCCGGAGTGACGGTGCTCGAGATCGGACACGCAACCACAGCGCTCGGCTCCGCATCTTCCTCCTCATCGCCAAGGTCAATAATGGCTTTCCCCTTCCCCTTCCCAACGGCATCTCCAAGCTCGGGGAAGATCTCCGAGTTGACGTGATATGCAGAAATATCGAAATCGGCCCGATCCAACGTCAAGCCGACCTCAAAGGCGTCGTCGAGATCCTGCTCATCGGTGTCGTGAGAAATGCAGAACGCCTCCAGGTCCAGCATCTGCACACCAATGGATTGAACAAGATACAATTTAGGTCGAGTCGAGCTAAACTCAATACAAACAATTGCTGGTACAAAAACTTGGCTATTATAACTTCAAATGATATGAAGGAAGTTAATGACATCCATAAAATCATACAAGAAAAAGCCGACACTTTAGCTCGAGTCGAGCTAAAGTTTCACCAAACAGCATAGGCATGACCACATTGAAACTATGCACGAGTCAGAAAGGGAATAAACAGTTTAGCTCGACTCGAGCTGAACTGCAGGGATGCTTACCACACTTGCTGTCAGTAATTTCGTCCCGCCAAACAGCTGGACAACAGATTCCCCCCTCTTGCAGAACAGCTCCAGGAGCTTGACGAAGAACTCCATCCTCATCTCGTTCATGTTCATGGAATACGCCAACTCGTTGTACTTGCGCAGCTTCGTGTACAACACATGCTCTGGAGCTGCGTAGATCTTCTTTACGGCTGGGATCACCGTAAGCTCCTTTTTGAAGAGAAAGAGGAGCCGAACCGGGTCTAAAGCGTTGTTGGTCATCGACGCGTATCCTCCAAGGCGCTCGTTCTCGAAGGGAAGATACTTCGACTGCAGCACATCGTATGCATGGCACAACGACGGGCCCTCAGCAAACGCTGTCACTTGAAGGTGTGACTGCTCGTTGCCGCAAATGAAGAGCCAGGCTGGAAGATCGGTGAGGGGAGGCTGCCCTTTCGATGCGAACATCGTCATGAACTCGTCAAAGAAGGGCCTCTCCAACGACGATGACGACGTCCCAGAGAACCCAGGGATGTTCCGGAAGTCGATGATGCCGAGCTTCACATTGCAGCCCAGGTTGCGCCATGAATCCGAAGGCCACGTCCCGAGCGAATTCGTTGCCGCCTTGTAAGAACGGAAGTGCAGGGCTCCCACTGGTGAAACGAACCGCGACCGCACATCGATGAAGACTCTGAAGAACTCCTTCGCGTACGGAGAGAGATCTTCACATTTGCAGTTGCAAAACTGCGTCTGCCTCGAGTTGGCGTAGTACGAATCCGGTGGACCCCTATCCAAGAGGGCACGCTTTGAGGCCTTGCTGACGCTGTAGTTCTTCTTGAACGTCCGCCAGTTTGAACGTTTGTACGCTCCAGTGCTGTTGAAGAAGGCCAGCTCCGGCCTGATCAGTTGAAGCTCCATCCGAGCGACCTCCTTCCTCTTCCTCCGATCCACCCAGTCCCGGGTTGTATAGCAATCCTCCAGCGCAGAATTCGGCAGCTTGATGACCACCTTAGGGTAGGGCAGTTTCCGAGATGGCCCTGATCGATTGAGAATGTGCTTGCACATTTTCGCGTGATCGGCTTCGGTCATATTGCCGAGAAACTTGAAGAACTCGCGCGTCAGAACCCCATCCTTCTCAGGAACCCAAGACTTCGCGTCCTTGACCTTGCCAAGGGCGTCGAAGTTGAATCGACGTTGATGAGGTCGCCATGTGCCTCAGAAGAGATGACATCGGACCAGAGCTCGAAGGTCTCATCTGTCGCGGTGATTATCTTCACCTCGTTCGTAATTGAAAGCTCCTTCGCCTTCCTGGCTTTCTTGAGCGCTGCCTGGCTCTTCGCAACGTCGATCATTGCGAAGCGCTCACGAACCGCGTTGAGAAATGGCTGGGCAGAACATAAAAGGGTCGTTTAAGTATACAATAAAGGAGGAATATTATCATGTCTAGTAGGGTCCAAAACACTGCAAGTTAGCTCGAGTCAAGCTAACTTGCAACGCAAAAGCAGACAATGAAAGCGATTTCAATCAATACACATGACTATACAGATACAGAGCGAACTTGCACTTTAGCTCGAGTCGAGCTAAAGTGCATGACCTTGGTTAAGATATATTACCTCAAACCTCTTGTCATTGGCCATTTCAACTGCAGTTCTCCGACCTGACTTGTGAGACCCGCGAACGCCTGTGGCAGAGTGCTTCGGCATTGGTCTCCCAGCTTGGATCCACAAAGCACGGGAGCCGAGGATATTTGTTGCCCACGTCGGCTTGAACTGGACCAAATGATTCACGCGATTATAATACGCGGAAATCTTCCTCAGCTTCTCCGGATCTTGCGTCCAGACAATTTAACATTGCCATGTTCGAAAGTGCCTTGTCATCACCTCCGGAACGTTGCCGTTAATCATCTCCTTTGAGGCAGCAACGCTGTGCTGGCCGTTGATGATGTTGAAGTCGTAGTCGCTGAGCTCCTCCACAGTCGTCGGCATAGTGTCGAGCTTTGGCATGATGCAGAGAGTCTGCTTCTGCGTCTTGTCTGGCATTTGGAGGTAGTAATGCTTCAACTCCTCCATGCCCCGAGGCTCAAACGCACCGATAGTCCACTCCGGCGGTGCATTATGCAACCTCATCACGTCAAGCTCGATCTTCATCTCTCTGTCGCCTTTGAAAAAACAGCTCTGACACTCCGTCCAGAATTTCTGGTAAATCTGTTGGACGTTGTTGTAGTCGATTGTCTCTCCGTATCTGAGCGCCTTGGGGAGCTCCGAGAGTGCAGAGGCCATCGAATTGGCTTGCTCCTCCGATACGAGCTTCGACTTCTTTCTTGAAGAGGTCTTCGGCTTCTTGGCAGCTGAGCGCTTCTTGACGGGGGAAGCAGACAGCGTGTTGCGCAGAGTGCTTCGACTTGTTCTTGCACCTGGAGTTCTAACCGGTACCGACGCCTGACTCATGTCCTGGCTACCGGTCACGGCCCCCGAAACCGTTGAAAGTTCTATCGGCCGTCTTGCCGCAATATTCTTCGCCTTATCTAGAGCGGCAAAGGTACTCATTCTAGAGAGAATGACGCGCAGATTATTAGCTATAGCCTTTGCTTTCAGTGGCTGTCCGCTACTAGTCTCCCATTTCTTAAGGGAGATCTCATGCTCGACCTGAGTCACTATTTCCTCAAATTTGGATGACCTAAGAGAATCGACCAAATCCAAGATACAGAAGGGAGATGAACTATTGTTTACTATAATAGTAAATAAATATGGATCTAAGGACTCAGAGGTCGTCTCACACGACAACTTAACGTGATCGTTATCTTCGTGGACTACATCAGTAACTTTGGTCTTGAAGTCGATGTGCTGGGGATCGACGATAGCTCCAGAGCATGTCGGGCCGGGCGCGCACGCTGTGGGGCCGGGCGCGCACAATGTCGGGCCGGGCGCGCACAATGTTGGGGCGTGCGCACTAATTCGACGGTATATTGAAACATTGCAACACTTAACATTTTGATATGTAAAACATCTCGTTAAAATCCAATAAATATACATGATGCCACTCAATTTACAAGGTTTTATTCTACATACAAAATATCGCTCAATATTAAATGGCAGTTACAAAAATGTAGAAAGCTCTTGTTCCAAAACAATTCAACATTGCTCTATGTACATTTCTCGCACTGTTGTAGTTCTAGAATCCCTTAAAGCCAGTAAAAAATGAAAGAAGATTGTCTTTCTCCTGAACTCGTGCCTTCAAGTCTTGAATTTCTTGAAGACATTTCGCAACTTCATTATCCTTCTCATCGAGCTCTTCTCCTAGATCCTCAATCATGTCCAAGCTTTCATTTAGTCGCTTCACAACTCGAAGATAATCGTCACGACTCACAAAGCCACCCTCCGTAGACTTTTTTTTATTACCCACGCCCTCCTCAGGTACCGCATCCGTCTTCGTGGCATCTCCGTCTTGTTGTGAAACCGACGGTTTAGGGTTCGACGCTAATATGATGGACAATTCTTGTTGCCTACGCACAGACTGATGACATCCAGTATCCGAGTCGGATGATGAAGACGCAGACCACTCGATTGTTTGATTCGAAGGATCAACTTCCATGGTTTTCCCGAGACCTTCTCCTGGAAACTTCCGCACATACGGTATTGTTAATCCAATGACTGGCGCCATCTTGGA
The DNA here is from genome assembly GCA_963971425.1 of Bryoerythrophyllum caledonicum. Classification (NCBI taxonomy): domain Eukaryota; kingdom Viridiplantae; phylum Streptophyta; class Bryopsida; order Pottiales; family Pottiaceae; genus Bryoerythrophyllum; species Bryoerythrophyllum caledonicum. The sequence goes on from OZ020520.1 coordinate 9,844,579, forward strand.
GTGTGTTTGGATTTCCATTGTCCTCCAA